>CM022470.1:10860778-10889203 GCA_011952105.1 Coreoperca whiteheadi | reverse complement strand
AAGTATGGGTATTGTGGCAATGCACAAGCTCGTGTTTTTTTTTTAGTGTGAAGTTGTGTAGATAGAACAAATTGCGGGTTGGGTGGGGGGCTCTGCCGGTAGAAAACTCTCCAGTGTACCTTTAAAACCAGAAAGGTAAAACCTCAAGTGTCTTCCAGAAAGTAAGATCTTCTCCCGGAAAAGGTCAGTTTTATTCATGAGCAGAATCTGTAGGAGAGAGAGAGATGACACCAGAATTGTGAATAGATTATTTTATTTTTTTTAAAAGATCTGACAATATTCAAATAACCCTTCAATTGATGCAGTTGAAGATATAATTTCTCACAACATGACTCATAGATCTAAAATGTATCACATTCACAACACCTAAGTATCTGTAGAAACAAAACTCGTGCTCCATCTACCTGAGGCCCAAAGTTTAAGTCAGCATTTGCCTTGTAACACCAGTAGTATTGTGACATCCTGTTTCACAAACATTATATATTTCAAAAGTATGAAGCATCAGTGCCAGTAGTGTGTTTTTAAGATGGACGGAACCATAGACTAAAGCACTGAAAGGTGTAGTCAATATTAGTGTGTTAAAAACACTAAGTCCCATAGCGGCTTAATGATCCCATGTGCTGAGGTTTTACAGAAAAGGAATCAACCTGTAAAAACAAAAGTACTAAATATATTTTGGTGCAGTTGGTCACCGAGCCCTGCTTCAGGTAACAGAAACAGAGTATTTATCGATTATGGCTCCTATGCTAGTTGAGTGTAACATCTACAAATACTTTCCAGTTACACTGCCTCGAATGCATCAGTTCAGACCCTGGTAGACATGCTAGATGGAATTTTAAGGCACCTCCAGTCAATATGCACTCTCATTTTATTCCACCTCTATAGAATCTCTTCATAGAAAAACAATTGGCAGCCCAGTATTTAAAAACAAAATGAGGCAAGAGGAAATGGCTGTAAGACAACCCTCACCTCTAAATGCTTCAGTTAATCTGGGGCCACAAACTCACAATGAAGAAATCAAACAAACTAATTACACTGAGTGTTAAACTGCGCTCGCAGCCAACTTTCTAAACAGAAATCACCTGCGCTAAATCTCAATTAGACTTTTTATGTTAATTATGTATGTCAGATGCAATCACAGCCAGTTTGTGTCCTTTCTGCTCAGCATGAAGGATTACCAAAAAAGCCACTCAGTGCTTTAGTCACCTCTACACATTTAGATGGGCTTAAAAACAAACATGGCAAAGAGTCTGTGCAATACAACACAGTCAGACGCCATACAAACAAAACTCTAAAGTCATACAATATTGTATGTACATTCATCTTTAAGAAGAACATCCAAAATAAGTGCCAATAAACTTACCAGTGAGCTGCTTCTAAAGACTGTGTTGGTGCAGATTGAGTCAAACAGTTCAAGACTTTCCTGCAGCCGATTCTAATGGGGGGGGGGAGAAATAGAGAAAATAGATGTAGTTTGCACTAAATTCAGCAACACTCATATCTACTCCACCAAGTAAGAAAGAAAATGGCATTAAATTTAATTTGTGATTACAGTCAGTCTTTTTCATAACATACCCCTGAAGGGCCCATCAGGGTCATATCATAGCTGCTGAGGGCCACGACAAACAACACGGCCTGAATACAGTCAAAGCAGCTGAGCCACTTCCTCCTCTCACTCCGCTGGCCTCCCACATCATACAAACTGTCAATAAGCAAAACAAAGTCCATTCGTGCTATATTCACCCAATGATTTGCATAACACTGGTCACATACAATAAGTGCAAGGAGAGGAAAAAAAAAAACAAAACACAAAAAAACCCACTTTGATTCAGTGTGTATGACCTTCTCCATGTTTTATAGCATGTGTACCAAACTCTCCAGAGAGAGTAATTTTATAATTAGTTGTAAAAATGGAATAACTTAAGCTGTTTAAGTAAAACTATTAGAGGCAAGTTAAATCAAAATGTTTTCCCTAATAAACAGCTATATTTTGATGGCACTACTCAGGAAAGGTCTCAATGAAATCTACAGTTAAGGCCTTTTTTGTTAAATAAACAAAGTCTTATTATCAGGTGTTTTCCTTGATATTAGGGAAAAGCAGTACATTGAAACACTCAAACCCATTTCAAATATTGGGCCACTCCATTTCAAAATATGAGCTGGCTCTAAGTGAAGACGAGGGTCTTGGTGACACAGGTAATGAGTTACCATTTGGGCCGACAGTCTCCAGGTGCATGATTGCAGTACTCATGTCAGACACAATGAAGCGTTTATCCTCTGGGTCAAGATTCAGTTTTAACATTGTGGCGGACAATTAGCTTTAACTGTGGCATTTTACAGCTGTAGCTTCAATGCTGCAGAAAAGAAAATTATCCCTCGTGACCACAAGAAGGCTTTTATTGTTTTTCAGATTTAGTGGCAGAGCAAGATCAGACCTGTAAACTGATACAGACCTGAGAAAATAATTTCCTTTAGCTATTTTAGCAGAATCAGCCCAAGAGATATCAGACTAACTCACTCTGAAGCAGTTTTAGCCACTCTTAATTGGATATGAGAAATCTGCATTATGCAATTTTTAGCAGAAGTCTTTACCTATAGACCCTTTTACAGTTGGTAAACAATGGTAACTTAATGTAAGCTTCCACACAGTTTACCAACGGAAGTATGGCAGCGTGCAAGTGATTGTCAAGCTATGCAAGGGCATTAACCACCAAAGATCGCCAATGCTTCCTAAAAATAAATAAATTACTTTGACAAATGGTGACTCACTTTCAAATCTGTGTACTTAGTGGTATTAGTGAGTGGGTAGAAGACATTAACATTAGTACTTATTAGACAGTTAGTCTGCTGTTGGACTATAGATTCTGACAACCAAACACATGACAGCCAGACATTTTGATGCTGGTAAGAGTTTTAAATGTTTAAAGCTTGCTAACTCGGCTAGATGGCTGGGTCAGAACGTCACTTCTGTTGCTGACGTGCGATGGCATGTTTTATGCTACATCGGCTGTGAAAGGGTGATAATTTAATAACCTGGAAATAGAAACCAAGGCCAGATAATCTGAAGAAGAAAACAGGTACCTGTAAATTGTTAACTACTGCAGGGAATATCGTAACAGATTGCTTAAGGACAGTTTGTTATACTACTTACATGGTTTACAAGTTTGACTGGTTTATTTGTCTGTGGTATCTGTATATACAGCATTTTAAGATATTTAACATCTCCAAGTGAAGCATCTTGCTGCATTTCTAACCTTGAAGAAGCTACATTATACGTATTCAATATTAATGAAGTCCTGATCTGTATGGAATCTATTTCTCATAATGATCCACACACTGAATGTCATTACGGAACAACGACAGGGAGCATCATGAATGGTTGCTTACTCTGAAACCCCACCATCCATTCGCCTTTTGAACATTTATTTTCAATGTTTTATTGCTATGCCCCCTCGTCATTTGTGTTTTTCCCAGAATAACCAGGTAGAGTGAAGGCATCAATATTTCATGTCTGAGTCATGCCCAGGCAGCTGCCTCCCTCAGCTTTCATCAGGGACCCTTCAAGGGTTGGTGGTGACGCTCAAGAAGCTTTCTTTTAGGACAGCAGTATGTTGAAGTTTGTATAGCAACTCCATCAATAGTAACTCTGAAGAAAAATGTATCTAAAGCCAAAACTCCTTAATGGATCGTGTTACTCCCATGTTACGCCCCGCCCTCACATTGATTTCTTTGACTTAACTGTCCAGTAAAAAGGGCACAAAATCGTTTTTAAAAAAAGCTGAGAAACTTCACCTTTAAAAACTCCAAACTGATCTTGCTGTGTCGTTGCCAAGCAACCTAATCACCAACACAACCAAATGTCCCCATTGTGCTCATGACACGCATGTGCATCTTTATGCATACGCTGGTAGAACACTTAATAGAAGCAATGCGGCAAACCCTCAAAGCATTGCTCTACAGTGCAACTAGCTGTCAAAAACCTTTAAAACTAATAACAAATTCCAGACACAAGTCTGATAAACCACAAAAAACTGTTTTAGTTGTAGCTACACACATACACAGGTACATAAAACACAATTATGCGCCATATAGCCCACAGTCTGTATCTTGTAATATGTTTGTGTGTGTGTAACTGCATACTTGTGGTTTTATTCTTTGTCTCTACTTGTACATACTGCAGTGAGTGTGCATACAGAGAGGTCTATATCCCCCTGGTCGCATTAAATGTTCCTTTCAGCTTGAATATCCAGTTCATAATCAAGATTTCTTCATTAAAATTGGTGTTTCAAGGGAATGACACTTCACAGTGCTGTAACACATCAATAGCTTGACTGTTCATGTAAAGGTATAAGATGCCATGAGTTCAGTTGTCCCTTGAAAGTGAAGGGAGGTGAATTATTGTTTTAATTTTAACCGTGAATATTCAGGAATTAAATTGTCCCTCTAACAAAAAATGAATACGATTTTCAGGGAGCCTTCAGTGAGCCCACTGTGAATCATTAAAGCCTTTACCTTTATGAACGCAATATACAGCATTATGTTGGCACAGCACTATATCAAGGTGCAACCAATGCTGAATTGGCACTGCCAGTTTGATAAGTCTTACCGAAAGATCATTTCATTAACTTGAAACTGCGTCTCAACAATTCCGCTTGTCCTCACTCTCACTCTCAGAACATCTGTCTCAGTGGGAACGTATTTGGGAGCGATGATTCGACTCATGTTCTCAAAGAAACTGGAGAGGGAATAGAAGAGAACAAGAAACATCACTAACTGATGCGACGAACATGTCAAAAAGTTAAATTGTCAACAGATACACATCCAGTTTTTGCTCGTGTCAGTTCTAGTCTTTACCAATATCAGGTCAAGACATCTTTAGGATATGGATGAATGAAATTTGATTTTCAAATGGCAGTAAAACCTCATTTCTCTCTGGAACGACCAAGTTTCTGTTGCATTAGGGCAATTACTCAGCTGCAACATCACCCAGTTGCCAGTTTATTAGGTACACTGATCTAAAACAAACAGCCAACAAATCCTCTCTTCGTGAAGGGTATAATGTTCACTTTTTGTTGAAACTGATTTAGGGCTGTTGATTCAACTTTATGGTCATTTTAGAGGTTGTAAGTTGTGGATCATTCATTTTAAAAACAGAAATTGATTTCTCTTGACAAAGCATTTCTATGTAATTGTAACTGCTGATTTCCATTCCAAAATGTTCCATCTTTCAACAGCAGTGATTTCAAGTCAATAAAGCTAGTGTTGATTAGAATGGATTTGTAAAACACAGGTTACATCAATAGCTAACGTCCTGTAACTGCAAATTTCTTTTTAGCAACATTAACAGTTCACTTCATGCCAAAGCTAATGTCCCGAGAAGCCATTTTACATGTTGAGGTGCCTTCAGGTTCCGGAGAAGTCAAGTGTGTCACGACTCAGTCTAATCCAATATTTCTGGACGGAGAAATCAACGTGGGGTCCAGCCGAGTGAGAACACTGAAAGAGAGCTAGCTGAGTGTCATATCATCCTCCAGCTCACCACCTTATTGAGTTCCGATAATGAAGCTGTCACATCATCTCTCTCAGTCTGGCCAGTTGAGTACATTTTAACTTGGCAGGCCTCCTCCCTGTTCCCTCAGAGATAAGGACTCCTACACGGAGTCCTTTTAAAAAGATAAAAACTTACTGAAAAAAATAAATAAATAAATCCACCTTCACTTTTAATACACGCAACCGCCAACATTGGTCACAATAGACAGACTTGAGTACAAAATGCTTTAAAAGGTGTCTCCACTCGGCATGATTTAACTTGTGTAACGTGTTAGGGGGTGATTTTATTTTATTTTTTATAATTACACTTCATAGTTGGCATGAAAGTAAGAGCGCAAAACAATAATGCCATTTAGCAAAATGTATTCCACACTTCAGTTAACGATCTCCACTTCAGCTGATGATGCAACACACACACTCAACAACTGATCTATGCAGAGTAGTGCCGTAGGATTTCATGACACTGTGCAGGCTGCTTTTTTTGATAAACAATGGAGAAGGGCACAATAGCTGAAGGACAGCAATTGGAAAAACCTGTCCCAGATAAATATGTGGGAAAAAACACACTGGCTACAGTCCAATAACTTCTGCTAAATAATGCATGGACATAATTTGCAGTGAGATGTATTATGGTAAAATACAGTTAAAGCAAAACCGTCAAGTTAAAAGCTAATGCTAGAGATTCAAACAAATCTTCTACTGTAATTCCCCCTAACTTCAACAGCTTAACATGTATAATGCCATTTGACTTCTTAATCATTAAACAAGAAAACTGACTCTTTCATCATGTCTGTTTCATCTGCTCCACCCTAATTCCCACCTTCCTGGATATCTGCAAACAGTGCTTTATAATTTGGTCCCAATTAAGCCTCCCATTTTACAAATGTCACAGGAATCATTTCCTGAAGATGAGTTATTCTCAGCACATACTGTTGCTCTGTATTGATAAGATGTGACGGCATGCTTCTTACTGGGCAATTTCCCTTGACATTTCCACCGTTAGTCATAATTGGGCGGCACTGTGCAACATAGATCACTTGAGGTCATTCTACTCACTAGACTGCAGAGTCATTCAGCTCAAACTCGTGACCTCTGGCCGCAGCCGCTCGCACCCCTTGGTCGGCCCAAAGCGCACAGAAAGCATGAGCCACAAAAGGAAGCAGCTCGTGGTCGGGCCCCAAACACTGACTGCAGGAAAGGATGGAGCAGGCATGGATCTATGGTAAATTGGACAAAACATCATCAGAACAGGAGGTAAATGAGTAAATGTGATGTTTTATACCCCAAAATGTAATGTACTGCAGATTGTGCTGCCTGCAGGTACAAATGGATAAATACATCGTGCCTCACAACAGCAGAACTTCAAATCATCTCTGAGGAGGTATGTCCTATACAGATGAGGACTGACATCTAGTGTGATAAAGAGGGGCTGCAATGAAAACAGGCTACCGTTTTGATGAAACGTGATCTAAAACTGTGTCCCGACAGGAATCTGCATCATCTCTCCTCACCTTGTTCTTCTTGTTAGCAAGGTTAATCCTCAGAATGCCCATTCCCCGAAGAACAAACTTCATAGAGGTCAGCAGGTTGTCTAGCACTGCAGGCTGTGGAGGGAATGACAGTCGACTGATGCTGAAAGTTGTTTCTGTACAGGCAGCTTTAATATTTCAGGGGTGGAAATAAATGCTCCATAATGCTTCACAACGGTCCAATACCTTGAAAGTGATGAGGTCATGTTTGGAGAAGCCATGACTGTGGATTATCTTAATCTGTTTGATCAGCGTGCTCTTTCCACTCTCTGCAGCGCCTGACACACAAGCCAGATAAATGCTTTCACTTCAAACTGGCAATACTCAAGTGACACCTGATAAAAGGCATTTACATTACTGTAGTTTAACTCACCAAGCAGGAGGATTTTCATCACATTTATTTCAGTCCTGGCATGTTCACAAAGGTCTTGATCTATTTTAGAGCTCTGGAGTTTAGCCTTTTTACCCTCTTCTGTGATATCCTGGTGAAGGTACATGCCCATGAAGATCTAAGGAAGAATTCAAAGTTGTCTGTTTTTGTTTTTTTAAGTTGGCTGAATATTCCTGTATGGCCAATAACATAATTTCAAAAATGCAATCTTTTATTAAATGTTTTAAAATACAACATTGACTAGAAATGCATTCACAAATGACAGTCTTCTTAAACATGAACACATTTTGTTTCACTGAGAGACTATTTTCAGCACTTCAACAGATCACCAAAGTGTAATTTAGAACTACAGGAAAGTCATTTTAATGTCAGTTTGTTTATATTCTGACGGAAGTACCTTAAAAGAAGCTAATGGTCTATTTTTCTCCAATAATGCTAGGTTAATTAGCTCAATTAATTAGCTTTTTTTTTTTTTTAAATAATAAAATTACATAAAATGACTTGTAAACACTCAAAATTTGAAGCATTCCGTTAAATGAAGAGAGAAGAAGAGCCCTGGTAGATATTTGGTTGTTTTAACTTTTTACTCTGATTGACTGACTGAATAGCAACCTGGAGGATTAATCCATAAACCTATGTAGATTGAACAACGACGAAATGTTGAATATTTAGAGGCACCTCTCACACTTTGGTTATGGCGTTAGGAAGCAAAACGTTCTCATTTTGAATAATTCAGTGTACTAGGCCTACCTGCAGTGGGACTGGCAGTATATTAAGACAGCAAAACATCACTCTGCTTTTGCTCGGCACACCGGTGTCGTTTGGCTCACAGCCTAAACCGGCGGCAAGAAACGGACCCGCTAATTAGCTTAATTAGGGGCACGTGTGCACGCTGCCTCTCTTTCAAACAAACACCAGAGCTGCTTCCAAGCCGGTTTGTTCGAGGGCCAAAAATGTCTGAAGAAACGCTTTTTCTTTCTAAACACGCGTGCAATTTCACCTAACATCTGTGGTGACGTCGAAAGATATTATCAAGCTCACTCAGCGGGTGCAGTTGAATCATTAAGATAAATAATTACAAAAATGTAGCTTTTTTACTAAATCCATCTGATAATTTTAGTTACTAGTTACTTTGCAGATTCAGATGGGACAATATAATCAAATGATAATGTATTATTTTAGATTAAACTACCCAGTAGTATATAAAGCAATCACAATTACCAGCTGCAACATTAAAGTGATGTGGGCATTAATGTATCAATACTTAAAATCCAGTATATATATATATATATATATACAGATGCTAATAGTTCTGTACTTTTTAATTTTGAATGCAGGACTTTTGTACACTGTGGTATAAGTGAAAGATGAGTACTTCGTCCACCACTGCATTTTCTCAACTACTGTACGATTTTGAGGTACTTGTACTTTACATTTTATAATACTTACTATACTTCTGATCTACTACATTCCAGAGAGAAATACTGTACTTCTTACTCCACTACATTTATCTGACACTTTTATATTTTAAAATGTTATACGTATATCAGTTTATAAAATAGATATGTTATAGATTAAACTACCCAAGTACAAGTTAATGAATCATTAATGATATTCCAATAATATATATAGATGATAAATGTAATACTGACTGGGGCCATTTTGCATAAATAGTACTTTTACTTTTGATATTTTGTTCTTGTACTTTAACTTATATAAGATTTTGAAAGCAGGACTTTTTAATGAAGTTGTTTTATTGTGGTATTGCTACTTTTAAGTTAAAAAAAATTGCAATACTTCACCACTGCCTGCTTGAGCATGGGTTGCCAAAAATTCCTAATGGCTGAATGACTTCTCCAAATATCCCTTAAAGCATATTGTGTCACTTCAAATTGGTGATTTTTTGTTAATCAATTACTCATGATTGGTTTAACCAACAGCACTGGCCAACATGAGCCTAATGTTCTGGGCCACTTAGAGTCACATAACTTCATGCTTCCACTTTAGGTCACAATTCATATTAACTTCTAAAGCCTCTTTTTTTTTTTTTTTTTTTTAAACCCTACAGAAATGTACTGGGTACCAATCTGCTGTTAAAATAATCTCTTAATGGCCTGACATTTCCCAAACTCTCTGTGTGACTCATTCATATGTTGCAAAATTCAGATCACATTTTCTGATCAAAGGTAATTTATGTGTCCAAAACATGACCTAACCTTTCATAATGTGACACGTTGTTTACCTCAATTGCTGAAGAAATAAATTAGACATTACAATCCTTCACCAAGATATTTTCTGTTTAAGTGAAAAGAAGATGACAAATAGCCTTTCAGATTAAAATCTTATTATTATTATCAATTGCATACTGTAGTTCAGTCATTTTTTTTACAGTATTTGTCAACTTGGAGTTGTCAGTAATATATCGATCATAGCCTACACTGAATACATTCCAATTTCACATACAGACATATTATTATGCTTTTTAAACAATATGAAAACCATGTATACAGTAGTTAATGGAGAGGAGGTGAGTAAAATATGCATCTACAAAAAATATATTATTTAATCCCATTTGATATAGCGGCAGAGGTTAATTCAGGACTCAATGACAGTAAGAGGTCTATTCCATGAGTAAGAGGTCTATTTCATGATCAAGTAAACAATACTGAGCAACTCATAGTCTGTATAGTTATACTAAGAAAACTTAAGATTAAAAGCAGTCTATTAAAACTCTTTAGTGTTCTCTATATTAGGATAAATCGAAGGAGTGTTGGTTTAAAAAAATGCAACTGCACTCTAAAAGGCCAGGTGTACAGGTCACGACAGTGTACGTTATTTGAGTTAAAAACCTGCTGTACCAATAAAACGGAACAGTTCTGATAACTTCTGAGCAGTCAGTGCAGTCTGATAGGAGCAAGGTCTGATATGTACATGAGGTCCTGTAAGAGTCCATCAAAGTTTCAACACCTTCTCACGTCCAAACAACCCAAGGTAGTTGCAGAGAAGTGGGGAAGATTTTCTCCCCTGATTCTCTAGTGGTTTTAGCATCCTCCAGAGAGCCTGTAATCACTTTATAATACATACATACAGTACATACAGGATATACAAGGATAAATCAGTTGTGGGGCCACGCCCATTTCCGGGCAGAAAGCAGCAACAACCCCACAGAAATGACTAATCAAATCTCTTCCTTGTTACAGATCAGTGCAGACACTCGCCCTTCATATGTCCAAATCCTGTGATATAATACTTAAAAATAAAATGTATTGTTTCTTGAAGGCAAAAAAAAATAAAAGTACTTGAGGAATTAAAAATATCCAAAAACATAAACTAGACATCTGAAGTCAAAGCAATATCTTCCTTGCTCTAACTTTTTTTCCATTGTTCTGTCCATAACTCAATAGTTAGACATCTGTTTGTGTGATTGTTGTCCGACATGAACATGTAGTTGCATATTATGCAGAATATATGAATACACAGAAGATATACACACACACACACACACACACACACACACTGTATACCTGATGATCCCACAGCAGACTATGCTGCCCTGGCTGTAAACGGGCTGCTGTAAGGACTGCTGTTATTAGCCAGGATCGTGTGTGGAGGGTGTCATAACATGTAAAAAAGGGTTGATTTCACTGTACATGAGTTTAGATTAATTGAGCTTGTTAGTGTTATGTTGACACTTAGTTGATGGTGCTTGTTTGAGGCCTTCCTACAGTACAGCCTGGGGTCTTTCTTTAGTCTTTTCCTCCTCTTGTCGCTTCATGGCCTGGATCACAGCAATCTCTTTGGCCTCTTTCTTCTGGTTCCTTGCTTCAAATAGCAACCTGAATCAAACAAAGGAAATTGGGGAAAAAACAAAGTATCTAATGTATTACTTATTTCAGCAGTAAGCAAACTATGCTCCATTTATTTTACCTTAGAAAAATACTGTTTGCCCAGTGAATATATAGATTTGGCTATTTCGTCCCCAAAGCCTTTGTGGATTATTCTTGGAGGTGACCAGAACTTTGCCCTTTTTTATACCTGTTTTTTATTATCCTCTGCACAATGGCATCAGTAGTCAGGCTGTTCACACTGTCAACAGTACGCAGGATTCCTTTCCTCCTAGGTTCCTAGATATGAAGAAAACATTGCCACATGAATCCAATTCATCATCTCTGCAGATTACAGTATTTCATGAAGGTGTTTTTTAAAAATGTGAGAGTGTTTGGAGTCTTACAGCATACGGGTCTGATCCATCCTTGTCAGGATATATTTCTGTCTTTCCATGGCATACAAGATCCACCTGTGGATAAAAAGATGCGCTATTTTATTCATTTTTAATTGCAGAGAACATTATCATCAAGAGGTGAGAGATAATTGTGTACCTGTACTTACCTTGAAATGGTCCAGCAAATCTTTTGTGACTGCAAAGGGTGCACCAATCACCACTTCTGACACATACTGTGAAAGAAAGCACACAAAAAAAAATCTGAAATCAATCACACAAAATGAATTGTAGATAAATAAGATATACATGCAATGCACTGTGTTGATGGTGAAAAAGCAAGAAGAAGAACTCACTCGACAAGCCAGGACGCTGAGCGTTCTCTCGTGGACATTCATGATGGGGTAGTTTTTCCCTTTGTAGCGATTCACCTCCTGGAAAATGTGAATGAAGAAGAAACATATAGTAAATAAAATAACCACATTCAGGGAGGCAGTAAATGTCTCACGCAGATGCTAAAGAGCACAAGGAGACTCACCTGATCAAAGTGCAACCCCACTATAATGTATGGCTTTTCTGAGAGCTTATGCACTGCTTCCAGGAAGTCCACATGGCCAATGTCTGACAAAAGACTTAGTCAAAGATGACTTTTATTCAGTGGTGAAATGTAACTAAGTACATTTACTCAATAACTATATGTACAAATTTGAGGTACTTGTACTTTACTTGAGGAAAACACTGACTGGGACAATTTACCTGCAGAATGAGTACTTTTAATACTTTAAGTACATTTTACTGATACTTACATACATTTACTCAAGTAAAGGATCTGAAAACTTCTCCCACCACACCATTCTGACAGTGACACTGCTGCTTTTATAAATGGCAGTCACAGAAACTTCTCAGTTTACTAAACTGTACATGCTTTAGGATTATAAAGTAAAAAACGTTTTATGTTTTCAAAAGTCCAGCAATTCTTTTTGAGTGATGTTACAAAAGGATACGGAACAGATCAAAGGCCCCTGCCACGTAGATGATAGTGTCTCCGGGTTGAGGCTCCTGGCCTGAAGCAAACTGGATGATCTTCTGTGACGTCTGCAGGAACTGAGACACCCCCGTCCAGGGACTGTGGCCCTTCTGACCAGAAACAGGCACAATGTGTACAAAGTGACAGTGTAGCAATAAGACAGATGCACTTCAGTTTAAATACAGTATCGGCACTGGCGTATGCTGAGCACACAAGACCAGAACGCTGCATCATCGCCACCCAGTGGTGTGAGTGGTAATATCACCTTTTGTCAGTAAAGCTGTCCCACAAAGCCCCAGCACACTATTCAACCCTTACCAAATTCACAGCATTACTCTTCCAGTCTTAAATCAGACCCTCTACTGCTTCAACACTATTTAAAACCCCAGCATGCTGACTCTGACTTACTTTCCCCATCCAGGAACAGAAGTGGCATTCACTGTTTAGTGGCAAGGCCTGCAACTTGATTATAAAGTGGGTCCACACTAAAGGCATTTGCTTAATAATGGTTGACATGTGGCCCACATTGCAACTTTGACTATTTGAATGACAAAACAGGAAGAGGAAGCTAATTTTGGTTTTCAAACATAGGCCAATGAATAGTTTGGTAGTAAGCTGAGGATTTGATATGGACTAGGTGATTACCAAAAAATTAAAATAAGATGAGAATACGTGTGGTACCTACCTTTCCAAAGTTGTCTGTGTGCTGCTGATAGTCTGAACTATCCTAAAGAGAAGAGAGGTGGAAATTAGGGCTTGTACTGAGAGGGCATATAGAGAGAATAAGGCCATACTCACAATGTTGCTGTGGTGTGCTTTGGTCATCAATAGCATCCTGCCAACCAGATCTGTGGTTGAAACTCCCTGGGTTCTCTTACACTCCCTGTAAAATCATAATACACAATGTAACAGCTTAAGAAACACACACACACACACACACACACACACAACATCCCATCCTGACTGTTATTATCATCTGCATATTCCAAAAGGAAACTCACCTGTACCGCCCTGACTTCTTCACTTCTTCATATGTGTCTTTCCCATCCACTGTTAGTGTTATATCATCTGAAGCAACAGCATACATGACATACTGCTTATATCAACTAATAACAGATCGGAAGTCAGTGATCTAGCATTATACTGGGAACTGATCAAGACTATAAATTTATTTGCGTGTCTAAATAAGGGCATGAGGTAGTGATATACTGTACCTCCGTGCACACAGAAGTCACAGTTGTACTTGTCGAGGGTCTCGAGGGTGGTGACGTAAGGCGCTCCTTCCACGACCTCGTCCACCCATTTGATGGCCCGCACCATCTTGTATCTTTCTTCCTGAGTGAAGACCGGTGGACCCTTGTGCTTCGCAATCTCACCTTGAAAACAAAACACGTACGCTCAATCGATACTGCTGACACACATAAATAACGTCACTTGAGTATAATAGAACCGTGAGATAGAAATCAGTAAGCAGCTTTAACATGACTGAATGCGGCACCGCCTTCGTTATCGAGATATTTTAATATCACTTGAGCAGAGGAAAAGGTTCCTGATAACTGTGCTGGCCATGACAATGACATCATAGCCAACCAGACTTCAGAGCAGCTTCTTCCCTCAGACTGTGAAACTCCTTAATTCTCATCCTCAGCACTCCGCTATTTAAAATAGTTTTATTTCTATGACTTATTATATACTCACCCATCTACTGTATATAATTTTTGTACCTAACGTTTGTTTTGTGAGTAGTATAAAGGGAACTACAACTTAATCTCGTTTTACAACCCCTTGTAACCTTGATTATGAAATCATTCTGGGTTATCATTATGTCAGAATGCTTCAAAGTGTATAGGGCACAGCTGGTGCCTGGCTGGTAATGATGGGAATGACGAAAATATACAGAGGCTACAGGTGCCATGTGCTTCCCAGACGCAGCAGGTCCAGGCTGAATCATGCGTGGTAAAGGAAGGTACAATATCAAAATTGTCGATGAAAAAAGTCATGTACAGGAACTAGACCTTAAAGATTCCTGGTAAAGCAGCCAAGAGACAGTTTCCATTGAAAGGGAAAATGTTTGACAGTCAATGGTTCTGAGCCTTACTGTCTGTGTGTACTCCAACGATAAGGTAATCTCCCATGGCCTTGGCCTGTCGCAGCTGGTTGGAGTGGCCATAATGGACCATGTCATAGCTGGGAGGAAAAAAGATAAGAAGAATGAATATGAGCATTCACAAACGTCACATGATTGTATTGAGGAACAGTGGCTGTAGGAAAGGGCTGCTTTTAAAACTCTGTTGGAAAAATCAAACAAAGATTAAGGATCATGTGAATTTGATCGTTTCTTGCATTACAGTAATAAGGTTGGGCAGAAATGAAAACACGTCGCACAACTCATCCTCAGCACACCGTGTTTTCTTCCTGATGACAGCAAAACACGCAAAAATGTCTGGTGGATAAAGCACGGTGCACTGGATTAGAGTCGTGTGACGTGTTTTCATTTTGAAGCTCACACTGTGCTCAAAGACAGAAATGGCAGCCCCTCTTCAAACCCTCAGATGTCTGGGTGTTCTTGAACGCACCATTAAGGTGTTTTCGCAATTTGCAGTAACTTTGACAAAAAAGTTGATTAAAACACTGAAATAAATGAAAGGCAATGACTACCTGCAACGTAGGTGATCAGTAGATTTTTCTTTAGTTCATGGGCTAAAACGTGCAAAACTACCAGTATGATCCTTTAATATTCACAGTGTTTCTGATATTATCCGACCCACCAATGTAATCCACACACTTCATGTGATCTGCTAGAAATCTCAGTCTCAACATAAAAAAACGTCAACAGCACAGTGTGTTTTCGCCTCCCTCTTCACTATGATACCATCTGCAGATAATTAGATTAGCACAGATTGGAGAATGAGATTTTAACATGGTAATCTAGCATAGTAATAGAGAACAGATGGGCAATAGCGTGCCATCACCTTTACTACTGCCAACAGCTGAGCATTTTTCTTTCTACTCTACTTTGAACATCATACTGATGTCTAATGTGCACAAAAAAGAGAAAATTGCAATAACGGCAACATAATGATGGCTAAAGTGAAAAACGCCCCACTAAATTTGGCCTCTGTGTCCTCTTTAGCAATTTTATCTTTCACGTCAGCACTCTCAGGAGTCAGGTGTACAACAGCACCATAAATAGCATCCTCAAAAATCAATAAGAAAACAGACGAGCACCGCCAGACCTACAGTCACAACAGTAACAGAATCCCATGTTGTTTTCAGCCACAGGCTATGCTAATGGAAGACAGCATCTGCCCCTTGCTGTGGTGTCACCATACACGGCCTAACTGGAAACTAGAGCGAACTGCAATACAAAAACAACTATTACTAGACTGTGGGGCTTGTCTGAGAGATTCACTACTACCAAGCTGCGACAAGAGGCTTGTTGTCGAGGAAGCTCATCAGAAGCCAAGAGGTTTTCTGTGTGTGTGTGTGTGTGTGTGTGTGTGTCTTGCGCTGTCAATCTGTTGACATGGGATCCACATGTGCAGGCTCAGAGGCGATCGTGCAGGACCAGAAGAATGTAGTAAAGGGGAGACGGAGAGGAGTTACGTAAGACCAGGAGGCTGCTTTTATGGTGTTATACTAGCTAGACTTCCAACATGTGTTACCGTATTCCTGTTGTATTTTTTAGCAGGGATGGATCACGGCAGTATCACCGTGGGGATGATGAAATATTAATTAGTGTAGCCTGTTAGCGGACACCCAAACGGCACCTAAGCCTATCAAGAGCAAAACCCAGACAGCCAGACAGACATCTGTGTCCACAGTGAGAGAATACAATGGTACACGTGTTGGAAAAAAACTGTTCAGATAAACACTGATGGCAACAGGGAGCACAAAAATTATAGTCTTGACATTTTGGTGAGGTTGCAATTGAATGTCATACTGTTTGACTGGAATTATTCTAATCAAGCTACCTGAAGATATACTGCTCAGATAAGCCTGGAACGAATGGGAAATACACTTTTACTTCACCGAGGCTTGCTTATAGTATGATACACTCAGCGATACACAGCAGAGGTGGACTTTACACTCTTCCTTGATGATGCCTCCCTAACAACCGATCTTTAACCCCCATCGCCTCTTTTCAGGGCGATGAATAAGAAGGGGCAGGGTCAGAGATGTCAACCGATGAAGTGACTGTGCTCTTTCCTTGGAATTTTCCTCTCATGCCGCCGACCCACTGCCGCACGTCAGTAAGCGCGCGGTGGTGTCCAGTGGGGGCCTCGGGAAACAACGTGCTCAGTGACGCCACGGCGGCGCGAGCTACAGCGGCCGCAGCAGGTGTGGGTCGGAGGGGTTAGAGGGGTCCATGACGTGAGCTCTGTTGACATTGGCTCTCTTTGCCTGCTCACCCCACCGGTTAATATTCTGGCATCCCAACTATTCTGCAACATTCCATCAAACCACGGACAGGCAGCCACACCTAAATGGCAGGAATTCTACCAGAGAAAGCCGCCATAATCCTGGCCTTCATACACAGAAATTCTAAACATGTATTTGCCCCCGCACCGTGGAGCCAGACTCTGTCCACCGAGGCTTGGGTGTTTCTGCCATTAGAGGCAGTCGGGCGTCTTAAAGGGGCAGTTCTAGGGCTGCAACCAGTGATCATTTTTATTTTCATTATCGATTCATCTGGCGATTATTTTCCCGATTTCATCGATTAATAGTCAGAAAACAGTACAAATTAGACTGATGTTATCAGGTGGCAACAAAAAAGCCCTCTCAAACAGAACCAAAACTTTCTGCATGGCTAGATACCAGTATGTCTGTATTGTCCCATTACGTTTGTTTTGCACCTAAACCCCAAAGCAAACTCCTCGTATGTGGAAACCTACTTGGCAAAAAAGCTGCTTCGGATTCTTAACGGTCTAAACGGAATAATGCTGTATGGCCTTTTTGGTTTAGGTGAAATAGGCTAACGCTTTAAAAGTCACTATGATCGATTTCAACATTTTTTTCATGCAAATCGGATATTTTGACATCGGCTGTGTTAAGCAGCCAGCAGCAACGAGGTATTCTGTATCCGATCCTCTACAGCCCAGCTTTACTATGGACTCTCTTCAAATCGCCAAGGTGAGGTGACTGAAATATTAGTGCGCTGACTCAGCACCACACGTGTATCTGAGATGACACTAGAGAACATTTTCAGGCCTCAAATGAATCGAAAACCTTTAACTCCACTTAGGCCCGGCCAGAAAACCCGTCTAGTGTGTTGTGTGTTATTGCAAGACAAAGCTCAATGGAGAACAATGCGGATGTACACCACTTAGTGATGATAGTGTGTGATGATTTAATACGGTTTGATGGCATTCATTCACCTTCTTTTGGCGATAGAAATACTGCATAATTCTGAGATAATTTTGGACTATAAGAATTCTACCTGTGATTAAGAGTAATTTGTGTGTGCCTCTCGAAGATCCGTCTGCATTTAAACGTCATCGCCAACTGAACATTCGCGGCAGTCCCTTCTTGGTTGTGCCTCAAGGTGTAGTCTTATGGATTATACAAATGCTTTTGCTTTTGGTTTCAAGCTGTAGTTTCATACCAGTATATTAGTGAAGCTAAATGAGACCATTAAACAAGATACTAATGAGAACATAAAACGAGATGTTAATGACAAAGTTTAGAGGAATAAATACTGCAACATTTAGTGGCCACATCCAGGGATTTCTGGCAAACTCTCTGTGAAACATTTTACACATTAATTCAACATTCAGCCTCTGTCTTTCTTGATAATGGAATCTTAATTTTAATAGGTTCGTCATTGTGTCAATGTCGTAAAACATACTAAGAAGCTCAATATACAAAAGCATCAGCGCTGATACTGTACAATTATGTTGTTGCCTCTAACTTTAGTAAAGCCCTGCATTACTTACAATACATTACAATACATACATCTGGCAGACACTTTTGTCCAAAACACATACAATAATGTGTCATTGAAAGTATAAGCATTAACACAGAGTATATGTAGGGCTGGTCATAGGATGTTCACATGATGTGAACCAGTCCTGATGTTATTGTGTCTACTGAGAAGGGACATTGAGACTACCATGCCCCAGTACTAATTTAAAGGAAAAGTAATGCAAGGTAATCAATCCTGAATTGAAGAGGTATATGTGTCTGACCACTGATACTGTCATGGAAGAATATAAAAAAAAACCCAGGATATTCAGTTGAAATGTGTGTGTATATCTCCGGAGAATTAAGCAGCAGTCCCGAGAGAGCAGTGTAAGTTAACCTGCAGCAGGCCTGTCCCGGTGGTGGGTGACAGGCTGACAAAGTCATTCAAAAGATGCAAACGATAAGGAACACTGTTGTAGCATCTTCATCACACAATCAATCCTCCGGTTAAGTCACTCACCAGCCATCGCACCACACCCGGATTCTTCGCCTCCTCTTCTCGGGACTGCAAGCTGCAACGCCGGGGATCGAGCCTGCGTCTTTCCCGGCGGATGTGTTCACTTGGTGGTGGTGATGTCCGTTCTTGATCATTTTGAAGTGGAGTGAGTAATCTCGAAATAGCTACAGCGGGACTCCCTCCGAATGAGATGGGGGAACGGATCGTGTCGGCTGTTGGCCCCCTTTCAGCGCAGGACAGCCGGTTTCTGTGTCAGCACCAGCACCAGGACCAGCGAGCGCAGCAGTAGCGCGGTGCGCAAACGCCTCCTCTAGCGGCGACGCAGCGACGCACGACGCCCGCGACGTCCTGTCGGCCAAAGGAAGCAGATAAAGCACGAAGGAAGAGCGCACTGCTCAGAAAACTCCATGCAACACGTCTTTGTAAGCACTGATTTTATTTTGAAAGGCCCGAACGGGAAGATGTGTGTTAACTATGGTCGACTTGACACAGGTTAAATCGTACGATGAAGCGCCGGTGCACGCAGCCGGCATGTTGTTACATAATAGCGGCGTTTTCCACTGTCATGTGACAATATCTGGATTGCCGCAGAAACAGCAGGCTATCTGCCAAAGCTGTAAGATATAGTCGTGTAGCCTACATCCTATTTCATTTTATCTTGAAAATATTTAAACATGCTTAGCGAAATAACCAAAATCATTAGCATTGGAGATATTCTTCCCTTTGGCTTCTGGTAAAATGGAATACTACTACTAATAATAATAATAATAATAATAATGATGATTATCACAAAATATAATAAAACATGAGTTATAGTTATAAGAAACAAACTGTAACACCTTTAGGAACACTTAGAATTATTATATCATCTGAATGTATTAATTTATCTTATATCAATATATCAAACTTCCGCTCAAATGTGACTGTAAACGTGCGGTGACTGCCGAAATCACAATCAAGAAGAAAATATCTTTACACTGACTTGTTTTTTTTAGGCACATCTGGAATCAGTCATAATTAAGCAATCCAACAGCCCTGCAATACATTTATATCTTAGTAAAAATTGTAATGTTCAATTGTTGTGACACTCTAATCGGAGTGTTCCCTGTGTTCAGTGCACGGTGTGGTTATTTCTCTTGAAGTTACAATATTTACTATAAATACAAATTTTTAAGGAGATTTTTCATTTTTTATTTTTAACATGCTGTACCATAACTGAAATGTGTGTGTAATCGTCCAACACAACATCACTAACGATGCCGGTGTCAACAAAACCTTAACTCACAAAGAATCGCTGCATTGCTGTTATTAGTTTACATTAAATAGATTATAATCTAGTGATATAATATATTAACCTACAATTGGGCCATTCTGCATAGTGACTACTTTACTTTTGGTACTTTAAAAATATTTGCTATCTTACTTCTACGTAAGATTTTGAATGCAGAACATTTAGATTATTTTAACACTGTAGCATACTTCTATACTTAAGTAAAAGATCTGTGTACTTCTCCCAGCACTGGTTTACGGTCAATAGAAACTTACTATTAACCCACCCTGGACTATAATAACAAATTCCTTCTACTTTGTCAAAAAAATGATCCCAGAGTGAGAATTACTGCACAGTTGTTGATAGAAGTCGGTTTGGGGAATATTTCAGACTTCAACAAGTGGGTTGACATTAATGTCTTTGCTGTTTGATACAGTAAAGACGTGCACTGTAGGGGAAATCCTTCTGTTAAGAGAATGTGGCGTCATCTTGTGGAAAAACCCTGTTAAATCACACAGCGTCTTTACACACAAGTGCCAGCAGAGGGAACCCCAGACCCACATATAGCTAAGCTGGGGCAAGGTGAACTCCTCTCAAGCAGGAATATTAAATATCCTGGTATCTGTAGTCTTGTTCCTCCTGTTATCTGACAGGAATGCACGTTGCCTTTTTTCTAATTGCTGGGATAGCACTAACTTTCTGAAATATCAAGCTGGTTTGGTGTGAGGACAAGAACTTGCGTCGCCCCCTCACATGCACCATCACAACAGCTTTGAGTGATTCACAGAACTGCTGATGTGACCAAGAAGCACACCTCTCGCCCAGTGTAGTATCTCACGTAAACATGCGTGTCCTCTGCCGTGGGGACATTTGCAGAGTGGAGCCCCACGCCACGCTTTGGCAGGGCAGACGTGCTAAATGAACGGCCTTGCTGACGGGGATGGCAGCATTAATTGTACAGCGGGGCTGTGGTCGGGGAACTGGGGCAGGCACCTGCTGCAGAAATGGGTGAAGATGAAGAATGCTGTCCTAGATTGCCCACCAGCTCACCTTAACCCAACCCGCCAAATTAATCAACTCTTCAGAGGCCATCGGGTCTGTCTGGGGCAGGCATCCGAGGAGGGAGAGGAGTCTGTTTTAAGGCACAGGTCACACAGACCTGTAGGAGCCTCCTCCATTTAAGAGAAGAACAATACCACCCTGCAATGTTGCAGAAGCACTGGGGTTTAGACTTGCCCTGCAGGATGGAGTGGTAGGATGTAGCTTGTCTTCAGCCATCTGTCTCTTTGTCTCTGCATGTTCCCTCATGAGATGCGTTTTGAATGTGCTGGGGTTGAAACGCTGCTGAGGAGGGCGATGTGTGATGAGGTGCGCTGAGACAAAGGGGGGCTTAGGAGGCCGCAAGGGAGCACAGATGACTAACTCACTACTCCTCCTAATCTAGGACAAGCACACCTAGACATCCTTCATGACTCTAATGTTTTACTTGTGTCGGGCCAAAAATATGTCCACTGAGGTTAGCCAAAGTGGGTCACCCAACGGCTTTTTTTGGATCACAGAAAAAGAAATCGTGCCATCTAAATGATCGCTGTCTTCTAAAACCCACCCTGGACGGCAAAAAGCCTTCCCCGCCAGTTTATTTTTACAAGTTTCAAACTGGGTCAATGACGCCACAGAATATGACAAAAACCCAATTTCAAAAGTGTTTAAAGGCCTCCAAAGACAGAGTAGTAGTGCTTAAAATCATTTTTCAAAACATTTTATTGGTCTTATAGAAAATAAAGTAAGCTGTATCAACAAACATACAATATATACATCAATAACTTAGACACCTCAGAGAATCACGTTTAAATCCACAGTTGTTACTGTATATATGAATACATAGTACTTATCTACAGATTGCAAAAAGTACAATAATTTAATTTAATTTATAAATAGTTACAATTAACTATTGTCTGTTTTCATACAAAGTACTGCAATATTTTATTACAACCCATACAGAAAAATAACAAAAACAGATTATTAACTTTGTATTACTTGCTTTAGTCAGATTTTTATATCTTTGAAACACAGACCCACTCCATGGAGTAAGAGGAAAAAACCTGCAACTGTCAACTGTTTACAAAGCATAATTTCATGAAAAAAAGCTAACATCTCGAGAGCTATTAAAATTCAACTGCCACACAAGTGCTGTTATTTATTGTCTCTAAAACATACAAACAAGAAAAAGAAAAAGCCATAACCAATTAAAAATTTAATCTGCAGAACAAATTACAGTGTTAAGATCAATTTCAAATACGCACTCAACACATAATGAGAACAGAAATGCTGTGGATGATGCTACAGCAAAAAACGAGCATTAATGACTGGTGTAGCAGCAGAGGAACCTCAAACGTACAAAACACACACACACACACACACACACAGGCATACCAAAGGAAAAAAAAATATTGCAAGTGGCCCTTGTGACAGAATCTATTGTAGCATCCATTTCACTCAGTGCACAAACATTTATATAACAGCATTATCGTTCAGTCAGATGTCCAAAGTCCAATTTATGGATCTAACTCAGCTAATTTAGAACCAGAGTAATTAGTGAGTAAGGCTCGAGTGCAACCGTCCCATGATTCCTTTAAAACACTGTACACCATTACCGCTTTAACATGTTAGCTACTATAATCAAGGGCCAATTGCTCTTCCGTTTAGGGATTCAAAATCTGAGGGCAAAATAAAAACACATTTTACAAAAAAAAACAAAAAACTACAAAACAGCAAGAATTATTAAATAACAGACCAGTCACTTTGACAATATTGATTACTCTTACATCTACTCTTTCACACCTTTCCACTGAGTTGCATATTAAGGGTCACTTTTACACAATGGTCATTAATACCTACTGTAGCTACATATTATACACCTGTAATGTGTGAGAAAGAGAGACTCGTCACCTCTAGCGGAGATTGAGAGATTGGTCGACGGTGCCACTCGAACACCTTAAAAGACACTTGACACGAAAAAGACTCACTCCACAAGACTGCCACAGCAATAAGGACGCCAACATCAATACTGGGCTATGTCAAGAGTCAGATATATATTTTCCCACAGTTAACCAGTCAATGTAGATAGCTAAGCATGTTGACAAAGTGAGGATAGGATGCTTGCGCACAGACAGTATAACCAGCACCCAGCTCTCTGGCATGGAGTTTTGCTGAGGTGTAGTTTTGAGAGAGAGAGAGAGAGAGAGACTGTAGATTAACACCTCACCGACGCTGTAAGACATTCTGACCAGCAGGAGAGTGAGATCTGGATGAAGTGCATTCTGTTAATGTCTTCACACAACTACTTTCACCTTGAGGTGTAAAACTCCTTCACTCTTAAAATTCCTTTTAGAGGACCAGGAGAGTGATGCGACACTTGGCACAGAAGGAGCGCTGCTGGCAGCTGCTGTTGATTGTAATTCTACGTGGTCGTGCTGTGTCTCTTTCTGAGTGTGGATTGAAGCCCTTTATGACATGCTTATTATAAAAACAAAAAAAAATAAAGTGAACAGAGCTGCCTTCTTCGCATCTATAATTTTTTTGTTCATTTTTAGAGTGACCTGTTTTGTCCTGAGCAAAACAAGCAGGAGCTTAGTGCATACAAACCCTACCGCTTTTAATCTGACAATCTGAGGACCAGTGGATGAGTAATGCTGCACCACTTGGCGGTTATAGAAGTCTCTCAACAACATCTGGAGAGAGAGAGAGAGAGAGAGAGAAAAAAAAAACAAAAAACACGTCCACAGGAAAACTTTCAAATTGTTCTGTTAACTTCACATTTCATTTAGTCTGTCAAAAGGGTTGTTCATTTCTATTCCTGTGATCTAATTCAGACCAATTAAGTGGCTGGAACGAATACGATAATGAAATCTTCCTAACAATGAAGTCATTTACTTTCAGGTTAGAGAGGATGTATTCAGAGGGCATCCAGCACCAGGTGCAAACATTACTCAGATTCTGCAATTACAGTATCAATTTAAGCTTCAGGTCTTTTGAGTTAATGTTCACTAATGCCATTTCACCCAATTCGGTCTTACATGGCTCAATGTGGTAAACTCGTAATGACAATATGATTTGTAACTAACACCAAGGAAGCAGAGGATATCACAGATGCCAATACGCACAAAGACAATTGACCTTGTTTACACCACCTAGTTTAGCTCTACAGATTTGTTTTAAATAGCACAGCATTGACATCTATACAGTGAACGACACTGCCAACTTGTCACTTACACGTCACATCACGCGCTACCCCACAGTACGCGCCTAGTCACTAGAAAAAAGCTATCAGACTTCAATAGTAAGCCACTTTCGGTACAATTGCAAAAAAGATGTCACAGGATTTTTTTTTTGTGTGTTTTCTTTATGTGTATTTCTAGAAACAATGGAAGGTAATCTACCTAGTAATAAAAACCAAGAACTCAACATTAGACAAAGTTTTCTACACCTTAACAATTCAAACAGTAAAGCTTGTGTAAAGATTTTCTTTTGGAAATATCTGACGGCCCTGTCAACAAGTAATAAAAAAAATGCAATATATATCTTTTAAATAAAACAACTTGAACATTTTTTTTGAACATATTTTGCTCTATGAGCAAAAGTTATGTTTCAAAATGTTTGTGGATTTCACTGTCCCCACAAAACACGAGGATATTACTGTTATAACATTCAGGTTTTCAGATATTGTAGAAGAATCTTGTCATATTGGAATGGCACTCAGCTCCGGAACACTAAGAACTGCTGATCATTTTAACGTTTGCACTTAACCATAAATATGCAAGACCTCTTTGTATTTTCAGTGCATACATATATTATTGCATCTACCAGTCATGTTGATAATGACAAGTTCATTAACGCCTGTCACAGACGCATAAACAGAAATGAATGCTAGATTCGGGAGCATTATTTCACGCTTATATTCTTGACAGACGACCAACAAAATCACTAATTGGACTAATTTTCTAGTTTTGGGTTAGTCAGGCTGTTTTGAAGACATCTGTAGCATCCACGCCAGGAGTTTTTGACTGTTTATCGATCGCAAATGAAGTCAGTGCATAATAACAAGCAAAGGGCATCATAGAGATATGTGCTGGCTCTTTGTTCAGATTATGTTGTGGAATGGACAAGGAGTATCGTCTCTAATTTGTTATTTTACTGGTTGTGATAAGCCGTGAAACTCCACAAATGAAAATTCTTAGGACGGAAAAAACTTAAGAGCTCAGTCTTAAGGAAACTGACAGACTGTACCTTATTAAAAAATAAACAAGCTATTAAAAGTCTGAATTTGATGCCACATTGTACTTTTAAAACCCAATATTGCCTTCTTGAATATTTGTAACCGCAGTCTGCTTTTTAAATGAAATGTTTCAGTATTGCCAATATGTCGCCATTCTTCAATAACCAACTGTGATCTCCTAAATCGCACAATTTGATTGTGTCACCCTAAAGCACGCTATGTCTGCTGACAGGTACAGACTGCTGAGTCATACTTTGAGAGTGAATTTGGGAAGCATATTGTGTTAGTGTTAGTGACCAGGGTTAAAACTGAGAACGTACACAGGTATTCCTGCACCATGTTACAATGCACTGACTAGTTTAGTCTTGAAAATCTTCCTCCCGCCCTTTCTGCTACTACGACCTAGCCTCCGTTTTGGATTTGACGATGGTGATGACGCTGGTGGCAGCTACTTTACCAGGGATGAGGGGCCCTATGACAGAGGCCATAGGTCCCCTGGCTGAGGTGATGGGGTTGCGGGCCACAGTCCTGGCAAAGCTCTGGAGGGCCTCATACTTTGAACGCAGAGCGTCCAGCTCCACCTTCATGCTGGCATTCTCTGTGGCCAGCTTGTCCACTTCCTGCTGCAGCTGAGCCTTTTGCTTCTCCAGCTCCTCTTTCTGGGTGACACGCTTCACCCGGCAGCTGGCAGCGTAGCCCCTGTTCTTCAGGGTACGCCGCCGCTGCTTCAGCTGAAGAATTTCCTCCTTCGTGAGGCCCCGCAGATGCTGGTTCAGCTCCCGCACCGACATGGTCACCAGCTCGTCATCCGTCAGGCTGGTGCCATTTTCCCCTGGCTCCCGCTTCACCTGGCGATGGTTGGTCTTCATATTAGCATTGGCATAAAAAAATCTTCACACTGACAAAATTGAATTCTGTTTCATACATGCCAATTACCTTCAAGGCCTTGTTTCCCTTGTTAGTGGTAGTCATGCCACAAGAGCCGCGTCCACCTATACTGCCGGTAGGTCTGTGGAAGAAAAGTTACCATCAGTACACAACAATACCACCAGAAAAAAAGCTGGGAGGAAGAACAGTTCTGTGAAATACATAAGAATGTATTTCTGGCAAACAAGCTACAGCATGACTAAGTCCTTTAAATACTCCAGGCACAAAGTGGGTCAAGGACTTAACACTTCCTCGTAAGTGGTGCCAAGTCCCTTTAGCAAGTGGTACCTGGACTATTACTGCACCTGTCACTATGAACAAATAATGCGGTGTATGCATTTCCGCTTCCAACATAACTCTCTCACTTGAATCGGGCTCTGCATTCAAACTGCAGCTTGGCAAGTCACGAGGAGGATGACATTTAGTTGGCTGGCAGCAATTCACAATGATTTCTTGGAAAACAAAACTCAAGAGAAGAGAACAGCAGAGGACGCAGATGGACTAAAACAAAGCCTTCAGCCTTTTTACTGTACATACGGCCTCAGCTAAAGCACACTCACAGAGAGACACGGGGCTTTCATCTACTGTACGAGTTATCCGAACTAGACAGTCACACCTGTCTAGATTTGGCTGGTGTGCGACTATAATCCCATAAATCAATGAAAAAGGGATATGCTGTAACTGCTGCAGAGCCTCAGCCACCACCCAGAATAACTGGGCTTCACTGCAGTTTTTTCTGTCATGTCAGTACTGAGGGAACACCAAGAGAAGCTGTGCAGGTGAGAAATCTAACCTACTGGGGTTAAGACAGACAGAAGGTTGGGTGACTTTCACCGTGCAAGCTCTATCACAGGATAAGTATGCACACACATAAACACAAACACACACACACACACGCACAGCTGTGGCCCTGGGTGCTTTACACTACACACGGGAAATGCTGTGTCAGCGACACAGGCACCCACCACAGTCAGCCAGCTAGCACATTGCCTCTGTAAGCTGATTTACACAGCCCAGCAGTGTGTGTTTCTGCTGAGCACATAAACAAATGCATGTGGGCTCTTACAACTGTTTAAGCACCAAAACAGGAAACAAAAGAATCCCAAAAAAAGAATCCTAAAAAGAACTACTGTCAGTGTGAGTGCATGTGTTTATAGCCGACACACCCACAAGGCTAGTCATCATGTATATGTATGATGTTTGCAGAGAAGCTCAGTGAGGGAAGGAAAAAAAAGAAGGAAAGAAAGAGATGAATTGTAGCTCTGAAGCGCACTAAGATGGCCAGGATATTTCCATGGCAACAAAGGGTGCTACAGGTGGACCGGTCACCTGAGCCAAACAGGGAGAGACAGACGCTTGTTAAAAATGACCTGAATACGACAGTATCACACAGGCTGGGGACATAACATGAGGTCAGATTGCGACTTGCATTCTTGATGCTTTCACTTCAAAAAGTCCTCTGGCTTCTCATAAAACGGCAATGTTTCTCTGTGCTGCAGATGCCCATATAAAAAGCCTTTCACAATTCGGCGGCGGACTTTTTAAACGTGATACTTTCATCCCTGTTGGGCTGGCTATGAATAGCTGACTGATAGTAACACCTACCTTTCACCGGCCTTTGTGGTGACTCATTTCCAGTAAGCATTTGGACCACAGATGCAAAACATAATGGGATAATGGTCTGCCTGATGATGCACAGATAATGGACAGGAAAGTAAGCACTCCACTAATAGCTACTGGGATGAGAATAGGGGGGGGGGGGGGGGTGGCTTCTTCCAAATTTCAAATAAGCCGGTCATTTTCCCCTCACCCACCT
>CM022470.1:10808501-10860753 GCA_011952105.1 Coreoperca whiteheadi | reverse complement strand
TTTTCTCTGCGTCAACCTTCACATTTTTTTATTTAGACAGGGGAGTGTGAAAAAAGTGGTGGGGGGGGGGGGGGGGGGGGGTTTGCTTCTTCCAAATTTCATATAAGCCTGTCATTTTCCCCTCAGCCATCTAGACCCAACATTGTTCAAAAACCAGTTGGAATCTTAAAAATGCAGAGAGATGACACATTATCCAGGTTGAAGAGGCGTATTCTGTCACACAGCTGTGTAGGGTAACATAGTAGGCTTGGCTTGGCATGGCTGAAAGCTCACCATATGACGGATTGCGCCCAGGCTGCAACCCTCCAGCACAGGCTGCTGCCAACAGACGGCTACCAATGACAGGGCATGGCAGCACAACACAGACAAGGTCCAACGCACAGCTGCTCCCTTCCACTACCAGGCATGTCATACCTCACAGAGACAAAGAGGCAAGCTCACACAAACACGCAGAGAGGAAAAGAGAGGAAAAACACACCTGTAATTTTCAAGCGAAAAAGTGACCGAAAATTTTCAGATGTGCTTCACTGATTTGATTTACAACAGAATGCCCTTGCATTTCACAAGTTCACCCTCTTAACAGTAGCAAACGAGGACAGCAGACACCAATGGCTCCCTTGCACACATGCATTACCTCATGTTAATGATTTCAGGTCTTTTGTGTGTGCCTGGTAAAAGGAGCAGGAGGCGAAAGCTGCAGCTTGGAGCAAAGGGGCAGTTGCGGTGGGGAGCAAGCGCAGGCACACAGACGTCTTTTGTAGGTGCTTGCTGAATTTTTATGAATCGCCTGGAAGAACGCTGACAAATCAGAGCTGATTGCTTGTGGAGGAGAGACATCACACCCACAGGAAACAGAAATCGCTGAGTGTGGTCACCCGGAGAAAGGGAAGGAGGGGATGGTGAGAGAGACGGACAGGGAAAGAGAAGGTGAGAAGAAAAGAGAGAGAGAGAGCAAACAGCCTTCTGAAAAACGCACGCTCGACACATTTAGAGGATCTTGAGAAGAAGAGGTTGAGGGAAAAAAAAAAACACTGATCTCAGCAAGGACCAAAACCAAGGTGCCAATTAGGAAGTTGTGAAGTTGAACTAACACGACGCGAGCAACCCAGCCAACCTTCAAAAGCTGTCTGTGTTCATCTAAATCTATAGAGGGCAGGTGGTGGGGTCGGCTTAGGTTGAGACTTGGGGGGGGGGGGGATAAATGCTGATATGACATGATAGGTCCGGCCTTGAGCCCGTGTCATGCTTTAATGATCTCATCCCCTCCACAGGATCTCTCCAGGGGGGCTGCCAAGGATGGACACCATTAGCTAGGGGACCCTTTGTTGAGGGGAAACAGCATCCACGCACTGCATCCCCTGATGAATATTTATCACTGTCGTTCGCCGCCTAAGGTGGGGGTGGGAGACAGGGGCGCGAGGGTGAATAAAGATGCTCAGGAGGTGATTCTTCAAGGATACAGCCAAGGCTCTTCCATCAACGGCTGTCTCAAAATGGCGGTAGGCTGGGGGGGTGGGGGTCGGTGGGTGTGTGTGAGAAGGTGGGGGGATTTCTGGTACTGGAGGTGGCACGCATGGTGGTTCAGGGCTGCAGGGAGAGCCAGCTCCACTTGACAGCAGTGTAACAAGATTATCAGGGCCATAAGAGCAAACAAAAAACCCCAGCAACCTGCCTCAGAATCCAGATTACGACAGCGCCTGCTCTCTGAATACTAAACACGGCTGGGGAGGACTAACGGGACGCAGGCTTTACTGAGACATGACAGTGGATTTCATATCACATAAATAATCACATGCACATGAATCCACACAGAGACAGATTTCCAAAAACACACAAGCACATATAAATTTAACTTGTCATGATCAATTCTTGAAAAGAAGCGTCCGAGCACTTGGCACTGGCAGCTTGCTAATGAAGTGAATAAAACTAGACAGGAGAGGTGCATGCTGATGAAAGACTGTTTCCAGGAAGGCACAGGCAGCATCCAACAATGGCAACTCAGTTCTGTGAAACTAACAGCTGAATATCATCTCACACCAAACAATGCATTTCACGCCAAAAGACGCACAATGTGGCTCATTTTGCTCGTATGCCTAGTTTAAATGTCTGGCCTCTGCTGTGACCAGTCCACACCTGCAAAGGTTTGTGCAGCCACAAGGAGCGACATAGGGAGCTAAAGCCCAAATGTAAATTAGGCCTTGGATGATAGAATGGTTTAGCACCGTTTTCAATCCATTATCTTTGCAAAACCTGAACATCTTAGACGATTAACACAACACAAAAGCAGAGAGCTGGATGTGAAGTCAGTATCACCTATTCAGTTTCCCTGATCAATAATGTATGAGACGTGTAGCCTCTCGCTCCATTATCATGGACTTTCCACAGGAAACAGAATGATGATAACCACAAAGATACTGAAAAGCACACAATAAGTGTGTGAAAAATAAAATAAATGTCAGCACGTTCTCATTATGTTTTGGCTCATTAAGTTATACTTTGTACTTATTTGTTCTCTTGTCCACTTGCTCTAACAGGGTTGAGATGCTTAATGCAGTCAGCCAACCTTATCAGCCTGTATGCCATAAATAGCCATTCTCAACACTTCATGCCTGATCAGAGCCACTACTTTTAGTCCCTCCCTTCTTCTAGTTCAGAGTTGAAAAGATCGCCTAGATATTCACATCTAATCATTCCTCCCTTCAGCTGAGTGAAGTCAATTATCAAGCAAGCCGCATGTGTTAGGCGCCATTTAACAGCAAATTAAAAATCAGACTCATCTGATAGCTCTGGAAGAGTTACTGGAAGACTGGTGGAAACTGTGTACGGAGAAAACAGTGTGTGAGTGCGTCTGTGTGAGAGAAAGCTACGATGGGAAGAGGGGAGGGAAGTTATTAACTACTAAGTATTCAGAGCGTGAAATAAGAGTGACAAAAAGAGGGAAAGGGGAAATCATTCAGCAGCTTTCAGAGGGAAATGTGATACGCTTGTAGTAGAGGGGAAATACTAAGCCAAGATGTTTGACCGTTTGAGGTTCAGAGCAATGCTAAAGTAGCAGTTAGCCATAAGATTTTTGGTTATCTTTTGGAAGGACTGACCCTTTGCATAGGACTTTAACTGAATGGTTAAACGGTTATTCGCAACTGGATTCTGATAAAAATGAGTTCTCGCTTGTGATTTCCTTACTTTTCTTAGATGTTCTCCTAATATTGTTTTCACATGCAAGTGCTGGAGGGATGAATACGACAATTAATTGAAACATGCCATAATCAACATGAACAGAAATCAGTAAGGAAAATAAATACGTTCGGAAGCAAAATTTGGGATTGAGGCTTCATCCAAGGATTTAGTGACTGTTGCTCCAGAAGTGCCCTTTTCCCCCATACCGTAAGTTAATATTTGAAATAGACAGTCTGAATTTCTAGGCTGCATAATAAAACCAGGCAGAAATGGCATGGTTTCCTATGATAAGACTCTCGCCTTATTTATTGGCACCTAAACCTGGGCCAGTAGCTGTGGTAGCCTACAGGTTTCTAATTTTACAAAGCATTGTATTTGAAATAAGACCAGGGTAAATGTTCAGTCTAATACAACAGAATAGCATAAAAATTAAAACTGACAACCCTCACCCAGGAGCTTTTAGAATATTTGTTTTGTAATCCAATTATTGTGATGCCTTCATTTAGACAAGTCAATGTAAAGAGATAATTAACAATCACAATAGTAGTATTTACAATAAATTTGTTACTAATTAGTCATTCCTAAACTAAGATTAGACTAGCCATTCAGGATTAAGGCAAATGGTTTTGGGCTAATAATTATCTAGTAAAATGTGTAGTAATTCTGTTGTTTATGCTTGTAAAAATTTTATACATTTCCAAGAGATTTGTCAATATTGCTCTTTTTGAAATCACGCCATTTATTATGGTAATATGGACACAAACTGTAGGCGATGAAAGCAGAGAGAGTTCAATGTCTGTAGATATTCTGCAACTTTACGTAGTTTCCCGGTGCACAATATTCCATATGTTTTTTCTACAGGAGGTTTACATACTTGCCTGAACACTGATTATTTGCCACAACGTGAAAATAGACACCATAACACGATGCACGGTGATAAACGCAGGCTCTCAAACCGTCCCATATGGAAACTAGTAGGTCATACCATGCAGAAGAGCATGTGGTACATTTATGTCTGGAATTTGCATGCAGGTCATGTGGTTTAAAGTGAAAACATGAATCATCGCCCTCAAGGGGTTTTGTATTTTCTGAAGTCACTGACAATGTGAAGCATATTTAAAGGGACTCAGTTAGACTGCTTTGCATTAACCGATGTTTCGATACATATATTATCTATTTCCAAGCTCAGTAACTGCTGTTCACTCTCTGGACTGCTCTGTTAGTAGGAGCTGTAGGACAGGAGAAGAGACTTTCATTGGCCTTAAACAGTATCTGCCTGGAGGACTTGATTAAACAGGAAGAGAATAGCTCTATATATTTTAGCCTTGCACTGGCAGAGGAAGTAAGGGTTACGGGCAGCCCACACACTGGCAAAATATCCAGGAGCTTTACTACACTAGTTTCATAAATATAAAATGCATATTGCCTTGACCTCACAGCTACTACACAGCATTCGCAGCATACAATGCTAAACTATAGCAGATCCACACATTTTAAATGCTATTTAAAGTAACACAATAGCGAAATAATTCACGTCTTTGATTGGTATCACTGCACAGCTATGATTCGAGGTGGATTCTCTTCAATTGAAACACCACTCTGTGATAAGGCCATCAAACAAACACAACTCAGCAGCATAAATAAAAAAAGAGAAAGAAAACAAATGTATCACCTTATTTTTTTTTTTCTTCCTGTGGAGCGCTTTGATTCAAATGCAGTCAGTTAGCAGCGTTATTACCTGAGAGTAACAAAGATGCTGATTTCTATTAATAACGCTGCCACCGCTCAGTCCAAATTATGCCAAGTGATTGATGATGTCTGCCTACAGGATATTGGATGGTGCCTCACACTCAATGTGGTTGTCCAAAAAATAAATAAATAAATAAAGACAAAAGAAAAAAATATCACAATTGCGTCACTCCAGAATGCAGGCTGAATTAATAACCATGCGTTCAGTGCCAAGATTTTTCACTCAAGTCTTCCTCAGCTGATCACTGCAATCTGTGAAGTTCTCAAGGTAACCCTCCTCTCAGTTCCTCACATATTCTAGCCTGAAATAAAGCTTAGAGTACTGGAACAAGTTACAAATGTCATCACATATGAAAGAAAATTATTTTGTAAGAGCAAGGTCACAAGTTTGATTCCCACAGCACCTAGTGTGTCCATCCACAGACGAGCTGAAATATTCTTTCTTGAGCAAGAAACTGAACACCTACTCACTCTGCGTACCACAGGAGCTTCAGCTAAATAATAAAGAACTGAATAAATATCAAATGAATAAATCAGTGCTGTGTTCAGCGATAGAGATTGCCCAGTGAGGGTTTTCATTTATTTTATTTTCGTCACTTTGCTTTTGCAAATAATACTGTCATTTTGTCTACTGATGCCAGTAAAAACATATTAATGATGGATCCTGCTGCATGTATAGGATGAATTTAATCAGGTAAAGTACAAAAAGAGAAGGCATTTATTTGGGAAACCCACAGTCATTTACAAAGATATCAAGAACCAAAACAGGCAAGTACTAATAGCAGTTTAATGATCTGTCTGAGTTCTTTTCCAATGTGGGTTATACGCTGCTTATCTTAGAACAAGGTCTCACTATCTTTACCCTCCTTAGAAATGTTTATACATATCCAGCCCAGAACATAGAGAGTCTAATTTATTCTAACAGTCTAATTTTTTCCCCCTGAAACAAAAATTGTCTCTTTAAAAAAAAAAAAAAGAAGAATGCATGGAAACTGTTGATTTCTTCCCTGTGTTATTCCTTAGTTTCATTCTGACTTACACATGTATGGGTACGGTTAAACCACTTGTTTTCAATGTCAGCTCACCACTGATGTGTCTCAAACATTAATCAGCCGAGATAAAAGTAGGTTACATGAAAAACCGCAGCTAGTGCACGGCTCTACGCTTCAGCTCTCCATGTTCTGTCCGATATTGGCTAATCTAAATTATGAACACACAGAGAGCAGTAATGAACATGCCAAGTCTAACTCAAGTTACAAACAGAAATTCATCAAACACACTTGCTACTCTGTCTGGATGAAAGTATTACTTTGAGAAGTGGAGAGGGCATATCGCAATGCTAAGCAATCATAATCCGCACTACACTTGCAAGAGGTTTCATCACCAACATTCCCTCCCTATTGCAAAAAGAGGGGGGGAAAAAAACTATATTGATCTTTTTCTCCCTTCCTTCCAGGCATTCCCATTTCCCCGTGCAGCTTAAGCAGCACTTTTGTGGACAAATCCCACATTTGTGTTCCTTTCTGGAGGCTATTAATTGTCCTGAATAGGCGAGGCGTACCTACTCCCACGGCACTGCTGTGTTGGCCATACAGAGGTGCTGGTGGTCAGACTGTACTCTATGCTGTATATACAGTCTTGCCTCGTGTTTCATCAACCTCAAATATTTTCTTCTAGCCTCCACCACCTGCCCATTCCGAGCAACGCCACTGGGTATGAGTTGTGCACTCGGTTCACCTCTATGGTATCCAGCCTTATTTTATCTTCGCTACCTCAATGCAACAGGCGATAAATCTCCCGAACTGATCTCCACCACTCCCCTGCCTTCATCCACACACCATTGCCAGCCTCTTCGGGCTCTTATACTGTATGGGTCCTCATCTGTTCTTGTTACCTGCAGAAAAAGCCAGAGATGGGCATTACGCTTTATTGCAAAGCCGAGCTTCTGATGTAGGGCTGGCCTGTCTGCTAAACACACTTCAATGCCCTGCTCGCATGAACAGAGATGATGAAATAAGTTGGATATCTGAGCAAGAATGGGCAACTTCTATCTGTTTAGCCCTGCCTATATATGCTCAACAGTTTCCAAGGTGACTTTTCAAATTGCACAGAGATTCGCCATGGATAATTCATTACCTGCCCTCCATAAGCATGCACTCTAATAGGCAGCAAATTTCATCATGTCACACAGAGGGAAACAAGAGCATCTGCCAAGCCAAAATAAAAGAAATTAAGTGTTCTACTACATTAAATAATGTCACAAGCAAGATGGTTCTCTATAGCATTTAGCATACTGTTCTATAACAAAAATTAAAAAAAGGCTTTCACAGCCCACCACACATGCCAAAATACTTATTTTCTACACCAGCATTTGATTTCAAATACCACCTAAATTAGGCGTTGTTTTCAACTTCACATACATCCCATAATTACACATGACCCAATTTAAACAGCCACACATTCCAGGACTCCATTATAACAACACAGGCATAATATATTGCTTATCATGCATTTTTAAACGGATCTGACATCGCAGTTGACACTTGAGCACTTGTACTTAATGTACTCACACCGCGTCTGTTGAGGTGCATCATGACAACACTGCAATAAAATGCACAGTCTCAGCTGAATGTAGATGAGGCTATTGATAAATGCGTGATGGTCATCACTTGATGCTCGTGGCTTTATGGCTGACTTGCGCGGACAGACCAGCACCATTTCGAACCATCTCTCCTTAATAACTGCGGCTTGGCGATAAACATCGACCCTTATCCACCGAGCAGACCTTTGTCCGGTGGTGCCATATTTCGGGGTGGATTCTGAGAACGTCTAAACACATCATTGTGATGATTCAGCACGATAAAAATGCCGCTGCTTGTTTGGTTTGCTCTGACAATAAAGCAACACTGTGCTTGGCTGTGTTCTGTTAAAGCACATGACGGCATGTTCGGTTTGGCACTGCCATTGTTACAATTTAACCAGCGGTTAAATTAACTGTCACTTCAGGTGAACCAATTCAATACGAAACGCTGGTTTGGAAGCATCCCCTAACAGATCAAACCCGTGCATGCATTTAAAGCCGTGCAAAAGCGCAACACATTGCTCAGACTTAACAATCACGTTCATTTTTAATGGCAAACAAATCTCATGAGAAAAATCTTGCAAACCAACCTGGTCTCGCTAAACCGCTGCCTCGGCTCGCTCTTGCTCCCGCTCGCAACGAGGTGATGAAGCAGCAGGTTTGAACGGCAAGAAGCGCATGAGTTGACAAACCGCCGAGAAGCGCTGCGATTCCGTGGGACACGCGACGCCGTGGCAAACTATCGATCTCAAACGCAACCTGGTTACACAGTTTGTGACATTCCACGACTCTGTCTGCAGCCTCTCGCCTGCTTTGAGATAGTGGCAAACAACTCCCCGCCTACAAAACAAGCGAGCGAGGAAATCCCCGTGCTCAGCCTCCCTACTATAACTGTAGCATTACAGCACCGCGAGCGATTCCTCGGCTGGGGGAAATCACCGTTTACGCGCGAAACGGCTGGCTGGCTGTCGCGCTACATCAAACCCAACATCGGTGTGACATGTTTTGCTCGCAGCCCAAGAGCGTGTACAAAAGATTAGCTGCCATCTCAGCATAGTAGGAGCCCGACCATTGTCAGCGCCCAACGACTGCACACGCATTTCCGGTACGAGCTTTCAAAATAAACCCAGCACACGTGCGCGTGTAATGCCGACACTCTTAGTTTGAAAAACAATTCAATTATAAACCAGGCTAAATTGACGAGGATAGATGTAAGAAGCTAGGCATGCTAGCCCGTGATGCTAGCAGCGGCCAGCTTGTCAGTGACGAGGCGAAGGCATGCACACTCAGCATAACAACAACGACTCTGTCGGCTTTACAGACCCACCTGACTTTAAAATGACCCGCTCTGAAGTTGCCGCTGTCAAGCTCCTCTTCGTAAACCGTCACGACGGTGGCCAAACATCAGAGGCACAGATAAATTCAAGTTTCCCCTGACAGAAGCGATAGCGCTTCCAAACGCCAGCTCGTGCTCTCCTTGTTGATTCCTTTCTCTTGTATCGAAGCCAGACGTCATCGTGTTTGGTCACGTGCCTTCATTCATGAAGGCTCTTTCCTCAGAAGAAAAACAACAACATTTTAACCAGAAATAAACCACCTATTGTTGCACTGTGCCTGCGAATACCTGTTAGGTGACTGCGGAAACAGTACTGTTTGCCAATGCGCACTCGCACAAATAAATCCCATCTACAAAAATGTTTGTTTTTTATATATTTAATAATAAAATGTATTGAAAACATCCTCAATGTCATTGCATTATAAAATATAGCATTTTGCACATTTTGTTTAAGAAAAGTTTTAGTATAAACATAAGTTTGAGACTCCATAAAGTTGAACATAATACCACTTCCAGATGAACATAGTGCAGAGCTTACTGCTTCACTTCATACCACTGAATTGCATTGGTATTTAGTATTTAAGTCCACTAACTAAATAGGAAAAGTGATGTGATAGCATAGGAGTCAAAGCTTAAATATTTCTCAGACAGTTTTTACAGTATCGTCCCAAATGCAGTTTTATTTTCTAGAACATAATCCACTAGGTTAGCTTATGTTTCAACAATCATCTGCCAGTAGTGGTTTATTTACAGCATCTTCACTGATGTGACAGGTAACATTAACATGTGCTACTTCCATGCATGACAAAAAAATGATCACTTCTTCTTGGTCCCGGGTTTAATGCTGTTGAACATACTGATCCCACGTGATCTGACTCCAACACCTTCTGCATTCACTCCTGGCTGCTGCAACACTTGGTCCAGAGTGGTCTTCTTTATGGCAGCTGGGGAGATTTTCTCTTGGTCTGCCAAACACTGAAGTTCCCTTTTTAAAGAAGAGCAGAAACACAGAGACATTTATAACATAGTATGACACATACATATGTTTAGCACAACATAGTATAGTAGTGTATTAATAATCTTATCACTAGGTAATTAGTAACCAGAGAAGGACAAAACTCTCATTGTAACATTATTTGCATACAGCTCCATCTACTGTTTGAATTACAAACTTCAAAAGAAATATATCACCGTTTGGCCATTTAAATATGACAATTAACTTAAAAGCATTTCTTGTGTATCCTTATGACAGGAAATTTGATTTGTTAGTTTGTTTGTCTCACACTCTTCTTATCAACTTACTTAGTCCTAACACAGGAGGCCTCTACAGCATTGATGAGGAGGCTGCGGAATCCACCACTCTCCATGACATGCAGGGCGTGGATGGTGGCGCCCCCTGGTGAGCACACATTGTCCTTGAGTTGCCCAGGGTGTTGGTCTGAGTCTAACAGCATTCGAGCAGCCCCCTTAAAGAAACACAAAAGGTAGATCCACATTAGACTAGGACAGTATTAATTATGTCCTATCCAACTTGTTCCTTTGATCAAGATACTGTATATTCAGACTGTGTCTAGAACCAAGCCACCAAGACAGACTGCAGCTGACACCTGGCAAAATTGTATCTGGATTTATGGATTTCACAAGGACACTGCACATTAAACTGTTTACATCAGAATGGAAATGTGCCAGAGTGATTCAAGACTGACTCATCATGTCACATGCATGTCCATGTGAGAATTTTATAATGTGCAAAGATAAAGCAGATAAAACTGATTTAAAAAAAAAAAAATCCAGCACAGCAAAGCTTGAAATCCCTCATTAAAACCGCTCAGACCAACAGTAACAAAATGAAACAGGAACCAAGAAAACATCCAAGAAAGCACACATATGTAACGCATACATTTGTTTAAAAGATAAAGGTAATACCAGCAGGGCTTGGGCTCCGAGGCGTACAGCGAGTCTCCTGGGCAGGCCCATTTTCACTCCACCATCAGCAAGAGCATCTACAGCTGTAAATGCCTGCAACGCCACAATCATAATTGTTGATGGAACAGGGGAAAACAATCCAGAAAGACAAATTTTTCACAATTCCTACGGGTAAGGCAAAATTGTAAAACACAATCGACATTATATAAAAGACTCACGTAAGCAGGGCCGCTGCCACTGAGGCCGGTGACGGCATCAATCAGGTCCTCTTCCACCTCAGTGCAGTATCCTACACTGGCCATCAGCTGCTCCAGAAGCTTTCCATCCTCCACTGCTGCATGGGTGCCTGTGGCGTACACAGTGGCCCCCTCACGCACCACCACTGGAGTGTTAGTCATGCAACGCATTACCTTTGGAGCAGTGCGATACTGCTGCAGCTTCTGTAAGCGATAACAACGCAAGCTACTGAATGAACTGTCCTGAAGTTATAGGAACATAAAGTTGGGCTAAGCAGATCATTTTTTCATTTTTAAGTTTAATAAAACTAACATGGATCAAACTTTACGCACTGAGTCGATAGAATAATTGACATTTCATTTGCTTTTTTTTGTCGCATAACATAATATTTTTTAGGATAACATATCTTATCCGTTATTAAATGGATATGCATGGGTGTTTCAAGTCCAAGCAGTTCGCAACTGTCATGTCACAACATGTGACTGTTCTGCCTGAGGGTCTGCTGAGATCAGTGCACAGAAATAAAAAGAAGCATTAGCCATCATATAGCTGAGAGATTAGGTAAAAACATGACTGATAATGAATAAATACCATGACATAAAACTCCAAATTATCTGGGATTTTTATTATCCTTACATTGTGCAACATTATAGTTTAAATAAGTTATTTTCCTTGTCTTACAGGCAGCACTAAAGTTAAGTGATGGAGTTTTCTGGAGTTATCTGACTTTAGCAAATGAGTGACAATGAATGCATCTCCCTGCTGGGCATCATAACCGTATTTTTTACATTTACATTTAGCTCCATATCACCTATATACACCTCTAGGTTAATTACTGTGCATGCGCTAATGCTATAATGATTAAGTATTGAGTGAAAAAAGCATATTTGATTTGGTCAATATTGTTCAGATCTGCTAGCAACAGTATCTGAGCAGTTAGTAACATGGGAAGATAGAGGCCTATGACTTGCCTTCTCTATAGAGCTGATGGTGACGCCTGCAGCACAGGACACAATAAGGTGACGATCTTCTATGTCTGGTCCAATCTCATCCAGTACAAAAGGAATGATGTGTGGCTTCACAGCCAGGAAGAGAACATCGCTTTTGCTCACTGTCTCTTTGTTGCTGGTGGTGAAACTGACACCCAATTTCTGTAGAAATTACATCTTTTATTAGTTCACTGGGCGGAGGTATAGAGGCCTACATAGGCACGCATTGCATGCAAGCACAGCAATGTTTTATACCTTGAAAACCAACAACCAAAAACATATTTGTAATGAAATAAAATTGTTGACAGAATACAGTATAGATAACCATCCCTACTAATCTACCCACCCGCAATCCCTGCACTGTGGGGAGATCTGTGTCTGGGGAGCTGGCTGTGATTCTGTGCGCGGCAATCACGCCTTAAAAGGGGGAAAATGTCTATAAATCATTTCAGAGTCTGATTGCAATCAACATACACACGTCAAATCTGAATTATACATGCGTGGTAAGCGTATGATTCAAAACTCACCTGCAGCTGCGAAGCCTCTCACCAGAGCGTGGGTCAGCTGGCCCGCTCCTATGAAACCCACACTCATTCTACCTGTGTGTGTGTACAGAGTTGAAACATTAGGCTACGTGGCCAACGTTACTTTAAGATTAACAACAAATCGAGATTGTTTTCGAAGTCTTAAAACCCGGTGTTCAGCCTGTAGCCTCTTTACAGCTCGGGGAACGTTGTGTTGCAGTAGCCTAGCTAGTAAATAAACTCTTACTTCCTTATTAAGCGAACCAAACGACATTTCTCAGCACATGGCGGCGTCAGCCACAATACTGTACAGCAAATATATTCGCAGAGTAAAAGACTTACAAATAAACAGAAGAGCCTCTAAGCTGACCGACTGACCGACCAAAACAGCGGCCGCTTTAACAGAAACACCTTAAATTACAACAGTGTCAACGTGGCCCAGCTGTCTCGCGCTCTACTGTACCTGTGGAGAGAAAAGTGACTGACAAGCGAGAAAGCCAATGGGCGGGTTCTGCAAAGCCAGTTGTATTAGGTTTGGGGGGGGGGGGGGTTGGATACGGGTACTTTACTATCATCTACTGGCGAAAAGCTTGAAGTGCACGGTAGAGACTATTTTCTGGGGATGGGTTGCTTTTTTTTGTCGTTACCCTGACCCAGAAAGCGAAAGTGTAGCCTAATAGCTTGAAGTAACACACTTAGTTGTTTGTCGGTTTTTTTGCAGTGCCTCCATTAAGCCTCCATTTCATGTTCATTAATCTTGTTAATTTCTGTCAGCCTAGTACACTTGACATTGATAAGTAGGCCTACTTTCAGCTGCTAAATGTTAGGTTGTGGGAATAGGACGAAGGCTTTTTTTTGTTTTAGAAAAATGTGATTTTCTCACACTGTACAGGTAACATACTATAAATTACTCTAGTGCACTGTGACATATTGATATATGCTAATTTGATTTAATCAGGCTATGAATCAAATGTAGGCTAATCGTCTTTAACAATCAACTTAAGTGTACCTACCACTTTCAATTGGGATCTGAACCTTTGCCAACACAACTGATTTCAATGTGTAATAAAGGAGTCTTCTGTCTTCTGAAAGTTGATAGTAACGGTTTACAAATCAGTTAAGACCTGCCTCATACAAAGTAAGGTGCAGAAACCAAGAAGACCAACAAAACATTCTCTTAGATATTTTAATAAACATGGAATATATCAGAAACATAGCAAAAGAAGAAATATTACACTACTCTGACTGTGCTTATCCCAAATAATCAATTTAATTCTGGTGCCTTCATTCAAATTCATGTATCATTTAACATTCAGTGGATAAGAGGAAAAGCTTAATAACACTTGAACTTTTGGCATTACATACCTATATGAGGACAAGAATACAAATTGGGGGAAAGAAAATACAGCAAAATGGCTTGAAAGCCAAAACCAAAAGCTATGTTCAGTGCATACTGTAGACTTAACATATGCTATGCATCTCTATGATTTATTTTTTCATCCATTTTAGTGTATAAATACCTTTTAATACATAAGACATACATTAATACATAAATAAATTGTTCAGCCTCTGTAAGTCTGACTGACATAGTACTGTTCTGATGTCCTAAATATTATCCCATGCTCCCATAGGTATGTCCTGTATGCGACCACCAAAGGAATTTGGAGCGGAGGGATGTATTTGGTGCTTCCCATGGTCCTCTGTGGACAAAGTTGCTGAGATCAGCTCATCAACGCACCTGGCAGCAGGCTCTCCCTGGTAGGTCACTGCAGAACTGGAGAAAGGCCTTTAAGTCTGCAGCATGTGGTAATACTGTCTGTTTTAAAGGCTACATGCTCAATTCTAGACAAATACTGATACTAAAGAAATGTCATGCATGCAACACCATGGATCTATGGCTCCAAGGGAATTAGTCTTTCACAGGGACCTGACTGTAGAGAGTGTGGTGGATGTGGCCTCAAACTGTCTTTATTTGTCTCTGAGGCCACACAGTCTTGAGGAGGGAACGTTTTTTCAGACAGCAGAGTTGGAGACAAAGCGAATCCTCTGGGAGTAGACAAGATCAACAAAATATAGGATCAGGTTGACGTTGGTGAACACGGCTACCACCAGCTTACTGTCCCAGGGACATTCTCCACGTGGGCAGTCCTCAGGGCGAATAGTGGTGCCATACTTCTTGTCAAAGCTAAAGATGGGCCAGATCAGTGCAGTACTGAGGTAGAGGATCACAGCGAAGAAGGTGTAGACAACCACAAACCGGTCAAAGGGGAACCGCAGGGCAGAGGTCCTCCCAGAAACTGTCAGAATGATCACTATCACAGTGACAGAGAAGCACAGGCTGTACACCACCACACAGTACTGGGTGGCAATGTAGAGGTTGTACTCACTGTCGTTGGCCAGGGCCCCGAAAATAATGCAGGCCGCAAATCCCTGGACCACCTTGAGTAGGCCGGACACAGTGGCCATGTAACCCACCACAGCCCCTGGTTTGGCTCGAGTTAGGAACACCTCAGCACCGTAGGGGAAGCAGCAGACACTGGAGCAGACTGTGACAGCAATGCGGTACATTTGGACTTCACAGCCCTCATCGGGGCACTCTGTTTGGAGAAAGTAAACAGGGTAGACGACGGAGGCAGTGATGTACATGAGTGTTGCCAGCATGGCAAAGGCCACAGTGAAGTTATCCCAAGAAATGGGCATGCATTTGTGGAGCCGCGTAATGTCCAAGGTGAACACAACCAGTGTGACAGCAAAGCAGAAGCACCACACAAACATGCAGAAGGTTCCATAGGTGGCGCTGTAGCCTGCACTGTGGGACACAAGGGCCATTATGGTGCAACCAAGCAGCAGCTGGCACACTCGGGCTGCACCTAAAGGTGACAACACAGCTTCTTTGTTGAGGTAGTGTCCTCCATGAGAATCCATGCTGTGTGTTTCCCCCAGAAGCAGTTGTTTTTCTTGGTGAGATTCTTGACGTCCTCTTCTCTGTCCTGGTGTCCTTGCCGCCCAATCTTTTCTTTCGTCACAGACCTCACCCTTTCCTCGGTTGCCTTTTATAGATGGTCCTTAATTACAAATGTCTGTAATTTTCCCCTGAACTTGCTTTGTAATTACAGTGGTGTGCATCCAAGTTACATTTAGACACTGTTATGTAGAAGTTTGTACAGTAGCTTGTAATCGTAAAAGATATTTAGTTAGACCTTGAAATAAGATATCTTTTTGTTTGGCAAGTTTTTTGGTTGTTTCTAAAGTAATGTCTCTACTTGGCTGCACTATAAACTATGCATATAGAGAATAATTTCTGTAAACAATATAACACTGTTATAAGTCCTTTTTATAGTATTTTAAAAATGTTTTATAGTTTTAAAGATTAAGAATTGTATCCTGGTCTTACTCAAAACTGTAGTGTATGTCCTCAGAAATCTTGCTTTTCCCTTGCTTGCTCTCTTCGATCACCAAGATGACCAGCGTATCAAAAGGTCCTCTTAAAGTCATATCCAGAGATCAGTCTTCCAACAACAGCCCTCAGTGCCGAACAGGTGGACTAGTTTTTTGTCCTGTCAGTCAAGTTCCATTGCTCAGTGGCTCGGTCCTTGTAATTTCTTCACTGTAGGCCCTCACTTGCCCGTCAAAATCACTCAAACTGTTGGCTCTGTCTCTTGCTCTTTGTGCTGCTCTTTCTGTCTCCTGTTGCGTCTTAGATTTAGTCTCCCACTCTCTCTTACTCACACAAACACACACCCTCTCCCTCCTGTGTGTGTCAGCGTGTGCTCAGTGGATTGCTAGGGGCTGGCTGTTTAAATGAAAGTTTGTGCCGAGCCCAGGGTTACAGGCCTCGCCAGCTCTATAAATAGGGGGTCTATATTCCACAGAGGGGTGGGAGGCTACGTGTGGCAGGCAGTATGAGAGTCGTATTTCTAGGGAGCACCCAGAGAGGCTGAGTCAGAGCTCCCTCAGTGAGAAACTGGCATTTATATGCAGTGTAATGACAGGGAGGGAGGCTAAGACTCCCATTAGAGACAGAAATTGCATACAGGTCCAGAGGGAGGATTATGCATGAGTGATAACAGATTTGAGCGATGCATGTGAGAGGAAAATGGAAATGGATTAGTAGTTACTTAAAATACTTTAACCTGTGATATTAGTGTGCTGTGATTTTTGATTTATAGTGTGCAAGGTGGTTCTTAGAGAAAACCACCACCTAAAATAGTCTTTTAAGTTGTTTGTGGTATCAAATTGTATACTGCTGGTCAGAAGTGTTTGAACACTCCATATAATAATATTTTTGTTCACTCCCATGCAACGAATTTTGGGAATACCCTATTGTGAAAAAAATATATTAAGTGAAATAAGAAATGTATAATAAAATACATATTCTCTCTCTTCCCTCTAGTATTATTAATTATTATTATATAATATTATCATGTATGTATTTTAGAAGAAGTGGCATGAACACCCCTGATTACTCTTACTAATTAGATTATTCTAATTCGGCTGCTTTAGACAGAATATTTGTCTTATTAATTAAGGCACTGTCTGTATGTTCTTTGAGGAGACCTCTGTAGCCAACTCAAGGCTGCATTAGCTGTTACCAGCATAACACATCTGAATCTCCGTCCGAACTGTCAGGGATCCAGTTGCATTGTGGCCAGATTTCCACAAGGAAGAAGAATACGTGGAGTAACAAATACGATGTCTTCTGCTGCATCGATCGAGTCTGACAATGTTTTAGAACAGCAGCTCTAAATCAGTGGAGTACTCTTTAACGTTCCAGTTCACCTGACTTAAATTAGTCCCAGCAGGATTTGAAATAGATTTTCTGAAGGTTTAGGTCTGTGATGGAGGACTATAAGACACTCATCATGGGAGGAAAATGTTTCAATAAAGGCCAAGCTGTTATTTTGTTGAAGAATATCAGATCATTTTACAGAAAAAAAAGATCTGAAACAGGGTTCTCCACGCATCTGAATCAGGAGCTTCTCAGTTCAAAGACAGCAAACTCCCAACGGGAAAAAAGGGGACTGGCGGACACTGATTGATGTGCAGTCTTTAATTGTGCAAACAGATGTTATGCACAAGGCTAAACATGGCTCTGAAGCACCATTAAAGTTCTGGAGAATATAAAAAAATCTCAACCTCGCCTAGAGGTTGGGACATTACAACTTAATGTCAGAGAGGCATATTGGATTCACACTCTTAACACAGTTGAGCCTTTTGGCCTAAATGAACAAAATGTCCTCATTTGTCACGATTTATTACACTTGATGGATGCAGTAATTTCCTTCTATCGTTGTAAATTTCTATATTCTTTTGTTTCTGATGTGATGATTGTGCCCATCAGCCCTTTAAAATGGATCTGCGACTAAATCAGAGGTTGATATGGGTTCGTCAAGATGGCTGTGGCACAGCAGGTAGAGTGGGTCACGCACTAATCACAGGGGCACTGGCTCGATCTCCTGACCACATGTTGAAATGTCCTTGAGCAAAACTGAACCACGACTGCTCCCGGTGGTTAAGCCAGTGCCTCGCATCGATGTGTGAGTGTGCGTGTGAATGGGTGATTGATTGAAAGGCTAATTGTAAAGCACATTGGATGAACTGCAGACTTTTTATCATGGAGACAGTGAGTGCACTGAACAAAAAGACATGGCTGACTGGGGGTCATAACTTAAAAAATTGAACATTTTAACCATGCGGAGAAGACTATGATGCAGGGCTGATAGGTGATGGGTATCACTCACATCAAAACAGGGACTTGCTTTAGCCACTGAATATAAGACCTTTGGTGCTGCAGAACTGGAAAATTGCTGGTTATTTTGAGTTTGAGATTATCAGTTCATCAGGTCATTTCCTGTTAGTTATGGGTAATTTTCAATAAAACAAAAATGCCAACAATTCTCCATTCCCTTTACCTACCCTGACATGTTTTCCTATTTTAGAGATTGCCTAAATTTCTTGACATTTGAGAAACTCTGCTAAAATATAAGGTGTTGATAAACCTTTGACTGTCAGTGTGTACACTGAGCCTCATATCTACTATCAGATATGTCAGAATAGTAACAAGCTGTGTTGGGAGCCTGAGGGAGCTGTGGGCCTTACCTCCTGCTAAAGGCTTTTGTGCTGTGGGTGTAAAATGAGAATGAGAGCTGTGCAAATAATACTGATACCTATTCTACTATTAATAAAAACAACAACAACAACAACAATAATAATAACACAGCAATATTTAACTTGTAGTATATGTAATGTTTCTTTTCTTTTACGTCTCATACAAAGACATGCAATCAACACAAAGAGAAAATGGAAGCAATGTATTTACAATTTACAAAGAATCACTTCTCTGTGAAAATAGCACTTATAAATATGATTTACATAACAAAATAAATATGTAAATTACCAATGTAGCTTGAGTTTTGTTTCTGTTAAAAAATATGTTACAGAATAAAATTACAATTAGTAATACGTTTCCTTCTCTGGTGTGATGCGAAATAGAGGTCCTTTAAAAAAAACATCATTTATAAAGACATCATTACATACAACATTGTCATTATATTAAAAAGTGATCTCTATAATGAAATATAAGAAGGGAGTTACAATAGTGAACACTTGAAAGAACCTATACAAACACTCAAAAAATATACAATACACAATATTTGTCTCCCTTTAAATGTTCATTGCATTGATCTGAGGATTGCTGAACTATTGAGGTGATTTAACATGAATGTATACCCTATGTTTGGGTTTGAACAGTCCTCTTGCGATGATTTGGCCTATAAGAAAGAGGTATAGACTAGATGTAATGGCACTGCTGTGTATATATAGATACTGATAGACCTTAAAGTGTCTCCAGGTCCACTTTAGCACCACAATCAGCTTCAGGAAACGACTAAACCGGGCATCTTGGCATCTTCACAGCTGTCAAAAACTGAAAATATGCCACTTTCGTTTCAACACTGTCAGGAATGAGTTGCCTCTAGAGGGATATTTTCTCTTAACCCATGATAATCACAACAATAATATACAGTGTGGAGCATTGTCTGTCTTTTCTTCTTTTTGGCTACTTTCATTAGCAAGGAATAACATCTGATATTTGTCTGTTTGGGCCTTTAATTTCAGCAGCCTAACTATGTAAAGAGTGTGTTAATCCAACCTGGTTTTATACCACAAGCTGATTAGAAGAGTATTGGTGTCAGTTGTCTCTCTCTATCGTTTTTGCCATTGTTTTAGAGTTAAATACAAAATTTCCTTCCTGATCCAGTGCTTTTCTCCCCCTATCCCTTTTTCTGTCTTGATGTAGGTTTTTTGTGTTACCCTTATATATACCCTTATATACTCTATGGTGACTACTGAACAAAGATAGCATCCTTACGTCATTGTGGCCTTTTCTTTCTTCTTTTTTTAACAATGCCTAAATATAATCTATGTGGAAGGGTTAAAATAATATTTTAAAACAACAAAACATCAATGAGCATCCTTAAAACTGGATTACATTTGTGATATTTCTTTCTTTTACAAAGCAAAAATATAATTTAAATGGAGAGTAGCAGAGAGTTGTGCCTTGTCATTGTGGCGTGTTGCCCCTCTACTTGTCATCAGTTGTGAGGAAAGGGGTTGTGGGCAAATCTAAACTCCTGTGTTTGACTGAGGCTTGGACTAAAGTAAACAGGAGGTCAGATGGGAATCGGCTATAGGTAGAATGCGTTGGGAAGGTGGATGGGTAGTTGGAGGTATCAGGCATGGGAGACTGGCCAGAGAGACCAGCTGGCCCTGCTTGGACTTAGCTTGGAGATACTGTGTGTACGTGTGTCCCTTTAGCTGCCGCTGCTGAGCATGCCCAGTAGCTTGCTGGGATCCATGCCCTGCTGCTGGGCCATCTTCTGCACGTCAAAGCCCATGTGCATGAGGAACTGAATCACATTCATCTCTTGTCCTGTGAACTGGTCTCGGATGGTGGGGCAGGTGGGGTTGCAGTGTGGCCACGGGCAGCTGTCAATCAGATGTACAGGGCATCCTTTGGGTGGAGCCTTGTTGTTCCTGTTGTCGTGGAGGCTGCGGTCCCAGCAGTGCAGTGCGCGGGGCAAGGAAGTGCCTTTGACCTGCACGTCAGTCCAGTAGCTAGAACACAACACAAGAGGGCGCTGTCAGCTCACAGGTAGAATGTCTCAAACAAAGTTTGGTGTCCCCTGATCATGATACACTGGAAGGGGGGTTTGGAAATTAAATCACACTCACTTTCTGGTAATAACTTCATGTGATAGGCACGCCGGAGCAAACATAGCACTGAAAATAGAAGAAAAACATAAATCAATCTGAGCCCATGCAATAATCCTACTTAAATTCTCTTCCTAAAACGCAGAGACTTAAACTTACGGGACATCTTTGAGTGTGTTCCTCAGCTCAATGCCCAGGTTTTGGATGTAGCGCCACTGGCCTTCCTGCACAGGCTGGCCTGTTAGCTGAATGTTGTCCACTGTCAACTGGGCCTCATCAAACAGCCACTGGACAATAAACACAGGGCCTGCATTGGGAGAATGAAAGATGAAAGATAATAGTATATATATAAAGTATAGTATATATCTATTCAGATGTGTGCCACGCAGATGTTTTGGGCTTGCATAGATATGTTGGTGAAGCCCACTAACATTAGCATGTACACTATGTGTACCCTAAACTCACTCTTTATTGATGGGAAGACTCTGTATCCAAAGAAACAGTTCCACTCCTCTCCTTCATGGGTTTTCCTGCACCTCTCTGGTACAACTCCTCCCCAGTACCTTCACCAGCAGGTGAAAAGGACAGATAGGACATGATGTCTATATTAGCAACCTGATGATCTCGTCACCATACTAAAATACCATTAGTCCATCTCACAGAATCTTAACATTTTATGATAATATTCACTGGCTCCCATACTTGATGCCTCTCTTGATGGTCTCAGTGGGGGCACAGCTGACCGCGTCCACACAGTCCGTGCAGTGGTACTGCTTGTTGTCCAGGAACCAACCAGAATCAGACAGGCCTCGCACTTGTATCCCAGTGTGTCCCAGTCCCTCCAGCAATTCTGCCACATGGTCCACGTTCAGAAGGACCCCAGTACCACCTGCACTGTACACAGAAATATGACACATTCTTATCAGCACCTATACAGGAATATGAATGAAATGTACAAAGTTTTTGAATTTGGCATCACAAGAGAAAAATGTCACACAGGAACATACCTGCTTCCTGCTAATAGGAGAACTTTGGCGCTGTCCAGACCTTTGTTCAGCAGGTCCTTCACAACCTCCTGAATAATCAGTGAGCCCATGAAGGCATAGCCACCTACACACAACAAAAAGAGAACAGAACTGCAGAATAACGCGTTTCTTAGAGAGGGTTACATGTTATGTTTGTTTTGATGATTCAGTTATGTCTTACTTTGCTCTGTTTTGGCTGTAGCGCCGCTCCACACATCGCTGGAGCAGTACGGGATGAATCTGCACAACCAAACATGAAGTTAGAGTTGCCAGCTACGATTAAAAATTGAGCTTCAAGAAACACGCCGACACGAGTCAACTTACACCATGTTGGCATTCCACCAGTGAGGGTTTTCCTCAGGCAGTGGAGACAGGATACCCGTGCCTGCAGAGTCAGATCAACATGTATCATTAGCCACCCTGGCACTCTCAGACACATCCTCTTCCTCCTCATCATCATTACCAACTGGATTACAGTTATTACACTACAATGAGAGAGGGAGGCGTCTCTGTTCCTACAGCTGCGGGCGCCAGGTAGCCCTACACGGCAGCTACATTATGACAGGGTGTCGGTTGCAATAACACTGCCGATGAGCACAGATACATCCGATTATTTTAATTACTGAGGCATTACAGTGGGATCTGGGTATTTTTTTCACCATGTTATGGGGTCAGGATTTGCTACAGGCCACAGGTGGGGTAAGAGTTGTGCTTATGGGAGCGGGGTGAACTATACAAACTAGCTGAGGCTGACCTGTTTTAGTTTGGGGCCACTTGGATGAACTCATCAATCTCCTCATGGTCTCATATCGGCTGTCACAGTTCTCCTTGTTGAAGCAGTACCAGCCGCCTGGACATAGACACACATAAAACACAAAATTGATAATTACTCACACAAATTGTCTACAATTAATCCTCATTCTTAATTTGGGCATGAAAGGAGAAACATTATGAAGTTAGTTAAATGAGTCCTTGATACTGACCCTCTAAGAATATCAACCACCGTCTGCTGCCTCGAGATTCTTTCAGGTAGTACCTACAAGAGACCAAAGAATATAAAATGAGCAATCATATCATAGCAGGCGTGTCAGTTATGCTTGACATTATGAAAAATATGTGAATATGATTCTAAATTCACAAAGGTTTATTTTAAACTGCCTGCATAACAGTATATATAAACAACAGATAGATACAGCCACAGTCCACATTTTTGATATGGCGTTCTTTCTTCAGAAAGATGAGATAAACACAGTAATACCCTCACTGTTTCTACCATCACTGATGGTATCCAAGAATGTAATATAAAAACATACGACATCATCACTTTCCAAACAAGGATGTCCTGTTACTTTGTTGGTTCCTATCTCTAAAAGGTGAGAGAAAACAATTAAAATAAAATTGCGCCAACATAAATTCAGTGAGCACACAGGGGAGAACAATGAGGTTGTGTGTGTATAGTTTGCACTTGGTGATCAAACAGGCGATAAACATCATCGTGTCCCCTATCCTGTTTGTACAGTAGATGCAAGTAGTTAATCCTCATGTTTAATGTAGCAAGAGTAGGTAATGTACCATCATAGTCTCTTCACTCTGAGCTCATCATTCCTCAACAGTGTCCTCACGCACAACAACGATAAAATCAAGGCTCCCACCAAAAGGAATGATACAATAAGAGATACGGTGAAATAACACAACTACATTTGGCCTGTGTAGACGTCATCACACAGTCTGTCTTTTGCATAGGACCCACATATGCCCAAGATAATGCCCCATAAATGCACCCTAGACAAGGACTTTCAAAAGAAGTGAATGGACGCTAGACTATAAGAGATGGTGTGCTGTTTGTTGTCAGCCCAGAAGAGGGCAATGCTATCATGATTCTCCCATGTTGCAAGACGCTCTCATGTCAAATGCATCATCATCCTTTTTTCAACAGGATTTTTTTTTAATATTGATACCAGAAAAAAAATTCACAGATGATTACAATTTAAAAGATTCTGGTGTGTAAAGTAGCTTTAGCCACAGAAGCAAGATGCTCCAAAATGTGCTTCTGTGATGCAAAGAGATGTTTCTTTTATTCAATAAGTATCAATCCTGACTTTACCAATGACTAAACTCAAGAGATCGCCAAAAACATTTCAGTGACTTCAAATAAAACAGACTTGGCTGAAGCTCTGAGCTGTTTTCTCAGACACTGAATCACACTTTGGCTGCAGCTGATGTCTAGTGCTATTATAGCGAGCCACAGTCAATGATGTGCACTCTACTTACTACTTTCAAACAACAAAGTAAGGGCGGCCTTGGCAAGCTGAATAAGTCAAGAGGGAAAGGCTCCGCATCCAACCACTCAATCTAACAAGTGCAACTGCAGAAGATGAATCACACAATTCCACCTTCCCATCTAGTGAATGATTTTTCTCGTTGCATCCTTCTTTATCTGTAACTCTAACACCTCTCTGGAAAATACTGTAAGTAGCTGATGGATTAGCATCTCAACTGACAGTATTGAATGAAACGGCCATCTGCCAGTAACTGTCCCCTGCGCACTGCTGCGTCGCTAAAGAGTCGCTCTCTCTACCACTTTGGGGTTTAACAGGAATTAGACAGGATATTAAATCCATAAAGATACATGTATGGCAAAACCCATTTCAGTCAAGGCTGCCCATCACTGAACTGGTCCTTTTGCACAATGGTAAACAGTCATCAAAGCCTCCGAATATGGCATGGACAACATTAACTGCAAATAATAATGACTGCACAACATGATAATGATTCAACAGTTATTTTAACATGGCTATATTATTAGCAAATTAGGGGCATGCAATTTAAATTGTGTTCTTCGATTGTGCCACAGTTTGTATAGTATTTGAAAACTTTATTCGTGTGATGCCGAATAATATGTTGACAGTTCAAGTGAAATCCACTGTCCTTGGGGCATGGCTTAAGGACAATTATCAGGTAAAGACATGCATTAATATGAAAAATGACACCATTTACAACTGCCTTTTATCTGATTCATTCCTACCTGCTATAACTCAATTATCAGTATTTGTAAAAGAATCAGTTTAAACTACAGTACACAATTTGACTCCCTGCAACCAAGTGGGATATAAATGTCTAGTCTATACATTTTTTATATAATAGAAGAGAATGTAGATCTGTCTGATATTAATATACTCTTAGTGCCATGGCTTAGTAGAGAAATCATGCAGGCTTTCTTACTGCCAATTGGATTTCTGCTTAAAAACAGTCGATATCATTGCAAACAAATGAAGAGATCCTTTATTTACCTCATGGACTATAGACTAAAAGTAATTTTACTAGAAACAAACATTAAACTACTAGGAGCCATTGACGGCAAATTGCACACGTTTTACAGTAGCCAAGTAGAGAAAACATTCTGTTAATCGGCTGTAAAATCACAATTCAACAGTATGCGCACTGGGTGCAATCTTCAGAGAGAAACAGGCAGACAGAGATGGGCGGGGGTCTGAAAACTTAAATCTAAACTTTCTGCAGAGCAAATCCTGCATTCTAATTTGAAGCAAAGGAAATGAAGCATAGACCATGTGGCTATCCGCAAATTTCACGCTTCGCTGACGCAAAGCAGCTGTCTATCTCATCCTGACTGAACCTTATTTTGTACTAGAAGTTTGCTCTCTCTTGAAAATCTCACCATTTCATTTTCAGCATTTATATGTTTTAGGACTCGAAAACCAATTCTGAACATTTACAGCCCGAATAATGGGAATGTCTCCATTGGGACGAACAGTGCTGTCCTCAGGCCAGATACATGCGGGTTACTTAGCAGGATGACCAGCAGGACGGGGTGCGCCCTGCTGACGCAAAAAATAACAATTCCTACCAGCTCCAGGGTGCTCTGCTGCACACCTGACCCTGCTCTGACCTGTCCGCGATCCAATCACGTGGGAATCCTGATTTCTCAAACTGTAGGCTACATGTTTATTCTCAGTTGGTACGTACCCCGCGGGACTTCCGTCGTTGCAGGTGACTGTTGTATTCTCCAAAAGGTTCAGCTTCATGTCGTAGTCGAGCTTTTGCGCCGAGCACGGGTAGAGGGACTGCGCAAGGTTTTTCACTTGTGTCATGAAGTTATCCATGTTCTCCTCCACGGCGGTGAAATCCAGAGGGAAGCTCTCCGTGGTGTCTACCCGGTCCGCCCGGTATGTGGGAGGAGGTGGTGCGCGTCGTGGTTGTGGGTTGCGGCCACCCCGGAACCTCCTTGCGCAAAGAGCTCCGGACTGCATCAGCACCAGCAGCAGCACTGATGAAACCGTTCTGATGGCTGTCATCTTATCCCCGTGTTCGATGTCCTGCTTCCAAATGCAACGTTGCGCCGAAGAAACTAAATTTTACTGATTGGAGCTGAGAAAGAAACGACAATTACGCACGCTTTAAAAGACGCCACAATGTCACCCGCTCCCAGAAACGCTTGCATTAATGTCAACTGAATTAAAAGTGCTTTTAGATCAATCACAGTCATCCGCTGAATAACCTGGATATATTTCAAACTTTCAAAGAGTTGTAGAACTGCCAATCTATCTAGTACAACTCAAGCGCTGCTCGACCAAGCGCACAAGCTTGAACGACAACACTCGTGCCATGCTCTTGTATTTTATTCAAACTTTCCCCCCTTGTGTGTCCGTCCAGCCAATCGCAGGAGCGGGGCAGGACTCAGGGCATGCTCAAGCGTGGCAGACTACCTCCCTTTTTAATTTATACAGGGAAAAAATGTCCATGCGTTGGTTCTTTTGATCCCCGAAGTTTTATTTGATGTGGTGGCTTTTATTGGCCTTGAAATGCCCATTTCCCATTCCACCACAAATTTATGAAGTGAGAATACAGAATCTTGTTACTCGCTTGCCTGAAAAGCAAGTGGGAAAAACAAAACATGAGCAAAACTCCTGCAAAGTTCCAAAAATATTTGTCCAGGAAAATAGGCTTTTTTTTTTTATTTATGTCAACAGACTTTACCTGGTTAAACAAGGGGAAAGATATCATCATTGTGGTTGTTGTTGTTATTGTTGTTCCACTTACTTTTTAAGGCAAATAAAAGTAGATATTGTTCACAGAGTATCATCCTCCACCCCATAAAAAAAAAAAAAACACACATACCTCTTCTTAAGAATCACTTCCAGTTCTGACTAGTTGAGTTGCTAATGTTTTCTTAAGATTTAGAAAAAGGGGACTTGGACACTTGTTTTTTTTTTTTTTTTTTATCCAGACAGGGGCCTCCAAAGATCAAAGCAACCATCACTCTTTCTCCCCCCTCGTCTCGCCTCCTCCTTCCCACTCTGGTCTCTTCCAAATTTTCCCGGTCTACTGTATATTTTAAGTCGAGCAGAGCGTCCTGATGGGAAGCCAGCTTTTTAACACAGGAATGCCACGTTACGGTCGAGGTAGGCTTCCCTCGAACAACCTCTCATTTTAAGGACACATATAAGTTAAGTGTAGCCCACAGACCAAAAGTGTTTCTTCATCAAGGTAACACTTCGTGGTGGTGTTCTGGTGACTTCTGTTGTTGATTGAACTCATTCTCATTCAAGTTTAGTTTTAAGGAACTGGACATTGCAGGGATTGCTGGCAGTTTTGATACTGCTAACTACTAATGCACACCTCTACATTTCTACCTTTTTAGTAGTCTACCTGTACATGTTTATATGAAAGCAGCAAGCCGCTGACTCTAGAGCAGCTTAAGGGGATTTTTCTCAGCTTGTTGTCATTTCTACAACGGTGCCTGAGCTATGGTAAAGTTAATGCAAAACACAGACTCAGGTAGCATATTGATATTGTCTTAGTGATGCAGTACCAGCTGTAGCAGTGAGATTGGGGTGCTTAGGGGCCTCGCAATGGGGCACTGAGAGCCCTGTTTTTTCAGAATCTGATGTCATTTTTGTGATAACCAGTGAAGGACGCCTTTATTGTAATAGAAAAGAGTAGAATAGACTCCCAGCTCAGTTTGACACCTTACTCTTTGGGGACTGTGACTTTTACAAAGGTTTGTCTGTCAATTAGTTCAGTTATCATCAATTCAAGATCAATGATTCACATTTTTCATGGATAGTTAAAAATGGTTTCCTAAGCATATTTTCATTTTTGTGTCTTGAATGAAAACATATTATTGTAATCATATCTCATCATACAATAACCCAGCAAATTCTGACCTCTTGGAAGATGATCACGTATGACCAGTACATAACAACATCATAACTGGAATACTGCTTCACATCCTCTCAGAAAAAGAGCCTCTGGCCCTGTGGTTAATAGGTGTGTCTAAAGTATGTCGAACTGTTCTGAGCCAGGTAAGATGGATATGAAGTCACCAGCAGGACTGATGGTATTCATTGGGAACTTCAAACAGATGCTTGTATAGATTAAAACATGTGGAAGAGCCCGGGAGGAGAGGCTCTGTCATAGATTGAGCCTAGTCACTTTGACCCATACCTCCCTGTTTTATCACACGTCATCCCCAAAAATGTAACCCTTAAATCACTCGCAGATGGACGTTGGCCTCTGACACACACACTACCATGAAGAGATGCCCCGGCGGTGTGTCGAAATGTCCTCTGACTCCAGTAAGTGAGACGTGTGAGGGGCAGATGCGTCGAGTGATCTAAATGTGTATATTCAGAGAGTGAACATGAAGGATTCTGTGTAAAAATTGCAGTATGAGGGAGAGTTAGAAACACTGGTTAGCGTTGCTACTGTTGGTCCACAGTATATTTTTTTCTCTACTGTGCACCTTGTTTGAACTCCAAGCACTAAGCCTTTCTGGCTTTGACTGGTGATTCTCTCTCTCCCTTTTTCTTTGCCACCCATCGTCTGTATCGTAGACACAAATTTAACTATGCAAGTCCGAATTGATTAATCCTAGATTCAGGTAATTTGAAAATGACCCAGCTGTTCTGGTGGCAGTACCTCGGACATGCTCCCGTAACCCCCATAGCCCCCACCCCGACTCCAGGCCTCCTGTGAAAGTCAAAGCCTGTCTTTCATCTCCGATCAGTTGCATGTGCCCTCACAGATCCACAGGTTTTACTGCTTAAGTCTGGGCTGGCAGCATTGATCATGTGACTGTTGCCTGCCTGGCGTTTAGACACATCATAGCTCTGTGAGCGCTCTGTGTCCGCGCAGCCTGCCAGTTCTGCTCACACATCCCCACCGTCCGTCTCCCCATGCCCGTTAGTTTTGATTTGCACATGCTGTTGTCAAGGGTCCATCCGTGATCATCAAATCCTGCTAGTTGGAACTGTTAGGTCAGGTTACATCAAAGAGATCAGGAGGGATCAGCCTCTTGAAAGGGACAGGCTCTGGCTCACATCATCAGAAACAGGTGGAGGTCCTCATTGAAAGAACAAAGAAAGAGATCACCATCTATAAAACTTTTATATTTCATAGAAGAGTTTCTTTAAATTCCTTTAAACTGCCACCCTCTCCTACACAGAGCGTGCAAACTACACAGCACGAGCATAAAACATAGGATATCAGGTTAGGGATTGTGGGACTCAACCGCATCACTAAGTCCCATGAAGGTCACAACAGCAAAGCCTGAGCTGAGACTTAGTGGTATTATGCCACGAAGTGTTTTAAGTGTGGAAGTCTGCTAAATGCCAAGATGAAAAGGGAAGTGGAAATGTATGGAATACAACTCAAGTGTTAAGAATTAGTTGAAACCTTCAGAGGTTTTGCGTATATTGTAGTAATCTTACTTTCTCCTGTGGCTAACATTTCTCCGCTGGTTTTGAAAAAAAAAACACAGAGCCAGACTTTGACATATTGTTTATTGCTTGTCATAGATAGCTAAGAGTAGAGTCGCTATACTACTAAGTATGTAGCTACAGTTCTTTGAATTCTGGATGACTGCCAGAGTTCTTTGTCACTCGGAATCTTGGCGAGAAGATTCTGTAGGGACATCTTTCATGATGACATCGGCTTATGTATGCTATGCTCTATGTCATCCCATGTCGTGACCTTGTTGATATTAAATGTGTAACCTGCACGTGCGAGAGACAGATAACATCCAGTGTTATGCGCTACCTTTGGCGGTCATCCAGAATTCATAGAACCATAGTTACATACGTATCTCTTGTTTTAGGCTATCTGCCCCTATGAAAATATTCTGAGCTTCAGCTTCTGTTCTGTGTCACTTTGAGACAAACCTCCGGAAGCAGGTCACAGTTTTCATGTTCTAACTATTCTTTAAAACCCAAAACAAACACTTACAGAGGTTTGGGGTGTTAACACACTGTGGAGTCACTTTCATGTGCCCCCACCTCTTGTTCCTGATATTACCCCGAGAATCGGGTAAACAACCTTGATCCTGACTTAAGCCAAGAAGTGCCATCTAAGATGTGGATGTAAATGGGGAGTAAGAGAGAGTAAGAGCGGCAGGAGACATCTGTCGAGCAGGCTCTCATTTCGTAAGAGGAGACCGTCTATTGGTTACAGATGATGCCCTGTTTGATAAAAATGAACTCTTTCAAGACCCCTAATGCAAGCTGCATTAGGGGTCTCTGGCACCAAGGGGTAATCAAGTATTTCATCTGACAGGTCAGCTGTTTGTTGTTGATCTTTCATCTGAATGATGGTCACAAAATAGCTGCTGTTGCCTGTAAACAGTTCTGTCACGTCATTCATACTAAACAAGATGGATGTTTGTGTCTGTCAGGGTCAGGGTACATGCATGTCTTGCGTGTTTGCCTGCATGTGTGTAAGAATGTGTCGGCGTACAGGAGGATCAGATGGATGAGATGGACCCAGCTGTCTTGGAGGTACCGGTGCGTGAGTGCGCGGAGTTTTCCATTCATGCCGAGTGCCTGAATCACCCATTGCAATGTCCTATGCCAGGTAGACAGAGGAGGGAGCAGAGACAAATTACCCTTCGAAACCTGCTATTATTATCATCAGAGAGGCGGCAGCCCTCCTTCCCCTGCGCTTATTCTCATCTCCACCGAGACAGAAGGAGAATCAGGTCCTTTTGTCTCGAAAATGTTTATTTATGCCACAGATTTGCCAAAGGAAATGGAAAAGCCCTTATTACAGGTCATGACAGTAGAGCCACAACACATTAGTCATTTTCTGTCCTTTAACCTGGTAGTCTCTATGGGGTAATTCTTGTCCACACCCTGCTGTACAACATGGTCATTATTCAATTATGCGAGAGCTGTATTTGAAACAGTTTTGAGACTGTAGACCGTAAAGAATCTACATAGGAGAAGTTGAGAATTACCATTAGTTTTTTATTATTTCAGTTTTATTTTGGTTTTATTAAGAATACAAATATGACTGAGGGAGAGTTGTTGACATGCAACATGAATCTGGTGTTCAGTCAAAACCTTTGGTGCCAGCTTTTCAGACAGGGATTAAGACTAGTCCTAGACTAAATGCAAAATTAACTGGAAAGATCCACTAAAAAGCATTGTAGTCTTGGGCTAGACTTAATCCCTATCCGGGAAATGGGCCCATAATGTTGTGAGTACACGGTATGCTCTTCTATCCACTGAGCCACTGGGACACCATTAGCACACAATATGTGCCTCATTATTTTTGACACTCTCTTAACACCAAGCAGCCGTTTTCTTTTATCCTCTCAGTAAGAAGATGAGGCTACTGTAATCAAAGAAGACAATGATCAGTGCCAGCCTCTTGGCCTGGCCTGGTACCTGCTTTGATGTCATATTTTGGTGTATAGCGGGCTGTGGCCCATGCCAAAGAGCACCCATAGTCGCCAACTGTCTGACAGGCTGCCTTTCATCAGAATGACATCACTCTGCTACTTGATTACTTTCCACGGCCTCTTCCAGGCCTGGGAATTTTCTCCCAGGAATCTGAAATCATCATCCCTGCCTTTACACCCTGAGTCTCAAAATAAAAGAAACACACATCCGAGACACACATAAGCTTGTGTGGCATACATGTAGTACTTATATTCAAAGCTAACAGTGTTTGGACTGTGAGGGATTTGCCTTAAGGTTTTGTCAGGCGTTGTTCTGCAAGAGCCATTTCTGAAGACAAGCTCAGTTTGCTTTTTTGAAGATTCTTTAATACAGTGTACTTTGTGATGCTAGTGGAACCAGATGGAGCTCAATAAATATTAATAGGCAACATGAAGAGACAAAATTAAACATGGAAAATAAAAACAACTGTACACACTGCAATCTTTGAACCCAACATTTCCCCTCCCTTGATTTTCCCTCCATGGGGGAGAGAGCAGTGAGAAATTACAAGGTAGAACCTGAAGTGTTTGCTTTTGGAGGAAAATGCCATATGAGGTGGATATTTATAACCAACTTCTCTAGCTGACAGCGTTGCCACTCTGCCCAGCGTCGGCTTCACAGGACGGCAGTTTGTCTTCACCTGTAGGTCAGGAGCAGACTGCCTCTCCACCCCACATCATACAGACTCTCCTGTAGATGCCCTGAGGATCAAGAGGTGTCTGTGGGCCCCTGACCATCCTCAGACTGGAAACTAGAGTTCAGGATTTTCAAAAGCAAAAACGTTTCAAAGGATTAGAGAATGTTTGTTTATTCTCAGTAGAGAGGATGTAGAGAATCACTGCATATCTTCAAGAGGCTGAAGTGGGATAGACCGTACATAACTCATGCGGCTGCCAAGTCCGCACTGCTCTTTGATGTTTTCAGATGAATACAGCACATATCCTCTTACAAACATCAGTTGGTATAATTATCATCATGTGATCTCATTAGAAACACGTACTGAGATATATAGCATTCAATTTAAGGTAGAGTACTACTTCCAACCATGCCATCTAAGCCATTGAAATCTGGTCTTCCCGCAAAGATCTCATCTTTGCTTCTGAGGTCACCTGTGGTCAGCCAGTGGAAACATTTATTCAAAACAAGGTATCATATCTGTTTGGAAATATATGTCAGCCACTTCCCTTTCTCCTGTGGCAGGAAGAAGGTGGTCATTTGTGGGAAGAAGAAAGTGTTACTCAGGCTTTACTCACAAAGAGTGCATGAAGAGTCGTCATCAGGACACATCATCTTGTTTTTGCGATGACTAATGAGCAGATTGCTACCAGCACCTTTAGCTATGTCGATCTGGTTTTGATTTGTTAATAATTCACATCCCTGGAATCAGGGGATGGGGGTTCCTTTTGGACACTCCCTGAAAAAGGGCGAGTAATTCCACATTTTTCTCTCTGTAAACTGGGAAAAGAACGGATGTTTATACAGAAAAAGTAGAACTAAATACTAGGCACTACTACCATCAAGTAGTCCTGAAGTGAGTACTAGAAACACGATTAAGGCCAAACATCAGCAGAATAAGATGAAATTCCATCAAAGTGAATGCCCTCACATCTGGAAGACAGGTGGAGGCCTAATTCTCATGTGTCAGAACTTTCTCCTTAATTTTCTTATTTAAGAGTCCACAAAGTAAGAGTGAAGCAGTCATGTACCTCTGGATTTGATACGGGACAGGATTCAAGTCTTAGGGCAACCAGGAGGCGTGGTTATCCCTCTACAAAGAAAGCACGGCAGACAGGTAAGGGAGAGGACAACTGTAACGTGTCTGAAGCGTAACCTGCTCTCCGGCCCTCGCTTTGAAACCAGATGAACATCGGCTGTGGCCCTGAAGTCATTACACCTTCAAAGGTAATTAACACATGGCTTTTGTTTGGGCCCGATGAGCCCCAGATTATGTAGGTACAGATGGTCAGGGGGGCAGACGACAGATACCAAGAGCAAGGTGTGCTTGGATGTGCTTTCATGTCAGCAGGAAGTGCTTGACCCCTGGCCCTCTCCTGACCTCAAATCTAGGCTGTCAACGCCACTTCCTTGAGTGCCCTGTAAAGATTAACATGTGGAAAGAGACAGGGGGCCTTCGAACCCCTGCACGATGCTCAAGAGGACCCAGCTGGCATCTCTGCCCTGCAACACCTTTTGCCAGTTATGCTAATGTAAGGTTATATAAGATCAAAGGCTTGTTTTATCTATTTTTACTGAGGTCTTGTAAATGAAACTGCAACATACGTTTGTGGATACTGTAAGAGCGCGGGAGCTGGAGAGCAGAAAGGTGTTTGGTAACGTTCATCACCATTAGCAGGTTTGTTTTTGCTCTGTATTGACTTTCTGTTTCACTTTGTGCTGAAAATTGCTACCTGGCGTATTTCTCGAGGTGGTAAATAGCAGCAATTCCTCCTTTGCCATCAAAGGGAAGGAGGTCTCCTTGACCTTGGAGCCGCTTTACTCGTCAACCCCTCTGATCTCTCTCCGAGTACAGTTACTACAGGGACCCTGTGTAGCATCATGCGTAGAAAGGTATTTTGAGTCCTCGATCTAATACCACTATAGTATTCATCTGTGATTAATTCTGTTTTAGTAGCAGAACTTTAAAGGAATAGTTTGATGTTTTGTGAAATACACTTATTCGCTTTCTTTCCGAGAGTTAGATGAGAAGACTGATACCACTCATGTTTGTATGCAAAGTATGAAGCTACTGCCTGTAGCTTGCTAACTTAGCTTAGCATAAAGACCTGAAATAAGGGGAAACAGCAAGCATGGCTCCGTGGAAAGGTAAAAAAACCCACGTACCAGCACCTCTAAAGCTTACTAATTAACACGTTTTAGCTTGTTTGTTTAATCTATACAAAAACCAAAATGTAAAAAAGGCAATTCTACAGAAGGTTATGTTCCAGAATATTTCGTGGCCAGGAGCAGTAACTTCCTGGAGTCCCCAGTGGTTGCCTAGCAACTACCTCTGGCCAAGAAATAGCTCTGCACATTAAAGCTGACGTGCGGAACGTTTGTCTCCCCCTTCTGGCAGTGAGAGTAATGTGTTTGTCCTTGGCATTTATCACTTTCTTTTCTTGACTGCAATCCTTCCTCTGAATCCCAAGTTTCTTTATTATGCGGAGCATCAGACACTTTTCTTTGCTTCTTAGGTTTTACTCCTAGATGCTGTATTCTACTTTGTCGCCACAGTTGCTCCCGAGCATTGTAGAGATAGTTGCTTCAACTCCGTTCAATTTCAGTTCAAGTGGCTTTATTGGCTTGACTTCATACAATACAATTTTGCAAAAGCATATAACACATACAATCATAATAAATAAAAGCAAATTAGACATTAAACAATTCTCAATAATAGCCTAAACATTCTCTCCAATGGACCGTTGTTTTTTTTTTAGCAATGCCAGATCGCGGAGCTCTCAACATGGCTCTGGATTGTTCCCTGCTTCCACTCTGAAAAACCAAAAAAAAAAAAAAAACAACCATTCTTTGCTGGTTGGCGTAAATTGCATCATTACTCGTGCACCAGTGCGGGAATGTTGCCACAGACACCAGATTTAAAAAGTCTTTATACTGCGAAATACAGAGAGATTTACCTGACCGTGAAATGCTTAATCAGCAGTGAACTCTTTTGGCAAGGACTTGAACGTAATGGACGTTCATTTATTTGTAAAAGCCCCGCACTCAGGCTTTATTACCCTGTAAAATTATGAGTTGTCATTTTTACACTTCAGCTTTTGTACGGATGAAAGAAACCACATGGAGATCTGTTTATTAGTGAGCTTTTAAGGTTCTGGTGGGTGAATTTTGTTACCTTTCAACAGAGGCAGGCTAGCTGATTATTTCCAGTCTTTGGGCTAAGCTAGGTGTGCCTGCTGCTGGCATTATCTTCATATTTACTGTACAGTCAAGAGAGTAGTATCAGTCTTCTCATCAGCAAGAATGTGAATACGCATCTTTCCCAAAATGCTGAACAATTCCTTTAAATTTGTGTTTACTCTGAAATACCCTTTACTCAGTGTGATGAAATAAAAAGTCCACATTCTAAAGGAGGAGTAAGGGGCTGTTAAATGGTATCTTTACAACACATCCTGATTGATACTGGTACAATGATGCTTCGCTTCGTTATTTTAGTTTTTGAGTCATTGTGAGCTTTTGATTCTAGGTAACACAAAGTGGGAACAGCCAAGGTGATACAAAGGGCTGAGTAATGTTAAACATACAGCAGACATATTTCTTGTATTGAGTATGTAAACTTGTAAGTGCATCAGAAGGTGTTAAGACTCAGCTTCAGATAGCAGTGGTTAACTCTACTCCACGTGTTGCCAGTCAGGAGCATCGGAAAGCTCCAGATCTGATACAGTTTAATATGAATTATCTCAAGCAGACACTTGGATCCGTGGGTCAGGAGTCTGTCTCAGGAGAGTGTTTGATGGTTGCATTTTATTGTTCCAGAAGGTCAAGATCTTCAAAGCTCTCCTTCTGTTCTCCACAGGGCACCCGGGCAGCAGCTGTCGGAATACACTCGGCTTTGTGTTTTTATACGAGAGAAGAGGTAGGTCAAGCCCACTCTCACAGAAATGTTTTTACTGGGGGGTAGGCACTCACTGGACACCATAATATTGTTGTTCTGCCCTTTTGTGCTGGAGAGCGGGGAGCGTGTGAATTCTGTCTGATGGGACGTCACCTCTCCCGGGTTTGACGCTGATCAAATAGCCTTTTTGGCATGATTCAGCAGTATCCCTATGTGTGTGAATGAATGTGTATGCGTGTGAATTGTTACAGACAGGACAGACCACCACTTGGGCTTTAGATCAAATTTCTTCTCTCTTGTGCTCCTATAATGCACTGTGTAAGAGCTTAAACACTAAAGCAACACCAAAGTCTTGTGCAACCAATGTTATTTTGACAGGTTTACACAGCAGATGATCTTACCTGACTTCCTCCTCTTGTTAGAACATACCAAAATACATATAACTCTTGTTATATTATTGGCTGGTCTCTGCTGTACACTTTATATACTGTAGCTTCCAAGCTAGGAGGCAACATTTTTAGATTTTCTATTTGCCGTGCTACAAATACCATCACACAGTGATAATTGTGGATATTTTTAGTACATAGAAGCCCCTTTGGGGACAAGTGAGGGTCTTGACCTGACAAAAACAAAGGCTTGAGCATCTGTAAATGCAGATAAGGCATGGCAGAATTACAACCGGCCCACCTTGCACCATTTTGTTTATTTAGAGCCCTTCAAAAAGACGTTCTAGCACACATTTTCCTCTTGGCATCTTCCAGCACAGCATTCAGTCAACGAGGGGCGCTCGGCAAAAATAAAAGGAGTACAGTTAAGGAAAATGGCCACATGAGAAGACTTTCTTCTAGCTCCAATCCAGTGACAAGTCAGTGGTTTAGATCTGTCATGAGAGTTGATGCCCCCCCCCCCCATCAGCTGGGAAACTAAAAGCCAACAAGGATGCAGTGATAAGACCTGGATGGTGTGGCCTGGTGTAGAATAGTTCACACACTGTTTCTCTGACCTCCTGCACCCTCCAGCTGACCACCCTGAAATGCTGACTTTTCTTACACTCGCTGTGATGCTGCTCCACCCGTGCCCTTCCCTCTTGACAGGATGTCCACGGACAACTCCCTCTTGACCCCTCCACCTGTTTTCACACCCAGCGAGCTGAAGAGGCTCCTTTTTGTGACTTTGCTATGCATTTGAAGTGTTCAGTTGTTGAACATACACACTCGAGGCGGTCTGTGGTTTGTGCCTTTGATAGCTGAAATGCTGTTTTGGACTTTCTTACACAGCTACGGTTCAAAATGCATCAACCCTCAGCCCATTTTTTTTCCAGATTTAAAGACATGAAGAATAAGAGTGACTTTCTATACTGTAGCTGTGTATCTCATCCTTATAAAGCCCACTGAAATAACAATTTGTTACCACTTAACCTGCTATAATTCACCCAGTTTAACTGAATTGTAACTCAAATTGAGGTGATGAAAGTAGCAGCCACCTATTCTGCTACACAGTAATACCACAGTATATTAGTAGTTTGTCACAACTGTCATATAGAGATGATGTTTAGCTGCACGGGGCAAAGTCTTATTGAAAGTGTTGTGGACAATTCCTACTCTACAATAACAGAGCTGTTTTATGTTCCACCTGAGAGCCACTAACATTGAAGACAGCCGGTTAACTCAGTTTGCCAGATTTATTGAATCTGCAATTCCCAACATTCCCCAGGCTTTTCAGTTTTTACAATGCCAAGATATAACAAAACACAGATTACATGCAAATATGACAGAGAGTTTGAATCAATTTATCAGTTTATCTTCTTTGCAGCTTCACTACAAACAGTAAAATACACACATTGCAGCAAAGCAGCTTGCTAGATTTTTGTCATTTCTTCAGATGTCTAGCAAAGCCACATCAGTGAACTTGCAGGAGAGCGGGACACAGTAGCAGGAAGGGGTTAGTGCTCAAACGTAAAGCTGTCACTTTGATCATTTCCTACTGGTTTTTGATCTCAGCATTCTTGAAAGGGCAGATAATGATGTTTCATTGATTATGTAGAATGAACATGCATGTTTTGCTCTCATATCATTCATTCCTTCCCTCCCTTTTTTGTGTGCTCGCTCCAAAAGAAGATCGCTCGCATGCCATATTGCCCCTTCCCTTTCTTCTTGTAAAACAAATAAAGACATCAAACATCAAAGCTGTTCTTGGTTAATAAAAGAAGACCTCAAATATTTTCCATTATGTTTGACATGGTTTTGGGTTTCGCCAACCAGAGGAATAACAACAGGATGGAATAAAATGACGCTTTTTTTTGTTGTTGTTGCTCCGTTTCTGTGTTACAGAGGTTAAGCAGACCAAACTTGAGCCTGTTCTTTGATCTTGTTGGCTCTAATTATTCAAAGGTAGTCTTAATCTCTTCTACTTCTCTTCTGAGACTCAAGTCCCCCCACCCATCCCTACAACACACTCTAGCGCTCTCTCTTCTTACTGTCCCTTTCCACCCTCCTGATTATGATATCCAGAGTTCTCGGTTAAAACAACAGTCTGTCCGAGGATAACTTTCCTTTGAAGTCGATGTCAGTCACTTGTGTTGCTGTCTTGGGCCAGAGCACTGACCCCTGACCTGCAGTGATTACTTCCGTGGCGCAGCCAAGCAGAGATAACTGTAAATGCAGGCCTTTGATATTCACTTGAGAGCGGGAGGTTGGGCCTGAAGGGAAATACAATGAAGGTCAGGCATCTTAGCATGTGTGTGCACACGCTCACACACACAGATAGACAGACAAAGCACCATATGGCAGATGTCACGGAAACATGGGTATGACTTCCTGATCAAAGCCCTAACCCAATGATATTTGAACCTTTCAGAACCCAAGTCAAAGAAGATTTGAGGGGGGCTGAAAATGAAATCTGCGTCTTAAATCTTCTTCCTTATTTCAAGCTTTTGTGGTGATTCAAGAAAACATTTATTCGAAACCAAACTGATATTAGTATGACCTCAAATAGTTAAAGGAATAATTTGACATTTTGGGAAATACACCCATGAGCTTTCTAACGAAGAGTTAGATGAGAAAATTGATGATGATCTCACATCTGTCTCATTAAATATGGGTGCTAACTGGGTGCTGCAGTTAGCACCCAGTTAGACTGGAAACAGGGGGAAACAGCTAGCCTGGCTGTGTCCTAACAAAATCCACCTAACAACACCTCTAAAGCTCACTAATTGACATGCTATATCTTGTCTGTTTAATCTGTACATAAACTGAAGTATAAAAATGACATGTTGCGGTGGTATGGGGGTTATGTACTGAACTATTTCTTGGCTGGCAGCAGTAACTTCCTGGAATCTGTGTGGGTTGCCTAGCAACTGCTCAGCGCCAAGGAATTGTCATTTTTGCGCTTCAGTTTTTGTACAGATTAATGCAATGCAACTTGTCAATTAGTGAGGTCTAGCCGTTTTCCCCTGTTTCCAGACTTTATGATTTGCTAAATGGCTGCTGGCGGTAGTTTCATATTTACCCTACAGATATGAGAGTGGTATTGATCTTCTCATCTAACTCTCCGCCAGAAAGCAAATAAGCATATTTCCCAAAATATTGAGCTATTCCTTAAATCAATGTCTGGAGCTAGTCAAGTTACAGTGACTTCTGAACTCCTACAATGTTTAGTTACGAGTTTCATTTTATTGTTAAAATGAACTACAAAATGTAACCATAGATTCCATAAACCCACAGCGTCCACAGTGTTGGCCCAGATGTCAGATGCATTCTCTTTTATAACAATCTGGCCTTTAAATATCACATTGATAGTATCTGTTTGTATCTGAATACATTTGTGTTATCTGCTTCCACTCACTCGAAAGTTTTGCCCAAGTGAAGGCTGCCAGACAGTCCAAGTTAAATCATTACTGAGATATTAAAGAGACAGCGAAATGGAGACAGAAAGGCTGTTGCGATTATTATGTTTCTACCAGGAGCCACTTGTTGAGGTCTTTTAGAAAATGTGTGGGATGAATCAAAGAATAGTAGAAATATTCAACACATCAGTGATGGGAGTCTCTTTTGTTATTCAGTGTATTTTTTTTTGTTCCTCCAGATACCTCTTTTTCCTGTGGATGTTCTTTTATCTTTGAAATAGGCATTTACTCAGTGTGACAGTCTATTTTCATCCGTGTCCAGATGGCAGACTTAAGAATCACATCCATAAAAATGCACGTATAGTACCTATTTTCATGTGCTTAAAAATGTAAACAATTGTAAATGTTCAAGCTGCATTTGGCTCATGAGCCAAACTTGCTGCCACAGCTGATTAACTCGTTGAGAATGGTGTTACGAAGCATTATTATAGTCATGTTTTGTTTAAATCAGCCTGAGTGAGTGGATTTAAGTCTTCAGAGAAACGCCATCCTGGGCCCAACACTCTGACATCAGCATATATAGTCATTACTAGAATGACTGTTGACATGTTCTGCTGGAGAAGCCCAGAGCCTACCACGCTCTCATGTGAGGGACAAATGAAGATGAGCAGATGAGAGTTCCTGATGGGGACTCACTCTCTCTCTTCATCCTCAGATATAATTATGGCCTTTCATTTTTCACTCTGTACTTCCAGTCAGCTGTGGTATTTTCTTTTTTCTTTCTGAAGAAAAGAAAAAGCCAAAAAGACTAGCATGCTGCTGGACTGAACTCAGAATAGTAAACACAAAGCCTTGTAATTTGCAGAATGCTTTTGTCATCTTTACCTCTAATTTCCCTTTCAGCATAGAGTGAGTGCCACATATGAAGAGCGGGAATCAAAGGAAGCCATGGAATGCGTACGGGTAAAAATGAACACAAATGAATGACGGTTGCTGGTCTTTACTATATTGTGTGTGTCATTACTCTTCATTTCACACCCAAATGATATTCAGTTCATATCATTTTATAATAAATTTGTCCCAGTGGATAGTTTCATTTGCAGCAGGCAGTACAATATAAAGAACACGTAAAACACACAATTGTTAAAAAATATTGGCATTAAAAGCACCACCATGTAAACTTCATATGCACGTGAAATAACAAAGCTTCTTGTTAAGTAAAATGCTAGCTCATCACAATCAGCATGATCAACAGTAGTTTAAACTGTAGTTTAGGCTGTCCCTATGTTTTCTATTTAAGTTATTAAAGCAACAAATCATAAAAAAAAATACAACTCACTCAATAACATATATATTATATGTCATATTGTAACATTTTGTATTAAATTCATCTACCTTTGTCAAATAATGATACTCAGGCCTCAAAACTATATTATCTATTAGTGATTCACACTTTGGACACAGAGTAAGTTAAGTTCAATGCTTATTAGTGCCATGGAGTGAAGTGTTTTTGTTCCAACGTGTCCCTACAGCAGCAGGTTCCCCTCCCTCTGGTTTAAAGATCTATTATTGAGTATATCAGAATAACAATAATCACCAAAACCACTTGTATTTATCTGCATGTAGTCAGTACTCCGCAGCACATTTCTGCAACATCTTCCATGGCTAGAAACTAATGCACATAAACACTATAAGACAAAGTGCGTTTGATTATAAATCTCTACTTGGTAGATGCAAATCAGTTATGACCAGATGTGGAACAAACTCCTGCAGGACATCAGCCCTCCACATAGTAACACGGACATAATACTGTCGTAATAAGCACTTCTGTAAGTTCCTTATCAACAGTCCTTGATAATTTCCTGATCCTGAATGAAATAGAACTATAGGATGTGTCAAGCAGATTATGCTGTTTCAAGCAGCTACCTCAGGAGGGAGCTGCAACTGCTCAGGATTCTGCTCTAATTTCAGTCACAGCTATCGACTGCAGGCTCTGTCACCTGTCACCTTCTCGACCTGCTCCTGTTTGTCTGTACCACCTTATTCCCTGTGAACACTCCTGACAGATAACGTAAGCAACAGCTTTTGCTTGTGAAGTAAGAGAGAACCTAGAATCAACCCTGCTTTCGCACTCACAGCAGTCTGCTAGTATTTCATGTCTTCTTGTGTCTCTTTTGTCCTGTCAGTTCAGTGTCTCTTCCTGTGATCTATGCACTCTTTCCTGCCATGGCAAGAGAGTCAGAATTTGAAAACCTGCTGGATGACTTCTTCCAGGTGACAAATGTTGTCTTTCTTGCTCTGTGCACATTATGTGTAATTCTACACCTTTGTCGCTATTGTCTTTGTTTTCATTTTTATCGTTTTAGAATAAGTGAGGAGTTCATGTAATGCACTCGTTTAGTTGCCTATTTCATGGCCCTTCTGTAATTACTTCAATTAGTCATGTGAAGGAGGAGGGTTTCAGCTGCTGTCTCTGAGATGTAATTTACTCTCATGCCAAGCTAAACTCCACTGGTGTCTCCACAAAGTGTCCTTTGTATATTTATCATTTTAACGTCTGTCATTTCAATCGAGGGGTAACAGGATGAAAGACAACAAAAACTTAGTCGTTCATTCATAGAAATATTATTAAGTTACAGTGATTTTGGATAGTGTCCTTGTAAAATGAAGGCCTGCTCTTTCTTCTTTCCTTACATTAAACAGCGGTGTGTTGTCTTCTGTCTTTGAAATGTAAATAATTTGACTGTTCCCATGGTAACATCTCCCATGTAAACAGCCTCAGCGCCGTGCAGCAGCCCTCCATCGATATGAACTTTGTTTAGGGGTAGAGTCGGGGGCAAGAGAGGGAACGACTTGAGGGGACGAAACTTTGAAAAGCCCTTTCATGTCGTGGAAAACCGATGAACTTCTGTTGTAGTTTATAGCCGGTGTGATTTTTTAAAGCATCCCCCTGGCTCTTTGAAGTGGGAACGGGTCTGTTTTTCCTCTGCAACGGTGTCACTGTGTCACTGCTCATCTGTTTCTTGTCTCTGATTGGATCAGATGAAATCTTTTTTCAAACCGGTCAGACTGAACTAAAACTGGTTCTAACACAGAGCAACGAATTACAGACTGCAAATGCTATTCAGTCAAACAGGTGTCTTAACAAATTAGGTGACTTGTCCTATATCGGATGACATTTAGATGATTACAAAAGATGTTGTTTGACACTGTACAGTTGCTTTACAGTATACGTTAACTTCAGCTTTAAAGGAATAGTGTGACATTTTGGGAAATACACTTATTCTCTTTTTTGCCGTTAGAGTTAGATGAGAAGTGCGATACCCCTCTCATGCCTGTACGGTAAATATGAAGCTACAGCAAGCAGCCAGTTAGCTTAGCTTAGCATAAAAACTGGAATGGGGAAAACAGCTAGGCTGTCTCTGTTCAACAAAAACAAATCCGCCTACCAGTACCTCTAAACCTCACTAATTAACATGATAAATCGCATTTCTTTAATCAGTAGAAAAAACAAACTGTAAAAACCCTTTTATGGAGGTTTTCGTGTTTTGGGACCAGTAACTTCCTAGAGTCTCGCTGGTGGCCTGACAACTGCACAGAGAAAATAAATAGTCTGGCACATAACGCCCCATAAAGATGCGAATTGTCATTTTTTCACACAAAAAACGAGATATAACGCATTTATTTGTGATCTTAAGAGGTGCTGGTAGGTGGATTTTGTTATTTTTAGATTAAACCAAACTAGCTGTTTCCCCTGTTTCCATTCTTTATGCTAAGCAAAGCTAACCAGCAGCTGGCTACATATTAGCCACACTGACATGAGAGTGGTATCAATTTTCTCCTCTAACTCTTGGCAAGAAAGAAAATAAGTGTATTTCCAAAAATGTTTAATTAATCCTTTAATATGACTGTTTATATAGACCTGTTTCTATTAGCTGAGAGTAAAACCAAAGGATTTAGTGAATGATTGGACTTAAGAAGATTGATGCTTTTGCTGACAAAAATGCCCCCTCTTCAAAGTTAGCTGACCATACCATAATCGTAGTATCTTTCCTCACTTTTTACTGATTTTGTCATGCATGCCTTCATGCTGCTGAAGCCAGTGCCTAATTATGTTTTTACAGCCTATTCCGGTCATACTTGCGCTGCGGTCACACACTTCGAATTGTTCTCCTGACAGCTGTCTGTGCCTTTATAATAGCTACTTGAAACAGAGAAAGGTTTTATTTTCTTTCTGGGCATTATTTTTACTGATTCATGTGTCTTTTTATGATGTTATTTCAGCTCAGAACAGGTTCAAAAATAGTCACAAAGTGCTATTCCCAAGCATTTATATACCTAACATATAAACATTTTTATTGCTCAAATGTAATTTTGTGGGCACGAGTAAGAAGGGAAGACAAAAAAAGACACATTTTTTGATTTCCTTCCAATAAATGTTTGGAATTGTAATAACCTCTGGGACAGACAGCCTGTTACTGTGTCATGTGGCTGGAGGATCCGGGTTGCTCTCTCTCTCTGTGGTATGCGTGTCAAAGGGCTTGTTACTCTTTGAGGTCTTGGTTTGTTTAATGAAGTGGTAATATGTCTACACAGAGGATCACCCTCAAATCCTAAGTTCACTATGTCAAGTGTCTCTGTTTATAAACTTCTTAGTGTCTCTAATAAAAATGGCTTTTACTCCCCCCCCATGCTTGAGAATGGTATGTCCAATATAATGATGTATTTCAGCGGCGGCGACTGTTCTTTCTCCTCTGTGATGCCACCACCTCGGAGTTTGTATATGTTCGACCCGTTGCTGACATTGAAACCTATGCTTGTGGCTCTACTGTGCTGAGGGCCAAATGCAAATTGCATCTTAGTGGGCAGCTGGCAGAGACGTCTACATAGGCCAAAGGAGGTTGTGTTCTGCCTGACTCGGGTGTGTTTGTGCAGCCATTTTTTAAGGGTGCTGAGGACTTTCCAGCTGTGGCACGGCGGTTTGCCCCAGGACCATCAGAAAAACAACATCAACATTCGAGTTACAAAGAGGGGACTGAAAACATGATCCACTCTGCAGCGTGTTTGAAATGTTAACTAAAGAAAACAAGCTGGCTAATGGTTTTGTATTTATATATTTTCTTTGGAGGCTTTGAAGTCAGAGCCCACATTGCATGTCAGCCCCAGGCAACTCTCGAATGTAGCCTAACCGTGAATGTAAAGACACCAAAAAAAGCTTGATTTCACCTCTGCTTCTGAGGACTTTACAGATCTCACTAAAAGCATTTTCCTACATTTCTGTGTTTAAAGTCGAGCCAGAAATGTGTCCGTTTTCATGCAAATGTTATCACCACTGCTTCAAAAGCTCTCAAGGCCCAATCAAGAGGCAATAGCTTTTATAGAGGCACAATTTATATATTTGATGATGAAAAGAATTCAATGTACACATTTCTCATATCAAGGAAAAAAGATGATTGTTCACTATGAAACTTTCAATCACTACAACCAGAGTTAGACATGCTTATTTTTTGTAATTAACCTTATAGGTACAAGGAATAAGAAGTAAGAAGAGGTGCAACTTTGTTTTGCAGCCCAAATACATGGCTGGTACTGTATGTGTTCAATCCAAAGAACATGATGTGGTAGACCATTAAATGTATAAATTAGCCAACCCACTAAGCTAGTTCCCACAGTTTTTGTGCAATATTTGCTTTGGCTAAACTAAATGGCCATATTTAAACATTATGTTTTGACCAGACACATTTTTTTCTCCATATTTCACAAGAAATTCTTCCTTTTTTTGCGTTTAAGCTTAATTAATGACTTCATAATTCACCCGTGAGTATGGACCTACTTTCTACCAATGAAACTATGAAAATCTATAGAACAGTAAGTTCTATGGGTCATCCAGTGTAACGGGGACACTGTATCTGGAAAACGTTCTTAAGAAGATTCAGTGCAGTCTACTAGACCCTGTGTGTCACTGTATGTGTTTGTTTTGTTTGCTTGTGTGTGTGTGTATGTGTGTGTGTGTGTGCATGGGTGTGTGGGCTTGGGGGTTATTACTGCTTCTTGTTGGTTGTGGCGCAGTCCTGTCTGTCCTGTTGGACATCTGTGGGTTGCGTGATGGGCTTTGTGGAACGGTGCTCTGTTAGTGGAGTTAAACAGACACAGTCACGAGCTCTCCCAGACGCCATGGGCACAAGTGTCCTTGTCTCTTTGAGGCTTCGTACACACGCACATATGCCGACATACTACAACATAAAAACACAAAATGACACTGATACACAAACATAAAGCGAATTCAGTCAAAACCACAGGCAAATATCCTGACAAATGTTTAGGAATTCTTAATCCCACGGAAAATGTTTCACTGGAGGACCTATAACATTGATGTTCCCTGCTCAAGCTAGACAAATCTCAGAAAGCTGTGAATAAGTTGTCCTGCAGCTGCCAATATTTTCGGTCTTTATTGGCCTACCAGCACATGTTTGATACAACCTAACCACACCAGCACCCACAATCCATTTATCAGTGATGTGTGCGGCCTGCACCGTCTTTGAAAGCCTTTGCACAGCAGCCAAAATCCTAGTTTTATTCCTAATGTGTAAGCTATCCAATGCTTTAATAGCTGCCTTTTTATGGTTATTGATTTATTTTATTTGGAGGAGGGAGTGGGTGTATGTAGGCTTTTTATCTTCCTTTTGCCCATTTGTCAAATAGCAAGCCATAAACCTCCCTGGAGGTTGAGAACAGAACATCCATTACAACTACCAACTGTTTCATTCAAAGTGACACGAGATCCCACATAAGATGTATAATAATTTGGCAGGAGATTAAGTAATATTGGCTGGTAAATATTGTGTATCAGAGTGGTCACTGCATAGCTCTCTCTTAGTCTATAGCTGATACACCCCTTCTTATGCCAGGCCCTGATAGAATTAAAATGATTTTAAGGATAAACGGGCCAGAGTAATGTTGAAAAGAGAGGGAAAACTTGGGGAGATCAAACAGCCAATCTATTGACTTTGATGTTTGTCTCTTTTATTCTGAGTTGCGGTGGTTTCAGACATATTATTAGTCTTCCTCCAAGACACTTCATTTCTTCTTCCTAGCACCTATTTTTCCACATAGATTTTATGTTTTACTGTCACAAAATGGCACATTTTGCTCAGTGCCAGACTCTCAAATTAAAGCATAAAGCTGCCTTGTCACGGTATCAAGCAGGAGAACAGGGAATGGATCCAAACGCAGACAGAGCAGTGGTACACTCCCAGGAAGCAGTCAAACAACAGCAAACAAATCTGGCAGGGAGCAGACAGAGGACAAAAATCCAACACCCAAAGGCAAAGTCCACAAGAAACAGAGAATCATTCTAAAACACAGAGAACGCACATGGGCAACAAAGGCCGGGACGCTTGACACAAGGTACAAGGAAGGACACAGACTTAAATACCTTGAGGGGAGAAAAGGAGACACAGGTGAGAGGAGACAACTAGACACAGGTGAAACTAATCAAAGCAATCAAAAATGGCAGGAAAACCACACAAGACAGGAAGCAAAACCTACACAAGACATATGAGGTGGAAACAGTTAACAAAATTAAACAGGAAATAGCAGAACACAAACCCAAAACCATGACACTTCTTTGTCCATTGTCTACAGTTCATGTATGTTTTGGTGAAATATTTCATATAATGGATCAATAAAATGTGCTTTAAAGAATGTGCATTCTGTCCAATTAATTCTAGCAAGGTCAGCGTAATATCTAACCTAACCGTCGTCTGCAGTATCATTGTTATATCCTGTAATGTATAGTACATTGAATGTAAATCATTTTAGGAACATCCACCTAATATTATTTGCCTTTGTGCTTAATGAGAAGATGAAGTGACGTGTTTTATTTCCAATGTACATCCTCATAGGGATGCTCTTCATGCTGTTGTTTGGCCTTGTTTTGTTTTCCTCCGAGCTCTGATTTTAGGAGCAAACCAGCAGAGCCACACACACTGAGGTGCCAGCATGGGAGGGCTGGCTGGCTTGGCAGGCAGGCTCAGTCCTTCAGCGCGGTTGGCCTTTTATGAGATTACATGAAAGCGCGGGAAATAACAACAAGCGTTTGATCATCGGAGACCAAGCTGATTTACTGCCGAACCCAACACCATAGTTTAAACCTGGCAGAGCATCCCCTACGCCTGCCTGAGAGCAAGATGAGAGTGAAATACGGCCCCCAACATGCCTCTTTCACTTTCCCCCGGTTTACTACGGTGGCTTCAGGTAGATGTTTAGTGCCAGGGCTCCTCTGCAAAGCTTTACCTTTACTAGGAGGAACTAATAAGCTAATGCAGCAAAAATCTTGAACTTGTATCAGAGATCCACACTCAACACAAAGGATTTAACAGCATTCTTGTCAAACAAAATGGAAATGTCTGTTTTTCATTTCTGGCCATTATGTCATGGGATCGCACTTCACATTTGAAGATAGATGATCATGTTATTTGTGTTGGCAATTGAAAGAAGTTTGTGGAGAAGCACCTGGCTAATTCTCAGCATCTGTTGTAGTTGCTTGAGTATGGCGTAGCATTGTAACAAATTGTTAATATAAGTCAACAAAAGGCAATACAATAGTTATTGTATAGTTCACTCACGACAAATGCTGTTTCCTAATACTTCCCCTCTGAGCACATAACCATCAATGGCTGAGTCAATATCAAGGCCACAAGGAAAAGCAACTAAACTGTGTTGCCATACTGGGAAGCTTGATTTTACCCCTAGGGTTTATTGTGTCTGTTTGATAGCAGGTTGTTTTAGTTATTAATATGCTACAAAAACTATGAGTTTGTTTGATTGTTTTGTGTAATATTCTTAAATCAGAATCTGGGATTGGTAGTTGATAATGTAAAAATGCCCCAAACATCAACACACTAACTGGGGTTTTGAATATTTTTTCCCTCCACTATGTGTCCAAAAGATAGGTCTTTGGCAGAGATGGAGACAGACGAGAAAAGACAGAGACCCAATGGAAACCACAGTAGTCAATGTCATGCTTTACAAGAGACAAACCATTGAACAAAGGAAAAAAATAGGATAAAGGATGTATTCGCTTCAAAGGTCTTACTGTAAGTGTAATTTTCAAAAGGGCTGGGTTGCCCCACGTTCTGTAATTAAGTTCTTCACATTGGGTTTCTCTGGAATTAAAAGGACTATTGCCACTTTTCAACATGGATGTTTTTATATGTCTATGTTTGTCTGTGGTGAAGGATGAAAGGGAGATGCCTTCCCCTGTCTCCTGAAAAGTCTTTACGCCAACGGAAAGTAGACGAAGAAGAGACTCAACAGTGTTTGAACTTGTGTCTCGTGCCTTCCTAGTCTTCAACCAGTCAACAGAGGTCGTTTCATTTTTATTGCTTGACACTATGATGCTTTTGTTTTCTGTCCATAAACTTTGCCCAGATGACTCTAGATGATCCTAACATTAAGAACAATGTCAAAAGTGTCTGTCTGTCCAGAGGTCTTAATGTCTCCTCTTGATGAGGGAATACTTTATTTATGTTGTCAGACGCTTAAAGATCTTCTTAAGTGTTACGGCAAGTTAAATCAAGTTCCTTGTGTTAATTGGAAATACATTGATCTACTATATTGCCCGGGTCTCAGGCATTCATATAGACTACATCCATTTCCGTTTCTTTGATTTATTCTCTATAGTAATCATCTGCGACTTTTTACATACGTGTCACGCTCTTCGAACGTCTCCAGTTTGACATCAGTGCAATGTGTCCTTTGCTGTGGAGGAAACCAAAACAACAATCTTTTTCAAGTATCTTACAAAGTGAAAATCTGATGACAGTAGTTGAGAATAGCGGACTGTAAAGCATTATCTGTGGTTCCGTGGTTTCTTCCTCAAAGTACAGCTCCGGGGCAGCTCTCAGAGTTCAATCACAACCCCTGCTCTGCTTCCAAGACCACTCTTGAAATGACAATGATACACTGACGTCAGATGCGGGTGTTTTGCTAAAAAACTAAGGCAGAAAAATAATGATGATACAATAAAGACGGGGCTGATTTTCCTGGAAGCTCTGATTCATTGGAACCAATGAATTGAAGCTTCTTTGCTTTCTTAAGTCTTTTTTTTTGGGCTCCAGACATTATGTCTTCCCGATGAAGGATAGTCTGCAGCATTCTTCAAAGGTACTTAAGATGTATAATTAATAACAGAAATCAGTAATTTTAAATTACAGCAGAGGACACCCAGGTCTCTTTGAACCCATGAAATCTCTATGGATAACTTGTGGTCCTTTAATTAGCAAGGATTGAAGAAATCGGGTGGGGTCTTGTCTGCCCTATACCCACCACCTACCACATTCACCTCCACCCAACACCATAGACTAAGAAGAAAAGGAATAATTCTTGATGCACAAACATTTGATTCTTTTCTGACCCCCACAAATAAGCTTAAGTCATCCCTTGATAACAGGGACTTTGCCCTCTTATATATCCTCAATCAGATGAAAAACATCATAAACAATCCTCACTGGCATCCCGCAGGCTACTGCTCCCGTCTATCGCAGGACTTTTCTGCCAGTCAAACTCTGAGATGAACCGCAAGCCACAACCAAAGTCTGTGGTGGTGTCTGTAAACTTCATGTGGTGCAGCCATTCACGTATCCCTCCACCCCTCTCTGTCTCGGCTGTCTGAGATCCGAACCATGGGGTCCACAGTGTAGCCATCACATGCTTGTCTAAACTCTGCCAGCTTTGTTTACGGCTCTCCCTTCCAGCTACCGAGGTCTGTCAGAGAGACAAGAGCTAAATATAGACCAAGCCTGTCATTATCAGGATCATTTGAGAGTAAAGCTGTTGTTTGCTTGAAGCTACTTTTTCCCATTATGTGATAAGCCACCAACCCAAACAATGACATACAGTATGTTGTGGGAGCATGACCTAACTATAACGTAGAATTAAATGTTTCTCAGGCCAATGAGAGGAACCCTACACTAAAAAGTATGAACGTTTGTTTGTGAGATGCTTCCATCAGTCGATGCAACCAATACAAGATGATGCCATTCAGAAGAAACGGCCACATCTTTCGAACGTGTTGGGACAAAATACCCTTCTGTCCTTTTTCTCTCTCCTACCTGCATTGGCCATGCCACGGAGGTCTTGGTGAAAAGCAGAGCATGTGGCCAGTCTCATGTTTCCCTCTAATCTCTGTGGGTGGTCCCATGGGGGGCTGTTTGATTGTTCTGGGATAATCTTTTGATTACAATTCAATATGGCGCTCTTGAGAGAGAGAGCCAACGGAATTTCCTTGTTCACCCCTGTTTGAATGTGAATGAACTGATCACATGCGCAGAAGCAGGCATCTTTTCTGTCATACCTTGAAGTCAAGAAAAGTTCAGCAATTATTTTGTTCAGTTTTACCCGTTTTAATTTCACATCTTCAGTGGATCTATCCCAAAATCTGTCGTATTTGATCATTCTTTTCAAATAAGACTATGTGGATGTCTGGGGAGAAGAATATGAAAATAAATCGGAAAGTGTATCCATGTATGCATACTTGGCAAGATTTTGTCTTTCAACTGTTCATTTCGTTTGGCATGCGTGTCTGGGGAGTTTCTGGGCCTTCAAAGAAAAGGTGATTTACAGACGAAAGACAACAACGGAGCTTTGGAAAAAAGATTAATGAAATACCACCAAATACGCAAATGTTTGGTCTGGATGACGCAATCATCTACATGGGAAATTCAAAGAAAGTGGAGGGGTGCATAATGTATCATTCTAGTACACTACTTCAGCCAAGTCGCTGCACCCAAGATCAGTAGCCAAGATGACTTTTACGACTTGGAGTGCTGCCCTTGGTATTACCTCCAAGATTTATTTGAAGAATTCACTGTCTGTTGCTATCTATGTTTTTCTTGATGTGTGGTGGTGAACAGGTGCAACTGTCCGTGTAAAGTCTGGCAGGAATTTTGTTTTTACTGTAAGGATAAGGCTGCAATCCCTGGGGGATATTGCGATGCAAGGATGCAATTGAGAAAGTATCTACATGCCCCCCATTTTCAAACAATTTCCAGTCTTTCCTCCACCCTCTTCACTGTCCCTTTTGCTTTCTGTGCCCATAAAGGGACAATGGATTAACCGCCCCCATTTTCATGTGACCTCATCTGTGTTAGATTTTTCTGCCTACTTGAAATTGGCCATGGGTTTAACATTCAGTCCTTTGATCAGTCCTGCCAGGAATTGGACTTGTTTATCTTGTTTATCTGATGATGTCCCCTTAATGGGGGGGGGGGGGGGGGGGGCCCCCATTTCCCCTTTTTTCTTTTCCACCTCTTTTGGTTTAAAAAACACCCCGCCCCCTATTCTA
>CM022470.1:10707942-10808409 GCA_011952105.1 Coreoperca whiteheadi | reverse complement strand
TCCTCTTATTTGTTATTTGGTTTTTGTTTTTCTTTTCTTTTTTGTGGGTTGCCTTGTGGTGTTTTGTTTTTTTTTTTTTTTTTTTGTTTTGGTTCTGGGGGGGGGGGGGGGGGGGGGGGGGGGGGCACACATTTGGCAGGGGCATGCCTTGATGTGGGCCTTGAATGCTGCAGGACACAGAGAGAGGAGAGGACCAGAGCTCTGTAATGGTCGGAGGAGAAGGAAAGACGATTGCAGATGTGGCTCAAGGGCATCTAACCTTGTCTCTCTCAGCTTCTTTCCTCCAACACTTATCTGACCCCATACAGATGGCCCCTCATCATCATCAAAAAGCACAGATATCCAGCATCCTTTCTCTTCTGCTTTCAACCTAGGCAGCTCCTCTCTGTGGCTCTCTCAGATTGACAGTTATTAATAATCCACATGCTGACTGCCTTTTTAGGCAGTCTGTAAGTGCAGGAAATGGCATGTAATCAACGAGCTTCTCAAATGAGATGTTACCCTGTTCCCCTGTTCATTGACTTGCTGATGGAGATGTGAGGAAATGGTGCGGGTAGACAGCAAGGCCCCATCCCATCGCTTGCCTTGCTCGACCTCAGCCCCCTGAAATGAAAGGTTTCCTCTCCTGCACCGCAGCTGGACTCCAGGGAGCCTGCAGAGGGCCTGTTTATTTGTGCAACAATGCAATCAGGGAGTCTGTCGTTACAAGACCTAGCCTTTGCACCTTCTTTCTCTCCACCAGCCCCATCCTTTCTTCTGTTCCCATCAGCCCCCCTTCCCTTCTTTTACCATCTCTCTTTCACCACCCTCAATCTTTTTCTTTGAGCCTCATCATTATCCAAATCCCTTCCCTGACCCTTGTTGACCTTAGGATTTGTTTGATGTGGAGAGAGCAGAGAGATGAAATAAAGTTGAAAGTTTATTGTTTAAAGGGGAGATTTCCATGATTAGGGATTTAGAAACAAACCTTCCATCTCTTTACCTAAGAGATTGCAGTCCTGTGTGTGTGTGTGTGTGTGTGTGTGTGAGAGAGAGACAGCAGGAGAAAGATGTCTTGCGGGCGTGCGTCTCCGTGTGTTAATCTACCACGATGCCCATTGATGTTGGTCGACACATGCACACTTTCTCCTGTTCCAATCAAAGAGGGGAAATGTGTAGTTCAGTAACATGCAAATAATTTAGTCTGTTAGGTTGTGGTTTAAATCATGAGATTCCTTCAGTTAAAAGGCAGGCGTAAGTAAACAAGCTCACACATGTGGCCACAATATTGCTGTTCTTCTGTCCAGAGAAGGTCTCTCTGTGGGAAAAGGGGGTGTTATCCATCCTTTTCATTGAGCGTTTCCCACTGGAACATGACAGAACCCACGAGAGCCATAAGGTGTTATCCAAATGTATAGAAATGTTTAGCCAAATAAATGACTCTAAAAAATCTCTGTAAAGGCCTTTTTTATGCAAAGTAATGAATGTATAACCTTTTCAAGTAGCATTTTCTTGCATGTCCCTTTTCTAAAAGCAGCTGAAGTAGGTGATGCTTTTATTTCATGCAGTTGATGGGTCTCATTCTCCATTCTGTTGTATCTCCATGTTTGAATATTTTACAGTCATACATCTGAAATAACTAATTCAGCCATGCGTGCCCATTTGATATAAAGTTTACAGGTTATGTTTACAGGTTAAAGCTTCAAATTCACTGCATGTTTAATTATTTATAACCTGTTGTGTTTTGCTACTCTGAATTAAATTCTGTAGCTCATTCGTGGTCTCTTACTCAGAACGAGTTCCAAGTCCTTTGCGAATCTATGATGTCTCTTATTTCCCTGTTTGTCTCAAGAGACAGACAGGCGGGTTAATTTGGGCTGGTCCACATTCTGAACAACAGCATCTCCAGTCTGCGCCGCTCTGCACAGAAGAAGCATCTTGTTTTTCAACTGGTGGTTTTCTTAAGCCACAATGTTTGATGTGGGCTTCCCTTAATCACACAACATGCTCTCTAAACATGAACTGCATTCATCTTCACTCCGCGACTTCTGGACTCTTCTCCCCCTGGTTTGTCGATGCTTTTGTTGAGTTATTGTGCAACAGAGTAGTGAGACAAGAAGAAGACATTGGCCTTGATCTCAGTGAAGTGATTTGATCTGGTCAATCCAGCAATTAGGCTACTGAGGGAAGAGTGAACCTCTAATCCTGGATGGAACACATGTGTTCTTTGTAGTCCTAATGTCTCTCTTCCTTCTCTGTCCACATCACTATCTGATGGGACGCAGAGTAAGTATTAAACCAATGTCTCAGATGGAAGCCTACCATTAAGATAGCGATGTTGTGCTCTTTGAGGCTGAGGACTTTTAATTATAAGCTGTGGGCCCGATGTAGTTGTTTTTCCTCCATCTTGCTGAATAGAGGGTTTGCTCAGCGGTGGCTGGCGACCTGGTGCCAGGCTCTGGAGTCAGCGTGTCACTGGCGGGTACTTTGTGGGTACGAGACAAGGCATGCCGCCACGCCAAGCGTGACTCTACAGGAGTCCCATGTGGGGGCAGAGATGAAAGGCTTTTATCTCCCCTTCCCAACATCCCCTTCCCTTCTTAGCTCTGACTGGCAGGGCATTTGGTGGAGGATAGAACTAGAATAACCATGACTGGTTGTTAACATATCAGCTATTGTTGAATCTTCAAGGGCATCCAGTGAGATCAAAGCAAAGCATTCAGTCCAAAAGCATGACATTGTCTTGCACAACAATCCATCAAGCCTCCAATTCAGCTGTCACTGAATGAGGAAATGGTCATGAAGGGCAATGGAGGGCCTTTCACTGTCCCCTAATGGGCTTTGATGATCCAGCACAAAGAAAGTGTCATAATGGTCTTATACAAAGTCTAATGTCATTTTTTTTCATTTGTTTATTGTTGTCATTAAACCGAAAATGACCCAACCCACACCTTTGTGTATTCAGTAAATGATGATTAATGTCTGACAAACGACTGCTCCTGAGCAAGTTAGGGTGTGTTTCTTTCTTTTTCTTTCTCTTTGTCTCTCTCTCCCCTCTCCCTCTTTCTTTATTTCCTCCTGTAAATAGTAGCGCTTTTTCCTTTCCTCTCTGGGGTGCTGTTGTGAATATCTCCCATGCCCTCTGGGACTTCTTTATTTTTCGGTTTTGTTTTTCAGGCACTCTGCATTTACACCCATCAGCCCTTTGATGTTGTTGCCTGGGTGCTGGTAGACAAAAGAGCCTCCATCAGCTGGATTTGAGGATGGGGTGGTGGGGGTGGTGGGGGTGGTGGTGGTGTGGTGTGGTGTGGTGTGGGGGGGGGTTGATGAATAAAGAATCAAAGTAACTGGAATGGGGTTTGGAGGCGGAGGACTCCATGTGAAACTGTGAACCCCTTTTAAATAAATATGGGCCAGGAGTTCACAGTTGTCATTGCATTTCTTTTTTGGCTCTGTCCCCCTTAGCGCTACACGTCACTGTCTCCATATGTCTATTTGTGGCCACGCTTGTTCATGCCTTTGCTGGCACTGTATGTTCTCATTCTTCAAGTCGACTAATGGGGCAACAAGGCCCATATTTTGCTCTTTGCAATCAGGTGATCTGAAAGACCACCAGCTGTTGTTGCACCTAGTAAAAGTTTCTTCTTTCTGTGCACTAAACACCACTGCCTGGCTTTTTCAGTGTCACAATGCCATGCTGTTCCATGGCACCTTGCTCTATGGCACTGTAGTTATAACCCTTTCCGTTCTGCGCTTTCTGCCCACCTAGCCATGCACAGCAAGGGCTACTGATGCCACTGCAGCCCCTCACACCCCCACAGTGGGGGAGAGACAGCCTGTGCTCCCTCAGCACATCAAATCCCCGCAGGACCACTCTGGTCCACTGGAGGTGAATTCAGGGAGCAGCCTTTGGTGGTGCCGACACAGCAGCCCTCTTTCACCAAGAGTCTCATTAAACCTGACAACATCCCCTCAGCCTGGGCTTTATTGTTCAGCCAGCTTAATACTAAATGGCAATTAAAGGCATCACCAAGATGCAGGTATTAATGCCTTTGAGGAGCACAAAGGGTTTGTAAGATAAAAATGACAGCTAAACAGTAATTGGAAGTTTTCTTTGCCGATGGAGGAAAGATACACTTTGTAAAAGCTAGGTCACCTTGTGTAACCTGTATTCAAAATTTTAATTTGCCAAATAACCGTGTTAAAATATCTATAGTCGATATTTTTTATGACAACAAGCTATCACGACAATGTGAGAACGTTACAGTGTGAAAGGGTTCACTCGTTGCGAGGATTATCACCTGAATCTGCAGCTCCCCTTGGCTTTATGGAGTTTTATATTTTTTAGTTCATTGTTTAGCTGTTTGGCCTGCAACTTTACTGTTTTGGTTCACTCTCAACGCTCTCATAGCATTGTTTTTAGCTTCAGCAGGCAGCTGTTTTCTCTCTAGCTCTAAAAATCCACTGTACAGGATTGCCAATATGGTAGACAGGAACAGTTAGCAACAAGCTGGTGAACATAGTGGCGCATTCAGCAGCAGCCATATATTTCCCTCAGGAAAACAGAGCTAAAAGAGAGTGAATATTGGACTTACATTCTTAAAAGCCTTAAGGTCAATGTTCACAACTTGTTTCTGCTGCCCCCTAGTGGCCCAAAACAAAAAAAAATCAGTTATTGCATTTAAAGTCTTGAGACTATTAAGGGATATTTTCAGGAATCATTGTAGATTTGTTTGTGATTCTATAAATGCTGTAATTGAAAAATCAACTAGAACAAAGAGCTTTACCTGCTGGACCTCCACATTTCTGTCTTGGACAGTTTTGTTTTTTGCAAGGTGGAAAATTCAGGTAATGTGTTCAAACTGATCACAGCAGTTTTGTTTCCACTATAATTAGCAGATCAAAGCAAAACGTTCTGTGTCACTTGTTTAACTCACTCCACATATACAGTCATCAGAGTCTGTTTGGATCCCATACCCGCCAGGCCCGCTCCTCTATGGATTACTTGTGGACATACATCTTCACTTTTTATTTATTTGCTTGTGTGCAGTCACGAAACAAGCAGAGGGTAAAGAGCATGGGCTCCACATGCCAGAGGGGCTCCGCTATGTAAACCACCAGGCTCGGGTTGGCAAATGGATCCAATTGGGAATTGTCATAGCACAGATGAATGAAAACTGTGTAAACAGTCTGTGAACCATCAATATGTACTAGTGAGTGGAGGGATGCAACTGTAACATCTGTCCCACCAGCTCCAGTGGAGAGTGATTAGGCCATATTTATAGGCAGCACAGGAAACAGACCCACAGCTTATCTTATTGCAGACAGGTTTAACACAGCTGGTTTGGGAGGACAATAAGAGATTTCAAGGAAAGACAAGGAACTGGCTGCCTGTACAGTATTTGGTAGCCGTGTATGTGTGTTGTCAAAGCGTACTCCTCTGTGAATCCTGTCCAGCAGATTTTATCGCCAGTTTTTGATTCAGAGAAAGCACAGAAATTGAAGACAGTTCTGAAGACAGATTTCACACACTCTCTCAAGACTTCAAACACACAATGAAATAACAAATGGAAGTCTGGCAATCAAACATGGCTATGTTTGTCTATCTCTATCATTACCACATTTTGAGGTTTTTCCATTTCAAAAATTATGTCTGTAGCCATATAAGATAGATTTAATTAGTTTACTCAGCTGTGGATGAACAAGCTCTGCTTCCCCTCTCAGCGTCTGAGATGCAGTGAAGAATAAAATTGCTCTGATGGCTGTGTTTTTACATTGTTGCTGAGCATCTGACCTTCCTTTTCATATTGTGACAATATTTCTTCAACTATGAAAGATGAAGGAAGGAGATAGGGCCGCCGTCAGCAAATACAAGGTTTCATAACCTCAAAAGTACAGTGCATGTTACGTCCTGTCCTTTCTCCACCCGTGTCAGCAGCTCAACACCCGATACCCATTCATAAAATAACCTGTGTGTAAACCTTTCCCATGACCTCAGTGGGATGAAAATCTACCTGCTATTGGGTGTGAAACACCTTAATTTGACATTGAATTAGTATTTGATCCATACAACAGACAAAACATAGTTTCTAATAATTAGAAAAGGAAAGAAAGGCCATTAGATAATGAATTTATTTGTGACAATATTCTTAACAATTTTTATACATTCTGGTTTGCTTATTATATTGAGTCATACAATTTTAATGTTTGATGAGTGATCAATCAGTTAGATCCATTAAAAGTTTAATACTCAATCATTTAGAGAGTAGTATCCTCAAATGTGAGGGCTTGTTGCTTTCCACTTGTTCATTACTATTGAATATCTTTAGAAAACATCACTTTGGGTTGGGTCAACATGTGGTGTGCTTTTCTGCAATTACGGTGACTAATCAATTAATTGATTCATTGTACTAATAATCAATACATCAGTCAATAATAAGTAGCAGCTTATTGAGACAAGTGTTTTTGACAAACTTGCATCCTACAGATGATTGAGTAAAGGCATTCTTTTTATACATTTTTGCTCAGTGGAACGTTATTTTTGTAGTTGATATATTTCACATCATCAGTCCATGTCTTTGTTGAATGCTTTTTCTTTTGGAAAGGTCTTCATCTAGTGCAGAGAAAAGAAACCAGCAGCTCACTTTACAGACCTTAATCAAAAGCACATTTTAGGGGAAATGTCACTCCTACCGCTGCTGTGCATTTCACTTCAGTTTTTATTTCATGTTTAGGTGTCAAATGGGAGGGGATTATACTGTGTATTTATGTGGTTAGATGGAAACAGTGTTGATTCAATCAGTGTTGGTAATCTGGGACACCTCACACCCTGTTAACACTGAAATGCCGCACTAAATTGCATGTTTTCTTCTTTGTAAATGTTTGCCTGAGTTCTCTTTTTAGGAAGCAATTGTAGATCAACTAAGTCATCACTCCTATGCAGCTCCACAGCTCAGTGATTTGGGTTCCAGTGCCAGGGGTGGTAGCTCCCTGGTGCTATTAGATAGCAGGATCAGTGTTGGATGGGGGGAAATAGAAGAGGACCAAGGGACACCTGGCCTTTTCTCTTTGGGCACTCATACATGTCAAGGCTTTGGCTCTTGACAGAATCAGGATGCAGGATATTGCCCTCCCATTGATGTGCGTCCTGAAGCTCCTCAGCCCGTGTAGTGTAGCAATGTAACATCCAACAGCTCCACGGGGATATCTGGTCGCAGTTGACGGTCCTGCTTCCACTGAGTCATTCTGATGTTCTTATGACAGATGATTAGCTTTAAGACCAAATGTGTAGGTGCCCTAACAAGACTGATTTAAAGTATGCTGATCACCATATTAAGACTCACTCAAAACCTTTAGATGGAGTGAGGATCGAAGCAAAAAGTTAGAAAAAGTAAAAGAGAAAGGAGATTAAATGTTTAGCAAACAGTCCCTTAGTCAGACACCATAAAAGCCTCTGCAAAGCAAGTCAAATTCAAAGGAGCCTCACTCTTTCCTTTGCCTGCTACATCTCTTTTTCAGTCTCTGTCTCACTGTGTTTCATTGCAGGGTGAGCGATTGAGTGGTTTTAGAACATACCAGTGATTTGTTTGATGTAAGGAAAAGTCAGAGCACCAGCGGCCCCTTTGAAACCTTTTCAAATTTATTGTTGTTTTTCCAGGAGAGGCTCTTTTTTTTAAATTACTGCTCATTGTGAATGGATCTGCTCCTTTGCTGCTTTTGGAGGGGGTTTACATTTTATGTCTGGAAACAAGTATTGCCCTCTCCTCTCCGTCAGATGAAGGTAGAGTATTTATGGGAGAGAGAGATGCAATGTCTTCAAAGGTCAGAGATAATCTTTTGTTGACACCATCTTCTTTTTCTTATTTGATTATTACAAATTCCCACTAAGAGCAAAAATCAAACCATGTGATTTGCAGACGGATTTCAGAGCCAACTGTCCCCAACAGCAGCAACCATACATCATCCAAGCTCCAGTTGTGTGATGTAAAATTGAGCATTAACTCGGTGCCCTTCTTGCCCCTCCTGGCCAGTGTGTTTCCAGCAGCTCTGGTTTATTTCCAGTCTGATGTCAAGACAGGCTGGTAAATCACCTCTCCCGGTCACCCTGTTTTCATGCCAGATAAACTAAAAGAGCCTCTTCCATTTCTCTTGCTCTCAAAGAAAAAGAGAGACACCTTGCAGTTTAGCACCCTGCTGTGTCTCCTATTGACCCTGGAGTTTCACCTCCCCTCCAGCACTACATAACTACATATGTGCAGAAACAGGTGCACCTTCAAAGTCTGAAGGTGATCAGGAGCACGGGTGCAACTTGTTATATAGTTCGAAATGAAACATTCATGTCAAAGATCAAATAAATTATTAAGGGCAGATCTTGAAATCTCAAAGTTTGTGGTTTAGGATTTGTTTAAAGTAAATTGCTGTCAAATAAATTGTGATAGTGAACTTTGCTGTTACATATCATACATATTTCAAGCTGTTTTTTTTAGATTAGAGGACTAGAAAGACTCTGATCTGATCAATCATGTTTATTATTCTCCTGTATTATTTTCTTAAAGCCACTGGATCAGGTTTGGCGTAACAGTCTACAGTGACGCTAGCAAGAGGTTGTACTTAGACATGTGGTGCTTTCAGCTTAATGCTAAGGCTAGCAAAGGAACATACTCACAAAGACAGTCTAACAAGGTGATGTCCAGCAAGTATAATGTTTACCATGTTCACCATCTTAGATTAGTGTGTTAGCATGAGGATGATTGTACTGTCATTAGTTTTGCAAGTATTTAGTCATGAACCAAAGTATTGGAAATTACATTTTTGACCTGATGATGGCGCTAAATGAAAAGTGATGGGTGAAGTTTTAAAAAATTCATCATGTCATGAAAGTTTGTACCAATTTCCTTAGCAATCCCTCCAGTTTTCGAGACTTCTGACTCAAAACCACAAATTTGAACCTCATAGTGACGCTAAAGGAAAAGTCAGGGGATCACCAAAGTCAGTAGGATTCATCCTCTGGGGACCATAAATGCCTGTATGAAATGTAATGCCAATCCACCTCTTAGTTGGTGAGATATTTCAGTTTGGATCAAAGTGTTGGACCGACCAAATGACCTACCCACCAACAGATCGACAGACCGGCATTGCCATCCATAGAGCCATGGCTAAATGGCTAAAATGAAACCACAGTCGAAAAGGATTTGTTTTATTGTAGGTAAGGGAGCCTTGATCCAGCACTCATTTAACTCTGCATTGCCTCAGTATTAATGGATCAATGATTGATATGTGACCAAGTAGGCCCTACAAGTGGAGTGATGTTCCAGAGAGTGAGGCAGTCTTTTTACTTTGAACCTGTATCACAGGGGATTACTGTTCAGGTTTGCACAACACAGCAGACAGGAAGCTGTTAAAGACAAGGACCAACACTGCATCCTGGCCTCTGACCCTTACATCCTGACCTCTCCTGCAATCTGACATGAGCCCTTGTCTACATGAAAGCTGTCCTGTTGACTCACCAGGGCTAATTTAGAGTTCCGGTGCCCTCGACTACTGTGGGGACAGCGAGTCAACATGCTGGCCTCTGGACCTATGGAGGGAACTTCAGACAGACTTATTTGACCCAAAACAAAAAAATGAGAAAGTACCCTTAACTCCTGTTTACACTGGCTTCCGTAAGGCTTGAGAATTTTTTTTTTTATCTACATTGACTGGTAAAGACAATCAGATGCAAAGCTGTCCTGATGCTAAAAACACAATATGTATGGTGTTGTTGCAGTAAGTATTAGCCCGTAGCTGAGGGTTTCACATATCTGCTGATGAAGTCCTTTAACAAGTCTAACAAAGGCCAACCTCACACTGTGCCACCTGCCACCAGCTAAAGAGATTTCGGTCATTACTAGCTCCTTTTTAAATATCATCAAACATCAGCCCTTTCATCATTCTGAGCTTGTGACCTTCAAGTTCATACCATCTCTAAGCGTGACTGACAGATCTTGTGAGGGTCAGTGCTGGAGTATTTTTATCACTGCTTTTGATTGGAACTAAAAATAGAGTGCTCCGCTGACCTCCGGTCCAGTCTCAGTGGCTCATTTGGGGTCCACCTCCCCCCACACACACCACTTTTGACGTCACCCTGACCAAACTGCTTCTTTATTTTTAGACACTCCCAAAATTAATTGAATGGTCTTGTTTCGTTGAGTTTGTGCAGTGTTATGTAAGGGGATTACTCTGTTGTTTTTGCCCTATGCCCTCACCATGTAGGCCACCACACAGAGGAGGGAGGTGGAGACAGAGAGTAGAGGGGACTTGAGGTGGAAGAGGAGGGTAATGTAGTTAACGTAGTAGTACAGGGCTCCAGAAATAACCCAGCTGCGGGCCTAATTGTACATCTCTCTTTCTCCCTTTTCCCTCTTCAGCTGCATGCCAAGGTCTTTGACCTTATCATCCACCTCACTGGTTCCGGAAGAATCCTTTCCGCCCCCTGTGGCTACCAAAGCCCCGGCAATACACAGAGCACAGCAGCAGACCATCTTCAGCCTCAGACTAACAGCCAAGCACCACAACCAGTTAGGAGTGAGCCCAGCAGAGCGCCCAAGTGGCTCAAACTGCCAGGTATGTTCTAATCATCCCCGGCGTGTGCCCCGTGGCTCCTTAACAAAGCTTAGCCTGAGGACCCCAGGCTCCTCAGAGAGGAGCATGTGCACCAAATGCCTGCGATCGGATTTTGTTTGTGTTTTTTTGAAAGTGCTGTAAATGTTTGTAACTTTTCATCTGTGTGTGAGTTGCGTGTGGAGCATCTAAGAGGAATGCACTCACTCTCCCCTGCAGCATTCCTCCATGGTTAGACAGCTCCATGCCCATGAGAGGGCCACAAAGGCCTCTTGTCTCCTGAGCACTCCTGTGTCACAGCCCCAGATCAAGCACAACATGCATGCAAGCACATACATGCACAGCAAGATCCGAGAACAGATGCATGCCATCACTTATTTATTCTATAAGTTCTCACAAACATCTGTAACTGAAATGAAGGGGGTAAAAATGGCATTTGTGGCAGTTGACACCTGTGGCTTCTTTGTGGATTAAGATTTCCTGTCATCTCCTGTTTTTGCAAGAATTATAAGAAATCTTGCATGACAGTAGATCTTATTTGCCTTTCCCAGACTTCATACTCTCAACTAACATTTTTATCCAGGTTAAAAAAGTACAAGGTCTGTCAGTTAAAAAGAGCAAAGACTTGCAGCATTACTTATGAAAATTGTACAGTAAATGTTTTTATGTACACGTTTGTGGTAAAGGTGACAATTTTATGTGCCCTATAAGCCTACAAACTTTGATGTAGCTCATACACTTTGGATTTTGCCTGCTTCGATGTTGGATTGCTTGGATCTCAGAAAGGCCAGCAGTCAGGGAAAATCGGTGTGTTATGATTACTTGTCATAGACGAGACCCTAGTTTGGGCCTGAGAAGAAAGGAGCTTTGAGATGACAGAAAGTTGGAGCGATCGGAGATATCTGTGTCATTCTAACAGAAAAAAAACAACCATAGACAAGTGAGTGGGGAATTAAGGAGTGAAATCTGACATAATCCTAACATACCCTCACAGGGACTCTCAAGACCAATGCAGACGACTCCACCCCAGAGAAACATCATGCTAAACCACAATTACTGTTACTGTGAACACAGCACTCTAATTGTATTAGTATAAAAAAAGTTATAGTAAGCCTACAGAGGATAGATTTTTGCAGAACCAGAAAAGTGGACAGGCTTTAGTTTTATCATGATGGTATGATTTAAAAACTACTGATGCAAACTGTCCAAAGAAGGTCGATCTTTGCCCTAACACAACTCAGTCACGCTGATAAAAGAAGGGTTATTAGCCAATTTGAACTCAACGTACAAATAAAAGCTAAAGAATTATCATATAAAATCAGTACTGATATTGATGGCTACAATCAGGCAGATATCTTCAAGCAATTATGAGGGCCTTATCCCATGTGCAGCACCATCCAAAGACCAGCCAGAAGACTGAAGACAGATCAGTCTTTGTCTCCTGGGAAAAGCTTCTCACTGCGGAGCTTCTCCAAAGCGTCTGGACTGGCTGTCGACACTCCCTGCCTTTAATGTATGATCAAGAAAAGCTTTAACTCATTACTCTCTTCAACACCCCCTCCCTTCTGCTTTCGTATGTTTAATAATACTGCCTTCAGATGTAATTTGTTCCACTAAGATGCATAAGGAGAAAAGTTGTACAGTAGTGCACTTTGCCAGTCAGTACAGAATCCTTCCAACAGCACATATTGTGGAAAAGAAAAAAAAACCCACGAGAGATCCAACAGAAAAACTGCTTTTATTTCATCTGCAAGGACCGACAGTTGGAGAAGATATACTAATACTACTATATCCAAAACTACACCTTTTACAATGTTGTGTCTTACCATGGTATTGTACTTTATAGCAAGATCATTTGATTTCATAGCTGGTAATAAAAACTGCTTGCAGCATTTCATCTGAGTGAGCAGGTTGTCAAAGCAGTGGCTCTGCAGTGTACTGCACTACTCGAAACTAGAGGGCAGGACTTGCTGCTAGGAATGACTAATTATTAACCCAATAAATTATTTACTTCACAAAAAGTATTTTTTACGCTAATGGTCCTCATGGCATCATTAAACTAAACATCACTCAACCAAACACACCTTCTCCTGAAGGCCTGCTGTGAAAGTCACTCCTGGGAAACACAAATCCAGTCTGGGCCCTACTAAAAAGGTGCAGGGTCAAATTCCAGGTGCCGTGTCCCTGAGCACCTATCTGAGCCTGGAGTCTTGACTTTAAGTTGCTTCCAGCTGTCTGTGAGCAGCATTTGTAAGCGTAGTGAGTCACCCAAAAGCCATACAAATAAATAGTGTGAGGTGTCGTACAGCTATGCTGACGCATCGTGAAGACACGTTGGTCAAATGCACCAGTGGTGGAAAACCATCAGAGGCACTTGGGTTAGAAAACCCCACATTACCCTCTCCCTTGCAGGCCCAACTTCCCCCTCTGCTGTGATGAAAGGAGAGAAAGCACCTCCACTACTCGCCTCTTTTGTTTATTTACCTTTAGAATTACACCCTGCTCTTCTTGGACCATGTTCCAATGTGTTTTGTTAGGTTTCCTGTCAGACAGAATATCTATGCGTGTGGTCTCTGGCCGTGTTTGGCTAGAACATGCACACATTCATGCACGCTCACTCCCATTCAACTTTCCCCCTGTGCCAGAGGTCCCCTTTGCCCTTCCCCCCACCTCTAACTAAACATCGCAGGACAGCAAAAGGGAACTTCAAAGTGGCCGGAGGGGGTACTCCTTTTTTCCTGGCACTTGTCATCATCTAAGGGACTGGCTGCTCCCCTTATTACTCTAATTGCTTCCAACTGCTCCAGGAGGCTTTGATGAAGGGCGCCATGGAGCATGCTGGAAGCACCTGTTGTTGCACAGAGGAGCACAGGTGGGCCTTATTGGTGGTGGCAGGGAGGCATGCGGACAGCACTGCTGCTTTCCACTTAAAAATCAAACAACTCCACTAAATACAGATTGAGAATCTTAATGTAATCTTAGATTTAAGTGATTATGAAATTGCAGTTGCACAGAAAATATAAACATCAGTAAAACTAAACTTGTAGGTGTAGGAACAGAAGTTGTGTGATTGAAGAAAGAACACGCAGGTGACGCTCTGGCTCCATCTTGTGGCATCGCTGTACTAGAAGTCCAGGAGCTGCATTTTAAAAGACATGAAAGACTGTGATTCATATTTGAGATTAAACTTCTTGTGCATTAATGATGCACGGTTGAGACTTGTCTTTTGTCCAATTTGCTTTTTATCTTCAACCAGCTGATCCACCGTGGGATTTCAAGAAAATGGATTTAACGTCACTTAGTTATGTAAAAACTACACCTATAGGCACTGAATCTCACATACTGATTGAGTTGAGCCTGAGCTGCATTCACATACAGTGTTTAAAACACTAAAATCCAACACAACAAGTTTGACAGTTGAATGTGATCACGTGGAAGGCCGTATACTTGTTCTTAGGATTAGCTGTAATGCAGGCAGCAGGTGAAATAACGTATAAAAGTGCATATTAGCTACACAGAGAATCATATCGTACAATCTGAAGGATCCACAGTCTACATGACAGACCTAATTCATAATTCAAGAGGCAAAATTTTTTCCTGAAAGGCCTTTCTGGTCAAATAGTTATATTACACAGGACACTGGAGCAGCCTTTGTATTGCAGAATTATGGCTCTTGAATATCCCATTAACACCCCGGTTTCTGTTTAGCTACGCACCAGCTGAGGTAGGATCTTTTCAAAGTGCTCGATGTCCACTTGTTCACAGTCCTCAGATTCAGCTTGTTTCTGTGATCTCACAGCTGCCTCTGGACATGAGACAACAGATAAGAGTTGCTTCATCAAGCAATCTGTATACAACTGCACCCGACAGAACTCCTTACCTTGGACAAATACTTTGAGCATCTCTGCCATGAGCAGCGCAGCATCACCACTTACTGGAACAGAGAGAGATTTGTTGAGCCGTAGAATCCCGAACAAAACACAAACAGTCTGGGGGAAGTGACTTGTATCAAGACAATATTTATCCAACTCACGTCTAGTTTTGTCCTCCTTGAAGAAACTTGACAAGAGTTTGCTTACTGTGTCCTGCAAATGCGGCAATAGAGAACCTTGTAATATACTATGAACATGAACACAACACAGGTGTAAAAATATCTCCTTATAATGCCAAATGCCTTCACTTGGTTTTCATATCACTGCTTTTATCTGGCAAGCTGCTGATGGGTTCTCTTATGTGGCTTCCTCATACCAAACTGCCTTTGGAGAAATGTTAATTTAATGGGCTCTAGTGAATCGGCACAAGTAACAGATGTAACCTGAAAATAATTACTACAGAGGACTTTTTTGGAATCACTATGAACCGCTCTTACATTCGGCGTACATATATTGTTAATCGACCCAATAATATCTTAGCGAGGTGACGTGTAACTTACAGTTTGACGTTATATGCTCTGTTAACAGGGTCAGCGTGAATGCTTAACAGACGTAAATAATACAACTGAGCGAAAGAGAAGACTCAATATTCGTTTTCCTTAACACGGGGAAAACCAAGTAGGTTAAGTATAAACAATCTTCTAACGTTACCTTTTTGAATCCAATTTCTGCGTCCTTCTCCGCCATGTTTTTGACGCTGTGAGAGCAACTTGGCGCTCTCTGTAGCGATTGGTCATTGATCTCTGACGTCATTCTGACGCTCACCGTAGACGATAAACAAAATAACAACAAAGATTTAAAAATCAAAATAGTACTTTATATTTTGTGACAGATATATCACTTTAGACATTTATAAATGTTACCTGTATATATATTTATTTATAATTTCATTTACAATTCATTACTTTTGTGAACCTCATTTGGTAGTTTACATACACAGTTAGGCCTATCAAAAATATTATAATAAATTTAAATGAGCAATAATGTGAGGCAAGCATTTCGGTTATTTTTCACAGCGTTTTTCAGCGTGACATGTAATTTATTGTACAAATCATGTTCCATTCACCAGCAGGGGTTGCACAAGGGGAGTGAACATATATCTATATTTTAACATCCATATGTCCTTGACAAACATAAATCACAATCAGCTTTGTGGTGCAGTACATATAAGGGATTTTAAGTTGCTCTCAACTCACACTGACTCATACACAGTTCCAAAAACAATTTACGGGAATATAGATAGAAATAGCTAAAAACAACAACAACAAAGTTGAACATAAATGCATAGCTGAACGTACACACAAGTAGGTGGACCAATAGGTTTGTAGGCTATAAAAGCAACAATGAACAACATCATACAAAGTCTATATACAAGTCAAACTGTTCCTGTAAATAAACCACACATAAACCGCTAAAGAAATAGGTGTAGACGATTTGTTTAACCGGTACTTAAGAGTTTTGTCAAGATAAGAACAAAAGAGAATATGTATTTATATACTTGTGTTTTTAGTCATCGAGGTTACAGAATATTTTCACCCTATGCTTTACCCTCATTGCAGCCTATAGTGGCCCATGATGGAGCCACATTGGTTTAGAATCTCTAAATTAATGTGCACATACATTTACGATTTTAAACTTAAAGAAAAAGTTGCTCAGTATTTGCAGAGGAGTATCATCCTCTGAATCAGCTGATGAAGACACAGGCAAATGCACACTTTTAAAATCAAATACTGTTAATCAAGATGTCTTTCTACAAGATAAAAAATCTTGAGAAACACTGGCGTAAACTCGTTTCACTTCTACATCGCCTCTGAAGAAGTCTAACCAACTCAAAGTAGAGAGTAACCTGCTGTGGAGAGGGTTCATACAGTGTCCCTGTGTGTCACAATGCAGAAATCTCAGAGAACATCAGCTAAATAGTTATTTGTCACTAAAGTATTTATGTGATGTTGGTGTATCACTGTGCGGATTTCTTATTCTCAGCATACATTTTACATAATGTTATGTTGAATGTGTTCTTAGGAAATTTGATCTGTTGTGATGCTGTTTGGAGTGAGACATTTGTATACTATGGCATCCTACGTTTGCCAGGGGAAGAAAAAATAAATAAATTTAAAAAAATCACACTGCACACAGAAAGTGGTGATTATTAATTGTGTGTGTTCAGATGAACAAACATAGAGAAATACTTGCAGTGTTTGTGCCAATCAGATAAAGGAAACAATGTTGCTAGAGAAGGCGACAGTTGCTATTTGTCAAAAACACATCAAGCGGGTTTTTCATTTCAATAAAACAGTAGACATGTTTAAACAAATGTATTTTCATAGATCAAGATAATTATTCATAATTTTTACACAAAAAAAATGCATCCAGATCGCTATGTATAAATAAATATTAACAGCGCCATTATAGTGCTAATAGCCAGATTTCATTTGTGTTCAACCAGTGCATTAAGGAATCAAATATATTAGAAAATAACACACATTACTGGTTTTGCTATTGTTCTCATTGTAGCTGATGCTATAAAATTGCTGATGATGTTGACAACCATCTCGGCATGGGAGGAGATAATATCAAAGCAAAGGGGGAGGAAGACATTTTTATATGAAGACAGTGTTCACACAAATGCCTTTTCACATTATAAGTGAGGTCATTAAAACAGTGAGCAAACAGTATTGAGACTACCCACCTTATCTACTCTGTTCATAAATGTCTTGCAATTTGCTGATGAGGAAATGTTTGTCCTTACCCTCCTGTATACAAGAAACAAAATACATTAGATCAATATCAACATACTGTATGTGTGTCATTGATTTGTAGTCATGCTAATTGCTCTAAGGATGGCAAATACTGTATTTCAATAACTATTGGATGGATTGCCTTGAAATTTGGTACAGATATTCACAGTGTTCATTAAGAGTTAGTCCTACTAACTTTGGTGATGTTCTACCTTTTCATCAAGTGTCACCAGAAGGTGAAGTTTTCACTTATTCATTGAAATAATGGATGAGCACTCAATTAGATTTAGACTTTCATGTCCTTCTCCTTATGAACTGTACTCACATTGGTAATCCCTTCCTTTTTCCCTTCTAGCGCCAACATCAGGTCAAAATTTTAATTTGTCCAATATGGTTTATGACCAAATACCTGCAAAACCTATCAAATCCCCATCACCCTCAACTGTAAAATATGTGTTGTGGTAATGAGCAAATGTTAGCATGCTAAACTAAGATGGTGAACATTTTAATAAACATTACATCTGCTAAATGTGAGCAGGTTAGCATGCTGACATTGAAAATTTAGCGCAAAGCGCCTCTATGCTTAAGTGCAGCCTCACAGAGCCGCTAACATGGCTGTATGGACTCTTAGTCGTGTTTAAAAAAATGCTTTATCATGCATACATTTTCAATTTGCTTTTCCAACTGACTGATGATTCTCCTTTGGCCATCAACAACTTGAGTATGAAAGTATATCACCATTCTGAAAAAGACAGAAAGAATAACAGATCAATTCAGACTTAAAGAGCATGAACGTATTCAGGTACAGTAGCTCACAAATGTTTCAAGAAGGCAGACACTTAACAGCACTACACACAAAATTAAAAACATAGCAACTACATAGTAATATGAAATGATAACAGCAGACAAAAAGTTAGTGGAAATTGGACAGTTTTTTTGTTTGCGATCATATCACCACTCACAGAAAGACACCAGTGACGAGGAATAAGAACAATGGGTTCTCCACTAGAGAGTTGTAGGCCCAGCTGAGCCAAGTCAGGATCGGGTGGGTGTTCTCCAGCTCCTGGGCCCACAGCTGCCCTGCCTGAAACATTGTGGTGAGATTCCTGAAAGGGCCGCACCCTGTAGAGGGTTTAATCCTGCAGATGTAGTGTCCCATAAAAAATAAATACATTTTGTTTTAAAAAAAAACAGAACCAACAACGCATAAGTCTAACTGGCAATACTTTACGCCTTCCCTACCCAGTCTATGGCACTCAGCCCCACACCCATTCATTTCTACTGAAGACATAAACCTTTAAAAGGAACAGTTTGACATTTTGGGAAATATCTCATTTGCTTAATCCATACAAAATAAATGAAGCAAAGAGCAAAAATAGAAAGTCGCTGTTTTACGAGCAGTTATGGCAAACAGTGGAGACTCCAGGAAGTTGCTTGTCCCGGGCCAAGAAATAGTCTGGTACATAATTTATCATTTTACGAAAGGTTGTCATTTTTAGTAAGGAGTCAACAAATGAGATAGAACGAGTTAACTGATGAGCTTCAGAGGTTCTAAACTAACCATCTGTTTGTGGTAGCTTCATATGTACCATCGAGATCTGAGAGGGGTGTTAATCTTCTCATCTAACTCTGGCTAAGAAAGTGAACGGGGTCTAAACTGTTCTTTAAAAAAAAAAAAAAGGGTCAGAAATATACAATTTCTGACCCATTTTTTTAAAGTAACAAGTCATTTCTTTTAACGACTTGGCAGTGTAAAGCAAACATTATTCTAACAGGAATAACTTCTGCATTTGTTGGAAAAATAACCTACAGTGCCCATTTTCATTGTATTGAAGGAACATGTCACCCAATGCAACTGTGAGGCTAAGTGGTGTGCTTCAGACATCACAAAAATCATTGTTGGTTTTGATCTTTTTACATGATTTGTGACAGTAAGAAACAGAATATATTTCCAGAAGTATACTTTAAAAAAATAGGGGTAATATCTGGTTAAAAAACAAACAGGTTTTTGAACAGTGCAGGAGGGCAATACCTGGGTTACACCCTTCACCCAATATGGATGTAAACACCCTCAAATTAAAACTGAAATGTGACTCTTTAACCTCATATTCATTGTTTGATTTTAAATCTAACTTGCTAGAGCACATTATGGTAAATATGTTCAAAACATGTCTTTATAAAGCTATGTGTGTCTGAGGTCGTAGAATTAATGCATATCTTTTGTGTGTAGAGAATACTGCTGTCATGAAGAGAGGGGGCATATTTTGTTGCACTCACATCCAAATTGTGTATGCGACAGACACAGCAGCACCAAGAAATGAGGGGAAGCACAAAAGAGAAATGAATACTGTTGTCATGTGACTGGCCCTCCAGGGCTTTCTGGAGGCCTGACAGTTGAGCAGCACACTGCTCTGGGGAAGAAACCAGAGGAAGAATGTTAAGTTTGACATGCAAATCAGAGTAGACAAGCTGTAGGATGCTGAAACAACACCTTCTGTACCGACCTTCTTCATGTAAAACAGCACAAACAGTTTTATGATCTGGACTGCAGGAAGCAGTGGAGCAAACAGCACCCCAAACCTGGGAAGGAATGCAGACCATGAATGTTTAATTCACTTTTTTTGTTAAATGTGTGATGTATTTACAGGATGTAGCGTAATGTTGCATGATTACCAAGTAAGAGTTTGTCCATGTATGAGCTCCAGCACATTGTGAGCAATGTCAAAAACTGGCTTCCTGTTCCTTCTCAGCACTTGCTTGGAAAAGAGCCTAGCGGGAAGATGCTTAAAAGTCAGTGACTGGTTTTATAAACAGTAAACAACAGAATCAAGGATTCATGGATAAAGCACCAACTTGCCTCCACAGGAACTCTCCCAAAAAAGTGTGAAGCACTTTGAAGACAAAGTCCATCAAAAGCAAGCAATACAGTTCTTGCCCCACAAAGCTCTCCCAACACTGCGGACAACAGAAACAGCCATGTAAAAAATCCGCAAAAAGCGGATTTAAGATTGTTTTACATCTCCAATAAGGTTGGATCACATCATTAGGGTTAATAAGGTCACAACCAAACATGTTATCACTTATTGTGTCCAGGTCTGGTTTGCCCTATGAGTAACTTCAGTTATAAGGGTGCTTGTAACCTGTAAACCACGACTTGCTGGTTCCACAGCAATTCTCCCCAGCCAGCGGTAACACAGCACTCCCACAATACTGACCTTCAACAACAGGTGCCTGAGAAAACAATGAGGTTTTCTATTTGATGACAACAGCCGTAATAATAGCTAAATATATAGATATGAATTTTTAGTTGTTATGGTGGGTATTATTAAAGCTTGCAAATCCATTATGAAGGCACTGAAAGCTCCAGATTTAAAAGAATGAGTAAATTACACTTAAGTCTTAGTCTATGCTAAGATAGTTCAGCTGATGGGATCTCCTCATGGGACATTTTTGGACTGAGTTGTCCACTTTTGTCTGTTTCTTATTTTTTGAATCTATCATCTATGTTCTAGAGCATGTCTGTTTGTTAATTTCCACTTCTGTGATCGTGAAATTATGTAAAAAGTCTTGAACCTTTTCTTTAAAACCAAAAAAAGAAACTCTTCAATACAAATCAAACAATAATTGAAGAGAACGTTTATATAGAACATTTACTGAAACATGGTGAGAACATTCAGGGAACTGTTATACTGCACTAAAAACTGAGATAGATAAGTTACATTTAACAGTAAATAATGAAGTTTTAAAAGTCTAGCTTTGCGTAGTATGGTTCTACGTGAATTATCACTGCTAAAATATGAATGTTCAGTGTGATGTGGTTTCACAGTTCTTCTCACCTGAGGATGGAGACATAGACTCGAACACTGGGTGAGTTATGATTCTCTACCCAGGAACACAGGTTGAACAGGCCGGGGAGCATCAGGTTAATACCTGACACCACTGCAGACAAGAGCAGCAGTTCAGTATCTCTGAAAGTACTCTGTTTAATGGCAGCCTGTGAAGGAATGAACGAATCACAGTGAGGGCTGGTGTTAAACATCTACCAGGAAAGAAAAAGGAGAAGTAGATAAAGTGCGGTTGGAAGGTGTTTCTTTGTCAGAGTTATTTTTGTGGTACTCTTGAGAAAACGCTACTCTGGCCCTGTAGCTGCATAAATGTGTATGAAATAGGTCATGTCTGGCTGCACAGCAGTGGTTGCACAGTTTCCTTTAACCTCTGACAGGCAGTGGACTGCTATGGCGCCCAGGGAGATGCTTGTCAGACATGTGGCCCACGCCATCAGATGCACTATGAGGCGGCAGAGTCGCTGCACGCAGCTCTTTACATCATTGCCACCGATCATCTCAGACACCAGCTCCTGTTGGAAAAGCAGCGTTTGTCAGACAGCTACATTTACAGTAAATAAACTTCAAAACCTGCGCTGCCATCGATTATATTTAGAACAGAGTAAAATCCTTCATAAGAAAATGGCCTTCAGCCCCTATGTGCATGCTGAGGAGCCTGCTTTAAACAAACAAATGGATTGCGAAAATGCATCATTAAAAGCTTCATATGTGTACACCAGCTATGCAAAAAAATTAGATCATGGTACAATAGTATGACAAAGCGGCCACTGAGGTTTGAGGATCCTCAAACTTCAAATGCTTCTAAAGAAGAAGTACGTGTACAGCAAGTTTGTTCTTGTTTTAAATGCGTCACACTGATGCTTCCATTTGGAAAGGACATGTACAGTCATCATCTTGGCTTCTAAAGTCAGTTTGCATTCACATTAAAAAAATAAATAAAATGAGTTGCACACCTAAATGGGTCTAATTTAATATTTTAATGATCGTGTTACTTTGAGCTGAGTGCTGATTTTCTCAGACTGATGTCTGACAGACATCTTTTTGCTGATTTTAAAGTCCCAGGAGCAGAAGACTTTTACAGCCAGATTCCCATTAGACTTGAGGACATGAAAACTTCTCCCTAAGGACCTGGACATGCTGCAGGGGGAAGAATAAAGGCATAAAATACAAACCACAGATGGACTAAAATGCAATTAATGCATAAGTAATTCAGTTATTGTCCAACCTGTACACCAGGATGATGCAGATAATGAAGAAGGTACTGGCGATGGTAAGGAAATAGGCTGCAGGAATGCTGTAAGCTGACTTGTCGCTATCACAGCCTGGCAGAAAAAGTGATTCAGCAGAGAAGCGGTTACTCGAGTCAGCAGCTGAACAAGTTTTGATGAGGGTGTTGGTGTAGTAGCCATAAAACATCACACTCTCAGAGAGGTAACCCTGAGAGAGAAAACAGATGGAGCAGAGCTCTGATTGTGCCACAGAGATAATCATGTAAACTGCTCTCACGTAAAGTACGACCATCTTACTGTGCCTGTGAGAAGCTCAAGGCCAGTGACAGTGTCGAGATGAGAGTCAGAAGGAGGAGGTGGAGGAGGGTTGATGGCTTGAGGGATGACCAGGAACAGGCCATTGATGACGAAGTGGAGGAGGTTAAAGAGCAGGAGGGTCCGGAGAAACAGGAAGTAGGAGAGCACTCCGGTGCCGAAACGTCCACTCAGTCTCTTCATGGGTGAATGCCACAACTGGAGGGAACGGAGGACAGGGAGGCAGCTGAACAGGCATTGACGCCAAGTCTGAGGAGAGAAAAAAAAAACAAAAAACATGTGTGACTGACGCACATAAACAAAAATGGTTTATGATGTTGCACACCGTTTGGACTCACCCTCGAAATGTACACACTTAGATGACAGGGAATATTTCTGATGAGCGAACTTTCAGCTACGTCACCGAAAGCAAGTTGCCTAATAAAAGACGGGTAAAGGAGTTGTTAAAAATGTGTTGCCACAGTGCCAGTGGCTTATATTTTGCAGGCCATTGAACGTTTGCAGCGCCACATGTACCTGATTTCCATCTTATCTGCCAGGCTAAGCGGCATGGCTCGCAGCTTGCGCATGCCCTCAGTCACTGAGAGGCCTCGGAGGTTGGGCACAAACTGTCCCCTCTTGTTTTCTGTAAACCAAAAGTTAGAAATGACCAAATGGTCTGCAGCAACCTGTGGATGTCGGACACATTCAGAGAGACCACAGCCAACACTGACTCGCAGTGTACAAAGCAGGAAGGCTCATTTAAACAACAGCAACATTTAGTGGCTTAGCATTTTCTGTTCACCTTCATTACTGATTTCCTCCATGTCTGCCTGGACAATGTCACCCTGGATTGGTCTGGGGGGGTGAGAAGAATCATGGGAGGAGGTCTGGCGTCGGTGTAGCTGAGACAACTGTCTGGCATGCCGGGAAACTACCGCAGCACTATTTGACCCTGTGTGGACAAGGAAAATGTATTTAAGCGGTGAATGTAATAGTTCACATGTGTACATTTCTAACACTGTCAGCACACAATTAGACAGAAGAGAAAGGTTTTATCTCACCAGCAGTGTGACTGGGCATCGAGGAGAGGACCTTTAGGGTAGCAGCTGACCAGCGGTGCCTGTGCAGAGAGTTCGTTGGCTCCCTGTCAAGTGCGTCAACTCTCATGTGGTCGTCTATTCGGCAGCAAATGTTACTTGTTTTATAAATTTTTCAATCTATATTACAATTGAAACTGCACTTGAAAAGCCTTTTGTTGCAGTAAATCGCAGACAGTCTGTATTTGTACCTGTGCATTCCCTAAAAACGTCCATCTGTAGGGTTTCAGGACACCTCTGGGTGCTGGCTGCTGGCTGTCCAACGAGCTGGAAGGAGCCCTGACCTGTTCCGTCTTCTCCCACATTCCTGAAGGAGAGAAACCATCAGAGGAAGTAATGACCCAAAGGCTTTGGGCCTTCATTTTACGCAACAATTTCTTGAAAGCATGATAGCTTTCCAGTTTCAAATACTAAAGACCAAGAGGCCTTAAAAATGACACTCAGGATTCTTCAATCTGAAATAACTGAAAGCTGTAGCTAAAGCAAGCACTGAAAATGTTCTCTCCACTCGGTAGGGGCACGGAGTATTCAAACAAACATCAAGAAGACTTGTGTGAATTATAGATGGAATACAAAATACAGCTATAATTTAGTTTATTAGTAACAGAATTTGAAGAAAGAAAGTTTGTCCACCAAAGTTGATTCATGGCAGCAGCAGCTACATTGACAAACTTTGAACTAAGTGCATCAGCCCACCCGAGCAGGAAGATGCAGAGCAAATGACCGGTCAGGTACAACTAAACAACAAGTAAAGCAACTCTCAAATTAAGTCTTCAACAGAAAGATAGAAAGAGGACTCACTCATAGTCTGAATCCATTTGACAATTGTTGACACTGGAGCTCACACTGTATGCCATGGTCCTTAATCTTTGTTCACTGCAAATAGTATATCACATAGTACACCAAAGAGCAGTGAATGCACCTCTGACACTGTAACCTTCTATTTTTAACTGAATCATAGACACTTCCCCCCTTTCTCTCTCTCTATTCATCTGTCTCTCACTCACTTACTCTCTCTCAGCACAGCTGCCCGTTATCTGCAATTGGTACAAACTTCAACTGTCTGCATCTGATGATGCTCAGTAAGCATTTCTGGCATGCCTTGTATGGGGGTCCATAGGGAAATGGTAAATAAATGGATTAATACATTTCCCCCCAAAACAAATATAAATATATATAATATGATTTGGTTTCACCGGAAGTGTCAATATGGTATTGTGTCTGTCTTGAAGCCAGATGGGTTAGACAGTACAGTTGACCTGTGTGCGTTTAGAATCATAGAATCACGAGTGCTCACTTCTATCTAGTGGTCGCAGTGCGGAGGAACTGCACCACTTCATTAAATTCGTCAAACCACGGCGTCAATGCAGACATGTTAGCAATTAGGGTGCGTAGTAGGGAAGCAAAAAATAAATGAGCACTGGAAAAAACTCAAGACACATGAACGCGACTGTAGATACAAAATAAAAAGAAGTGAAACGTAGAGTAGGCTACATAAGTTAAAACATTTAAGTTAGAATGAAAAGTGATGATGAATATTATTATTGTTATTGGAATGAACTGTCTTTCATGCATCTGGGAAGGTTTCAGACATCAGTTTCTAGCAAATGATAACATATATACCAGAAGAAACCCAACAGATTTGACTACAGCTCGGCATGGTTTAGGGAACTTACGTTCATACTGATTGTTTTTAAGAGAAATTATTGAGGGTAATCAGAATATTATTAACATAGCACTCATGTTAAAAGTAAACCTATCTGTATTAATAATGAATATTTCGATATGTTCTCGTGTATATTATTGTTTCATTATTGGTCTGTTGTGTTGAAAGTTGTCCTATTTGTCACGTTGTCACCAAGGCAAATTCCTAACGACGTTTGTTGTCCACTTTTGTCACTACCGCCTCCTAGATCAACAAAATAACTAAGGCCATTTCAAATATTTCTTTAGACTGTTTTCACTTGATATTTCCGGTTAAAAACACCACGAATATCACGACGGTAGCCCTGCCTCACCTTGGAACTCGCAGTTTACGAGGCGCGCGGGAACGCACCACAGCAGGGGCGGTCGGCGAGAGGTTTTCAGGAAGGTGTTTGACAAAACGAAACTGTCCCAACTTTGGCAGGAAGACGTTTTCTAGCTCGTCTCTTTACATTGTTGGACAGGCATTTTTTTTTTAGTGAAAAAAAAATGCAGGGCAGTGCTTACGGGGCCTCGTTGGCTGGCGGTGCTTTTGATTTAGAGAGTTTTGTGAAACAGCCTCAGACCATCTTGCGCTGCCTGAGCTGGGTGAGTGACTACACGGAAACGTTAGCATTGTTAGCCATCCAGCTGTCACATCACCGTGCTTATGTTAACAGATGTGAGCTGCCAGGGTCGACACTAATTAGTCAGTTATGCCGTTTGTTATCTTTCTGAGCTGCCGACACCGGACTTGAGCCGGGTGTCAGGTTGAAATGTTAAATAAACGTTACGTAAGGTGAAAATGATGTATTTTCTTTAGCACTATTTAATATCAGCTAATGTTAGCTAGCGTGTCCACTGCTGTGTCACCGCATTAACTGCCAGTTTTCCACCTGATGACGGACGGTGTAGTTGGCATGTTTGTTGCTATCTCTGGTTTGAAAAGAAGACCAGGAAGAGTTGAAACTCACAGAGCAGGTCCCTATTATTTATTTATTTGTTTGAGTGGAATCGAAACTTTTCCAGTGTCATCCGCTGAGATCCACTTGTGTGCACAGTTGTTTTCAAATGCCAGTTAAGTTAGATGAAGTTGGTGCGGTGGAAGCTTCATCATGTAGTAATAATAAACTTAATTCATATCACACATTTACACACTTCCTTTTTTACAATAAGACAAATCGAAGCACATGTAAAACAACAACAGACAACTGAGGTCAAATAATGACAATTAGAAATAAATCACTAAAAAGCTCCCTTTAAAAGGTGTGTTTTGGAAAGAAGATTCAGGGTTTGCCGCCGTGTCTCTTCTGATAAAGAGAATATGAGCCCGGACAGCAAAGGCTTTGTCACGTTTGTGCTCAGTCAAGAAGAAAAGCCTCCAAGGATCTCAGGGAGTAAGGCACTAAAAGATCAGAGAAAAGTCAGTCAGGTGTTGTAATCCGTTTAAAAAGCAACAAGTGGCCGGTGCAGGGATGCCACCGTAGGTGAGATATGAACGTGGAGCTGCAACTAACGATTATTGTCATTGCTTGGTGTTTGGTCTTTGAAATGTCAAAAGAAGAAAAAATTAAAAACTGGTTCTGAGTGCACGGTGGGACGACTTCAAATGTCTTGATTTATTCGATCTAACAGTCAAAAACCCAAAGACATTCAATTTCAACTTATTTTAAACGCAGAAAAGCAGCAAATCCTCACATTGGAGAACCTGGAACCAAAGAATATTTGCTTGGCCAAACCAAAGACTAATCATTAATCTGAGTCGTTGTTGATCCATTATCTGTCATTGTTTTAACTCTACTCTTGTGTGATAAAGTGGATCTAGTGAAACAAGAATCACTCACAGAAGATGTTGCCTTCTTAATGCCATATTTACATTGTTAAAATTGATCAGGAATTGTTACTTTTGAACTGGCTTGACAGATGTTTTGATGTGAATTTTTTTTTTATGGTGAAAGCTTTCTTGTAATGTGAATCATGTGATAAGAATCACGTGGGCCCCAACATGCATTCCCCCCCCCCCTCTCACCATGGCATTAACCCCCTGTGTCCCTTCATTGCAGATATTCTCCATTGTGGTCTTTGCAACCATCACGGCAGAAGGCTACATTAACCCATCCTCCCAGGAAGAGACTAAGTGCATGTTCAACAACAACGACAGCGCCTGCAGCTTCGGGGTTGGAATCGGAGTCCTTGCCTTCTTGGCTTGCGTAGTCTTCCTCTTGCTGGACGCCTACTTCCCACAGATCAGCAATGCCAATGAGAGAAAATTCATTGTTATAGGAGATTTTGTCTTCTCAGGTGAGAGTCAGGTTTCACTGTACACCGCTCATACTAGAATAGAGAACTGTGCCCAAAAACGGGAAGTGCAGCCTAGTTAATTCTGTCATCGTATTTTATCTTAATCCTGACAATATTTTTTCTGTGATTTGAATATGACATTTTCAACATGGGACAGCGGCTTGGACGTTCCTGTGGTTCATCTGCTTCTGTGTCCTGGCCAACCAGTGGTCCAAAACGGACTCCAAAGGCATCGCTGCCGATGCCGCCCGGGCTGTCATTTCCTTCTCCTTCTTCTCGATCATCACCTGGGTGAGCCTGTCACCACCTCCAGCATTTGACTAACAAAATCACATGAAAACGCACAACTTTTGCCAGAGAGTCATGTAAAACCGCCACTTACTAATTCAGACTTCCCTCAACAGGCTGTCCTGTCCTACTTTGCGTATGGAAGGTATCGCCAAGGCATCAGTGAGTTTGACCAGGAGTACAGAGACCCAGCCAACGACCGAACCGCGCCATACCCGCCTGCTTCGTACGCAGGCAGCAGCGGCCCCACAGGCTACCAGCAGTCGCCTTTCTCCCACAACCAGGAGCAACCAGGAGAGTACCAGCCTCCAGCTTATTGAAGGACTGAGATTCAAACGCGTGAATCTAACAGGGGAGTTTTCTTTTTAAATAAAGATGCGTGCCAATGGTTTCATTTACGACTCAGACTGTTCTCTGCACTCCCATTTTCTTTCTGCAGATCGTGTTTGCATATTTTTTGAGTGCACTGATATGTTTTTAGTTCGTTTCATTGTTAAAAGTTGTTTGGTGGGTCTTTGCTGTGTCGTTCAAAGTGCCAAACGCAGCAGATGAACTCTGAATATATGCAGGTTTTTGTTTGTTTTTTTGTTTGAAGGAGATTGTCTTGGTATGAGAGAGGATGAACTCACCATTGTTGTCTTTGTACCAAACCAACTGCAGTTATCCCAGTGCACCCCTTTTGGTTTCATTTTTGAGTGCAATGTGAGAACTTTCAATATCAAAGCACTAATCAACAAACAGGGTAGGAATGACTTTGTTGCCTGGAAATCTGATTTGCGTTGCCAAGGTGGACATTGGAAATTTTTGTATGAGTATGTGTGTTTAGTACATATAATCATTACACTGTTTAATTTACAGCAGTTCAACAACCATAATGTAGTGATACAGCTCAGTACATATTGTTTTTTTCGAACACAAACAAACCCATATTATTTAATCAATGGGTGCATTGAAAATGTTCCCCCTGTAATTACTGTAATGCCATAATTTTATTTCTTTTTAATGAATCAACCACTGAAAAATGTCTTTTATGCACTGAAGAATAGTTAATTTCTTTAGGGCGGTTCATTGCCAATATCTGATCTAAAATTGTTAATTTTAAGGTTTTGAATCCAATTCTGGTACAGTTTTGTTTAGTATTGAAGGGTGTTTTTTGTTTTCTTTTTAAGGTAGCCAAACCATTCATGTGCATCAGCTACCTCTGCAGAAGTTTAAAGTGCCTTTCTTGATATTAGTTAAAAAATGAGCAAATGTTTCCACCATAATTTGATTTCAGGAATTCAGTCATATTGGGGGTAAATTGACATATTTATTATCTTGCTTAATCCTTCTGGTCCCTGTATATGACAATCAAACCGTAATTCTTTTCTACATTACTTTTTCTGCTTGCTTTTCATTGCTTTTCTCCCACTGTAGTTGAGCCGGGTCACTTTACATTAGTGGCAGTTTCACTGTTGTATTCAATAGCTTTACAATAATTCCCCATTAAAGTGCCTTATACGGTGTTCTGTATCACACTGGGTTTGCCAAATAAAAACTGTTCATGTTTAGAACCTCTTTCAGGCCATAATTTGTATCCTCTTCTAAAGAAAGAGCCGGACCCTGCAGGGCTGTGCTCCCTTGGCAAATATTTGAGTAGTGATTGTGTGCGTGAATGTGGAGGAACTTGTGAACTGTAATACTGTGGAGACGGCACCCTAATGATGTTAAGACAATAAGATCTATGCATACTTTACAAAAGAACAAAACAAAGACGCCGGATGTGCATATTCTCACATTAAATGTCTTGAGTATAACCAGTGTTGCATAAATTCATTGCATCTGAGCTACTGAGAGTTCATACAGGCAGTGTGAGGTTATGAGTCTGGAAACAAAGACTATTGAATAATACTAGAAAGGGAATAACATGCACCTTAATCTTGAAAGAGATTTATCAGAATCTGCTCTTACAAAGTTATTTCAAAAGGAAGAAATAACTAGGCTATTATATAGGCTATATATTGTAGATTTATGAGATTATTTACTATACACTCATCTTTACTATGCAGCTTTCCCCCTTCAGAGGGACACAGCCACTTCAACATAGAAAGTAAAATAATATTTTCTTTTCGCCTAAAAATGTTTTACAATTGAATCCACGCAGGGATATGTTCTGTGTTTTAATGGACGGAGGCGTCGTCTCCAAGTTGTCTAATGTTCGACAGCACCTGAAGGCACCGTTTGACAAACCCCCCTCGCATCCACCACGCGCACGCAGTGCTCGATGTTGTCGTCATCAGTACATACAGGAAGTAATGATCGACTGCCTGGTCAACGGGGAACGGAGGAAAAGGAGCCGAAGAAGGAGGCGACACAATAATGACACCTGAGCTCCAAACACCAGCGGACTGCGAGCGGACGGTCTGACATCTGCGGTGAGTACGAAGCACAACGAGAGGCCGCTGGACCCGAAGCGCTTCAGGTTTCTCCTGAACGCAGCAATTTGTGATGGCGCCTGTGTTAACCTCTGCTCTGCTGGCAGGACAGGGACGCAAGCTAACGCAAACCTGCGTGCGTGCGTGCGTGCGTGCGCGTGTGTGTGTGAGAAGGAAGAGAGGGAGACCTAAAATCGCTGCCTTCCTTAACTAACAAAAGGACTCTGTAAACAAACAAACAAACAGTTTTTTTTACAATAAATATGATTAATGAAGCTGCTGGAGCTCAGAGCTTTAGTGGGTTTTGAATTTAAGTGCTGCAATTAGCAAAGTGGGAATGTCCCAGAACCACTTTGGGACCTCTGAGATGGCCCCAGTGGTCTGCAGCTAAATGAGAAATAGCTATCTAAATATCACTATTGTGCATCCATTGATCCATTTACCATACAGGATCTTCTTATTGGATAAAAACTGGTTCATAGAGTAATGCATATCTGTTTGACATGTTGAAGTTGGGGAATCTGCCTTACAGCTACAAGTGACCTATTTATGGGCCTCACACACACACTCTTTGTCTCCTTGATTTGTTTCCTTTGAAGCCCACCTCCCCAGATGTCATCCTTTACGGCGGCTCAGAGCAGCGATCGGGGAACCACCGACTTCATATTTGTTAGGGGCTCATCAGAAGCAGCCCTACCTAAAACTGTAAGTTCGTGCAGAACTACACGACTGCCTACAGTATAATACTGTCATACATATTGTTGTATACGTCATGCCATCTCATTATGCAAAGTTAGGCTACTTTGAGAAGCTCAGAAGTTGCTCGTTTACTAATTCATACTTAGTCTTTGATCAGTAAGTTGGCAACAGTTTTTCAATCAATCTTTTAAATAAATTATACATTTAGTTCCAGGTGCTCAAATGTGAAGATTTTCAGTTTTCTCAGTTTTATGTCATTGCCAGTTGAATATCTTTGGGTTTTGGACTGGTGATTAGACAAAACAAATATGTTGATGATGTTACCTGGGACCTTGGAAATTTCACTATTTTATTGACCAAATGACTAATAGAGAAAAAGTCTGGTTGGTGAAATGGTTACAATCGTCAGAGTACCCTATATATCATTTTAGATTTCAATATGTAATAATAGATGTAAATAGGAAATCTTTTGCAAACTAAGTTAAGAAACTTTTATAGCTAAAATAACTATTATTTGAATTTACACTATTTGAAACCCTTCAGGGCCACTTTGAGAAACTCGGAAGTTGCTTGTTGATTAATAATTCACTTCTCGAACTCCTAACATCTTTTGGGACTGAAGCCCAGCAGGAGTTAAAGCAATTATTAACCGGTGTTACTACAATGAAAAGTAAGTTTGGGTTCCTAGGGCTTGCCTGTCGATTTTTTAACTGTTCTGCTGCTGTAATCAGGCTGATCTCCCGACTTCTTGTAGTGGCCCTAGGTTTGTTTGTAACATCTACTTCACCTACAGGATTTGCAGCATCCCCCTGTAATGCAGGCAACGACACATGTTTTCCTAACCTCCTCTGATGAATGATACATTCATGAATTGTGTCGGCCTCCTACATGGTTTGCCCCTTTGGACTGGATCGTAATCCTCCAAGTCTAGTTAAAGTTCACTAGAACTGTGACAGCCCCTACTCATGGTTGCACTGCAACTCATCTGTGAACAGAAAGAGAGTACAGAGCTCAAGACTGATTGTGGAGGTCTGCTTTAAGGATTGAGAGGTATAATCAATGACACAGGGTCTGCATTCTGGCAGGAGGAGACGAAGGGGTAAGCCTGTTCAGTTATTTTAGTTTCAGTGAAGGGGATTCTGGCAAAAACAGTCTTTTAAGTTTATTAATATCAGCAACGTTTTGCTGTATTTCAGAGAGGATAGTTTTCAACATTATGGCCCCAATGCGGCTGCCATAATGCACTGCTGTTTGGGTCGGGGGGCCTCTTATGAAAGAGTCTTTCAGCTCCTTTCAGAGAAATGCAGCCATGTTTAGGCCACAGAGTGTGAGGCTCCTGAGGCCGAGTTTAAAGGTACCTGGAATTTGGTTGGGAGTAGATAGCACACGATTTCTACTCTATAAAACCCCTGGTGGTGAGTCTTCAGGTGTAGAGAACAATCACAACAGATTGTTGGGTGTTCAGTATAGGAATACAGTTTTCCAAGTGCAATATTATTTTTGAAAACTTTCTGCCTGTAACATCACGCGATTCTGTATTATGATTCAAAATGTATTTTGTTTAGCTGAACAATGGCCGCAACTAAGGATTATTTTCCTCATGGATTAATCTTCCCGATTTTTTTTTTTTCTTGATTAATCAGCTAATCATTTGGTCTATTAAATGTCAGAAAATAGTGAAAAATGTCCCTCACAGAGGCTTCAAAGACTTGTTTTCTGTCCAAAACTCAAAGATATTCAATCTATTGGAATGTAAGACAAGAAAACCAGCACATTTTCACATTTAAGAAGCTGGAAACATCCAATGTTTGACTTCTGTGCTTCAAAATGCTTCAAAATAGTTGCCGATTAATTTTGTCAATCAACTAATCGATAAATCAACTAATCATTTGAGCTTTAACAGGCCATAAAGGGAAGTGTGTTATTTTTCATATTAGATTTTGTGTCGATGGACTAATCAGCACTGATATTTAGCAAATAAGGGCAGTGCCTGTGACGGTGGTATGTGCTGCATCAGCTGGCTGGTTGTGTATTTCCTGATTTACCTGCTCATAGCCGTCATCGCTTCATTGTCACTGCATAGGCTCCTCCCAGCCTCCACATTGACACGGCACAAAAGCGGCCACCTGATGCTGGGCTACTTCCTTCTTCTTGTCATTTAATGTTTGGCCAGGCATACATTTCCTTTCTACCAGAATTTAAAATATAGGCTGGGATGAATGACCTGCCTGCCATCGGGACTAAACATTTGAATCAGAGGTGAACAGAGTCTACTTATGGAGAGTACGTGAGTTGGATTAGATTGAGTTTTATTATCTAAATGTCATCGGTGTTGTCTTTTTATTTTCTGGGTCAGAGTAATGTTTCAAAGGAACTTGTTTGTCTTCAGATAACTTACATTTACATATTTCATTTAGTTTATTTTTCTTGACCGAACACAGTCATACATTATTTGTTATCATTGTGGAAAACCATTTTCTTACAGATAGGCCCAAGTCACTGCCTAATTATGCATACCTGTTGCTCATTTAAGTGTATTACAGGGCTAAGGAACATATATAGACCTTTTTGTTTGTTTTGGTATTTCCCCACAGGGCAAAGCAGGTGTAACAATGATTTAATGCCAGCTGAAACGGTATAGCTTTATATTCCAGCCTTATCTTTACAGCTCAACTTACTATGACTTATTCCTGATTAAAAATGAGCCTGTATGACCTGAATGGTGAGCTGTATTTGAGGAAAAATTACCATATTAAAGTGAGACTGTGTAACATTTGAAAGAGCAAATAACACGTTCTTCTTTTTGCGGATGAATTCATAAGCGATAAAACACACCACTGCTCAATTTAATACACAAGGGCTTCGCTGTGTCGCGATACGCCGATCTCTCTCCGGGTTGGTTGATGAAAAGGGATTCACCTGAGACCTACAAATATCCTTCAAGCAATATTTATTTCCACACATACAACTAATACAGATATATCTGGAGAGACAACAAGTAGCCCTCACCCACAGCTCCAAGTTGTGTCTGAAGTTAAAGGCACAACTCAGTTGTTTATATAGGTTAAAGCCACACCATATCCAACTCCCATTGGGTTTATCATATCCACAGCTGCTACAGCCATACTTGGTCTGGTTTGACCTGTGGTTTTGGTTTCTAAATATTAGCTATTACTAGCAGACTTTAGCTAGATATTGCTCTATAACACACATTACTAAACCAGTTTGCTGACTTTACGACTCTTCTCCACTTTTGGTATTGTTACACTATGTTTTTGCGTTGACCGTTGTCCCGTCACTTGAGGCAACGGTGTCTACTGTTTAGCTAAAGTTAGGTAAACTTTAGCTAAACAGTTTAGCTAAACATGAGGGATCCCTTTCCCAAGACGCACAGATGTGCAATAGATGTCCTGTCTGCAGAATAGACCAACATAGTAACATTACAGTGTGGACAATCAGGGTGACAAAATTATAGATACAGTACATTGAGATAGAATATGGATCCAGGGGGACGTTGAGCAACTTCTAGGTGTCGCCAAACAGATAGGACCTGAGCCACATGACCTCCTCTCCACCATGGAAACCTGGAAAAAGAACACACTACACAAACACACAAGACCGTAGCTCAAGCACACCATTCACACGGATCGGAGAAAGGAAACAAACACACACAGAGGGAGAAAGGGAGACAAGGGTCAGCCAGTCAGTCAATCAACAAACGAGGGAACACAGATGAGGCCTTATCTTTTCTGTTTGACAGTCTGCTACCCTGACTTACCGTGTGTCTCTATTTTTCTTTAGGTCACTCCAAGCCTCCGTCCTCCATGCCTGCTCCCCCAGGCTTCACTCGACTGGAGCAGAATGAGCCTATGAACACTCTGCGTATCTCTGTAGGAGGCCTCCCTATGTTGGCTTCCATGGCCAACACCACTGACTCTCGTTTCCGGCTTAAGTGGAAGCCCATCGTGGCGGTGGGCGTCTCCGTAGCCTTGCTGCTGCTGTTCTTCATGCACTTCAGCTCGGGCATGCGCTCCCGCTCCTACGGCTCCCACAGCTGGAGAGCCAGTCACATTAACGACCAGCAGGCCAATTCTCACTACAACGACACCTACCCCCTCAGTCCGCCTGAGCGCACACCGCAGGGCACCCGCTACCGCATCGGGGTCATTGCCGACCTGGACACAAGCTCTCGTAGTGACAAGAAGCTGATGTGGTTCAGCTACATGCGGCGGGGGTACCTGTTGGTGTCCCAAAGTGGTGACAAGGTAGCAGTTGAGTGGGATGCGGACAGGGTGACGCTGGAAAGCCACCTGTCGGAGAAGGGCAGGGGTATGGAGCTGTCTGAGCTGGTGGTGTTTAATGGGAAGCTCTACAGCGTCGATGACAGAACAGGCGTCGTCTACCACATTGACGGTGACCAGGCTGTGCCCTGGGTCATCTTACCTGACGGCAACGGCAACGTTCCCAAAGGTCGGCATTAGCCTGGTCTCATACATGCTGTAATTCAATATTTTACTTGAGTATTTGGAATTTATAGTACTTTATACCTCTACTGCACTACATTTCAGAGGGAAATATTGTACTTGTTTCCCCTATTGCATTTTTTTGACATCTGTCTTTACTAGTTACTTTTCAGATTAAGATTTAAAATAAAATAAAAAATACATATAAGCTTATCAAGTATTGTTAAAGATTAAAGCAGTGGCTCCCAACCTTTTTGGCTTGTGACACCACCACAAAAGCAGTCTCCAGTTGGAATTCTTCAGTCTCCAGTTGTTAGCAGCTCCACACAAGAGGGATTTCCCCTCTAAGCTTGTTACATGGTTTGATTTAAATAACTGTTTGAGGCCCAAAGAGGCGAAAAGAAATTTAGAAAATGAATGTAATATACCACCCAGATTTTTCTCTTGTGACCCTTTTGAAGGGGCCTTACCGCTAGTTTGGGAATCATTTAATCACGCTATTTAGCGCTATATAAAGTAGTTGAAACAACAACGGTAAAATGCTACTTACAAATTGGTGCATCAGTATTAACAATCTAATAATGTAACATATGATAAGACATCACAGCAGCCATTTTTCTACATTATGAGTGCTTTTACTGATACTTTAAGTATATTCGGCTGATAATACTTCTGTACTTTTTCTTGAGTCTGATTTTGAATGCAGGAATGAAGTATTTTTATGTATTTAATTGGTACTTTTAGTGAAGTATTTGTGTACTTTCTACTGATAGGGTTCAAAGCTGAGTGGATGGCTGTGAAAGACAAAAACCTGTTCGTCGGCGGTCTGGGGAAAGAGTGGACCACCACTGAAGGCGAATTCGTTAACAACAACCCAGAGTGGGTGAAGGTAGTGGGCTTCAGAGGGGATGTACAACATGAGAACTGGGTTCCCAAGTACAGATCTCTGAAGTCCGCTGCAGGGATAGAGCCTCCAGGTGAGGATGCAAATCCGGTCTTGCTCACGACTGCTTCCAATTAATTTCTCTTCGTTTACTCTTTACCGTATGAATCTCTGCAGGGTATCTCATCCATGAATCAGCAGCGTGGAGCGACACACTGCAGCGCTGGTTTTTCCTCCCTCGTCGCGCCAGCAAGGAGCGCTACGAGGAGACGGCCGACGAGCGTCGCGCCACTAACCTCGTCCTTAGCTGCTCGCCTGATTTCAAAGACATCATTGCGAGTCGAGTGGGTCCACTAAACCCCACTCACGGTTTCTCCTCCTTCAAGTTTGTCCCAAATACGGACGACCAGGTCATTCTGGCTCTCAAGTCAGAGGAAGACGCCGGAAAGATTGCTACGTACATCATGGCCTTCACACTTGACGGACGCATCCTTTTACCTGAAACCAAGATTGGGGATGTGAAATACGAGGGCTTGGAGTTCATATAGATTGAGAGACAACCACACTGTTCTATTTTGTTTACAACCCAGTCACTGTTGAATGAACTGCACTCGCTGCTTCCTCATTGGGTTTATAAAAAACTCCAATACTTAAAGGATCATCTTCATTATAAATAGAAGAACTATGGGCTTTCAAATATGGTCCCATTTTGGGTTTTGAGAAAGCGCCAGGAGGATCATCTCCTTCCAAGGCCAAATGTGACTGTACAGTACTGTAGCCTTTCTTATAATGAATGTACAAAAGATTGATTTATCAGACTGTGATTTTTCTTTTTCCTAAAGCACACATTTTCATGCACATACTCCACACTCTCAAAAGGTAAAGTGTTTGCTCCATGTTAAACATGATTCTGTCCACCAAAACATGTTATTTTCAGTAGCATTAACTAAAGGCCTGTTTTTATTCTTCATAAAACTGTCTGTCTAATAATGTCTCAAACTCATTATTTGAGACATTTTGGTGAAAAATGTATTAGACTGTATGTAATGTTTTTGGTGGGATGCCTCAGTAAAATCTTGAATCTCATTTTCTGAGTTTTGCCATTTAATTCACATGTGCATCTCTCTACAAAACTAGTTAAACAGAAATTAGACAATGTCCTCGAACAAGTTGCGACTGGACCAAACGCTGTTGTGCAACCCTTTGATTTTATGATTTTAAGCTGAAACGAAACTTAAGGAAAGCAGCAGGAGGGGAGAGGTGTACCTAAACATTCGACCCTTCCTGTTTGTGGCAGGACTTTAAAAGGAGTGAGATCTTTGTCACAGACTTCAAAAGAGAGAAGCACATTTTCGGGCAAGCACTTCAGAACCAGAGGGGAGAAGGTAATGTTGTTTCGTTATATGTAAGGATTTAGCACATTTTGTCTTTTAAGTTTGACCTTGAGATTTAGTATAGTCAGTTCCACTTTTAATAGATATTAAAATAAATTGCAAGTGAAAATATTAAAGTACAGCCAAAAGCTATGGTGGTTGTATATTCACTCTGAAGCAATACATGTATTGACTTATATGCAGAAAGACCATAAACAACACCACAGTTCTACTCTTGGTGCTCTTGTTTAAGATCAAAATCATCATAGCATAATCTTACATTGCGAGAGCATGCTTCTCACATTGCTTCTTCTTTTTCATCGTCTGTTTGTGTCAAGAGTCGTACACTGGCGGTTGGAAATGCCCACACATCGAAACCTATGCACTCTGTGGCTACTGCTACTTCTCCATGTGTCTGGAAGTGCAATAAAGTTTGACCTGTTCCGTGAGTCATCTGACGCACATGTCATTTGTGTGAAAACCAATAAAATGCTTACACTTTTGCCTTGAAAGTAATTAATGGAAAGGAAACAGTCTTAATACTGTACTAGTTTTTGATGTATAACTATAAACAATGCCTATATTACATCCTATATAATTGTGCTACAAATATATTCTAACCATGCTCATTTAACACAGCCTGTAGATTTTCTGAATGTTTGCATAACCTCTCATAGCCTTGGTTAATATCCCACGCCTGTGTTTGCACACAGGGACAAAGCCTGGGCCGCAGGAAGGTGACGTGAGGCTGTTTGGCTCTGAGAGTGTTTCAGAGGGCCGTGTGGAAGTCTACCATGAAGGAAAATGGGGGACAGTGTGTGACGACGGCTGGGACATGGCTGAGGCCCAGGTGGTTTGTCGTCAGCTCCACTTCCCGGGAGCCAAATCTGTTGTCTTTGGGAAGGACTACGGACAAGGTGCCCTCTACGTCCATTTATCCCCCACCAGAGGGCAGTGAAGTTGTTGTAATGACTGACGAGTAGTGAGCTGAGGTTTAACATACTAACGCCACAAATTCAGCCATCAAAAAGGTCACTTTTTAATATGTTACTGCCACACCAACAAACAAATGTATTCCCTTTCATTTTACCTCACAGTGTCTGGATCTATTTGGCTGGATGATATGATATGTAAAGGCACAGAGAACCAACTGTTGGCATGTTTTTTCAAAAGCTGGGGAGTAACTGACTGCTCCCACAAAGAGGATGTTGGTGTTATTTGTGAAACAGCCGGTATGTATCTGAACTCCTACAAGGCAAAGGCTCCTTTATATTGAACACATAATGACATATGATCTAGTAAAAATAAAGTAGATTCTGCTCAGCACTCTTCATGCTCATTTTCTATCAAATGTTCATCCCAATGATTTGTGATTCCAGATGCAAATGTGACCAGCGGTGATTCTACACACTCGCTGGACCACAGCATCGGTCTGTCTGATGATCTCGGCCAAATATTTGACAGCGGTAATGGCTGTGACTTCCTGATCTCAGTCCAGAGTGCTACTGGAAACAGACGGGAGGATGGGACGGTGGAGATGGTTGGGACGATGATTTGTACGCACAAAATTATCCTTTCACGATTCCCACTCTTCAATGCTTCAGAGGGGATCACAAGCATCACTGTCAACGTCAGCCAGTCCTGCCAACCACATTTCACCAACTTCATCAGGTAGGACTGAAACCACATATTGATGTAAAATGCAGAATTCATATTAATATCACCAAGATGTTTTGTGAGCATGTAAATATAAAAGCTAAATCGTAAAACATCTGAAAAATCCAATAAATATTCTGCAATCTGGTTCTCAATAGGTACATTTACACCCGCAAGATCGATGTGACCTTCTCCTCTGTGCAGTGCCTCCACTGGATGGCTTCTAAGTTTGGGGTGAAGCAGCTGATGGAGGACACAGGCCGGCTGTTCTCTAAAATCCTCCCAGAGGACGCCTCGTTTCACACCCAGGTCTCCCTTTCTGAATATGCAGAGGACTCTGGGGACTTGGTCCTCCAGGAGAACTGTATTCAGTATATGGCCTGGAACTTCCAATATCTGACCAGGTCCTCAGCTTGGACCAACCTCTCCGTTAAGCTGCTTGGAGCCCTGCTAGCCCGCTCAGACCTTGTGGTGCCAGATGAATATTTTCTGCTTCAGACCGTGGAGAGCTGGATCACAAATAAGGGCAACTCGACCAGTTTGGAAACCCAGGTTGACCTGTTGAGTCGCATTCGTTTCCCTATGATCCCTGCTGAGAAACTGTATGATCTGGAGTCCAACTCTTCTCTCTACAGCACTCATAAGAATATGTATCGTGAAAATACGTTGAAAGCATTCCAGTTTAATGTTCTGCTCTTTAGCAATCTTCAGTCCAACCCAAAGTTCAACAGAGAAGATGATGATTACCAGCCCAGGATCTACACCGCTGAGCCATGGAGCACTGTTATTGGCTCTTCAAAGAAAACTCCATCAAATCCAGTTCGAAACAACTATACTACTTCATACAACAACAGGATGCGTTATGGATATGGATATGGATATGGATATGAAGGTCGTTATCTTTATCCCACTGTCAGTCCATATGGTCAAACAACCAAGTTGTTCAGCACACCTGTCCACAACAGCCTGATCTTTAAGGACAACAAGATTAACTGGGAGGCAAATGTCTTCAAGAGCAAACATGAATGTTCGAACCGAGGTCTGAGGTGCGAGTCGTTCCCTGTGGCAAGGCTGACTCCCCAAAACCAGTTCACCCAGCAAAGCAACATCCTTTTCCGTAACCGGCTCCTGCTGATGTGCAAAGGCAAGTACATCTGCCAGGTTCAGGACTTCAAGGTCAACCTAGCTTATATTGCTGTGAATGAGACCCAGGATGTTGCCTATCCCTGTCCAGATGACCAGTACGCCTACCGCTTTGTAGTGAGACCAGAGTATGTCTGATCCAATATCAGGACCAGGCTGAATATTTCTCACATCATGATTATTTTTTTCTGCTTATTATTCAATAGATGGCAGTAATACCAAAATATTATCCATGTGATTTTTTTTCATTCATCTCTGTTGATTAGCTACAAATGTACCACCTGGCTGTGCTTTAATTCATATCAAGCAAATAAAGTTCTGTGGAAGTGATTTCTGGATCCTTTTCTGTGTGTGTCAGCACTTTTCTTTTAAAAGACCCAATTTGTCCCAACAGAAACTATAAATCCTAATGTGGAGTTTATGCAGATATGAGACACATGAAATGACAAGTGTAAATGGGACACAGTTCAACTTAATCATTAGACTGTTTTATAACTTCACTCTCCTGGAAGTACGCAGGACGTTTCAGTTCTGGGAGGGCCAAATTAATGCTGTGCATGGACCCCGTTGCTTGAAATAATATCTGCTGTCATGACCTCAGCCATTTTTGCTGCTGTGCGGATCACTGAAGTAAAAGGGTGTATAATATATCTATCATTACTAATGATTAGTGAAATGAAGGTCTGTAAGGGAGAAATATTATGGATTTGCACAGGAGAAAAAAGGAAATAAAAACATGTTGGAACTTAAAATGTTGAATGTAATTGAAATACTAGCTTAAAGGAAGTTTTTGACATTTTTGGACATTCTCTTCTGGCGAAAAGTTAAATGATAAGATCAATATCACTCTCATGTTCATCTGTTAAATATAAGGCTAGTCAGCTGCCTAGCTTAGCACAAAGACTGAAAATAGGGAAACAGCAAGCCTGGCTCTTACCTATTACAACAAAATCTGCCTAACAACACCTCAAAAGATCACTAATTAACACACTATATTTCAGTGGCTTAATCTGTATAAAAAACAGAGTAAAAAAGTATTGTGTTCAGGACTGCCTGCTGAAATAAGACTGCCCCCCAACTCAGGTTTGCTATACTTGCATTTCATGATGTCTACTGAACATCCTGAAAAGTTTGTCATCTTCATCCTTTGCCGTCGTGAGTTAGGCATCTGTATTTGTTCAGGAATCTGTCCAAAATGTTGAACTATTCCTTTAACAAAGTATCTGCCCTGCCCAGGCTCTTGTGTCAGTATGTTGTCGATGCAGCATTGGATCTTGCTAAAATGATTCAGATTTGGCTATCAGTTAACTTCTTTCTGTGTGAAACTGTTAAAACTCACGTTTATCATCACACTTCTTCTCCCCAACAGAATGAAAACAACAAACTTCAAACATGTCGGCTTTATTCACCATTATCACTTAAGATAGCCAACTGGATGTGTAAGGGTTTGTGTTTACCGGGGTTTGATTAAAGATGACGGCAGTTTCCTCTTGATGAATCATGGAATCTTCCCAAGCTTCCTGGACTTCTGCTTCACACAACTGACAGTAACACTTGGACAACATGCAGGCCTGCATGCCTGGACAGGTGGGATAAACAGCCACATATAACACACAGTGACTCATGGGTTTCTGAGAAGAGTGTCTGCCTGTGTGGCTGCAGCAAACCATGACATGATGATTGATCACTTCCAAAAATGGCATAATCACTGTGCATATTTAAAGATGGCTCCTCCAAGTGCACTTGTGGTTCGGTGTTGAACAAACTCATACCATGATCAGAAACAGCTTTATTGCCAAGTAGTTTTACACATACCAGGAATTTGCTTTGGTGTTAATAGTGCAGGCAATAAACATAACAGGAATATAAAGAAACATAAGGAAGAACTGCAGTAGCCGGACGCAGGAAAGAGTGCTGTAAAGCAACTGTGATTCATTCACAGATAATCTTGCGTGAGGCTGTCATGTATTCACCAGGATGGTAAGAGGGAAAGTTCGGAAATTTCATCACAGGGTAGACTTGTTTTACTGTGAGTAATATCTGGCTGTATTTTCATTGTTGTGTCATTTTACCCACCAAATAGTTAGCCCCACATGTTATGACCTTCTATGTTTGTTTGGTCTGTCCCATGCAGTATTTTGGAATTTTATCTAACTGTTCTCATGAACAATGATTCAGTTAATCTCATTTAACCGCTTGAACTCCAACGCTCTCCCGAAACTTCCCAATTTTCACTTATGTTACAAAAAACGACATTTGTTGGGATAACAGGAACACGCAACAACAAACAAGCAAACAATTCAATTGACAAGAATTACACGAATTAAGTATGGCATATAGAGTCATACATCACACTCATAGTAGAGTAAAGCCATTAGTTCCTTCATAGACAAAGGGAGCTGAATGTGTGTAGAAGCAATGCAGGAGTGAGTTAGTGTTCGTATATAGAGAACGTTGTACTACAGTCGAGTGCAAATCAGAACCAAAGATTTTTCACAGCTGCACTATTATACTAAGTAAGATGTATAATTCTGAATGTTGCGTAATTTCAGTGTCATTCAGAATGATGTATTTGAAAAGTATGGGGTCTTAATAAAGCTGCACTGATAAATATTTTCATATCTACAATGGATCAAATGTCTACATGTAATGTGGAAGGAATCGCTAGTAGTGACAGACCCACAAATAATTGTTAGCTGACTACAGTTTCCCTCAAACTCTCTAAGCGTTTTAGCATCTTTCACTTCATTGTTTTGATTTTAAGGCCTGCAACTTTATTGTTTTGATTCACTGACACCCCTCTCATCAGCCACAGCAGGCCGCTGTTTTAAGCATCAAAATGCTCTGATAAACCCGTTTTACGCTGCCGTCCCTGCACTAAATGACAGACAGACAAAGATAGCAACTAGCTGCTGAACATTTTAGAGTGTTAAGCAGCTAAAGAGTCAGAAATTTCCCTCAGGAGTTGGTGACCAAAGCAGTGCTCAAAGGAGAGCGATTATTGGACCAAGATTTGTCAGGTGGACAGAAATAAGACTCCAAATGAATGCTAATTTGCTCCATGTCTGCTGGATGTGTAAATAAGCAATAGTTTGCTTGCACATTCCAGAACAGCGTTTTGCGTTGAGATGAGGTGATAATGTGTCAGTGTTGTCTTTACAGTTCGTTTTGTTGCCCCCAACCAGCAAAAAATAATAATAATAATCAAATAATGCAGTTTTAACTACAGGTAATTAGAAAGTTTGTCTGGCTTGATCAGCTTCACAACAATCTTTTAGTAACATAGTAGATGCTCTGAAGGGGCTGAAGAGGTTTTAAACACTTGCACAACACCAACCTGCTGTTTAAATGGTTAATCATTTCAATTGTTACCCCAGACATCCTAGTCATGGACTGGCTGCGTTGTAGTACTGTAGAGGAAATGACTGCATGATAATTTGCATGTAAATTAGGTCTATTACGTAAAAGTGAAAGTTCCTGTGACTATATACTGCACACATTAGTTACTGGCAACAATTTCACTGAAACCAATTCAAGACACTAATGATTCTTTGGAGACACTGCTAGCAGACTGTTAGCTGGTGACTAACTGTGACATTGCGACACCACACTGAGGACATTTCCGACCATTTGATCCCAGAGTCTATGCTGTGATTTGAATGGTCTTTTTGGTCTTTCAAGCAGATGTTTTCCTCCTGTTCCTGAAGCAAATCCGCTACCACTGATTCACTGTGTCTCACATTGTCACCAATAAAATGTGAATAGCTGTACTGATGAATGGAAAAAAAATGGGAATTACCCCTGGCCCGTGGCTGGGTCACATCAAAACAAAGACGGTAAAGAGGAGGGAGCGGACATGCAGAAGGGGGATGGATAGTAGAAAAAGCTACGTGACGGTCAGTTCATGTGGGATGAGTGCAGGCAACAGAGGAGGGGGGAGTCAGAGGATGTGGGTCACTGCCACAGCACCCACCAGTTCCCGCAATAAGACCCTCTTTTTCTGCCTTGCCGGGCATTTCCTTTTGAGAGTATTCCTGGCCTTGCAAGTCTGTAATTTAGAGGATGGAGGTTCAGGCCATTCCTAAGCCCCTTCTGGCGTTTGTAGTGGTTAATGTACACAGGGGGCTGCTGACATTGCACTTCTTTGACAAATCCGCCCTCTTTCAACAAATTAAAACCAAATGTTGATACAATAATCCAGATCTTAACTGGCAAGTAAAACCCAATTCTAAAGGGAGAGTTGCAGTGTGGGAAATAGCTCAGAATGGTCATGCCGTGAGGTCATTTGAAATATGCCCAGGAGCTGGGGACATCGCAGCGATCTGAGCTGAACCCACCACATCAGTCAGCATCTCAGTGCAAAGGAAGCCGACTGTTTGGACAGGGGGCGGCAGGCTTTGCCCAGAAGAAGGCGTCAGCTGTTCCTCTCATGCCTTTGGTAAACTGTGGAAAGAGACGGAAGCATATTTCTACTCATTTGGTCTTGGATGTGTCACTTCCTTTCATGTGTCTTAATTTCTGTTCCACACCCAACATCTGTGTTGTTGTCCATTTTACGTCTTTTGTGCCTGGTAACTTCCACCCTGCTTTTGAGTCATTCGGGCTTGCAAAATTTCTAACAATTTTGGTAATTTTCCTTATCATGATGAAAAAAGAAAAAAATGAATGAATGTCCAATTTTCCATCAGCAAAACGACACAGTTATTCATTACAAAGGTGAAATTAAATGGGTTGTCCCATTTTCCTCTCTGCTCTTACTCTCTCTCCCTGCCTCCCTGTTTTTACACAGACATCAAGTAACAGAGACCTGTGGAAAAGCAACCAGGCAAAAATGCTCAACTATGGAAAAGAGTGGAAATATTTGCCAGAGTAGCCAGAAGGCTGACAGTCACTGGCCAAATATGATGTCAGGGAGCGAGGCAGCCACAGCAGATACAGTCCTCTCTCTCTCTCCTCAGTCCCCTTCATTATTTATCATCAGCTCTAATCATCAAACACACTATGCCCTCACTGTGATCTCTCGCTTCTAAGCCAGAACCAACGAACCCAAAACTATTGAGATCCTCAGTTTCCTGAGGTGGTGTTGCAGCGGTGAACTTTCCTACACAAGAGCCATCTATTTTTGTGCATGAGTAAGGGATGAGAAACAACTAAAGAATTTGACTATAGCATAATGTTTCTTTCACAGAAGAGCGGAGGGGTTTGAGTAACTTACGCTGGGGGAGTCGCCACCAGATTGAATCTATTAAATTTAAGGGGATGATGTCACTTCTCTCCGCCACTCCTCCTTCATTTTTCCCCCAGTATTTTCGTCTGTTACAAACAGTGTTTTAATAGTTACTGAAACTGACTGTGCATGCATAAACACTCTCACTGAATTAACACCACAGATAACTGTGCTGAGGATTGCTCAGCAAGACATGCGTCAGTAGGCCCAGGCAATTTTCTTATATGTGAATTAGCCTATTGTTAGCATAAATATGAATAGCGGTATAGCTATAATCGATACATTTATAATAACAATGTATCAAATGACAATGTGAAAGGGATCGCTCGTAGTGATGCACCTACAGAGAATTAACACCTTGGCTTTATTGAGCTTCAGTGAGTTTCAGCTCATTGTTTAACTGTCCAGTCCGCAACTTTACTGTTTTGGTTCACTCTCACCGCTCTCATAGAGTCATTTTCAGCCACACAAGGCAGCTGTTTTCGGCGAAAAAGCTCTAAGAACCCACTATACACTACCTGCTCAGCTCCAACCGGCAGACAGCCACAGTTAGCAACTAGCTGGTGAACAGAGTGGAGCATTTGTTGGCCAAGTATGTGTACACATACAAAGAGTTTGACTCCGGTTTTAATTTGCTAGACATACAGCTTAAATCAATGACATCAAAGCTGAACAAAGATAGGTAAAAAGAAACACAGAACTATTATGAACATAGAAAAAGGTAAATAAATTGGTGTATATATGAATATATATCAAATGCAACAATGACCAACAACATACAATGTCTATACAAGTCAAGTGTTTCTGTAATTTGTAAACAAATACATATGGTGGAAAGAAAAAAATAAAATTTATAAAAAATGTACAAAAAAACATTGGAACACAAATCACAGCACAACTGAGTGAAAACTGTCCAACCTGTACTGATACCGCAGGTAGATTCTGTAAGTCCTGTAAGGTTACTGTTACGATAGCCAATGATGCCTAAAGATGGAGATGAGCAGTACACCCTCACATTTTGGGAAATAAGCTTATACACTCTCTGGCATAGAGTTAGATGAGAAGATTGATACCACTCTCAAATCTTACGAGAGTATCAGTCTTCTTATCTAACTCTCGGCAAGACAACAAATAAGCATATTTCCCAAACATGTATTTTATATGTATCCCAAAGTGTTCCTTTAAATTTACTGTGGATGCTCATGGCTTCCAGGAAATTAGTCATATTGACTGTGGTGACTCCCTGACCTTTCCTTTAGGTCCATTGGGTGGGGGTTTGATTGAGATAGCTAAACTGAGATTTGGGGAAAGTTGCTTGTGTGATGCTGTGTGTGTCACCCCAATGCGCAATCATCCACCTCTTTGTGCAACAGAATTGTGACAGAAGGTGACGGGGGCCGCGGGTGGAAGTGAAAGCTTTGGGGGCCCTGACCTGAACCCTCCACAGTGCTGCTGTGCTCACTGGCTGAGAGCACAGCAGGGGAGGAGTCTGCTGCCAGCCGGCTGCTAATAAAAAGCGGCTGCTCCTGACGGCAGTGGAAAACAGATTTTTGGAGGAGTCTCTGTGCCTGCTTTCAACGGGAATGAACTCCCTTTCGTGCATTGCGCATCTCATACTTTGACAAGTGGACCGTCCACTAAAGCTGGGGACATTTTTGGTTCATTTCCTTGCAACTGCGCAACTTCCTTCACTTGTTCTTCCACCACCCCGACCTCTTTAAGTTAAACAGCACAGTTTTCTAAGATGACCTGGACGGCGAGCAGTTGTTTTGTCACTCTGGCCATCGTGTTTCTTTGGCGAGTGGAAGAAATAGCAGAAGCCTGCAGCTGCGCCCCAGCGCATCCTCAGCAGGCGTTTTGCAACTCAGACGTCGGTAAGTTGATTCACTTGGTATAAATAAATGAATTATAGAGCAGCATTTAGTCATTAATTGTTCGAATATTATGATGTCGAGGATCATTTCATTTATTTTTGACCAAGAAAGTGTAAATGCTGTGAGGGAAAACTTGCCCTGTTTACAATAACAGGGGGAGGAGGGAGGGATTTCTGTTTCTCAATCTTTCTTTCCACTTGCATCCTCTCTTTTTGATATTCTTGATTCTTGGTAGTGACAGATAGGCCAATTTCATGGCATTTTGGTAATTACATTCTTTAGCCTACTTTTTGATCTGCAGTATGATAGAAGCGACCACATGTAAAATATTAGTTTAGAGACATACGATTGCTTAGAAAAGTTTTCCTTATAAGCATCCTTACAAGCCACATCATTGCCTGTTAGGGAGTTGTTGTTTTTGTCCGTTATTTATAGGCCCACCCTTTTACTGTCATCTGTGGAGTGTATGTTTCACAAGAAAACCGGTAGTAGTTCCCACTTATCCATGGTGGGTAACCTGTGGAGCAAGTAACTGAAGATCATGCAATAGAAATCATCCCTGCCAAGAGGTATACGAAGCACTGCCTTAATGACTACTAAATGGCAATTTAATTGACTCCTTTTCAGGCCATGTAGATGTTTCCCCTCTTATTTGATCTGTTACAAAACACTGCTTGTTGCTGCCTTCAACATAGGCCTTAAACTAGCAGAGTCTCAACAGTGACCAGTTTGTGTATCTATTTAAATTGGGGTTTGCTGAGGGTCTTTTTTCTTGGTTGTGAGCTGGCTCAGTGTGTGTGGTATGTATACAGACGTTCACTTATTCAAAGGTTTCTCTCTACCATTGGATTACGAAGGGTGAAGCAACCACATTATACTGCCGGAGAGTTTACTGTAAAGAGAAGTTTGATTTTTTTTTTACTTTTTTTTTTTTCAGCAGTACCTTCTAACCTTTTCATTGAGATTATTTGGGTCTAACTACTATTTCTTGCTACAAATACTACAGTATCAAAGGCTACTACTACTACTACAAACAATTTCCAATAGTCTTACTTTTATAATGAAATGTAGAATTGACGACATGTGAAACTACACCAAATAGCATATACACTAAGGATTAAATTCAACTCTCATCTATTTTGACACAATGAAAAGGTTTCTAGCCTTTAGCATGAAGATGATATTATTTTTCACATTATTATTATTATTATTTTATTATTATCATTAACATTTTTAGTGTCATTGTTGTAAAATGTCCTCGCTTCACAACATGAAGAGGAGCCTTTCTAAAATCAGTTCTAGATGCAGGTGAAATCATTTGGTGAGGTAGAGGGCACAGGGCTCAATACAATCCAGTGGCTTGTGCTTAATCCTAAATTAAGGTGCTGATGGTCATCTGAACTCCCAGACTGATTCATTTCATCACAATTTCCGAGGTCAGGCCCTAACACGACCGTGACCCTCTGCGCCTTGCTTCAGCACCATGGATAGACCCTCCTACTAACATAAACCACCATTTTGTCAAGGAGATCAGTCTTTCTGGCCAAAAGGTTCTTGGTTTTGCCTCACCAGGAATCGTCATAACCATAAACTGCTATTAAGAGTGTAACTCAAGTACTTCGAGAAGAATAACATTAAAATATACATAGTTGCTGTGTCACAGGAGAGTTCAGTTTGTGAATTTGCACAGCTCTTTTCTAAAGCTAAAGTTCAGTAAGAACTCGTTAATTTGTGATGTTATTGGTATTAAAGTCACTGGCTGCTACACAGAAAATGAATGGGTGGGCGACTTTGCGAAGTAATGAGATGCTACGTTCAAAATGAAGGTCATTATATACCATTGCTCGCTCTGCCAATATACTGTAGGCTTTTCTTTCAGTTCAGTTGAATCATTTTTAATTTTAGTTTCTGGTCTACTATCCTCTGAACTGTAGGCAATTGGCATTTGTGTTTTATAATCAATCAAAGTTACAGTATTAGTATGTAGAAAATAATTTGTGTGGTATTTCCATGCTGTTACTGCGCAGTAAGACATTGCCTTGAGGAACCCCTACTTAGTGTCTGACAGTTTACTGAAGTGAAAGCATTACTTAAGTTGCACAGACGAAGAGCCAGTTAGAGTGTCTGTCTGGAGCCTACGGAAAATTACTCAAGAACATGAATAGCTTGCATACTTTAGTGTCTCAAGTGAAAATCTTTAAAATTGGAAAGAACAGGCAAAGTTTGCAGAGTCTTAAAACAACAGATTTGGGTGAGGTCATTGCATCTTTGGGCCTCTTGCAGCATCAGCTTTTGAAGATAATTCATTTCACGTTTATATTCTATTAAGTACAACAGTATAGGTCAAAACACAGTGAAGAGTAGAGGTAAAAGTACCAACTTAGTATAAGTGGGTAGCAGAGTAGAGCCTGTCCTCTAAAAGTCAGACTGTAGTTTTAACTGGTTACTCTCCATCTCTGCCCCTAGTTGACCTCGGCCGTGTTGTCCTATTTCACTAGAGCCTGGCTGATTTTTCTCTCCATTCCAGTATACAAAAACAAAATACTAGCTCAGCTATAGTTGTAAACATGTAGTTCCATTTATCTTGTCAAAACAGACGGCGCAGGAACAAAAAAAAAAAATCTTTCCTCATAAATTGAAATCCATCCCTTGGGTCTTTGGCCGAGGCAGAGGAATGCTGGGCGGGCATATGCTGTGCTCATTATGTATTTGCAGTTTCTTTCGCAAGTCTTTGTGGTTATAGAGTGTACCTGTGCCGCCTATTGTGAAGAAGGAAAGCAAATAATTAGAGCTCTTGAAAGAAAAAGCTGACTTTAACGTGACTTCCGGTATAAACACAGCCCTGCGCTGCAAGCTGTGTAAACAGGGCTGGCATTAAAACCAGACTGAACTTGTGCATGCTCTCACAACAGCTGCTTTAAACCCCAGCATCACCGGTGATTTGCATCGATCTGTCCAGCAGGTTTTATTTTCCATGCTCACTGAAGCACAACACAAAACAAAAAACACTTTGATTTGATACATTTATACAGAGGAACTCACCTTTCAGAATACTGCGTGTGAACATTTGTACATCAGCGTCGTCATGTGCAATCCACAAATGGAAGAAAGAAAGAGAAAACATTCAAATGGCAAGTCAACTACAAAAATGTGGTGCCAGAAAGGCAAACTATTAACATATTTCGGCAGTGATGGGATGACAGAGGATTCAAACACCATGAAATTTAATTTATTTTCAAGTAAACAAATGGATAATGGTGGATTGAATCCATGTATCCTTGGAGACGGTCAGCAGAGGAGTCAGTTCGAATTTGTAGGTCAGTTTTTCTCGTTCAAAGTCTGACCACTGTGGCTTCTCAGGGAGGAAATGGATGCACAGGCCCTGCAATTACATGACATGCATTTGCTTTCTTCTCTTTTGTCTTTGTTTTTTAAAGCACTCCCATGCCCACTATACTACATACAAAATAATGTGTTTATTGTTTGAGTAACTAGAAAATTAGATGTTTTTTGGTTTGTTTTTTTATTCCCAGTTTTCAGAAACTTATGATTTTTAAAGGGCTTGGTCAGCCTGTTCCAGTAAACATCATCATGTCCTGTGAGAATTTGATACATACTGTATGTCAGTACAGAAAATCAAGTCGTATTTCTAAATGACTTCAAGTAGAGGAGTAAAACACGCACTATACCACCTCAAGCCATAACGTATTTAGTATTATTAGGGCTTCAATGGAGTGTGCTTGGCAGAATGAGAGCTTGTTTTGGATTTTATTGATTATTGCGTTATTGCTTATCACATAAGCTCCATATTTCAGCGTTTGTTTTTTGTTTTTTTACACACTGTGCATATTTTTTTCACCTGCCCTACTTTACACTGGTAGAAGGAGAAGGGATCTGTGTGTGACTCTGCACACTCAGGCAACGGGGATTAACACTAATCCACTTTGTAGCCAGAGAAGTTGGAGAGTTTCTCGGCACTGTTTGAAGGAGTTTGAGATTTGTAAACCAAAATCATCTTCACTGGTGCAGTATGTCATTCTAAACCATGCCTGTAGTGGGTACAGCTTGTTAGTCAGTGTATATCTTACTTCACAGCAACTCTGCAGCTCAAAGAAAAGCACACCGCTTGCACAACTCATTTTCCTGGCTGCAAATAAAATCCTCCCCCTCTCTGTTGTGCTCTCTACCTCCCTGTCAATTTGTACATTTGTGACAGTATTGCTTTGACGGGCTGTCTTCTCCCTGTATACACAGGACGCTGTTAGGCTAATGCTACCCCTGCAATGTGACTGCTATTCCTGTCCGTTCTCTCCTCCGTTCCCGTGCTCGGAGAATACAACCATCCCCAACACTCCCATCATTCTCTCCATCTGCGCTCACGCTCTCCTTTTTTCCCCGTTTTTCTTTTTTTTTTTTTTTTAGGGTCGACTCTTTAGACCCTTAAAAGGAGATGTTCTCTAAGCCTCAATTGTCATCAAATTAGGACACATATGGCTCACAGCTTCATACCTTCATCTTCATATGAAAGCAAATGAAAAGGCTTGATCTTATTTGGTAAGGAAGCAGGCTAGTGATGATCTGAGGCAGTCAATAGCTGCCACCTTGGGAACGCAAGGACTGAACTGGGACTTCAGAGAGAACATCTGGTTAACATTAGCTCTGTTGCTAGTCTCCTCCACTTAAAATCTTGATTTTGAACATGAATTTGTAAACCTTTTTTCAATGTAGTAGTCATGTGAATGTGCAGTAATCACTACAACTTGCATGATACCGGTAATCCATGTGTAGTTAGCTACTACTGGCATATAAACAGTGCTATACTGTACTATCACGTAGATTGTGAACTATTTGAGCATAGAGGCTCACCCGTATGGCTCTGATAATATTTTTCCACTTGAATTATTATATTTTTTCCCCCCATCCAAACCTCTCTTGGGGGCGGGGGGGAGGGGGGTGCTGCATGCTGCATGCAAATAGAGGTTGATTTGCATGTCAGCACCTCTCTCCAGACATAGAGGCAGGCCCAGCAGAGAGGCCTGGGGGGAGCATTCTAGTTCGGCTTTTCAAAGATTGCTGACTAGCTTCCTCCTGTGTCGGCCCAGGAGCCTGGGAGCAGGCAGCACACATTCCTCCCTCTGATTGCAGCTGATGAAACACTCATGTGCTTCTGTCTTCCCAGCACCTGGCACATGCAAACTCCTCAGATCCAAGCCACAGCAATGTGTTGTGGCCAACTCCTGCATGCCAAACCTAGGCAGGGCTTAGATCAGATACAGACAGACCCAGATCCAGCTCGGTTTTAACATGACAATAGTGTTTCACTTTGTCTTCAAATGCAATGAATGTATATGGTGGGTTGTTTTTGTTGTTTCTTTCCAGTTATCAGGGCGAAGTTAGTTGGAGAACAGGAGGTTGACGTTGGCAATGACATCTATGGAAACACCATCAAACAGATCAAGTATGACATCAAACAAATCAAGGTACATGGGGTAATGCTATCATTTTCAATTTGGGGTAAAAACTTAATTCCAGTAAGAATCTGAATGTTCTTTTCTCTGTTTGAATTGTCAGATGTTCAAAGGTCCCACCCAGGATGTTGATGCCATCTACACTGCTCCCAGCTCTGCAGTGTGTGGAGTGACTCTGGAGAGTAATGGCAAGGAGTATCTCATCACAGGTATAGCTTTTTTACCACATTACAAATCACACATAATAAAAAATGTATTGTTTGTTGGTATATCTTCATATCAGTTTTTATGTCATCTAACTGCCTCTAATGCACTCTCCTTTCACTACAGGCAAACTGGAGTCTGACGGGACAGTGCATGTCACACTGTGCGACTTCATTGAGTCCTGGGAGGCCACTAGTGCCACCCAGAAGAACAGCCTGACACAGCGCTATGAAATGGGCTGTGATTGCAAGGTAGCAAAAATTGAAGGATAGTCAGTAGTTAAAGTAGAATTACCACAAACTAAAATAGTCTTGAAAGATGCAGTGCTCATTGTAAGATGAATCTCTAATCTTGGTCTCTTTTCCGGCCCTCAGATCACTCGCTGCACCTCCATCCCCTGCATGATCAGCAGCCCAGCAGAGTGCCTGTGGACAGACTGGGTGATTGAGAAGACAGTCAGTGGAGAGCAGGCCAAACACTTTGCTTGTATCAAGAGGAGTGATGACTCTTGTGCCTGGTACAGAGGGGCAGCGCAGCCCAAAAAGGATTTCCTGGACATCGAAGACCCTTAACTCCACCACTGTCCAACAGTCTGACGATGTCTGCAGCTGAGATATACTAAGATATAAATACCAAAACTACAAATAAATACACATGTCGAATTCTTATATTGTTTTTTTCTTATTAAGAAAGCCATAAGGTTTATGCTCTGTGGTGAGGTTGAAAAAACTGTTTTTATTTGCAGGACTCATTATGTTTTTTTTTTTAATCAACAGTCTTATGAATAAAGCACTTTCAGACACTTCTACCCCTAAATCCAAAGCACTTCCTCATAAACCACTTTTCCCTCAGCTCAAATAAAGGGATACTCATCGCAATTCAGTATTACTGTTCATTAGCATTTTTGTTCTTGCGCTATTCATTTCTGACTTCCTTTTTTTAACCAAAGGTATTGTTTCAGGTGAACTATAATTCTATAATGCAACACATACTGAACTATAACTCAAAGTGTAACAATTCTGTGAATCTGTGTGTTCATAAATAACATTAGCTGGCAATCGGCACCCTGATTTGTGACAGCAGAGCTATCGCAAGGAACGAGTGCCACCTCTTGCCTGTCCTGCTTCATATTCTTTCTTGTGCTGAGTATGCAAAACTTTCCTCCTCTTGTCTTTCTGTAAAGGTGTGGCATACCCCTTTTTTGAGTAAGCACAATCTGTGTTTTCTTTAAAAAATCCTAAATAGACAAGAATGCACTTTGAACACAACTGTCACAGCAGTCATGTTGTCTCTAATAACAAATGTCTGAAAAAGAGGATTGAATCCTCTATTTTGTTTTTGTTTTTAAAACATCACCGCTCTTTGTAATGCTTTAGTGTAAGAACATATTTTATTTAAGGAGGTTATATGATTCATCATATTCTATTGAAAAAGCCCACTTTTTGATACTTTTTGTGACAAATGACACCATTGGTATTGTAGAAAGAGAAGACCAAATATGATAACTGTGCTAGCAAAATATCCACATTTTATGTGCAACAAAAGTCAAATTTGTAGGACAGTGGATTAAAGAACATATTGTAACCAATCACCCATTTACTTGCAGAGCCTTTGATATGACCATAAAAGTGTTGAGCAAATGTCATGTGACTTAAATTAATACGAGAGTGTAAAAAGATTCTTCATTTGAAACTGTAGTCAAGTATGTCTTGTGCTGGTTTCACATGAGACGTTTGAAATTATTTTTGCATGCATGTCCAACTGAAACAATACTGTACATTTGACTATTATATTAAATGCCAAACCGTGTTTTGATGCGTTGTACTGGTTATTTTCACATCAATGGTCAATATGTGCAGGTAGACAAGGTAAGGCATCCAGCATTCATCTGACGTCACTAATGCCAAAGGATTTTAATTCATCAAAGCATCAGAGTCGCATTATTTGTTAGCTATGTACATGGAATATGAAGATTTTGTTTTAGGCAAATGGAGCAGAAACATAACTCACACAGTATTAGTCGAAACAGGCACACATGGTGCAGGGAGAACAGGACTTCAAGGGAGCCCCAAGTCATACAGCAGGCAACAGAAATAACAGCATAATAAACCTAAGTATCATATATAATTTTCAGCTTCTTAATTCAGTATTTAAGAGGCTTAATAGAGGCGAGAACAGTAGTTACAGTACCAATAACTGCTTTGCGACACTGTAACAGCAATCTGCTGCCGCCTAGTGGAGACAACATGTAACACGCAGACATTCCTTCACGAGCCCATCCATGTGCACATACCTGGTATGTGCAATAATCAGACATGATACTCTCAGGATTTCACAATATGAAATAATTTATAGTTAATTGCAGTATAATGCACTCCAATATGTTGCATTTGTTTGAATATGTTCAATGGAAATGCAACCTGAATATTTACTTTGAGGTACTGTAGGAGGAGTGACTATTTCTGCGCTATGTTAGTTTGTTAGGTTTCTCCTACAGCATTCATACCTAAGTCTTCATGGGACGGGTTACCTAATGTTGATGAAATCTCACATTTTAGAATAATTAAATATTTGGTCAAATCAGCAGCAATATTGAAATTGACACGAGGGAAGAGATTGAATTCCTCGAGGGGTTTTCATCTGATCGAGACGCAGCTTCGTTTCAGCGCCATGATGCAGGCCTAGCAGAACTGCAGACTGCAATAGAGGATTCTGCGGCCCTCTTTGTTGTTACATTAATATGTGTTCACATGTATCGCGCCGATTGCATCAATGGTAAACAGCGCTGGCTGGAGGTCACGTGTGGTTTTCTCCCCGACAGCGCTACGTCAGTTTGAGCGATGATTGGCTAAACCTTTCAGCTACGGCGTGACCTGTTCTCCGATTGGTCTTTGATCCCTGTCAGTCATTTTTGTCGCCGCCCTCTGATAATGCAGCATGGGCGAAAATACCAGACCCAAGAGCTACAGCTGAGGAAGCAGACCTCTCTACTGTCAACGATTTTGGACGATTGAACGAAAGGTGAGTGAGCAAACTCCTTTTGTATATACTTAATATTCGTTAGCATGTATTTCCAGGGTGATGTTGTTAAACAAACGGGCAGGATGTGGCAGCTGGGGGATTGTTAGCCACCTGGACGCTGAGTTGCTAACCCACATTGCTGCATTGAGGGAGGCTGGAGGTCTCGCCACGTTAAGTTAGCTCGCTGGCTAACTTGATGCTGCTACTGTCAAGCGTAGAAAGACAGAAAACGATAGAGCGGGCAACAGGAAAAGCCCAACAGTTAAACATCGAAGGGTAACCGTATATATAGACTTAATGACTGCGTTTTGTCTCCAAACTTGAGACCGTTCAGGTCGACATTAACGTTAGCTGTGGCTGATGTTAGCAACTTAGCATTTAAGCCATGATGACTGGCCCAAAGAATTGACTCCAGCTACAGTACAGAGGCTGCTCGGTTACTGGAGTTTATAACGGTCATTACGAACCAGGAGGACTGAAAATGCGTGAAACCGGGCAGCTAGCTAGTCGTCTAATCAAACAAAAACGATGGAGGTATTTTGCAAGTGACAGCAAGAGCTGTGTTGCCTTCAGGTGTTGCCCATTAAGTCTATCGGTCGCGTTTTTGCTCCACGAGTATTCACGCTTTATAAGCACCTTAAGGGATTTAAGGTGCTTATAAAGCATGAATATTATTTTCTTTTTGATTGCAAATGGTGTCTCTAAAACATGACATGGCCATTCCCATGGTTCACTTTGTTGACTCTTATTTTGTCAGTCGTGATTACAATATTTTGTGAAGCCCGTGAAGTTATCACGTGTCCCTCACCCTGTCACAGTATAATGTCGTCACTTTTCGCTAGGATCTATGGTGGTATGGACATAATAAAAAAGTTACAAAATGTTCTGCTTGCGACTAACAGTATTTTCCAGTGGTGGAAGAAGTACTCTCATCCTTTACTTAAGTAAAAGTTTCAAAAGTATTCATTACAACTAAAGGTCCTGAATTCAAAATGTTACTTCAGTAAAAGTACAGAAATATTATCAGCAACATTTACTTAAATTAAAAGTACCCATTATGCAGAATACCTCCTTTCACAGTGTTGTATTATCACTAATGAATACATATAAGAATTTTAGATACTTGTATACTACTGGGCAGATTACTAGTATAGTACCGCATCATTTAATATAAGTGTCAATTAAATGGAATAAACAATGGCTACAATATTTCCATCTGAAATGTAGTGGAGTAGATGTATACAGTAGCATAAAATGGAAAAAGTACAAGTATGTCAAAATTGTACTTAAGTACAATTCTTGAGTAAATGTATTTAGTTACATTCTGCCACTGGTATATCCTTTTTTTTATTAATATGGTGATTGTTTTCTCAATTAATTGGTTAATTTTGTCTTAAAAACGTCAGTAAATAGTAAAAAATGCCCACCACAATTTCTCAGATCCAAAGATAATGTCTGATGTCAGAAGCCCAAACCTCCAAACTATTTAGTGTACTAACTTGCGAACTTACTTTACTACTAACTAACTAACTAACTAACTTACTGCTGGAAAGATGGTCTTAAAAATTAAAAGAATCCCTGGGCTGTCTATGCAGTAGAAAGATGCAAATATGTTTGAAATTGGTTCTACATAACCAGAGACAACAGAGGAAAAGGGCTGTGGTATTCCCTTTTGCTCAAAAGGTAGAAAACCTACAACAACCAGAATGCACTGGGCCCGTTGCCTACCAGGCCACTCCCCGGGCTCGTTTTATTACTGAAGTGTAAACTTCCCCAACGACTTCCAACAGCCATTCAGAGCTACTAACGTCAGGTTAAACTCTGATGGCGCCGCCGGGTACCGAACTGCGTATGTGCTAAGATAGTCTTGAGCTGGCCCCATTCAAAAACGCGTATTGTATGTTTTCACACCGTAACGTTGCTGTGTTAGTAACAATACACTGTTGCTATCGCACTTACTCTGTGCTCAGGCGTCTGTTTCACCCCGCTGGCTTTGGTTGTTTTTTTTCCCAGTTTCTTTTCGGGATCCTGAAGTGTGTCTCCCCTGTCCGTACGTGGCCCAAAGCTTTGGAGTAATGTTGCACGTGCTTGTGCCCCTTCCTCTGTAGATTCAGCAACTTCATCCAAACCAAACCGGCCTTGGTGAAATTCGCTGCAGCACAGCGACTCCGCTTCTGTTTCCGTTGGTGCACATGTACCAGAGCGGCACCACCAGTCTTCCCGGGCACGCCCCGTGCCCGACTCTCGACTGTGGCGGCCTCTTCGTCCTCCATACGCCGTAATTCCTCCGCACTGTATTCGGGCTCATATAAGTAGCCCCGAATGTCTGATTTCAGCATTACACTATTAAAATCGTTTTCTTCCATATCTACAGGAACGTTTCCTTCTGCCAGTGGTCTTCCAGTGGTTATTCTAGCCAGTTGATTTTGGACAGGATGTTTTGATTTTGGAGCGGTGAGGAGCCGCCCCTCTCTCGATCCGACTGTCCGTGGAGGCGGGCATACAAAAAATGCGGAAGTACAATCTGTAGTTCGAACAACAGCCCTAGAGCGAAATGCGTCATCTGGCGGACTTTTGCCGGCTAATGAGCGGAGAGCTCTGGGGCAGGCAACATGGAGGGAAGTTATACATTGTTCATTTGCATAATACTACCCACATTGTAATGATACAAAACTGGTTGAAAATCGGCAAAGTTTCCCTTTTTAAGACAAAATTTACAATGGGAGGCTGAGAAAAGAAACGCATCCTCACATGTAAGAAGCTGGAAAAAGCAATTGTTTGACATATTTGCTTGAAAAAGGACTTAAACAATTCATTGGTCAGCAAAATAGTTCATGATTGAATTTCGTTTGGATCGACTAATTGAGCAATTGATCATTTCCGCTCTAAACAGTGATTTATTTATTTATTTTTCTGTCACTTATGGGTGGGTAGCTATTTCATTGATACATGTTGGCTCCTGAAGAGATGTTGTTTTAAATGCATTTTTAAAATGTGTATTTATGTAAAAAGTCGCCCGTATGTTGACAAATCCTTTTTTATGTTGCTCGGCCTCAGTGGTCGAGGTGCTTGGTAGAGAACTGACATCCAACACGAGAGAGTCCGCTGCAACGCAGCATTATATTTATACAATCATTTCTGTTTAGGGAGTCTATTTTTCCCCCGCTCTATAGGTTTGCACACAAAAATACCACTCTAGCCGGCACTGTCAAGTGTACGTACACATGGACTTGAAAATAATGGGGGGAAAATGCATTCTATAAAACAAAATTATACATCGGAGACACGGGCGTACAATTAAGACTAAAGACATTTTTGCAGTCGGACAGAGGGATTTAAGCAGTAAGGATTTTTCTAAAATTAACATTTCGCAACAATTCAGCCTGATTCTCATAGTGAAGTCTGCTTTGTCGATTTTCAACCCATTTTCTATGTATTGGTCCTAACATGATGTGCTAATGCACCTTTACACTTATCAATATTTTCTGTATTTTGTCAGAAACCTAGGAAAATGGCAGTATTTTCTGATGTTTGGCCTGTGATTGTATTATCAGATGTATTTCTTCAAGTTGAAGAAAGTATTGACAACTCCACTGACGTATCTAAGCATGTCAGATGCATGATTCTGCTCTCAGATCTCACACCAGGCGCCTACTAGAAATCTTACCATCTAAAGGTATCCCACATAACCTGATATGGGTTTATACTATTCTGCTTGTTCGACCAGTCACACTGCAAGGCCATATACTGTATCTGTGCATAGATATTAGCACTCAGATAATATCCATGCATAGATATCACTATTGGTGCATAACTCATATCACCTTACAACATCTAATAATCAGAGCTATCCCTTTAATGAGAGGATTTCAGATACTTGCTTATTTTCAGTGTAGCTGCAAAGAAATTCCATTGGAACATTAGAAAGTTTGTGTGTGCTATGTACAAAAAAAAAATTCCGAATTGTTGTGACATAATAACCTAATTAAACACCTGTGTTGTGGTCAGCGTATCAACTTTGCTGCCCGGTCTTGCAGTTGCATCACTGCAGTTAGCTGTGTCCCTGTGGCCTGTGTCGTTCTTAGTTGTATCAGTATCAGCCGCACGTGAAGGTCAGCGTGCCCTTGTGCATGTTCAGCCCTCCTTCCCTCGTCATGACGTCACTGCCCACTCTGATGAGCACGTCTCTCATGGTACTCTGTGCCTTTGGTGTTTTAGTGTGACATCTATATGATGCAATGCTTTCACCTTCCCGAGGGTTTGTTGTGTTCGGGGCAGCTCGGCTAGATCCTGAGTAGACTGAGGCGATAGTAGACTGACTGATTGGTTTACTCGCTACTCAGTCAGCATTGAACACTTTTTGCCAGCCTGCTGCCTTTTTGGAGAAAAAAACCCACGTCAGAAGTCATTCACTGTGGCAGGCGGTTTTTGTGGAAATGTGCACACACTGTTATCTACACTGAAATTGTTCTTTTAGTGCACTCAGCTACACTGTATTTAAAGGGACAGCAGATAGCCAATGCAAATGTTTTCATTCTTTCAAGCAACATTTGTTATCTTTAAGTCAATTAGTTTTCCTCTGTATCTCCCATATCACTGATAGACCAGATGATGAAATTTGATGATATACAGCTTTACTGAAGAAACATGCCAAATGGTGGAAGATAACAATAAAAACATTGATGCAGGCAAAATAAATAAGAATTTGACCCGGCAGTTTACAGCAGCTGTTAACACCTTATGTCCTCTAAATGCTCGTCCTCTCCTGTCTCATACACTCTCCCCAACCCTATGTTATCGACGTCTAATGTCTTGCATAACTGTGGGGACAGCTGCCAAGACCCAGCTGGCTGCTCAGATGCACTCGGTCCTCATGTCTCCCGTGGAGCCACGTCAGGATGTGTGGCCTGGAGAGGTACCTGCTGAAGCACAAGCAGACAGGGGCGTGATTGGGCACTTTAGTGATTATCTGAGAGATAAAAGTCAACATTTATTTGAACAATTGAAGATATTCCTTTTTTTGTCCTGTTCACCTCAGAAGGCCACAACAGGCCATTAACACTGCCATGGGCACAGGTTCAAATCCCAACACACTGACCATGTAATAGAAAAAGAATAGGGTGTAGCCCTAAAGAGATGTCATGCGATTGATCGCATTGGGAAAATGAGCGAGCCATTTGTTCTGTGCAGCTTCATGTGGGCCTAGTGAAGTGACTGTGAGAACAACTTATCACACTGACACTCCACTTTCTCTGCAGGGATGTTCCAACAATGCCGATAGTGGATAAACTCAAGGAGGCATTAAAACCTGGTCGAAAGGAGACGGGGGATGAGGGCGATCTCAACAAACTGTTGGCCTGTTCTGCCAAGAAGGTCCTGTTGCAGAAGATAGAGTTTGAGCCTGCCAGCAAGGGTTTCTCCTATCAACTGGACAGCCTGAAGAACAAGTATGTGATCCTCAATCCCAGGAATGAGGGCGCTATGGGCCAGAAGGCCACAGAGCCTGCCCAAATAAAGAGGCAAGGTAAGCTCTCAAATTAAACAGAAAATGTCACAGTTTTCGATAGTTTGACATTGTTATGCCTTTTGTCCTTCGGTACTAGCCCAGTTTTCTGTGTTCCAAATATTACTGTTCTGATAATGTCACAAAATTTGACTGTACTTCTTCAGTCTCAGAGAATGTGGTTGGGGGCCAGAGCGATGGGATCCCCGCCCCACAGAAGATGCTGTTTCCAGGGAACAAGCTTACCCTTAAATGGGAGCGTGTGTACAGGGTGGGAGCCGGTCTCCACAACCTAGGGAACACCTGCTTCCTCAACTCCACAGTGCAGTGTCTCACCTACACCCCGCCACTTGCCAACTACTTACTGTCAAAGGAGCACAGCCGTGCCTGTGAGTACTTGAATCATGCTCTTAAATGCTGCCAGACTCCCAACATTTACCCTCTCATTCACTTATATTTTCCTTAACACACCCACAGAGTTTTAAGTTTTGGAAGTGACTAACCCCACTACTGTTACCCTATGTGCAGGCACATGTGACTGAGTGTCACTGTGGAATGCAAGCCAAAGCAGCTGGAGAAGAATACCCAAAACAGCTGCTTCACTTGGCCAGTTTGTTCACATTAAGTTTTATTCAGGCTCTGAAACATTCGGCAGCCTATGATTAAATGACCTTAACATTTTTGACAAGCAAAGAAAACAAAGACTAACTGACCTCGAAGTTTAAGCGCTGTAGGTCAAATTGTAAAATCGTAGGCACCCTAAAACACGACAATGACTTTCTACTTTGGTCCAGAGCAGTGGAGCCAAGCAGATACCTTCTTTTCATTTAATCAAGACAGGTTTTTAATTTAATTTGCCCATATGTGTTATGAGGGACAAAACCCTGCTTGTAAAGGCTCCAGATCCAAGGTTTTTTTTTTGTTTGTTTGTGTGTTTCCGGCTGCAACAAGACACTGTTCACCAGAGTTGACAGTAAACTGTTTACTCTCGCAGCAGTGAGAGTGAAGCGATAACTGGGGAGGAAAGCAAAGTAAGCTGCTGAACACATAGTCATCACCAAAGCCCTTCAAATTGATTAAAAAAACAAAACAAAATCCAAATAATTGTTTTTCATGCGATTTTTTTTTATTTTTTATTTTTTTCCCCTTTAAACACAAAAATGTTGTTATACATTTGTTTGGAAAAATAAAATCAGAAAATAATTAGCACATTGCTTTTCATCAGCCTAATTCTGACTATGCTTTTGAATCCAATATGTTTTTACTCTGTGTAATAGTGGGTTTTTTTTACCCACTCAAAGACAGATCACCGCTGTGTTGTGATGAACAGTAGAGTTTTACATTGTATTTGTTATGAACAGTAATTTTTCTCTGAATAGTCACAATAACACAGTTCTGTACTTTCATTTAGGGAGTGACTTGGATTCTCTTTGGTGTCATTGTCTGTGTTTCAGGTCACCAGACAGGCTTTTGTATGATCTGTGTAATGCAGAACCACATCATCCAAGCCTTTGCCAACACAGGCAATGCCATCAAGCCTGTCTCCTTCATCAGAGACCTGAAAAGTAAGACCGCCAGCTTCCCTTCAACACTGTGTGATTGTGTCTGAGCAGTTTGTGCTTGCTAGTTTCAATGTAGGTCGTGTCAGGAGTTACAGACCTGATGTTTGGTTGAATGCTGCCAGAGGCGTGATGAGGCAACACTGGCCACAGTGTACCATGTGACAACAGCCAGTAACTGCAGTCCAGTAGTGGAGTTTAAAACTGCAGGCTGTGAATGAACATCATATAGGGAGTGGAGGAGGTGTGAGTTGTACCTTGACATGGTGAGGCACTGTGCTGTAGTCTCACAGGAGCCCTCCCTCCATCCCAGTCCCCTACCTACCTGCCTGCTTCTTCCTTATGTGCTGCTGCATTCATGTCTCCACCTCCTGCGTGTCTTTTTCTGTCCCCCCCCCCCCTCCTTCCTCGATGCCCTCTCTGTCTCCTTGCGACTGCGGGCTGAGAGGAGCAGCTTTAGCACAAAAATGTACAGTCTAGCTTTTCCCCTTCTTTTCAACCAGGACTTAGAGATGCGCTGTATGTGTTTTTACGGTTTCTCTTCACATTCATTTAGCTGGTGGCCACCCCCCTATAGCTAGAAATGTGCCTCCACAGCTAGAACACCGTAAATGCATCCAATGAAAATTAAACATCTGTGCCTCTTGCTCAGCAAGGCCCCTTTTAAAATAAATAAAATAAAAAATTACAAATACAGCGCAGTGTCGTCACACTAAAATCGAAAGAGCTTACTGCAACTGATCCTGAAATTGCCCCAGGATCTAACAGCCGGGGTCTCACAAACAAAATGAAACCACAACCACCCAATCATAGGCCCGCAGATTTCATATCTTTAAGATGTTGTCTCCCACGTCATTGAGAAGGTCATTAGAGTATAGTGTCTTATTTGCTTTTCCCACTCAGGGGTGACTCACTGTCGTACGGGGATGCGATGCTGGGAATGTGGTGATGACTACATTGTAATTCTACCAGCTCATACTTTCCCGTTTTCCATCAGGAAATAACAGGAGAGGCAAATGGTTTAGAGCGTCATCATCTTTAATGTGAGACTTTTAGATGAGACGTCCGTCTGCTGAAGTCACTAAGTGACTGTAATCTTTTTATTAGGTCAATTGAACTTCTTGTCTGAGATACTTAGAGTATAGCCGTAAGCACCCATGAAAGTATACTCTTTAAACTTTACAGCATATTAAATAAACTATCTTCACTGGTTATTACTTTATAATACGTGCATGTGTCTAATTGCCTAACACATAAACATTTTAAATAGTTAAAACCACATTATAACCTGCTACTCTATAATACTATGGATCGTTTTGGAAATGAAGACTGAAAATAACCGATCTAGTTTCCGTAATTGTTTAAAGAACACACACTTGTTTGTGTTCATTTTGCATCCTTTAATTCTGACAGGAGTTTGTCAGGTTATGAATTAGAGCACTACTCTTTTATTGAGCCTCTTCTCTGTTGTTTTAGCAGAAACTTTTATTTTTAGAGAATACAAATGTCGGCAGAACAAAGGTTTGTTGCTCGTGCTTCCTTTCGCTGCTGTGCTGTCCCTTTTGTTGTCAGTACGTCTGTGGATTGTGTATGACACAATGCCAATATAAAAGATTTGGGCTTTCATTGTTTAACATTTATGCAATGACCATTTGATTCTGTGCGGTGAATAACACACGTCAGCTCACCTTTTTATTAAACTTAAAGCAGAGGTCATTACTTGCCAGTTATTGAACATTGAACGCTCCTGTTTCAGTAAGCGTTGTGGCTAAAACATGAATAATTGTCGTAAGGCACTTAATTTTATTAATGCACTCAGGGTTGGAAGCATTAAATTAGCACACAGCTACCATGCACTTTTCTCTCCCACAGAAATTGCCAGACATTTTCGCTTTGGAAGCCAGGAGGACGCCCATGAATTTTTGCGGTACACCATTGATGCCATGCAGAAAGCCTGTCTCAATGGCTACCCTAAGTAAGGCTTTATTATTGTTGCTTAAAAGTGGTAACGGATGAGTATGTTTTTAAAAAAACAACAAAAAAAGACTGCCTGGTTTTATATGAATAGTGTTTTGTGATCTTCTTTGCTTCCTTCCTGTCTGTAGGCTTGACAGGCAGACTCAGGCCACAACCCTGGTTCACCAGATCTTTGGAGGGTACCTCAGGTCAAGAGGTATGGACTTTTTCCCAGGCAGAAAGGGGGAAGAAAATTGCCCCTAGAGTTGTGCACTTGTATGAATTTCCACATTTGTTGCTTTTGGTATTGCGTTATTGATATATGGCCCAGCAGACTAGACTGATGTCGGCGTCAACAAAGTATACGTCGCATTGATGAGGGTCAACACTCTTTACGCTGCGTTCACACATGCAGATACAAAGCAGTAGGCAGTCTCTGGCCTCTCATCAAGCTGTAGCTCTGTGGGTGTGTTGCGTTGAGCTCGTAACGTACATACACTACCTTGACTGGTCAGCTGTTTTGTGACATAGGGAAGTAGTTCATCTCCAATTGCACAGTTTCGTGTTTTTGCTAGAAGAGAATAACTTTATTTTTCTGTCTTTCTTTTTAACGCGATACGTATCGTCGTCGTCGTCGTTTTTAATACAACAATGATGCCCAAGCTGGCAGAACTCAACTAGTGGAGTAGTGGACAACTCACTGCTACGTGTTTCTACGGGCATTAACACGAATGCGACTGGCTCTCGCCTGGTTTGTTGTTCGCATTGCGAAAAGTCAGAGGACATTTGCATAAAGTTGAACTTCTCTTAATTTTCCCCTGAAGTGCCACTGAACGGCCCATTAACCTCAATGCATGGAAAACAGAGGTGACATACTGTACATCTATATGTATTCGTGGTTTCAGATGCCTCCACTGGAAACTGTGGTGCTAATCCTTTGTAGAAAGAACTACAGGACGTTAATGTATCTGTATGTTCCTTTACTGCTACCAAACCAGACATTTGGTGCTCATTAGAGTTTTTCTAGTGATTAAGATTATTTTAACGTACTGACCAAACAAGGTGAGATTTTGTTTGTCCTTAAAATTCAAGAAATGACATTACATATTGTGTAGATTGTGTAAATGTGTGTTAATACTGTGTACAAGTTAAATGCCTTGTGTTTCTTCAGCTGAAATGAAATGGAATTTACCAAATTCACTCATGGCGATTAGTGAATTTAAGTTTAATCTTAAATCTCTTTTATAAGATGCAGCAATTTCAGATTAGGCAGTAACTTGGAAATATTTCCATCTGGTTGTAAGTGTCAATTTGGTCCAGTAACAAATGACAGATGACAATGTCAGTCAGATCTGAAATGGAAATATTGAGAAGAGTACCAAATGTAAATGTACTTCCTCTTATTGTTTGGTCTGAGAGTCAGAGGTAGTTGTTTGAGGTTCTGAATAGTCTTCCGTTTACAGGAAGTGGAACAGACAAAAACATTTAAATATTCCAGTAATCACTGATCACACTGTTACATGAATAGATTGTGCATCTTCAGAACTCGCCCCAGGAGAATCAGATTTAATTTTTTTTAATTTTGTCTTTCAGTGAAATGCTCTATTTGTAAAAGTGTGTCAGACACATATGACCCTTACCTGGACATCGCTGTGGAGATCCGGGTATGTTACACAAGATCTCAATATAACCTTTATTTCTGTGGAAATATTATATAAGTATGTCATAATGTTTTTGGAAACTTCTGCAAGTTTTTCCTTGTTTTTGTGTGTCAGCAAGCAGCCAACATTGTGCGAGCTCTGGAACTGTTTGTCAAACCAGACGTACTCAGTGGAGAGAATGCCTACATGTGTGCCAAGTGAGTGGCATCTGTCTAGTCTGACAACATCCTACATTTTGAAGCACATCTGCACGGCCATGAAAATCGAGTTCCTTTTTCCATTACGTTTATTCTCATTAGGCTTCCTTTTTGGAATGACGTATCCTGACTCTTCTTTTTTTCTCTCCAGGTGCAAAAAGAAAGTGCCAGCGACCAAGCGCTTCACAGTCCATCGAACGTCGAATGTACTGACGCTTTCACTGAAGAGGTTTGCCAACTTCAGCGGAGGGAAGATAACAAAGGTTAACAAAGAATTCTCACACTATTGGCTGTTTTTGAAAGAGCTGTCTCATTTCTCAGTGATCTCCTATGCCTTTTTTTTTTTTTTTTTTTCCTTCTTTTTTTTTTCTCTCTCAGGATGTTGGTTACCCAGAATTTCTGAACATCCGCCCCTACATGTCTCAGAGCTCAGGCGATCCTGTTATGTACGGCCTCTATGCTGTTCTGGTGCACTCTGGCTACAGTTGTCACGCTGGCCACTATTACTGCTACGTCAAGGTAAGATGGGGGGGTGGGGGTGGACATACTTTTAAAAAAATAAATAAATAAAATGTTTAAAATCTAATGATAAACACTTTGAGATGAGCCACCTTGTCCTTTGACACAGAAACATCAACATGAACAGACAAAGAAAAAAAAAAAAAAAAAAAAATGAACATAAAGTAAAAATAAAACAATGGAAGGAAAAAAGGATCTTTAGGGCCACAGGTGACTTAAAGTTTTCTTTCACGATGCCTGGGGGATTGATATTACAGGAATGGTATAAATAAAATAGAATTAATTAATAGAAATTTTAACTGTTATTCAAGAACTACACTGGTTATCAGAGAAGTAACACGTATTTGTAACATTAGTATTTCTTTCTAATATTGTGGGACTTCAGTTGCATAACTTTGGACCTTTATTTGATATCTTAACCATTAAAAATGTCTAACTCTTAAGACAATTATAGGGCTGTGCAATATAGATACAATCTTCTATCACAATAATAAGTGATTTTATATCCTTGTTTTGTATGACAATATCGATATTTTAGAAAATTTAATACATTTCTTGGAAATTCAATTGATAAACAGTTAAAAGATACACTAAGCAGTATGTTTTGGGCTAATCCAGTTAATGAAATACCTGGATAAGTCAGGGTACTGCATCACATAGTGACAAAAATCCTGTAAATCCAGTATTGCCCACAATGAGTTAATACAGCCACTTTTGGTATAAACTGACAATTTGACAAAATCTGACAATTGACAAATTCCTAATGTTCCTAATGTCTCAAAGCATATATCGTCCTATCAACAGCTGTAGTAGTAGTGTCTAATGACTTGGTGGGAATATAAACTCTAATCTGATCTATAATTACCAGTTTACCTGCCTGTAACTGCTTTAACTGAGCCTGCATTTTTTTAAAGAATTCTGTTCTGTCTGTGTTTTTATAGTTTAACAGTAAATAAATAAAGGTTCAATTAATACATTTCACTACAAATTACTATGGTTAGGATTGTAGTGGGCATCTTGTGGCCTCCTGCTTCATTTTAAAACATCATCTCTTACTTACTTTTTCTCTTAGGCAAGCAACGGACAATGGTACCAAATGAACGATTCAATGGTGCACTCTAGTAACATCAAGGTGGTCTTGAACCAGCAGGCATACGTGCTTTTCTACCTGAGGTAAGACACTGTGCGGTGCTGCAAGAGAAAAAAAAAACAACAACAACAAAACGGTGCTGTCTGTTCCTCCTGGATATACAATTAAATAAACCGGAGTCTTTATTTGTATATTAAAGGATCCCTGAAACCAAGAAGAATGCAGACGGGCAGACCACCAAGCAGGGGATGTTGCATCCTGTCAAGAACAGTGTGTCGTCTGAACAGATAAAGAGGGCCAACCTGAACGGGCCTCTCTCCTCCCCGCAGGTCACAAAGGTATGAGACAAGATGAGAGCCAGCCGACTGTTGAACATGTGGACTTTAATATGGGCTGAAAATGCGTACCCAGTTTGTTTGTTTGTTTTTTATTTGTTTTGTTTTTTTAATACAAGTTCTAAATACAAAGCTCTTCTTTTCAGAAACTCGAGCCTGCACAATTGCGTAAGATCCAGTCCATGGACGGTGGTTTGGGCCTGCCCGTTTCCAGGAACGGTGTGAGCTCTCAGCCACAGCCCAGACTCTCCAGCTGGACGTCATCCTCCAACGGCCCCCCGAAGCTAGCAGGTGGACCCACGGTTATCGAGGAACCTTTCAAGAAGCTGAAGAAGCCCTCTCCCCAGAGGCAAGTGCAGTCCCGCAGCAGCACTCCGACCCCTTCCAACAACGGCTTGAGCAGGACGGAGGGAGATAAAAAACAAGGTGGCGAGGGCAGAGGCATGGCAGCGTCTACCTCATTTAAGTCTTTGTCTGACTCTTCCTCAGTCGACACCACTGACTCAAAGGTAAGATTTGCACTGAAAAAGCACAATCACACAGTTTTTATCCTCTGATAACACCATTTCGAGAGGTCTTCGTGCATCTAAATGTGCAGCGTTTTATCGTCAAAACTAGATGTGAAAGTATTAAGACTCACTCTTGTGATCTAAAAGCATATTGTGTGGAAAATTGATCTGCAAAATGCATACAAGCTATTTAACGACACAGGGAATAGGAAAACAGTAATGCTGACAAACTGTTCATATTGCATACAAGGATACTTTTTGTGCCATATTAGAAGGCATTAGCTGTGATTGATTAATCGTTTGGTTTATAAAATGCATTCAAAAGTGAAAGTATGTCCATCACAATTTCCTCAAGTCAAAGGTGCAATCTTAAAATTGCTTGTTTTGTCCAAGGAATTTTAAAATGATCCAAAACCCAAAGATTCAGTTTACGATAACATAAAACAAAGAAAAGAGGCGTATTCACACATTTCGGAAGCTGGAAATTGGGAATGTTTGGAATTTGTTTCTGGAGAAAATGACTGAAATGCAAAATTAGTATATTATATAAGTACGTTCAACATCCTGTAGCCACCTTGGAAGTCTGATTTCCAGAGAAAACGATGCGTAGTGGAATGGAATAGTATCAACAGATAGTGTTAGTCATCAGTCCAAACTAGGGCTGGGCGATTAATCGAATTGTATTTTCAATTACGATTTTGGATTCCAACAATTATGAAAACAAAATAATCGAGATACGAGACGATTATTGTTTCGTTTTGCAATGATGCTCCATTTCATATTGTGTTACAAATCCAGCGCACCCCTTTCCTTCACAGCGGTGTGCTTTCACCTTTCCCTAAAAGCCCAAATTCACTCTCAGCTAGGCTGTGGCATGTCTAGTTCGAGCCAAGGTGACGGGGGTATATTACTGCTATAACATGTTAGTCACCATTTAACGCTGTGTGAATTAACCTAGCGGACTTTTCCTTTACTCATAACATAACAAATTACATATTATTTCTACTTACTTTTCTCACTCACTGTCGCTTTAAGTCACTGCAAGCTTCCAAGCTTTGAAGCGTTCGGATTAGCTCTAAAGTTTTCGTTTAAAGTTAAATAAATGCATGATGTTTCCTAAGTCAGTGATGAATCGTGTTAAATAATTGTGATCTCAGTATTGACCAAAATAATCGTTATTCTGATTTTTGCCATAGTCAAGCAGACCTAATACAAAAGTATGAAAAATGGCTCAGGCTTTTCAACAGATTTATATTGTGGAGTTTAAGGAGATGCATAACAGCCATTTCAGGGCAAGTGTGGATGCACAGTAGCTTAACCACAGTCTGCGATTCCCTTTTGTTTTTTGTCCAGGACTCTCTGGGTACCAAAAGTGCGCCAGTAGGAGGGACTCCCTCCACCCCACGGAAAGGCTCTAATGGCCTGGCGTCTCCAGCCAGGAGCGTGGAGCGCTCTCAGAGCACAGAGGAGCAGAAGATGGCGAAAATAAAACCCCCGGCCCTCAACAACATCACGTCTGAAGCCACCAGCATCATGTCCCCTCCACCTGCCAAGAAACTGGCCCTGTCAGCCAAGAAGGTGAACCTCATTCCCATCCACAGCAGCAGCAGCAGCACCACCTCCTGTCTTATTGAAAGCTCATGATACCTTGGTTTCCTGTTGCCTCACTCCACACTGCTATCCCAAATTTGACCATTGATTTCCATAAGTAGTTTTATTAAGGCAAGTAAACTCTCCTTTTCTAGTTTATTTCCTGCTATATGTAACATGTTATAACTCCAGTCTTCCTGTCTAATCAACCACATGGAAGCACTTGTTTAGAGTTTGTCTTCTTTTCCTTTAGTTTGTCTTTTTTTCTAACCATTTCTAATTCTTCTCTGCCATACCCTTTCCTCTTTGTTTTCCTCCCTCCATCTTTCCTGCCATCCCTTTAATCTTCCTCTTCCTTATTTTTGTCACATTCATGGCTATTTTCTTTAGACCACCAAGTTTTTATTTATGTCGATAACTGCAGGCTCGCAGCCGGACTCCGAGCAGCATTGATGCTCTGCCCCCTTCGCCACGCCGGCTGTCCAGTGACCCCATGCATCAAAATCAACTTAACCCCCTCACCTTTGCCTCACGTACTCACGCTCACAGGTATGAGCTCTGAACCCCATATAACATCGGAAATCTACTAGAAATGCAGATTTACCCATGTAAATTCAGATGTTTTCTCTTGTTCTCTTCCCAGAGCTGGTCCATTCTATTCACCTAAAGTCCAGTCATCGCAGCCTTTAGCCCATTCAAGTGGATCCTTGAAACAACAGAGCCCTCAGAAACAGTCCCTTGTCTCTACACTGCAAAAACCAAACGCCAGCCTTTCTCTTAAAACCAACGGGCTTCACAGCGCTGGCCCAAAGAGCCCCAAGTCTTCCAACAACCTCATCTCCTTGGTCCAAGAACCCGACCTCAACAGCCCTCAAACTCAAAAGGTCAACCAGCAGAAGAAGAAGAAGAAAAAGAAGAGGCGGCATTCTGAGGTGGAGGGAGACGCAGAGCCAGTCTCGCCCCCAGCTACGGCGCCACAGTTCAACCCGGTGGAATCGGCTAGCGAGAAGAAGAGGAAGAAGAAAAAGAAAAAGCGAAAGCGGGAGAATGGAGAGAAAGTGAAGGAGAGGCAGTGCGTCCCGTCTCATCTGGACACATCGAACCAGGAAGAGGATTGGTGTCAGGGTGGCATATGGAGTCTCACGTCCCATCCAGATACAGAACAGACGAAGCAAAAGCTTCGGTTGGCTGCCACAACCCCAACGCAGTGTGAGTCCAATCAGAACGAACAGGGAAGGGGCTCTGTAAAGCTGTCGAAGAAGAATAAGAAGAAAAAGAAAAAGAAGATGCAACTGGCGGAGGCTCTGCAGGACACAACTTCAGCATGCTCGGCATCAGAAAGGTGGGTTGAAGTTTATGCTTCTAATTTATTTAGTTACGTGTCTGTATTTGTTTCTCAGTATTCTTTATTGCTCTTCAAAGTAAAGCCTCAAGTAAAATTTTAGCTCACAATTTGGAAAAAGAGGCACATAACTTTTGTTTTCTATTATTGAACTGTGCTCATGTTTAAATGTCACACTTCTAGAAGCTCCCACAATGCAGCAAGTATGCTACATACTAACTTTCTATAAATAAAAAAAGTACTTTTCTACCTATACTTTTCCTATTTTTATTTATTGCTGTTGTGTGTTTTTAGTTAGCTTTCTATAAAGCACTTGACATCATGCAGCTTTTTCTAAAAAAAATATTTAATTTGCTCAACCTTGGAAATGTTTAAGGTCAAATTCAGGCAAAGCAGGTGCCTTTGCCTTGTCTTTCATTGCATTTCATCTATGAACACAAATACAAACATTTACCCTCTGTTTGCAATAAGCACAGCATTAACCTACCTGAACTTACTTTTTCCCCACAGCACGTCTGCGATTCAGGCCACAGAAGCCGTTCAGAATGATACGGGAGATTTGATAATGTTGAAACAGAAATTAAAGCGGAAGAAGAAGAGGCTAAAAGAAGAGGCGAGACTGTGGGAGGAGAGCAGATGCTCAGATGGGCGGTGCGATGAGCCTGAAGCAGTGGAGCCCACCGACAGAAAGAACAGCAAAATAAGTAAACAAGGCACAGGTATGTGAGCGTGGACTTTGCATGCACATACTGTACATGCAAAATAAACCCATGCATTCACACTATGCAAACTGCAGTGAGAAATGTGTGATCTTGTTTCCATGCCAACGCAGAACGTATTGATTGAAGCCATTTGCCAAAAATCGTTGCAGCCTCTCAGCCTTTCATTCCAGTCATTACACAATTATACTAAGAGAGTGACTCATTACATTTTTAGAATACCAGATTTAATCTTTTATCTGTTTTTTTTTGTTTTGTTTTTTTTGCTGATGATTTTTTCAAATCAAGCCACAGTGGTAGTGTGGGACAGCCAAGTGAAGGACGGCTACAAACGCAGCCAGACGCCAGCGGCGGATGCAAGTGCGTCAGGAGACACCCCGGTCCGTGATGCTCCTTTGGTCTGGGATGGGAAAAAGACAGGTGGGGTGGTAGAAGAGCTGCTCAAGAACGCTGCAGATAAGGCCTACGGAGCCAACGGTGAGACACTGAGTGCTCTGTCAATCTGAATGGCTCTACTTTGGTCATTTTGTAGCAAAAGGTGCTTTTATATGCATTTATAGGCTTCGTTTGTCCTATCTAGTCCTCAGTTGGGATGGAGAGGTCTCTGCCATTAGTAGAGATGCTGTTGAAGACGCCCGCCATGCCAAGTGTGACACTGTGATCGATGAGTGGGATGAAGACTTTGACAGGGGAAAGGTGAGGGGGGGAAAGTAAACGCAACAAGAAATGATCAGAATAATGTCCTCTTAAATCACAGTTTGTTTTTAGGCCTGCTAATCTCAAGGCCCATTGAAACGGTCCCTCATCTTCAACTTCTCCCCCCGTTTTTGTATGAATGAACAGGTGAAGAAAATTAAAAACTATAAAAGAGAGAAGTGGAGAAGTGGCAGTAGCATCTTCCAGAAGATCCAGGACAGGCGGAACAAGTGGTCTGTAACACCCGGAGGCAAGAGAGTTTTTGGAGTTCGTCGCTGAGAGTCCAGAGTGCTGTTGAGGTCATGCTGACTGGAAATCGACACAAACAATACTGTATACCAAACGTCTGTACATTATTATTTTTTTTTTAACTCTGTCTTGCGTTAAGTCTGGACCCAACTTCCTGAGTTAGATATGAGCCAAAAGCAGTACAGACGACACTTGACAGTCTGACTGAGAGCCCCTCCAATCTCACTTCTAAACAAACATGAAATGTTGCCTCCAGGCTTCAGAAACATTGGCCAGTGGGATTTGACTCCCTCATATTCCCTTTTAATCCACAGTGAGCGGCTCAAGCTTTTCTATTCATGCAGTATTTAACAGAAACCCTTACACCTCCATGTCAAATGAATTACTGTATGTTGGCATCCTTTGAGCCTTGGTTATTGACCCAACAATCTTGAGCAACTATGAAATTAAATAGTATACCATATTTGAGAAAGTTAGGCTAAGAATGAGAAAGTATATCTGCAACACTAGCTGTCTTGGATTTAAAACTGTACACAATCTCAGAGCATACTTTTGCAAGTGCTCTGTAAGTTGGACAAAAAAAGAGTTGTTTTTTTTATTTGTTTTACCCGTCTCCTGAAATTATTCTATACCAAATTACAAAGATCCAACATTGTTTATTCATTAAAACTTATGTTATTTTAGATTTCTGTATTATTTTCTTATTTTATACCTTCATATACCGTTTTTTTTTTTTTTTTTTTGCTGCAGTGTCTGTGCCACGTGGCTTGTTTTTAAGGACCAAATTTTGCCTGCACATTGTTGGTAAAATGAAGGTTTAAAATTGCCACCATTTTTTTTTAAACATGCATGTCTAAAGTGGTTGAAGAATTGACTACGGTGAATTTTGTTTTTAGATCTGCTATCTTGGTTATGTACCCTTTTTTTTTGTTCCTCAGCCAATTCAGTTTCTTTCCGATTTTAATGTTGATACGTTATAGACCACAAAAGAATGCTCTGCTGATTTGTATAAGCAGTTTCACTATTTGTGGACGCGTGGACATTGACAAACAATACTTTGAATGCTGTAAGTTTCATCATATCTGTATGTTTATCTGGACGTTATTGTTTTCTGGCAGCTCATAGTGCAATGTGGATTTGCAGACTCGAGGTCGGGGGTTGTTGGAGGGCCTCAGACAGGAGGATTCTTTTCCTACTGTGCAGCTATTTAACTATGTAGCTCACCTCATTAGTCCAGTGTTCAGAAGCTCTCAGTCTGGAGATTTGACCTTTCCATTCTCTGTAACAAACCTCGCCACAAACTGTTCTTTACCAATGTACTGAAATAAAAGGGTTACATTTTATACTAAAGGCACTGTGTTAGGATGGGACTGCCACATGCTAATCATTTCTTTACCCCTTGTATCTCTATGCAATTTTCTGACGGTCACGCTGGTCATCTAGAAACTGGGCTAAGACTCAGGAACCCAGACATCCTGTATCCCATCCTCGTTTCATATCCGAGTAGTCCCTCACCCTGGACCACCATTTTGCATCCTGTACATCCTGTATACACTGTTTTTATACAAAGTATTTCAGGTGTGGAAACAATGGGATCATCTTGCACCAATCCGGGCACCGATGCGTAGAGGAACTAATGTTATAACAAAATGCTTTGCCAATGTAGAAGATTGTACAGTCCATCTTGTGCTACGTGTTTCCCTCCAACGCTGTAAAGATTTGCCCTTGCATTTCTTTTCATTCTAGAGACGTTGCATTGAATTGGCTATAAAAAAAAGCATAGGATTTAATGTTATAAATGTATAATTTAAAGAAGAAAAGACACAGATCTTTAATGTGCTACTAATACTCAGATCAGTTGATGGATGTTAACTTGAGAATTAATCTGCAAATGTGTTAGTTCATTTGTGTATAAGAGAGTTGCCGGTTTTTGAGCAAGACCTTCCCTATGTCTCTGTAGTGTGTACAGTACAAGAGAGGCTACGGCAGTCTAATTTCCATAGGGTGTGTTTGTCGGCTGTGCAATCAGCAAGGTGTGACTCTCAAACTGACACAGAGGAACATTTACCAATGTGAATGGACGGTCCACGTTTGCATTGATGGTTCTATATTTCACACCACCTTTTCTGACCAGGGAAGAGACCTTTCATAATGAAAGCGGCTCCTTCCACACTATAGTTAACTATAAAGGTGCAATAAAGTTGTGACTTTTGTGAGCTGATTATATTTTTCTGTGTTCTGCTTTGTATGAATGTTTTTTTTCTTATTATCGTGTAGTTATGATAACAGTTAGCGCTGTAAAAAAGGTCATTTGATATCTTAAAGCAATGCGGTATCAAAATCCAATGAGAAGCATCGGCTAAATTACATTTTTCATTGTTTTGTTACTGTGACTTACTGTGCATAATTTCAAGCTTGCGTTACATTTAAGCGATAAAAACTGATTCACAAAATGCAAATACCGCACTATGAATGACACTTCTGGCCACGCCCCCTTACGTGATGTCATGCAGAAACGAAATAACGGCTATAGTCAGTATTATTATGGGAACGTTGGACAGCGTGAAAGAGAATTATCAATTAACGTTAAATCTGCTGCTCCCCTTGGCTTTTCAACTTTAAAGCGTCAACTTTACTGTTTTGGCTCACTCATAGCGTCGTTTTCAGTTTTTAGAGGAAAAGCTCTACAAAAAAAGCCCGCTGTCCGCTTGCTGCTCGGCACCAAACAGCAGACGGACACAGCTCGGGACTAACGTTCGCTGCTGAACATTGTGGAGCATTTAGCAGTCTAAAGAGCCAGACAGCCTATCTCCCTCCGGAGTTGGAGTTGGAGACCAAAAAAGCTAAAAGAGAGTGAATATTCGTCATAAAGTCGCCAGTGGCTAGAAACGCCACTCCAAAATGAATGGTAAGCGGCTCTAACGTTAAAAACTTGCTTGCTAACAAGTTTGCTATTTCAACTTGTTCACAACTTGTCTCTGCTGCCCCCAAGTGGCCAGAAAAAGCAGTTATTGCCGGTTTTAGAGCAATGCAGCAACACTTTTCCTCCCTTTATGATTTAATGTGGACTTTTAGGGTAACAAAGTAGTGTTTCTCTGATGTGTTTTAATTTAGTTAAAACAAAAATCCTAGGCTAATGTATGTATTAAGACGCAAGGCTTGTGACAATGTGCTTTGCAGAGTGTAGTTTTTCCACCTTAAACATAAATACCGAATATGTGTTGTACGAGCCATGTCCACCCAGTACATTCCAAAATCATCCAAAGAGTGTTGAGCAAAGTTGCTGGTTAAAGACAAGTTAGAGCGTGACATCACATCTGGGATGGGAGGGCCCAGCATGTGCACCGGTGTTTCTGGGTGCATAGCAGCAGCCGGCCAGCGTCGACACGCACACTTTAAACGGCAACTAGGGACAAGCGAAACGGCAACAACCCGAAAAGTACCGCTCGAGAGGGAGCTGGCATATTTAGAGAGCCTGCCATCAAGTGGAAACCCCGGAGGTGAGCGACGGCAGAGCGAAGAAATAGCCCGGAAAGGAAGGAAAGAAGGTATCCGGATTGCTGCGGGCGGTCGGCGAGAGACATCCCCGGGCAGCGACGCGCCCAGCAGCATCAGGACCACCAGGATGGAGGGGGAGACTTACGGTTTGTCTTCATCCCGCTCTCACATTGATTGTTTGGCGTTTAGTGGAGGCTTTGAGCCGAGCCCCTAACTGCACCATGAGTGTATGCTTTTCTTGTTCCCACTTGTGTGTGCGGTGCTCGTGCTCTGCTGTGCCAAGTGTAGCCGAAACGACAGACAGTCTACTAAACATTGATGTCCTTACTGCTGCCAGTCTGACAGATTGCTGGGGCTGTTACAATGACAGCATGACTGATTGTAGGCCTACTGCGCACATGTATATGAGTCATAAAGGGACTAATTTAACATGTTTATTTAATTTAATTGAACACAGGAAAGGGAAGTGCCCTGTTGTGTTTTTATAAGCCATCTTCCAAACAGGTGGCCTCTGTAGTAGAATTCACAGCCAAAGGGACAAAAATCCGTATGATGATTACACTGTAGCTATGGCAGCATGGGGGACACTGTAGAAATCCACATATATACACAGTAGAATGAATGCAGTGAAACATAGAAAAGTTCCTGTTCATATGGGAATTAACAAGATACAAGCTGATTTATTCATACCATGCTGACATCTAGTCTGAGGCTCTTTGGATGACACAGTTTCACAAAACGCCTTCTTATGAAGCTGTCCTCACAGTCAGTGTCCTGACATGTATAGGATGACCCCCCCCTGATGATGTCAGGCCAGGATGAGCCAGCTGATCGCTCAGCATAGGCTATGATAGAGGCTTCATCTCAATTATTTAGCAGTTTAGTTCTTTTGTGAGCTTAATGCATCTCAAAATAGAACCACCAGCAATGGCCTCATTGCAAGATGATGCTCTGCTAAAAGAAGGGAGGGCTGGCACCCCATATTGCTTTCTCTGAGTCACATATACGAGCTTTAAAAATGTTATTATCTTATCTAAGTAGAAATACAACTTTGAGCTTATTATTTTGTACTAATGTTCTTGTGTCTTGACTTTGACCAAAAGCTGTACATTGTGCAATTTTTACTAATGTTTTGCCTTTTGATTGGGGTTCTGACGTACTTAGAAACAACAGGGTCCAGTAATGACTTCTGGCAGTCTGGACAGCCCTTACAGCATGTTTGCTCTTGGCTCCCAAGAAGCATTTTATTTATTTACAGTCATCTTCCCTTGTCAGTACTTTCCTACTTGCAATTCACTTGAACAATCAGTCGACGATTACGTAATTGTGTGTTAGAGTGTGAGGCATGAGAGAAGGGACGAGCTGAAGCTCCCACCACTTTCAAATAACACTCTCCCTGTCCCTGGCACCTCCTTAGTCAAATCAGCGGCTTGTGGATCTGAATGAGTAAGTATAAGTCCTATCATCTCTTCTGTTCCTGAGCACCGTGACTGATCAGCATAATTGAAGTCTGTGAAGGATAGAAGAAACCCATCCGCTGTCAAGACTTGACTCTCACAGACCTAATTTTATTTTGGTACAGCTGAGTTTTCCCCCCTCTATTTTAGTGTTAGTATTAGTGTAGACCAGACTCATGCAACAACTGTTACATTTCTGTCCGAGGCTAATCTGTATATTTTTTAGCCTTGCAGTGACATATGTCATGTCACCTTCTAAAATGTACGACAGGATTACCATACTGTGTTTGTGATGTTCCTAGCTGCTGGTGACCTAAACCAGCTGTCTTGGGATTTCGTTGGGTGCTGCTCTATTTCAAGACTCACCTCAAAGGCTATGAGCTGCAGGTTGTCATAATGTCTTTTGCCATCTACTTGCACCTGTCAGTGCAGCGCAGTTTCCCATTGCATAATGAAATGTGTGCACACAGAGGAAGCTGTGCGCTGGTTTATAGGCGTGGTGCACTATAGCGGCAGGTACGTGTGGTTGCTGTGGTTATGGGTGTCATCTTCTCCTTCGCTGAGTGACTGATATAGTTGCATCACTGGCCTGTTATATGTTGTTTTTCTACTGTATACTGTCACTCTACCCATGTGATAAGACAGGTTTACTCCAGCACTAAGCTCCTCTCATGTTCAAAGCACACTCAGAGAAAAATTGTCAAAGTAGCGGACTTATGTGGACATATCTTATTCCTTAACAAATCCAAAGATAAGAAGGAGAAGAAGGACTTCAACTGAAAGTCAATGCAAATCTGTTACTTAACCATGTAAGAATCTAAATATAAACTTCATAATTTCCATGAATTAAGCTGACTGGTGAAACCAGATTAAAAAAACAGACATTATCCCTTTGTTCTTCATCATTAAATGTACACCAGTCACAAAGAGATGTAGATAAAGAGAAGCACACAAAGGCAGGATATTAAAGCTTTGAGAACAGCTGAAATGAAAAGTGGGCTACAAGGCACTGTAACTTAGGATCAGGAAGATGTTATTTAGCGCATTCAATCTATTTTTAGCCTGTTAAGCTTTATTCTGGTGAGTATTCAGTTGAGTTGTACCAGCAGAGGTGCTTGTACTGCTCCCACCCAGCCAGTTGTTAGTCACTGGAGGTGATGCTAACATCAGGCTGCTATGTAGGAGTTCCACCAGCACAGTCAGCGAGCTCTCTGTAGGGTTTATATCCTACTGGGGGAACTCTTTCATCACACAGAAGATTTGTCTGCCTACCTGGAAGTTGGAAGACAAATGTATGACTGATCTTCATCAGAATCTGCTAGTTGACAGTCTACTGAGGCAGCTAAAGGGTTTCTGCTCATAATATTTGTACATGAGTACATTTCATAGATGATTTGAAGCTGAATCTGCTGCGTGGTACACTTCACTTGGGGTTTGACTGGAAGCTTTTCTGGCATGTTTAGTGAACTAAGAATAAAGGTGTTGTTCCAAGCTATGTCCACCTGGTGGCACGTATGCATAACGGCTCAAGTAAAGTGTTCATTTTGGGTCCAGTTTGAGGCCAGTATGCTATGAAACATTGTGCAGAGAAAATCACATCTCAGCCACCTCTGTTTCTGCTAAATTAAGATTTTTGCCTCATGATGCACATGCACATTTAATCACTTACATGGCCAGACCAAATATATTTGGAATGTGAAAGCATATTGATTGCTATTTTTCAATTAACACCTTGGGCCTGGAAGTAGGCCTAGAAGCTGCAGGATCAGCTACAGAACTGCAACTATGAAAATGTTAGCTTACAGGACTAATGCTCTAGTAATAATACATTATTGTGGATTTTAGGGAGTTTAATAGCAATTATGCTATTATAATGAACAGACAGCAACATGTTTCGCCTGCAGTTTTTCTTTGCAGTTCCATGGGAAGACTTGACTACTCACAGTTATCTGAACTGAGCATTTGTGTGAATATTTATGTACCAAAATCATTAGTGTATATCTTTTAAACAATACATATACATGTTTAAATCCAATTTAACACTGTTTTTGGACAGTTTTGGAAAAAGCTCCAGAGCATCGTGAGCTCTGTGTAATCAAATAATAATTTAAAGTTCAAACAGCAGACCTATTATATAATTGATTATTGTGTATTCAGTATTCACCAAAATGCACCATGTGTATCCTTGAGCTCTTACATGAGTTGAATGCATTCTCTCTCTCTCTCTCTAAAACATTTGCAAAGCTGATTTTGTTTTTTTGTTTTTTTTTCAAGTATTTCAAATCCTGCATTTTTTACATCAGTGTTTACTTGCTAACAGTCTTCTTCCCGGTTGCTGGTGCATTGCTGCATATCTTGGCGCATTACCGCCACCTGTAGATCAGTGGAATAGTGTCAAGCCATTGTCCTCGTGTGAGTGCACGAGATAAACAAAACAGGGACCCATTCATTGAAAATCTGCTTAACAGCGCTACTAGAGGTAAGGGAAAGACAATGCTCTACAGGGAACCTTTAAGGGCTGTCCAGGCTGTTCCAAGCTGTCAGTGACTGCAACTGGTACTCTAAGTCTAGTATAACTGTGTGTTGCACTTTGCTTAAAATAACCCACAAGACCATATGAGGCAAATAATAAGCATAATCAGTTAAAATGTACTGTTATTGCTATCGCTAATTTGTCTTTATGGCTTTCATTACGGCACTTAAGGTGTGCCATGTGGACTCAGGCATGGCCACTTGACAGTTCAGTGTAACACATTGACGTTATTCCATTTACAGTAATGAACTGATGTCTCTTTTTTGACCTTGCAAGCTGGTAGGACTGGGTACTGGGTGACAACTGCACTCTGCACACCATCCATCCATGCATCCATCCATCCAACTACCTATCTATCCATCTGTTTACTTGTTTATACTCTGCAGGTGCTCAGCGAGTTACTGAGAAAACACTCTTGTTCAGAGAGGTAACGTGGAGCCAAGCGGAGGGGGAGGAATATGCATACTAAAAAAGAGAAGAGAAACATTTGTGCTGACTTCACTGTGTGCCACGCTGCTGTTCCTCCTGTGACAGTGCTGCTCCTCTGGGTGATGTGCAGCTGCAGCATTTTGAAAGTGGTCAGGACTGACTTTGCAGTTCATGCAGGGGTCACTCTGAGGCACTCGGCCCTCTGGCAATGAACTGGGCGGCAATCACTGTTAGATCCGAGGTGATGTCGTAGCCATGCAAACTGTAGAAATGCAGCATGTGTCCTATCTACCGTGTAGCTTGCCACCTGCCCTTGATTGACGGAGAGGGCAGAGTTGAAAAAATTAGTTAATGACTGACTCCGAATGAGAGAGGCTGTTGTTAACGAGTGACAGACATTTTGTGTGATTGACAGGCAGGCTAATTCAGAGTGGCAGGAGGTGTAACATTGGTTCAAGAGTGGAGCTAAACATTTCCGCTTTGCTCCACAAGAGGAAGTGAAAATCCAAAATGAAATCAATGGTTGTTGATTATGAGCGCATCTGTGGCAGAACCAAACCAGTTTATTTATTTTATTGTGTGTATGTGTAAGATCCCCATGTGTGTTATGTGGCTCCCAGACCCCAAAATGTGATTGTGTCGTGGTGAATAACCTCAATAGGTGTGAAAAGCATCTAAAGAAAAACAAAACAAATGGCTCACAGTGTTTTGCCCAGAAGAAAATCATTTCTTCTACCCCGTTGCCAAGCAACAATGAAGTCTTGATTTTATGTACAAGGCTTTTGATGCCAAAAATTATGAGTGACTAGAAGCTAAAAGCAACAGTGGGTAGAGATGGAACTCAAACACCACACAAGACAAAGCGACGTGCTGCTGATCGTTCGTCATGATTCTGATGCACAGTAAAACTTTCTCCTTAATTGCTTCGTTAATTGATTTTCCCTGTGATGTAGTTTTGTTTCTACATTTTTAGCAGGCAAACTTGGTTGCTGCGAAAGTAACAGAAAACATGAGATCGGTCCTGAAGGTACATTTTATGTATGCTTTAAAACCAACCTGACATTTGTGTGTGCCATGTTAGGTCTAAGATCATCTGCTTGAATTAGCATGTAGAGTGCAAGTGGGAGAGGAAAAGAGAGAGAGAGAGAGAGAGAGGGAGCAGAGGAGGAGAGAGGGAGGCTGAGACACCAGCACAAAAGGGGAACAGGGAGAAAGCAGAAATATTTTCGGCATCCTGGCAAGTTGCAATTTCTAACTGAGGGGGAAGAGAAAGTAGGCGAGTGTGAGAGATTGGCCGGGGAGCGGAGGATTCATCCCACTGGGGGATTAGGTGAAGCAGAGTGACACAGAGCAGGTCCTTACAGTTGCAGCCGCTCCATGTACTGAACGGCCGGGAGCTCAGAGTGACTCTCAGCACCCACAGCGGGGAGCCTGGCCCTCCGCAACTTCCCTTTTCCTCTATCTTACTCTGAATCGTGAGCAAGGAGCAACCCTGGACATTCACACAGCCGCTAACGGAGACACACCTTCACACACGAAATACATATATTACACACTGAAGCTATGGGGACAGTGAGTGAACTTTGTGTGTCCAGCCTTCAGACGTTCTTGTGTCCAGCTGTGAACCCGACACAACAAGCTTCAGGTAAAGTACAGTAACATCTGTGGGCCTTCTAAATGCATTCTAGTGTGATTGCCTTTTGTTTTGGTTGGTTGTTGGCATGTGTTGTAGCATTACTGTAACATTGAAATGGATCATTTTAAGGCGTCATTACAATTAGTGTTGAATGACTTTCTCATGTGTTCGTTTAAGATAACCTGTTGTTGACAGTGTGTGTGTGTGTGTGTGTGGTGGTGGGGGGTGCTCGTACCTGCATGTGTGACCGCTGGCACAAACACATGGCTCCACCAGAGATGATAACAGTTGGACAGAAGTAGAGGGAGCTTCTTGTGGCTAAAGAGGCTGCTCACATTTAGCACAACTTAAACCTCTGTGTGCACACCCACACAGAGACAGCGAGCTAATGTTATTACTTGCTGAGCAGATCTAATCTCCAGCAGGTCTCGCACACATCCACCGCCAAACTCATTTGAACACGCTCATGAGGACTTCACGTCCTTATTCGCACACATATTGCAACACTGAAACCTCTTTTGTCTAAAGGCTCATGTTTCTGCTCCTACACTGCTTGGCTGTGCATGAGAGTGTCTCTTCTTGTCCCTGTTACTAGTCGCTGGGTCTTTTGATAACAGGGTTGTATTTACTGGAGATCACCTCCTAAACCTAGATAAACAACTCTCGGTGCTTCCCAGTTTAATTACAGATGGAGGAGCAGGCAGGAGTGGAGCTGGCTAAGACGTTGGCCTCTTTAGGAGTTTTTTTTTTATAGTCACCATCTGTCACCCTCTTCCCAGATTTGTCCTTTCACACTGTAGTAATAACAAGATCTGAATTGTGATGGAGCTCGTGTGTGTGCAGTCTGTTGTTAAGTGTTGCAACTGTAATACACTACACTGCAGGGCGGCATGCAGGTTGAGAGCATTAAAAACACTGTTGACATGACTAAAGCGGCTTTGCTTGGGTTATGGTGAATCAGCTGACTGAGTACTTAGCAAGGGGAATCGGTGTTGTCTAAGTGATTTCGAAACACCTGAATCAGCACCACAGACCTGCGTGAAAATAGGGGACTTCATTAGATTGGGATCTTCAAGGGGGAAGTAATCTGGATTGTTCCTGGTATCAAGAATGTGGTGACAGAGTTTCACAGTTTGTCAAGCAAGCAAAAATGACTTTGACATATTGGGTAGACTTAAAGAACATCTTCTCGTGAGATATGACACTGGTTTGTCATCTGAATATTCAGCCTCTAGTCAAATATGTGAGCTAAAAGCAACATATTCCCAAAGGCTTAGAGGCGCTATATGTAAGAATTGGCCTGCTGTCGAATTCATCCTACAAACAATTTGGGGGCAGCATTTCACCAAGCTGCCCCTAAATTAAATTAAAAAGCTAACTTAGCAAACATAAAACTACCAGTAACGTTATACAGTTACCTTTATAAGCTATCGCTGAATAGCCAACGTTAGCATTAACAGCTGTTTATTTAGCAGTCTAGAGGAAACGTTGAGAGTTCAGCATCAAACTTTAGTCCTTTACTTGCCAAGAGCTACAGTGACTCACTATCGCCTCTTGAGGTACAAAGTGGTATTACGTGACGGGACGAGCTGAGGCTGGTAGGTTAGCATGTTAACTTCAGTAGATATCTCTGCAACACAATACACAGACGTCTTTGACATGCAATTGTTACTTCTTCACATTCTGTTGATAATCTTAGTTCATTTGTGAATCATTTCAACTAAAATTATTTACATATAGCAAATTCTTACATATAGCTCCTTTAATTTCAGCTGGCACGCACCTGCAAGTGTCAGTTTTTTGCTTAAACTGTAATGAAAACTGTTCATGTTGTGTTGGCAGCCATTGCATTTCAGCCCCCTTGTGGTGGGAAGAGATTGGGGCGGTGTTCTGTATGTGTTGGTGTTTCTGTTTTTAATCGTGAATCATGCAAGTGATTAATGTGTGAGTCATCTAACGGTTGTCCAGCAAGTTCCCAGTGTATCAGCAGTGCTATTAAATCACTCCTAAAATATAGCCAAATGCTGTTTGACATGAGCTGTTGAAAAAACAAGTGCAGACATTAGTGAGAGGTGACTCGGCTCCTTCAGTCGCTGCAGTGACATCTTACTTCCCAAAGTCTTCATGTATCAATCTTCTCAGTCACTTACCCTTGGCGTTTCAATTAATTAAGCAAATTTACAGTGTTGTGTCAGTGCCCTTTCCAACTGTAAATGTTACTGTGGGTCTAACATTCACAGTCACTGAGTGTGACTCAACATGCTCAGTTGATCTTCACAGAACACAGCCTGGGATTGATAGCAGGAGTTGTATTGCTTAAAGCAGCCGTGATAGTGATTTAGCTGATTAATATCAGCACAGCAGGGTCGTCTGTGCTGTGAGGCAGGTGTGCCCAGGCTTTGCCTTGGTTTTCTGACATGGAAATTACTCGTGCGGGCTCCAGGGGCAGCTGAGGACAAAGTGATGTATTTGGGAGCGCATACAAGCCTGTCAGCAGCAGCGAGTGTTCGAGAATATTTGCCAAATCAGCTTGCTGTAAAGGAGGGTGTGGTGCACTAGTGACAGTGGGTGACGATGCCAACATGTTAATGGTTCCCAACATTTTTGGCTGGTGACCCTTTCACCATAATGTTCTGTTTGGGGCCTCAGTCACCCCAGCTGTAGAACATGGTAGAAGGTATTTTCATCTTTTATCTATCTTTTTAATATCAAAAGTACTTTTTATGGAGCAATACTTAAGTAAAAAGTTAACCTGTTATTGGAGTTTATAGCATTTGGTTTCACAAGAGGACTAACGGAGTTTGACCTCTCTGGGGTTTAATTGGCCCCAAATATAATGTTACATCACTATGTAGCATTACATACATGATCGGGATTACAAATCAGAAAACGATGTGATTCCACAAACAAGAGTTAGACTAAAGATGTTGTAAAAATGAATTAGTACAGTAACAAGGAAACTGTCTATACAAAACTATAGACAAGCTGTCAAATTAGTTAAATAAAGTATTACCAGTTAAAGATCACAGGAGTAAAGGAGTAAAGGTAAAGAGAGTAAAATACATAACAGTTATCCCGAAAGTAATTCAACAGTTACTTGGAATGTTACATTAGAAACATTAGCCTCAGACAGCTAGTACAGTGGCTAGCTAGGTTAGCATAAAAAACTAAGTTCTGTTCTATTTTCCCTCAGATTGTTTTTCAAGTAATTTCAGAGGTCTGAAGAGGTGAAACTATCCAGTATTTCAAAATCAAAGATTAGAGAAACATCCAGACAAAAAAATCTACCTAGTTCCTCTTTTTCACATCTTGTGATCCCTCAGATTTCCCTTGTCACCCTTTCGGGGGTAATTACTGGATTATGGGATGTAAGCTTTTAACTTTGTAAGATGATAAAGTAATGCACAGAATCCGATGCTCCTTATGAAGCCCTAATAGATCAGCCGGCTCCTCTGCACACTCACATGAAAGAAGACCATAATGTTAATAATCTTATAAGATAGATTTCACATGTACTTTACTTCTTCACCAGATTGAGGCGAGACAGAACTGTATTCCACTGGTAAAACACAGTTTGACATGTTTTGGATGTTGAATGAGACAGACTCTGCCAGTGAGCTGCTTGAAAGAGGAGTGTGTGGGAATCCAAACCGAGGCAGATGAAATCCACACAGCTCTGTAAGCCAAATAAGATCTTTCTGGTGGCATGGGAGGGTTTGTTTTTCTCTGAGTTGGTGGGTTTTATCTTGATAAAATGGCATGAAATGAACGGGCACAGTAGCACGGTTGCTGGTGAACAGGAAAATGATGTTTTTGGTTGTGCTTTTCCGCCATCTCGGACATTTATAACACACTGAAAGTCCTATTGTTGCACTTGTAAATGTGTAGACACGCTGGCCTCCAACTCATCAAGCTTTCATGCCTGCAGACACGATCCATCTATGAACAGCAGGGGTTTTATTGTGCCATTCCATTGAATTATGCATAATTCATTACAGATGAACAAATGCTTTGTCAGCCTGTAGTCTACCAAGGCAGCGATTGTTGGGGGCGACCATGTCAAATGCAATGTATGCAGTGCAGAAAGCTGTGAGTCTAGCCTGAGGGACCCTCTTCCTAAAACTGATTTGTGAAGTCACAGCTTCTGACAACAGTATTTCTATATGTATATTTGTAGGTGACTTCTGCTGTAGGCTGCTACAAAGGAAAATATTAGAAAGTAAAACTGTCTTGCTGTTCAGGATACGTGGAGAGCATGTTATATAATAAAACAGATCCATATGTTTCGAATTGCAAAGTGATTGGCCACCCGCAGAGTATTTTCTCACACAACCACGTAAGAAAAGTGAAACCAGAGTTAGATATATTCTTGTGTTTATTATATGACTCATGACAGTTATTAATTGCTCAGGTGGGCTCACCCTCTCACCCGGGAAATTATAGGATGGATGGATCCAAAGCTCTCATTACCTCTGACTGCACCTGTTTTCCATATCAGCCTGTGCAGTGAGTCATGAATGGAGCAACAAAACTCCAGCCAAAGAATGTCTGCCATGCATGTAGTAATCTTTTCGCATGTTTCATTCCTGGTATTTATTTTTTTCAAGCTGGTATGCAGAAACTAACCTCCTATTTGTCAATAAGCCTCTTGTCTGGGAATGCATTATGTCTGTAAGTCAGTGAGGCAGCGAAAAAACAGCCACGTCATCGTGTGAAGTGACCCGGCATTTGTGAGGGTTATTATTTGATAATGCCTGTCCCTTAGGGATCATTTATGTTTGAGTGATGTGTGTGTGTCCAGATATAATTTATGGAACTCAGTTATAGTAAGTTTCCTGCATGGCGTTTAATTTTTTCAGCAGGTAGAACTGTAATCACTGCAGATGATCAGCAGGGGTCACTATTGGGATCTCTTCTCATAGGATGGTTAATTAAACATTATTTTCTCGCACAGTACACTTTTCTATCTAAGTCAGGCTGTTTTAAACCTCAGATTTAAACATGTAGATTTACTACTGTAGCTTCAGGAACTGTCACTGCACTGGCAGTATGGATAATAACAGAGCTTTGTGGTGTCAGTAATGACCCTGATGTGCAGTTACAGTTCTGGTCATGATTGTGGAGAGTTGACCACTACATTGCCATAGGCTGACACAGGTGGAACCAGTCACGAGTCTCTCGGCAAGCCTCCCATTAAAGGGTCATTCCACTGATTTCTCGTGGTAAACTTTCTGTAGATACATTATGGGGGGACATAATTGACCTGCATGGAAAGGACATAGTACACACTCTCCCGTGCTGATTTGCTGTTTAAAGTCAGAAGGTCTGATTAGATAGACAGCCAGTAGACAGAGGAGGAGGCCTGTTGTTTCGATGGGAGGCACCTTTCAAACATGAAAACCAGGATTTCTCCTTAGGATTGCCTCTCTCACTTGCAACAACACTGTAATCCAAGGTCTTAACAAAGTACTATTTCACAATATGACCAAGGCTTGTTGAGAGGTTAAAATATTCCCAGGTGTTAGTGAGATTCTTTGAGCTTATGCAGATTTAACTGCTTAAATAGGGTTCCAATGCTGCTGGAAAGGTGTCAAAAGAAGCTCTGACTTGACGGATAAAGGAAAAATAATAGTATCTCCTGCCAGTATTATCCAATCCAGACTAATATCCCTGCCTAGAGGACCTTTTATAAAGCTTATTGTTATTTTTAAGTTCAAACTGTGTCAGAAATATGTTGATGCGTATTCTTGTAACCTTTTGACGCTATAGTTTATGGTGTTGTGACATTGTATTAACTTAAATTGTCAGGTGAACTAAAACGTCATGAATCCAAACAGCAGAGATGTGTGAATAAAGCATAAGAAAACTTTGTCCTTATGAGGAATTTCTCCAACACATTGATAATAATCAGCTGCATTTTTGAACATGCAAGAACAAACCCCTCTTTACATTTCAGAATCAAGTATGACGCTGGTTTGACATTAGCATGAACACTCCATTAACCTTTGAACATTTATTCGAGGATTGGTTCTAAGTGTCTTCGTGTAGATCAGGAAGTTCCAGACAACAATGTCTCGATATCAACTGATGATCTTTCATTTAAAGGTCAAACAACTATCTGGTTTTACATCTTTACCACAGATTTACAGCAGCACTCGGGGGAATGGATGAACTCATAACAATGAATTGAAACTTTGTGTGAACGGGGTTCACTTCACACAGGATTCATTGTCAGTTATTGAGTTTGGGCAGCACAACTGAGGCATTCATGGGCCACCGCTTGAAGACGAGCCCCTCAAATGAAGTGGCCATGCAGACTATAGGGCCTTTCAAGGGAGGGTTTATGTCATGATGATTTTACTCTCTGAGCCAATGTGGTCTTCAGAAAAGGGGTGAATCCGGGTATTTGGTCATGATTCCTGCTTTGCTGGTTACTCAAAACAATTTCAATGAAGCAAGACATCCAGCATTTTGCACATTTCCTCTCCTAGTGCATAAGGTAGGATTGGAGAGGTTGAAAGAAAAACAGAGAGGAGGTGTTTTCTCCTGGCCTCTTTCATTGCATGTGAGTGCAGCGTTCCTCTTGGCCCTCCTGCGCTCATCAACAGGCAGGGACAGGCTCTGCCCTTTTCTATCTGACAGCAGCACAGTCGAGCAGGTGCTATACAAACACTGGGCTGATTTATTCACTTTTAACAAGGGGATGGAAAGCTGGGTTGCTCTGCTTTCTGCCCTTAATTTTCCCTAAAATGTGCAGCCGGGAAAAGTCTCCCTACTAGAAAAAAGAGACATCCATCAGATGCACCTTTGGTCACAGGCAGCAGAATATATACAGAGTATATTGTGTTAATGGGCCAGGATGAAACATGAAAGTGAGAAATCAAAAAAGACTTGTATTTCTGAGCAGACGCAGGTATCTGGAAAGTTACATCAGACATAAAATATGTAGTTCAGTCTCACCAGGATTTGGTTGGGGCAGCTTCACCATTAATGACGCATCCGTGTGTATGTGGTTTTAGTTGTTCTTGGAGTTCTCTGACACTTTTAGTTGTTTTGTAATGACAAGCAACACTTTAGCTGAACCACTGGAACATTTCCATTATAGGTTTTAGGAGGATAGCTTTCAAGCTTTCTATATGTAATTTCAAGTGTAAATAAATCTGATTATAATACAACACACCATAAAGTATGGTAAGGCCAGTAAATGATTTGCTTTAATGAGTTTGTGTAATTATATGAGACTTATATGTGGTGATTTACTTCGATTGAATATTCAACAGGTGTTTGTAAGTTGTGTGTATCGTCTATGCCACAGACCGGTGTTGCTATTTTCAAAAAGCGAAAAAGAATGGTTTACATGTGTTTCCGAGGTAAAAGTCTGACTGCAAACACACGTCTGCTCTCGGCGGATGTGGTGAATCAAGCTCAGCAACAAGCGGAAGATCAGCAGCAGTGAACTGCTGTGTCTGTGTGTGTCAATCACTCTCTCCCTGCCCCCACTCAACCCTGTCCCAGCAACAGTTTACTGTGTGAGTGTGCATGTGAGAGAGAGCATGCAGCTCCCAAGGCAACAGGCAAATGTGTCATCTGGCCCATTTTCTGCACCTCCAGCAGAGATATGGAGCAGCCCTTCCTTAAAAATAAGAGTCTAAAATTATAATCGTAAATGATTAGCTACTTGTAGTAAATGTAACATGTTTAATTTTTTATCTTTATTTCCACTTTGCTGAGGAGGCGAATGTTGCTGCAGTGTACTTTCTAATCTTAGTCAAAATGTAATGCAATGAAATAGGAATTCAGGGCTACTTCAGTATTTTATCTTATTTTAATGGATAGTATTTAAAATGCATACAGAGTAAAGTTGTTAAACACTCAGACTAATGCAACTCCATGACAAAGTCCATTATTCAATTCACTGTGCAGGTGCCATTCTCCATGCCTTTGCACAATTCATTGCAATGCTACACTGAAATTTAAAATCTGCAAGGGTTTTAATTTAATAATATGATCACATGTACTGTTTTTAGGGAGGATCATGGGACACATGTGGTCCTCTACTTTTGTTTTCTTCCAAACACCTAATATTAAAGTGTATTTTTTTAATATTAGTTGTTTTGATGAATGTATACTGCCACTTTCTGGAGGTACAAATACAATTTGAGTATTTGCGCTACCTAAAATGTCGTGATGCAAATTAATAACTTAGCTATAGCCCCTGTCAAAATGTGCAAAACAAAAAAAAGGCAATATTCAATCCATCTTTTCCAGAGAAATCCGTGTATGTGCCTGTTAAACCTTTGCAACGCATTCGTTTCATGAGGTTTTTATTATGAAAATCGAGACCGGAAGCTCTTCCGGTTTTCTTCTGCTTGTGTTGACGGATCCTCGCGCGCAGTAAAGATTGGCTGGTTAAAGTCCTCCGTCTCTTCAAACCACTCCCTTGAGCTGTCGACTCGACAGGGCCGCACTTCATTTACCGCACAAGCTATTCAAAAGGGTAACTAGTCAGAGAAAGTAAAAAAAAAGGCAGTATATTTAACGATACTAGTATCTGGCCGAAGTTTTGACGCTCGGAAACCACTTGAAACCTTTTGAACTCGGACCTGCCAGACGTAAACAGCATGGTGTTAAAGTCAGAAGACGGCGTAGGTGAGTATAACAGTCAAGGAAAGACATTTTTTCTTCGTCTAAATATCGTTTAAGTGACTTCACAGGAATGTGTTTAGTTGGAAACATGTTTATGAGAAGTTTAACGTTACTTGGCAGCCTAAAACTTCGACGCTGTGTTTCAGAGTGATTTGTGTTATGTCGGGAACCCAAATGTGTTTAACGTATCGTCCGGCCCTGTTTACAGTGTTTACTCTGCCGTTTGTAACATCACTGTTGTATTTACTGAGTCATCTTTGTGCATATTGTTTCAACCCCTGTCGCTTTCTCAAAAGACCAACCTTTACATGCCTTCCCCCCAAAAAAATACATGGAAAAAATTACAACTTACGAACATAATATGTATTGTCATTTATAGTGTCGATAAGAGATTCAACAAATACAAATGAATACAAAAAAAACCCCAAACTACTGATAAAGATATTTCAGAATGACCCAATAGGTTAGCTATTGCATTTTATGTTTGTATTATCAACTGTTCCTTTTCTATTTAATCGTTTTTAACACATTCCCACAGTTTAATATGTGTATGTCTGCTCGAGAAACAACTATATTAGCGGATTTTGATTTTAGCAATGTGGGTGTTATATCTTTACCACATGTATACATACCTTTTGAAACACCTGCATGCTCGGCCTTTGATGCAGAACGCAGTTTAGTAGCTTTGGCAGTAGGGAGAACATCCTCCGTGTCCTTTTTCAGTCAATGCTGAGCTCTCAGGAGCAACAGGTGTGAGACAGTTACTGCTTCAATGTCAGCTTGGAAGCAGCACACTATTATTCATGCTACATTTTAGTTTTCTTTATTTGTCCTGCCTTTGAACATGTGATCTTAGTTCATATTATCCCCATAGAAGCCCATTCTAGCAGCTGTAATATTGTTATGAATTGTATTAGAGGATGGGTGTAATCTTTAGTCTGTTTACATGCAATTGTTTGTTTTATTATTACCACAGAGTGTATTATATAGAAGCAAATGAGTGTGCAGTCTTTGAAGTCAGACAGAAATAATTTGTTGGTGAGCATGACGCTTTCTTCTCTTTGGCTTGGTTAGCCTGGCAGCATTAATTAACACCCTTGACTTGCATCACTAAATCCTGTTTGAGAACAGTGAATGCCTGACTGACTGATCCTGTTATATGGTGCTGCTCCTTTGTTCTGCTGGTGGAGAGGGAGAACTTTACGCGGTCTTTGCCTCGGTGGCTCCGGCTGAGCCTGGCTGGCGCACAGCTGCATTGTTTTTACAGAGTTGAGACAGGGGGACAGTTGATTCCATTCGAGTCCATTTGTCTCTGCCACTTAGAGATGGGTGGTCTGAGAAGTTAAAGTAGTTGTCACTAATGTTTCCCTAATGAGCGGCTGCTGAGAGCTCTAATGGGCCCTCCAGAACAACGTGCCCCGCCTGGCACTAATGCCCAGTGGTTTGATAATCGTCATCCTCTCCCCATAATCACATTTTAGCCTTCTTTCGGCATTGGTTGCAGCCCTCCTTTCCACTCAGGCCAGTGTTCATTCTGCATAGTTACTGCTATAATGCAATTGGACAAATGTGTATTTACTGTACAGTGCAGTGGGGTGTTGCTGTAAGTGTTTGGTAGCTCAGCAACACTCTCTCTAGGCTGCATTGCTGACATTTTTTTAGGACGGTATCACCAGTCAATGAAAGAGGCAGAAAAACAATGGAAGAGCATATTTCTACATCTAGCCAAACCATACCTTAAAAGGTTGCAGTGGTTAAAATATTTTAAGTATTTTCATTGTTTATTTCTTGTTTAATGATTTAAAGAACGACTTAGGCAATTATTTTGAAATGTAGTCTATCAAAGTTTTGTCTTAAGGAAGCCTTAATTTCATTAGCATCCAAAACACATAATAATATAAAAAAGAGGAAAGCAAATCTTAGCATTTGTGACTGTGTAATCAGAAAATGTTACGTTTTAGTTGATTTGATTTGATTAATTGGCAGTATTTGTCAAACTCTAAGCCACCAAGAAGTATACACACATTTTTCTTTCTCAAATTATGAAGCCAGGTGACTGTTACTTATTACATGAAACAAAAGATTTCTTAGCCATAATCATCCAGTCTATCCAAGTCTGAACTTGAGCCAAAACAATTAATTGATTAGTCAATTGACAGGAAATTAAATGTCAACAATACATAATTCAATTGAGTCGAGTATCGAGTATTCGTTTACGTAAGTTGCGAAGGGAAAATTCAAAATATTTGCTGGTTCAAGCCTCTCAAATATGAGAATTTGCTGTACGTCTCTCTTTTACTTGATTGTGAGTTGGATATCTTTGAATATCTAGTGTTTGTCGGACAAAATGATCAATTTGCAGCTTGTGACATTTTAAAGACTGAACATTTAGTCAATTAATTAAACGTTGATGAAAATAATAGTTAGTTGCTGCCCTATTGTCAATTTACTGCTGTCTCTCGCAGTGCTGCCTGTCAGGATAAAGGGAGGATTTACCTGACGAGCTCTAAATGTTACTACATTTACTGTTAACACAGTTGACAGTTATGGCTGATTTGCATGGGCGCAGTATTTGGGCTGTGTGTGTTCCACAAATAGATCAACCAGTCCTAAACTTTAAAGTGTCTGAGGGGATGCTGTAGATAAGAGTGTGGCAAGAGATTGCCTACCACTCAACGCCTAGGCTTCATTTCGGTAATAGTTTACTTCTCTGTCAGGAACATGTTAAGTCACACACACACAGGTCCAGGAACATTTCTACACTAATCAGAATTGCACCAGAATCTTTAACTTCTTCTTTTGCCTTTTTATTTCTGTCCTGCACAGTTTAGCCTGTAGCTCATCTTTCTCTCGTCTCTCCGAGCACCGATTTGAGTGACTTTCAGGTTTGTCCACAGCAGGTTTAGACACGCCTGAAGTCATTTTCTTCATTCAGGACAAAACTCTCTCATCAGTCCTGTTGATAGGGCCCAGAAATTCAAAATGGTGCAGGAAAGTGATGTAAAACTGAACATGGAAAAGCAGATTGTTAGTTCCTTATCAGATTTCTTGTTGATTTTACAAATGATTTTGGATAGTTACTATTTTTTTGGTGTGTTTCGTCTCCTTTTTGAAAACACAGACTGCATTGAGAAAGATCTGGCACCATAGAAACTTTGTCAAAGAGGTAATCAATGCGTGCTGAGTTGTATAGCTGCTTTGTTGGTGTCATTTTGCGACCCCTTGTGCGCTATTCGAATCACAGTTGAACATGCGTGCCATCATGTTGTGATAAAGTTGAAGGATTAAAGTTATGAAGAAGGTAGACTGGCTATTTTATTGCCCTCCCCACAGGATGGGTGGGTTTAGCCATGGCTTTCACTCGTCCCCTCAACTATGAGAACAGCTTGCAAACAGGAAGCTGAGAGTTTGACGATATTCTTGACAGAAAGTGACATCTCTCAGTTTGTGCGTGGGCTAAAGTTTCTACACTGCTTTGCTACAGAAAAAGAAAAAAAAAACACAGACAGCAATAAAGATGCTAAGAGAAAAAAGATTGGTGGCTCTTCCAGCTTTCCCATCATGTGTTTTCTGGACATGTGTGTGTTTTACTGGCGTGGTGAGAGAGGATGTTGATAGTAGGACAGCCGCGATAAGAATCAAGGCCGACCGAATCAGAGGACAAAGGCATGCATTGTGGGTAGAAATAGCACTTCCGCTTTTGAGGGAAAACATTGAGAAGCCTCCACGTTGGCCTATCAAAACAATTAATGTTGATAAATGCCAATAAAACAGAATAGAGATTATTTAAGAAAGCTCTTTTGTGTTCATAATGGTGGCCTGTATGTGCGTGTCTGCATGCAGCTGCAGGATGTTTGTGCTGTGGAGTCATCCATATGTTTGCTTTACACCGAAGCTGTGTGTATGGTGGCAGGCCCAGCTATACATTCTCCACATCAAGTTCCCACCCAGTCACATCCTCTGGTCCCAGCATTCCTTCACAGCAGCTGAAACACAACTAGCTGACTGGGAACTGTTTCGGGATGTTAATCTTCTCTAGGGCGCTAATTCTACCTTCTCTTCAACTAATCGATTGCTCAATGGGGGGAAAAAAATCTCCAGGCTATCTCTAGATTAAATCTCTAAATTGGCCACATTGCAGTGAGTGCACGCTACCTGGTAACCTAAATGGGCACTAATCAAAGTTACACAACATTGCCAAAATGAATTCCTGCAGTTTGAAAACAATTTTATGACACGTAGCTATCAAGTATGTCTATCAAGTAAATTTAAATACAGCAGCAACACACACCAGCGAGGATCACAGAGAACGGGCTTTCGTTTAAACAACAAATCTAACACTAGTTAAGCTAGCGCTGCAGTATAAGGTCCCACAAAAATCAAATTAAAAAAACAGTGACTGGCACCCAAACTAGTACTCTGGTTATTCTTTTGGCTTCAAATAAGGCTTAACGTTCACACAGTTTCTCTTGACTCTCCTTAATAATCGTTAGGCGCAACCCTAGAGGTTAGTCTCTTCTCTGTTGCGGTTTCTTGTTGAGAGATCAGATCTTGTATAGACAGGTGTATTTCCATACATAGCTGTATATCTTATCTAATGCAGGATATAAATCATCACTTGTCAGCTCCTTGTCAGCTATGTAGCTATAACCCGGCTAACTCAGATCCTATACTGACACTAGTCAGAGGAAGCTCAGTCACTGTGGGACAGCCGGCACAGCAGAGGGCTCCAGGTTGACTAATAAAGACGCACAGACATGAGGCAAGCGCTCACATCTGCTCTGTGCTGCAGACGTACCCAGGGCAAGTGTACACTCGTGCTGTAAAAACACACCCTCTCGGGACATGATGAAGAGGAATGCTGGGAATCTTGCGCAATCTTTCGGCATGCGTCATAGCATTAGGATAATGCTCATGCACTATTCCTAACACAAAAAAACTCCATTGTTAAACTGGAGTTTGGTGGTGATGATAGCGTGACTGGTCACATGGAGAGAGAAGACCTGGCTCAAAGTTCTGACTCACAACACAACGTTTTTGACATAAACGTCAATATGTTTCTCTTTGGGGTGGCTGGCTCTGGATTGTATGATATAGCATCTTAACCTCTATAACACTGTTTGCATATGTTTCTTTAAGTGTGCCTATCAGGGCCGTTCAGTGTTAAAGGGACAGTTCACCCCAGTATCAAAAATACATCTTTTTCCTCTTACCTGTAGTGCTATTTATCTACCTAGATTGTTTTGGAGATATTGGCTGTAGAGATGTCTGCATTTTATTTGAATATAGTGGGACTGTAGGGACTATTTTCTTTCTACCAATAGTTCCCACATGAAACTGCTCACATCAAGGTCTGTGGATTATCTTGAGTAACCATGTCAGAATTTCTGGAAGGAGACATTGCTGTTGAGTTTTTCAAATTAACTTATCTGGCGCTTTGAGCACTGCAAGCCGGGTGCCATACAGTCCCATTATATTCAAGAAATGCAGACATCTTTAAGGTCCAGAACTCAGCAACTCACACCAGAACAGTCTAGGTAGATAAACAGCACTACAGGTAAGAGGAAAAACATGTATTTTTGATTTTGTGGTGCACTGTCCCTTTTTAGTCTGTTAATTATTGTAATGCTATGATAATGGCTGCGTGTCAAAACATCAATATTTTTAGTACCAAGTGAATTGTGTGGATTTGTCTTAATTTCATGAATTGTGATACAAATCATTTACTGTCAGATTTCTCCCTAAATAATACTTGAAAATACCGTCTGAAAATGACAATTCTTGTAATCACATCTCAACATAGAACATAATCATAAACCTAATCATATTAGTATTTAAAGAAAGGCATGCTGTTAGTTTGATATAGGCCTATATCTATTTTATTTCATATTGCCCAGCCTAAGTGTGTGTGAGGAGGAGGCAGAGAAAGGAATGGCCACTGGGTGGAGCCTCCATGTTAGTGGTAGTGACAGCAAAATAGAGAGAGAGAGTAGAGAGAAAGTGAGGTAGTGAGTAAGACTCCTTCCCCAAATGGACTGTGTCAGTGTGCTGTGAGCATGCTGGGAGCTGATAGCTGCGCTGTACAGTTGAGGAAACCTGGCAGTATCTCTCTCCCTGACTGAAGGAGCAGGCTCCTTCTCTTGGCCACTTGTCATGTGGACATCTGGCTCGCCTGCCTTAAGCCACAGGAGCTGACAGAAAAAGGGACTGCTGGGTCTTTTTTTTATATCAAGAAATAGAGATAAGGTGCAGTACGAAAAGAAGAGGAGCTCTCTGGAAAGACAAAAACTATATCTTTGGAGGACTTCTCACACAGGTTAGCACTTGAATTTGCTGATGGTCATGTGTTTCTTTGTTAAATTGATCTTGTGTTGTTTTCCACACGTCGTCTTTGGTGCTTACTATCATGTAGGACTTTGGTCAGTTTTCATTGACTCTGTTTCCACCCCCAGCCACACTTTGACAGTATTGAAGATTCAATCAGTGAAGATGGACATAATGCAGATCAAAAACAGCAAGAATGAAGATCGTCTAAAGTACTAGAGGTTTGACTTGCTGTCCAGTGGAGTGTCTGCAGTCCTGTCATTCTCCAGCCTGGTTTGTTTTGCTGTGGTTAAGGCTGTTGAATAGAGCTTCACTGACTGATGCTTGAGACGATTGAGTACTGGTGCAGCAGGCCAATGCCTGGCCAGTGTGGCGCTGTCATTGAGGTGTGTCTGTATGAACATGGGGAATAGAAGAAATTACTCTCTAGGATCATATATCTGAGCACTAATGGTGCATTCAGAGGCAAAGGCTTTATGGCCACGGCTGTCAAGTCAGACTGAAATATCATGTTATTATGCAACTCATTGGCACAAATGATGGTTTCAGGATGCTGGGATGACCAACAAATAAATATCAAGGATGCTTAAGTCCCTGTGCCTGGGCCTTGTTGAGGAATGTCCTGAGAGGCCAATTGCAGACACAAAGAGAGAGCTGTGATCATCCCACTGCTCCTCCCACTATCTCTCTGTTCTCCTGCCATTCGCCTTCCCACGCCTCCCTGGCCAAACACAGGGCCCCTTCTCCTGTTATCTCTCCTCTCTCGGTCCCCTCTCACCTCCTCCTAACCTTAGGCCAGGTCAGGTTGGATGTTTTGTGGATTTTTGATCCATAACTGGTGGTCCATTTCAGTGTAGTTTGGGTTCTGTTTTTGTGTGTGGCAGCTATGGATCTGGAGGTCAGAGGTGAACAAGTTCTTTTGGGCTTTTGCCCATATTAAAGACTGGCATTCCTTCACAGCCCCTGCTCTGCCTATTTACAAGCTGTCTGGTTTTAGAAGCTGAAGATGTGTGTGTGGTTTCCAATATGAGGGAGAGTCCCTTTTGGAATTTACCATACTAATGAGATCAGAGATCAGTGGATGAGATGTTCACATTTTAAATCACCTTTTGTTATTAAAGCAGCAAACTGCAGGACAGATCAGAAAGCTTGGAGCATTTAATGGACCTTGGTGTACTTCTGTGTGTTTTTCTGCCCATTCCAGCTCACATAATCGATTGTTTGTGTGCGTATGTTTTGCCCTTAATGCATTAAACCTAATCATGAAATAGACTGCTTCTTGTTACAGTTGGTGCTCTAATTGGTTTGGGTTAGGGGTCATTTGATTGGAGCCTACAGGGACCTTGGGGGTGGAGGGTGCATTTTAGCAAGTTTAAGGGCACTATCCATGTAACTGTAAGGACAAAGGCTATACAGCAACAACAACAGTCTAAAGGAACGGGGGGGGGGGGGGGGGGGCAAGGCGAAAAAGCAAACTCTCGGGGGATTTTGGGGACTGCACAAAAAAGCGGTCAAATGCATTCACCGTTTCATTGAACATTCTGACAATTACTGTCTTCAGAGTATTGTCAGTAAGTTTCTCAACAGTAAACGCAGAGAACTGGGC
>CM022470.1:10688492-10707917 GCA_011952105.1 Coreoperca whiteheadi | reverse complement strand
AGGGAGAAGAAGAGGAAAAGAGAAGAGGGGGGAGGAGGGGGGGGGGGGGGGGGGGGGGGGGGGGGGGGGGGGTGGGGGGGGGGCTGGAGAAAACTGATGATCTTCGTTGCATTTTGGAGATTGGCTAGAAACTGTGCTATGCAATTTCCCTACTGCGGGACAAATAAAGGCTTAATTAACTAAACAGAAAGGGGGGGGGTGCAAAGTTTGGATGGGAGTAGTTGAGAGGAAAGATAATAGAGGAATAAAAGGAAGGGCAATCAAGCCTAATGGAAAGTGTGAGGACCAAATGGATGCTGCTTGTTCCACAAAGAAATACATGAAAAAAGCGGTAGACACAGAACCAATGAAGAACCGACACAGACCCGATTTCTGCCACCAGTGTCATTCATTTGCCTCGATTAATGTGTGCACTTCATCAAAATGTTATCATGTGCAGGCACATAGACACGTGGGTGCAGAAATGGATGTGTATCTCTTTGCACATTCCCTCAGTCAGGAGATCATAGGCAGCATTGTACCGTAAATACATTCACTGATGTCTCCATCTTCTGCTGCGAAGCACCAAGATTTCAGTGTAAAACCTTCATATAAAAACACTGAACTGTGTCATTTCACCATTCACATCTGTGTGGAGCATAACTATGTCTTTGTAACTTTTTAAGTTCACCTAAGTGTGTATCTCGTGACCCTGTCCTCTAACTGTGCCAGTAGGGGCAGCTTAGGTGAGGAGCTTATTTAGTTAATAAATTTTTTTGAGTCCTTGTGCTGACCCTAAATTGGGTCACATCTGCGGGGGGAATCCTACAAGCACTCAGAATTCTAATTTCCTTATTTTCCAAGGAGAGTTCTTCAGTGATCTGGGTGGAAATGAGACGTCTGCCTCTTCTGCCAGGATGGCAATCAGGATGTGTATTAGTGGGCTCTGCCGCTGTGGGAGAGAGAGAGAGAGAGAGAGCTATAATTGGTATCTCCCTTGATGTCACCTCCCTGGCGCTCTCCGCTGACCCAGCCCTCTCTAAAAATTGCTTGGCCCATCTAGAAACTCTGCAGACACTCTTAGAAGCAAAAGATAAGGACATACATGGTCACAATGTTGATGTTAAATGGGATTTAGGGCTCAAATGAAGTATTGTGAGATAAAAATGTTAAAGGCACAACGTTTCACAAGAAGAGTTTGTATGTAGTTGCTTAAGGGTATAGGGATGCACCAATTCGGGAGTGAGCATCATGATTGACTCGAAACACTTGTTCCCTTTTGAGTATACATTTAGGTTAAACAGCACTCGGGAGTAATGAGGGCCAGGGCACGGCGGGAGAAAGCTCAGATTATACTGTCCCAAATTTGGCAAACTTGTGTCTGTACTTTAACATAGGGATATTGTTATTATCTGCTCGCATGTTTCCAAATCACTTGCATCACCTTGGCAATTTATTCAGTCCAGGAAAAGACTTGTATGTATTACTATTATTTCAAAAAAGCTAATGCGAAGTTTCAAATGAAAATAGTTTTTTATTACTTTTCTTGAAATAAGTATAATTTTCCAGATCTGCCATGTTTCCTGACAGTGACTTTGTTTAATAATCTCTCTAATTGAAACTGAATAGACTAAGTCACTTAAGATTGACATTTTTGTAGTTCCAGACAGATGGTGCTAGTGTTTTAGTGATAGCTGAAACAAAAATCAAGTTGCTGAGTGCTGACACAGTGCCAGGCACAGCGGGGGGGACACTGAGTCGGTCCCAGGCATCGGTGTGTGGGTGTAGCGCCTCCATGTGCCTGTGATTCCCCTGAATGACCAGTTTTCTAGGCAGCATGAGTCCCTGAAGGAGTGAAGATGTGGGCGGCCTGTGTTTCTTTCAGCCTGTGGAAATCACTACATACAGGCTTGCCCCAGTCAGATTGCTGTAAGGGCCCTGAAAGGGGACTGAAGTCAGATATAGACGGGGCAGATGACGAGTGGTGCATGTTGTAAATATGGAGGGGAAAAAACACCACATTACCTCTCATATCATTTACTCTTGAAACTTTTTGGTCGTATCACTGCATCAACAGAAGATGGATATTTTTATTTCTAGTGTTGACTGATGGCCAGCTGGTCTGGTCACCTTATCTCATCTTATCTTAAATGTTTAAATTATGTTTGTATATGCCAATTGTGAAACTTTAAATGTCTGTGTGAGTATGCTGCATATGTACTTTCCCTATGGGATAAATAAAATAACTAGCTATTATTATATATATCAGGTATATATATCAGTAAATGTGTCTTATTAAGATAATTAGCTTTCACTTGTACAGAAACTCTCCATCATTCTATCTTTACCTTATTTGCCCTCTCTGTCTTCTGTCTTTCTTATTTCCTGTCTGTTTCTGATGACAGCCTCTTTTCATTGGCCTTAGCAGTGCTGAGGTTTGCTGAATGACAAGCAGGCAGAAGGGAAACCAGCAGCTCTCAGCATTTACTGAAGTGGATGGGTTCCCCCCCTTCATCTGCTGTGTTCTGGGAAATGACACCCACTTGGTACCCACCTCTGGCACATTCATGGGTGGGGCCTTTCCCTTCCCTGATGTGGTTTGATTATGTTTGGTGCAGTCAGGAGGGCAGTGATGTGTGCACCTGATTGGCTCTTTGAATAAGTCTGATCATGTGGGTAACGTCAGAAGATATGGGGTGGCCCTTTGGGTGGAAATCCTGCCCTTTAATCACAGGACCTGGGTGTCATCAAGCATCTACCCTGCTGATGGACTGAGATACTGACTTGCTACAAGCTCCTTGTTTGTGCTCTTGAAGGAGGCAAGTGAACAGACGAATTCCATCTTCAAATGATTGCGTTCCTTTGCTCAATTCTTTTCTGTCTCCTCCTCTGTGTAAAATTTTAATCCTTTACTGTAGCTCTTCTCTCTTCACTCTGTGGTCCTCCTCTAAGCCAGGAATGCTGTGGTTGTGTTGTGGTGGGTCCCGCTGTCCTCTTATGTGTGGCGTGGCTGCTTTCAGCGTCTGCCAGCCACCCCACCGGACATCATATTTCCAGAAAGTGGACTGGACTTCTTGCTTTAAGCTCATCCTCCCTGTTGCACTTGTTTGTGCTGTTAAACTCACAGCCTGCTCTGGCTTTACTCAGCCTGACATTAACTCGTCCAGTTGATCGGGAGACAGGGTCATTAAATGCAAGAGGACGCACACTTTCTCAGACCTGTCAGCACTTTGTTTTGTGTGTGTGCATGTCGTTCTGACTTTTTGTTTATCTGTCTGTATCAAAACGTTCATGTCTTCCCCAATATGAGCTGCTCTCGAGGGAATTGTCTGACCAAAAACAAAAGGATGTGCTATTTATCTTGCCAGGTCTCCTAAGTGAGAACAGTTGTGCAGGTTACCATGGTTACCATTCTGAACATTTGGGGTGGATGCGGCTGGTTCGCCAGGATAATGTAGGCTGCCGTGCTCCATCAGCTGTCTGAAAACAGGATGGGAAGACAACATAGCCTTGTTTTGGAGCCCCTAAGGCTCTTGTTTTGGACGTCCATTGTCTATTATCCCGGTGTTAAATAATAGCAGACAATCCAGTGAATGTCATGTCATGGGTATTTGCCTCCAGATGTTTAGGTTAGCATACCTTCTGTCCAGCATGTTTGTTGAATGCTCATTTATTTAAGATTTAACATTTGGATTAATTCTTCTTTATGTGACGAGTAAATGAGTCTGAAATCTTGTATTTTGCTAATTGTGAGCTTTGTATGTGCGTCTGTTTCAAATCACAATGACACTCTTAATTACTGGATGGCTGGCCTCGTCCTTGCTTTATTGACTGCTGTGCCAGATTTTGTAACCAAGTTTTTGTAACCTTCATTCCGCTACTGCAGGTACATTGTGTCCAGTTTAGCCATTCATATTTAGTCATGCGTTTTACCCCTGTGGTTTTATTAGGATTATGTGGGACCAATATTAAACGAATGCTTCATTTAGGAGAGTAAAGAAAAAGCGGAGGACATTTTTTTTCAGGCCATCGGTAGTATTGGTGGAGAGTTGTGGAATGAGTCATTGAAATACCTTGCGTTGAAGATTCCTCTTTCCTCAGCTTCCACCCCTCTATGAGCATTACCTTTGTTAACCGTTTGCAGAGATCCACTGAGTCGATCGTAGCCTCAACCCCTTTCACCTTTTGAACCCTGCCGCTGAGGCAATGAGGGCAGGAGGAGAAGTCACAGGAGGGGGCTTGTGCTTGGTCACTAAGGGAGTCCGAGAAAAAGACTTGAGCAACTCATCACACTGTCAGGGTTCTGGGGGTTTGATTTCCATAAATATTTACTATTTCACTTCCTGTGATACTGCAAGAATCTCTTGAGTGCAAATGTCTACTAAAAAACTATTTTATTTATTGGAGTTATTTTGAAGCCTCCAGGCATCACAAATATTTTTAGAAATGCACAGAATGTTGCATTTTAAGGTATCCTTTCAAAATTGCCTGCCAATAAACAGATTTGATTCAAGCAAGCAATTATTTCCTTCTTTTAAGGGTAATTACCAAGTAGTTCTGATGCAAGAATAATGTCACTGTTCAAAATTAACACCCGCTAAGCGCCAAAAACAGGTAGATTTTCCGTTTGGCGAGTAAATGTCGGAAGGCGGTCCGCCACACTGGCGGGTTAATACACATGTAATATCAAGTCTCTACAGCGTTTTGGTGTCATTTACGGCACGCGGCTTCTGTCCTATTCAGTTTCCCACTGTCTTTTTACGTGTGTCTCTACAGTGCGTGTCACGTTCTCATTCCTCGTTCACGTTAGCAATAATAATTATTCAATGTCTAGTTAGACTTTCAAAATAAAGCTTCCCGAGAAACATTTCAGGAAAAGATTATGGTTTGAGTTAGAATAACTACTAATTTCGTACAGGATATGAACCCTGGTCGTCTGTGTGAAAGTCCTGTGTTTGACCCACAACCTTTATATTTGATCCTTAAGTACATTTAATAGCAAATACTTTAGTAGAATTTTGAGATCAACACTTCTTGAGTTGTATTCAGGCTTGAATTGATTAACCTTTGATCAATGTTAAAATTTTGCTGCAAATTGTGCGCTGGCCTCTTTAAGTTTTTATTCAACATAATACCTTATCATCCCAATGAAATGTACTGAAACAAATGTGTATATGTTACACAAAAAGGCATTTGGCCTGTGGATTTTTTTCATCTACCAGTCCCATTGGCCGGTGAATCAAAAAGTCACTTCGGACACTGGAGACTGATTATGTAAGAAAATCGAGAGCAAAGGGAAAATGCATCCAGTGCAATGCTTAAGTAAATGAAACAGGGCTTTTTCTTGACTGTTATGATTAGAGTGCTGATGGTAGGGGTGTCCCTTTATGCTTGGAGTGCAGGTAGGGCTTGTGTGCACACAGACATTGTCCATCATTCAAGACACATTGCTCGCCCCTCAGTCCTCGGCACAGACAACGCTAATTATAACAGCCTGTGAGTGACTGGAGGACTGGCAGTGCTTTGAGACCTGTCACAGTTGTGCTACTCTGATTCTCAGTGCTGCTTGCCTGACCTGAGCTTTCTCATTTAGTCAACAGATTACAGACAACAGTTAAATCCTCTTCAAGGTGCGCTTGGCTGTTGCAGAAGATGTTTCAAATGCTGAGTGTTTTTTTTGATTGTTTGCTTATAATGTCCTTTTCTGCTCCGTCCCCTTCTTCTCTCCTCTCTGACCATATAATGGTTGCTGCTGAGAAACATCTTTCATGACTGTCATTGCATGTTCTCTGTGGCTGACTCCACACCCCTTGCTGTGGGCATTCAATCACTTTCGGATATCAAGGAAGTATAGTGTTATTTCTGTGCACTCCCACCGAGATGCCCTCAGGTACACGCCTCAGGGGATAGATATGCATAGAAAAGGATAAAGGTGCATTATGTTTTGGTCGCCTCTGTCCTTAACCCTTCATCTTTTCTTTCATCTCTCCCCAGTGCCGGACGACCTCACCCCAGAGGAGCAGCAGGAGCTGGAGAATATCCGCCGGCGCAAGCAGGAGCTGCTGGAGGACATTCAGGTAATACTGGAATAGGATATGGGGGCATGTAGAAATCATAAAACACATAGACAGTGGATAGGTACAATAAACAAACATGTACTCTATGTCTTTGACTGCAGAAAATGTCCATCTTTAGCTTATTTACGCTTATTTTCAGTTTTGCTGATCTTTTGTCGAATAAGTGAGACAATTACACATTTTTCAAATATAATTGTAATTGTTTCATGAGTTCTCAATACAAAAACTCACTGAAGAAAATTGGAAACAAGTATTTTACCCAACTGAAACACATTTTAGGATGCTGTAACTTTGTCTGGCTGGAAAAGCTTGTATATTTAATGTAAACTAAGCTGCTTCGATCTAATTTAACTTTTTTTTTTTAAATCACAGTCTGGCTAATCTTAATGAAATATTTAAGGTCCACTCATTGAAATGACCAGGCTTGAGATTTAGAGGTTCAAGGGGCAAGAGAAGCTTCATTTTTGTGACCTCCAGTCTGGAAAGGTCCAGACATTTGGCTCACTTCCACTGCTTTTAGCTATAACTGCAACTTCTCTGCTTTTTGATTAAACATTTACCTCCTATCCAGTTATATCAATGTCTCTTTTCCAAGGAATCTTTTAAAAAATTTGACCTTAAATGGAATGTGAGGTATTTCCTGCCAAGTGCTCACTTCCTTAGCAAACCATTCCTGTTTTTTGTATAGCCATTTGTGTTCTGTAGATGTACTGTGTCAGCAAAGACCTCCATTTATGGATACAAGTTATTTATTTTTTATTGAAATGTGATTTTGAAAAAAACATGAGTATAAAAATAAGACAAGCAAATGATTCTGCATACAGATAAAATAGAATTATGCTCTTATGAAGAACGTGCTCATGCAGCCAGTTGAATATCCCTCATGTAATCTCTGATTTTTGTAAAGAGAGCCAAATCAGCTTGGCCGAATTTCCCTAAAGTGGTTTGTTTGATGCCTGTCCATGGCCCATGACAATTTTTTATTTATTTTTTTTGTCAATTGCCTTGAGCCTAGAGCACAGCGGATTATCGAAGCTAGCTGATCAGATCAGTTCTGTCACTCAATAAGCAGCTCTGTAAGCAAATGACACACAGGTGTGACAGACTGTCATGCCCTGGCAGAGAGCTGGCCTACAGGATGACTCAACTTCTGCTGGCCCTGACAGACAAACATTGGAGGTGTGATCAGACACCCTCTCTTTTATGACCCTGGGCTGCCATTGCTGCCCCTCCCCCCTCTCTGTCCGCCACTGCTGCCCCCGTCCTCTCATCGCCTCCTCTTTGGTCTGCACACTGACCCCCCTCCTCTGCTGGTCCTGCATGTCAAAGCCCCTCCACCACAACCACCCGCTTTCCTGTATGAGCACAGCCTTTGTTTGCAGAGGCAAGCCTCTGAGGAATGTGCTCAGATTGTGCAGGCCATGAAAGCACAGATGTTCCCTTTGTGGTTTGGCCTATAGTGAGTTGGTATTATACATGAGAAGTGATACACTAACACTGCAGCTGGATATGAATGGAGAGCCTCGATGGTTGTAACCTTTACTTGAAGTGTTGAAGCATCTCATGATCAGTAGTAAGCGCTGTCTGTATACAGGACTTCTCTTATGTTACAGTCTATTATTCCACACTTTCATCAAGCTGACGTCACCTCTGCATTGCCCTTACTGCACCAGTCTGGCACCAGCGGGCCTGGCTTTATCGACTAAATCTGCTTCTAAGGCCATTAATCACTAAAACGCAAAACAAAATATAATCCACTTTTACTCTTTCTTTCTCCATTTGTATTGAGGTTATCCCCGAATGTTCTCCACCTAATCACATTTGGAATGAGAGGATTGTTTAGGAGAGCACACACATGCAATCACATTTGCTGATATGAGATATAGACAGTTACTATCTACCAGTTTTTAGTTTAAGGGAACTGAGGCGAGCTGGATATGCAGTAGTGTGAAGTTTCAGCTCCTCAGCTGCTTATGAAGTGACTCTGTTATATTTGTTGAGCTGATGGCTCTGATGTGAGTATTTGCTGTATGTGATAAAGGCCACCTGGCTTACAGACAAGCAGGTGATTCAGAGATGATAGCGTCTCCATCAGCACTGGTTAATAGAGCCCTTGTGTGTTTTAATACAAATACTTTGCATGCTGTTTGTGTTGGTCACAGCCTTCCATGCCTCTTAGCGTCTGGGGAAATTAGTAGACAGATGATGAATTAATTCTCACGTCATACTCATGACATTTTAAGACTAACATGTCTGTCTTTTCTGCAGCGGCTGAAGGATGAGATAGCAGAAGTGACAAGTGAGATCGAGAACCTGGGTTCCACTGAGGAGAGGTAAGAAAAATGGACCTGACCCCCCCCCCCCCTACACACACACACACACACACACACACATTTCCCTCTGTTTTTCCTAAATTTACTTGTCAGTTGCCTTCTATTAACTTAGCAAATGAAGCTGTCAATTATTAATGTTTGATGGCCACTTCGGGCCATCCCGTCACACCAAATACATTCCCCAAATTGGCTGTGCTTTTAAGGCGGTTTAAATGTTTCATCAGGCACACCCCCGTGATGGGAGGCATCATTGAATAATGCAGTGGGTGTACGGGTAGAAGCAGACAATGGATGGTCCCAGGGGAGGGAGTGCTCGGGTATGGTCTACTCAAGTGGATAGGGATCCCATCAGCTAACGAATAATCCTAAAGTACTCTTCTGGATCTAAAACCCATTAAGGGTTACAGCACCTTCTTATGATCAAAGTTTCCTATGATCCATTTATTGAAGAAAGTACATGAGTCTGTGCCGTCACCCTGGTGGAGCATCTGTTTAGTTGAGTGCTGGACTTGGCAGACAAAAGCCGAAGGAATGCTGGTGTGAGTGAATAACTGGGAAGAAGGGGTGACCTCTCACTGGCTGGGGATGGAGATGTAACCATGGTGATGGCAGACACTTGGAGTGCACTTTGACCCCTGAATAACTCAAGGCCTGAGAAATGAGACGTTCCCATATGATGCTAAAAGTTTGATCACAACTTTGTCATCATGGTTGAGGGGGAGGAAAGGCCGGCCTCTGCAAAACAAATGGAAAATGTTAATGGGAAAGATACTTTCAGGAAATTACGTTAATACATTTTTTTGACTTGGTCCGAGCCTTGCCAAATAAGTACGGTGATGGGCCATAAATTTGTTGGATTTGCAGTTTGAGTCGTGAGTCACATCTATAAAGCAAAACCTCTGAAAGTATGCATGATAGAGTGATGATTAGGTTTTTTTATCAAACAAAAATGGCAAAAATCATTTGTTCTAGCTTCTAAAACATGAATGTTTCCTGAGTAAACTGTGAATTTAATTTGATTTAATATAGCTGGATTTTGGACTGTTTGTTGGAAATTTGAAGACATTACCATTTTTTTCCCCATTTCCTGACATTTTGTAGACCAAATCAGTTAATTGATAATGAAAATAATTGCTTTTTACAGCCCTGATACACTGTTCTTATACCACAGTTTTTTAATATACAGCATTATGTTAACCTGCACTCTGATGTTCCAGGAAAAATATGCAGAGGAATAAACAGGTGGCCATGGGCCGAAAGAAATTTAACATGGACCCCAAAAAGGTAGGTGGAAGTAACTGTTGTGATTCCTCAGAAATGCGATTTGTCCCACATGTTCTCATAAGCAGGATGTAACCTGGGGCCCTGTCTCTTTCTTAGGGGATCCAGTTTCTGATTGAGAATGACTTGCTGAAGAATACCAGCGACGACATTGCTCAATTCCTCTACAAGGGCGAGGGCCTCAACAAAACAGCCATTGGAGATTACCTCGGAGAGAGGTCAGGATGAAGATTGACTCTTTGTTTTTTCCATTATCTAACCATCTCCCGCTCATACTATCCATCATCATTCACCAGAACCCATCCATGTGGTTGATTTTAAAAGCATCGAATAGCAAGTGCATATTTTCCTTGCTGTGTTTCCTCTTCGTCAGGCACACACCCATCCTTTCCCAAACATAGTTTATTGGTCCCACATTTAGATCATCCTCTCAGACAATTACCGTTACTTGATTATCTTACACATTCATAAGTAGCTGTGATCAAGCGACTAACAACTCGGGAATGCACATGTTTGAAGGCAATAAAAGATTTCACTCGAGAGCTGAGACCCTCCTTGTTAGAGTGAACATATAATACAGGAAATAGTAATGGCCATGATGTATAGTATGCGCTGCTCAGGGACTATAGGCAGGCAGTGTTACAGTCAGGGTGTGGTCTGTGAGGTCAAACCAGGAAATGAAGCTCAGGCTGTTGATGGATGCTCTTAGTTTGATTGTTATCAAGCTCTCCAAGTCTTTTTGATTCTGTGAGTAAGGGCCGGAGCAGCATAGGAGCCTTGAGACACGATTGGTCACTGGTCCACTGGGAACGGTAGTGACTTAGATATGACTCTGTCAGCGAGAATGCCTTAGAGCCTTCCCATGATCCCACAGGGCAGATCATTTACTCTGAAGGGCATGAAGGTTGGGAATGATGTTCTGATCGAGATTAGATGATAAGTGAAAGGGAGGTGGGCGGCGTTTGCCTCTTCTATTGCGTTTGATGGGAGTATGCAGCGTATCACAGACATCATAAGCCCATGTGAGCCGGATCACACCCTGAGTTGAGTCCTCGGACAAATTCCTGATGAGGCTTACTTTTCAAATGAGGCAGTGATCTGACTTTTATGAAGAGCTTTGAGCCAACCACGAAAGAACAAGCACGGTTTAGTCTTAGCTTTCCTTAGCATCCATGAAATCAATCCTTAAAACTTACCTTGATAGCTTTGCTTGTAGGTTATGATCTTTTTTTAGAGCTAAAACGATTAGGGGATTAATTTAATAGTCCATCAACAGAAAACTAATTGGCAACTATTTTGATTCATGATTGATTCATCTCCACCGATTTTAGTTTAGAATTATCTGTTTATAGGTCTTGGGGAGTATTACTGCATATAAATGATGTCACTTGAGTCGGGGTTGGTAGGGGCTGAGGACAACAAGTTTTTAAGTTGAAAAAAATCTGTAGGTGTGGAGAAAGAAGTGACGTGAGACCTCTATAGCCCGCACCTCATCTCTGCTTGAGGCTACATTAGCCGCTCCTAGCATAACACACCCGAGTCTCTGAACGAACTGGCGGTTGAGTTGCATTGTGGGTAATGTAGGTGCAAGGTTTTGACAAGGAGGAAGAGTGTGTGCAATTATATAAGATGATATCTTTGGTTCTACTGCATCAATTATGGTTCTTAACTGACCACCTTGAGTCCAACAATGTTATAGGAGTGCAATGCTAAATTGGTGCAGTAGTCTTTTTTTAAAGTTGTTTTTGAAGCAAAAATGCAAATTATTCCCTGGTTCCAGCTTCTCATTGTGAGGAGTTGCTGCTTTTCCTTATGTGATAGGATATCACACATGAATATCTTTGGGCATTCAAAAAATGAATTTTGGGCTTTAGGAAAGTGTGAGGGGCATTATTCACTATTTTCAGACATTTTAAAGACCAAACAATTAGTGGATTATTTGAGAAAATAATGAATTGTTAGTTGCAGCCCTAATCTTCTGTATATTTATTTTGTCTTGGTTATGCAGAATAGCACTTTAGTAAATGTTCACCAGTAATAAATGTGATTTGTCACGTTTTGTCTCCTCTAGAGATGATTTCAATATCCAAGTACTCCATGCTTTTGTGGAGCTTCATGAGTTCACAGACCTCAATCTGGTTCAGGCCCTAAGGTAAGACGGCTCCTGCCCAGGAACCTGCATCCTCAGGTCTGCTACAAACTCACCAAGTCCTTGACTTAGACCCTCATAGCTTTGCCCCCATTTTTATGTAACTCAGGTTTGATATACATTCCATTTCAGCTTATTTGTAAAGATGCAGCTGTCAGTTTCAGTCTTGCTCGTCTAGCTTTTTCACAGCTGTTGCTGACTTCTGAGCTGTGTCACCTGACAGACAGTTCCTGTGGAGTTTTCGGCTACCGGGAGAAGCTCAGAAGATCGACCGCATGATGGAGGCCTTCGCTCAGCGCTACTGCCAATGCAACTCTGGTGTTTTCCAGTCCACAGGTAGCGTCGTCATGCCATGCAGCCCGGCTATCAGTGTTGTAATAAAAAGCCAAAGAGTTGTAAATGTGTGGGCAGTGAAACAAAGTAATAAATGATTTTCTGTTTATCTTGTGTCTTGATTAAAAAAAAATAAAAAGTTGTAAACACAGATGTGAACTGCATTTAGGGTTGAATTTTATTGAGTAAGTCTTATAGTTGGTTGATTAAGTCTAAAATATAGCCATTTTTTCAGCAATATTGATGAATACAGTTACTCGAGGTCAAATTCCTAATCAGAATATAATAATTAATTTAAAATCAAAATTTCTTAGTTTTTATAGGACTATGCCAGACTTTTTTCTCCCCTGAAGCACTTAATTTTCCATATGGACATCTAATGGCATGTCAATGGAGCTCGTATCTTAACTGCTTTATTTAGCAGACACACAGTCTGCTGAGGTGAACTGTGTCTGGCTTTTGGCTTAATAATGCCCGTAGCAGACAGGCGACTGCCTCTAACATAGATGCAGATGGATGTGAATAATGCATGGGACTTCTCAACAGCCTAACGGGCCAGATAAAGTGCTGCTGTGTCAGCCGTGTGCTTGCCACGTTGTCTTTTAGCAAACGCATACATTAGAGTGCACATCCAGAAACACACAGGCATACTTAGCTGCCCACACGCAGCCTTTCGCTCCCACTCTCCTTGCTAATGAAGTGATCTGCCTATCTGTTCCTCTCTGTTTGACTGTGGTTCCCCTAAGTGCAGCTCAGCTAATTTACATTCATATTTAAATACTACATGAAACACTGGCAGCGGTTTTATGGTAAACAGCAACCTTTTGCTATCTTACAAAGCTCTTCCCTCTCTTATGGTGGGCTCACCCTTTTTTGTGTGTGTTACAGACACCTGTTACATCCTGTCATTTGCCATCATCATGCTAAACACCAGCCTCCACAACCCGAATGTGAAGGACAAACCTTCTGTGGAACGATTTATCTCCATGAATAGAGGAATCAACGATGGTGGAGACTTGCCTGAAGACCTGCTCAGGGTCAGTATGGCTTTAAAACCCACTGTGGTGCTGTTCTTTACCTCCTCGTGAGTGATTTCTCCTCTGTGTCCCCGTGCCTTCCTCTTATCTCAAACCTGCTCTGTATTCACGGTCAACTTTCTTTGTTGTAGAATCTGTATGAGAGCATCAAGAATGAGCCTTTCAAAATCCCAGAGGATGACGGCAACGACCTCACACACACTTTCTTCAACCCAGACCGAGAGGGCTGGCTGCTGAAACTGGGTGAGTGAAACTGGAAAGACGTGTACACAGTTATTTGGACACATAATGAATCGACCAAATAATGGTGCTCTCATCAGTGTGTCCGTCCCGGTAAATGACTTTGTGTTGTGTTTTCATAGCAGCACATATTGGTAGATTATCTCAAGGCTGAAAATCAGCCTGCAAAAATGTGATTACCAACGTCTCCCATGAGCTCAATAACCTGTCTGTGTATGCACATGTGACTGTGTTACGGTATCTGTGAGCATGTGTGGATAGGTGTGTACACAATCGACCCGAGACATCGCTGCCCGTTTTCATGTATTATGAATGTGGCCCTGTGATCAGACCACCACATGTGGAGACCTTTGAATTTTTTAAGGCAGGGCATAGTCATACACTGACATGCAGAAACATGCTCAAATACTGACTTTCATAGCTTGTAAATTAAGTGTATGCACATACAAATACTGTACATACACAAAGTTTAGATAAAGTTTTTTTCCCTTGATAAGATTTTTTTTGTTGGCTTTTTGTTCCTTGGGGGATATTTATCTGGACATTTGAAGTACATACTTTGTCCCATTGTGGAAACTCCCAGCAGGCCTTAAACTTTTTTAATAATAAAGGGTGTGTCTTGGTGTTTACATCTTATCAGTGTTTCTTGACGTTTTAAGGGCTTTTTTTAAGATATGTTCGGACACACGCACAACCCTTTACTTCTATACTTGTGAGGACTCTCATTGACATAATGCATTCCCCAGCCCCTTACCCTAACCATAACCTAATTCTAACCCTAAAACCAAGTCTTAACCCTGAAACAGCCCTTGAAGGTCTGTTGAAAAGTGAGGACCGGTCAAAATGTCCTCACACCCAAGGTCTCAAACGCAAATTGGTCCTCACAAAGGCTGTACAAGTGCACGCGCACACACACCCACCCAGACACACCCCTGTATAGGTACAAATGTTTCATAGGATGTCAGCTGGTACTTATACTGGTCACAATCAGTCTACAAGCAGAAAAGCACAAGCCTGGCCCCCTGAACTCTTCATCCTCTGTTTCCTCTGATATCTCTGTTGTACAGATTCACAATGAATTTAATAAAAAGGCATGAATGTACAAAGTGAAATTGAATCAGCCAATGGCTGTGAATCTTTTACAACTGACAACATCGAGAGTAAAGAATTACTCTTTCTCCAATTACTCCAGATTTGAGTAAAACAATCAGGGTGGAAGTTAAATTACTGGATATAACAGAAATGGACCCAAGTGGAGGCGCGATTTTTATGTAGTGCTTTACAGTAGCTGTGACATTGAGTAGAACTCCCCCATGTGGACTGATATAAGAACTACAGATATGTAAAATCTGTTGACCCTCATTACAAAATACAGTCCTAAAATGAAAAAAGCTGTAAAGCAGTGCATCAACGCTTCCCTGGAACCAGATTAACAGTACTGTGGTGCAATAATTCCTTATCATTTAATTTTCTTTTCTTTTCCTCTTCGTTTGTTTGTTTGTTCCCATGATTTTGGCTGTTGTCTTTCCTCAGGAGGTATGTACACCTGCTCTTCCCAAATGCTAGTCCATCTCTCAGGTGCTTTTGGTGGGCCGCCATGCTTTTGTTCTCGTCTTCATTTTTTTTATACGTTAACACAGGGTTTTTGGGGGGTTTTTTGTCTGTAGATTTTTTTTTAAATTTCTTGTCTCTCCATTGACTCATTTGAACTTCAGATGTTTGTCTGTTCAGTCTCTCATTGAGCTGGTGGTTTGTCCACACTCTTTTATCTCTGTGGGTGGTTGCCACCCCGTGGGCTCGGCTCGGGGAGCTGATGCTTTTGTGACCACTCTGCTGAGCAATTTGACCCTTTCTCTGTATGCTGTGGTGGCCACTCTCTTTGAGCTCTGTTTTTTTGGAAGCTGCATTATACCTTTTTTCCATGCAGCGAGCACAACAAAGGACTTTTGCTTGACTCTCCAAATTGATCATGAACCCATTTACCCATTGGCTTATTGTGTTTTGCTCGCCGGTTGTATGGAAAGGGAATACTGCACCTTTTCAACAATGTGGCTCTGCTCTCCCTATGTTATGCTGTAAATTGATCTGAAGGGTAACCGTGTGGATGTGGCCCGGTGTGGTGCTAGACTGGACTGGACCAAACTGTGGGAGTGAAGAGTGGGCGGAGGAGTGTGCTGAAAGGGAATCAGGCATGGTTTAAAGGATTCAAGCATGCTTAATATATACTTAAAGTGCACATGTTTAGTAGTTTGACTGTGCGTTCTTGTAGGTAATGCATCTTTTCTATTAATGACAAAATAAGAGCCTTTGTATTGGTTCAAAAAGATGGTAATTGAATGTGATTAGGGTTACTTTCTAGCATAAAAGAGACTATGTTAAGCAAGAAGAGAGCATCTTGCTAATTTATCCTGGTGAGATAAATGATTTCCAAAGGAATCGTAAACCTTTCAACAAGTGGATATGATTTACAAGAAAATCTGTTCCCTCTTAACCTCTACTCGCCCAGCCTCCCTCAGTCCTGTCTTGCATGGGTGCCTCCCTCCACTCAGCTCCGCTCCGGCCTAGCACCGTCCGCACCCCTCTGCAACAATCTGCTGGGACGTCCCGCCTCGTCCCAGACATTCTTGCACGTGAGGAGGTCATCTCTCTTTCTTGGAAGTGAGAGGAACTGACATGACCATGAAAACCAATCACAACCTCCAACCAACCCGATCATCTCTCGGGCTGTCAGCTGTGTGATTCTGCCATCGCGTCTGTGTTTTCTGTTTGTCTGCTTTTTTGTTGCAACACGCTGACGAGTCGAGATGTAGCGAGGGGGTCTCCATCTCTGCCTGTCGAGTGAAGCGTGTCGATGGCGTCTGTAGATTATAACCAGCATAGAAAGTGTTTGACCTATCACGATGTCTGTGATATGATTGGCGATCATATACAGTGCAATGCTGTTATATGATAATACAAGTGTGTTCTACATGTCCGTTTATAAACATCCTCAAAGCCTCTTCTATCCTGGTAGATGGGTTTCACGATGCAGCTTTTTACTAACATTGGTGGTGGGATAGCCTAGTTTAGACAAGGCTTAGATTTTTGTCATGTTTATTGAAAACGTGCCCCCCCCCTCACTGAACAATGCTCCTATACAACTGAGAAGTTGCTTAAATAAGCCAAAACAGGAAATTCTAGTCTGAGAAGCCTGTAGAGAAGCCGAGCATAGCTCCGGGCGCAGAGCTTCCTGTCTTCCTCAGTTTGTTGGCATCCCATCCTCCCGGAACAAGGCTGCCATCTGCTGCTGTGATCAGGTTTCCCCTCACAGGAAGTATGGGTGAAAAATGGGCTCAGAGGTTAGCTACGGATCAGCTATCACAGAGTTAACCACAGAGCCCTCACAGGGTGTGAAAGAGAACTTAATCCTCATCACTCCTTACTTTCCACTTTCAACCCCCATATAGTCACTGGAGTGCTTTCCACATTTATAAATGTCTTCTAGTAACTTAATTTGGGTGGTAGTTCATTACGTTTAGTGAGTGCAAAGCACATAGGTCTGTATCCTGTCTATCGATACTGGCTTTCCAGACTTATTCCTCTGAGTCAGCAATTGAGGAGAGTTTCCAGACACACAAAGACATTTATGGCGACATGTAGCTTCAGCGTATAGCAACTTCAAATCAACTCCAAGTTGCCTTAATATGGCATTTATCAACTATTTGGGATTTAACTGTTAAGTGGCCAGTAGCTGTTAAATGTAAAATGTAGGTGTGAAAATTGCTAAAAGTCCTTTGGGGACAAAAGAGTAAAATGGAAAACGAATGAATGGTGACAAATACCCAGAGAGCTGAAGGCTATGCAGTTGTGGTGATGGTGAGCGCATGGTGCGATGGTGGATGAATAGCGGGATGTTTTGGGTAAAACGAGTCCTCTGGAGCCGTCATCTGTCTGTCTGCCCGTACATCTGTCTGCCTGTCTGCTGCTCGACCCGGCGCTTCGGTGCTCGTTCCTCTCTCTCTCTCTCTCTCTTGCTGAGCCTCTCTCATGCTGGCTGTTTGCTCCACAGGGGGACGAGTTAAAACCTGGAAGAGGAGGTGGTTCATCCTCACAGACAACTGTCTGTACTACTTTGAGTACACCACAGTGAGTACTTCGTAGTTTCTAAGTCACAGTGAAGAATCCGCTCGCTCTGTTCCCTGTGCACCGCGCTCTGTCACTGACATTTTTTATATTTGTCCAGGACAAAGAGCCCAGAGGAATCATCCCACTGGAGAACCTGAGCATCAAGGAGGTGGAGGATAAGAAGCCTGTAAGTGCAGCTCCCTCTACTGGTTCATTCTGTGATTACACACAGTCAGAGCAGAGCTGGGATTTGGATTTTACTACAAGCCATTTAAAAAAAAAAACCTAATAATAAAGGACTCTCTCTCGCCCATTTAGAAAATTGACATTTGAGGATTAACTACAAACTGACTTATTTCATAAATATACACATGTAATTGATAATTACAGGTAGGCATTTATGTTGCATTTTTACTAGCAGTTATGTTCTCACGACATCATTATAAGGCGCTGTATACAGAGGTGAACGGTGAGTGTTTTCTAAATCTAGACAGTCTGCACATATGGAACTATACGAGCTAATAGTTTATAGCATTATTAATAAATAAATGATCTGCCTGTTCCTACAAGATCAGCAGATTCTGTAGCCACCTTTAAAAAGCACTTGAAAACGCATCTCTTCCGTCAACACCTAACTGACAATCACTAGCTTCTTCTTCCTTTCTACCTCTGCTCAAAGAAAAACAAAAACAAACCCTTCCTATCCTTAGCTTTGTATACTGTGCTGAGTTTTAATCAGACTAGTTGTTTGTTTTTTTTATGCACTTATGCTTTTTGTTACCTTGTGTTGTTATAATTGCTTCCATTGTCTTCCTCATAAAAGCGTCTGCTAAATGTAAATGTAAATAGTTGTATTTTAAATTTGCCTGCAAGGCATTATACTTTCTATAATTTCTAACCTCCATCTACTTCACTTCTGTAGAACTGCTTTGAGCTTTTCATTCCTGACAACAAAGACCAGGTGATAAAAGCGTGCAAAACCGAGGCCGATGGACGCGTTGTGGAGGGCAACCACACCTTCTACCGAATCTCCGCCCCCACTGCTGAGGAAAAAGATGAATGGATGAACAGCATCAAGTAAATGTTTTTCCTCTTCCTTCTTAAAGGCGCAGTATGATTCAGTGTATTTTTGTAACAAACAAGTAAGGCTCGTCGCTGTAGGTCTGGAGTTTTCTAAGCCACTCCTACTATTATTCTGTGTTTTGCTTTGATTTGGGGAATAATCATGCTCTTAAGTTTTTGAACTACAGCTCCCTTAATATGGGGGATTTAAAGAGGAAGTATAATATTGCCATGGAGTCCCGTTAGTTAGCTGTGGCTACAACAGGATTCCTGTTTTTTAGCCTATATTTGTTTACATTTCTGCAAATCGGCACCATAAAATGAATGATGTTCCTGTTTGCATTTAATGTACCCATGGATATACAGATATCTATCACTGGATTACTGAAAACGATGATTGTCAGGCAAGCTCTGGAGTCTTAAGGTCATGTTTCTATCATTTGTAAGCGGAGTTCTGGATGTTTAGTTGCGATGGACATCGAAGATAATTATATCCTCAATAAGTGTAAGTCACACTGAATCTAAAAATTAGTTTTAATGTTTGCGGGTTTTTCCCAAAAATACCTGAATGTTTTCAGTTGGAGCAGATTGCGTTAAACTGATTTTTATGACAACCCCACACTTTCACAAGTTTTTTCAGGCTGGCGATGCAGATCACTGTAATGTACAGTAAATGAGGTCCTCTTGAGATCAGCACAGCTTAGAAAATGTTCCGGTTATTTTCCGGGGGGGGGGGGGGGGGGGGGCACCAAAAAAAAGGGGGGTTTTGGGAGGGAGGTTTAAAAAAAAAAAAAAAAAAAGAAAAGGTTAAACACAGGGGGTGGGGAAAA
>CM022470.1:10673671-10688467 GCA_011952105.1 Coreoperca whiteheadi | reverse complement strand
ATTTGATTAGTGGAAGGGTGGGTTAGGATTAGGGTGGGTGTGGGGTGGGGGGGGGGGGGGGGGGGTGGGGGGGGGGGGGGGGGTGGCGCGACCAAGACAAAGTGCTGATTTGGCAGAGCAGTTAGTAAAAAAATCAAAAAAAGGAAATGGTTAAACCTAGAGGGTTGGCAGTACAAATGTTATTTTTTACGATCTCAGTTAACTTTCATCACTCACACCCACACATAAATGCTTGGAATTAAAACTGGAAAAAATGAGCCCTAATTGCATGCAAATGCACCATATCTTACTTAAAAGTACTGTATGAGTGTATCAATTTGCACAATTATGCCATTATGCTTCTCTCACTGACATTTCCCTCTGTGTCTGTGCCCACAGAGCTGCCATCAGCAGAGACCCCTTTTACGAGATGCTGGCAGCAAGGAAGAAGAAGGTGTCGTCCATGAAGAGGCACTAGAGCTGCTCAGCGCTCCCAACGTTGCACTTGACAGAGCAGGGGGTCTGGGTTATCTGCTCGTCCTGTCTGGGCTGGTGCAGAGGCCACGGTTGAGGTCTGCCTCAGACCTCTCCAGGGGATTTCTCGAGGATACATACTAGGTCTGGCTTTGGGACTCTACAGGCCAGAAAAACAGGAAGCATGCTGAGGTCTCCAGATAACACTCAGGGCCACAGCTTCCTCTAACCTCCTGTCTGAATGTCTCTCTTTCTCTCTCAGCTTTGTGTGTGCTCTGTCTATGAGGCAGAAAGGGAATCTTGCTGTGTAACTCGGCAAAATCCCCTTTGAAGATGCTTTTTTTTAAAAAAGACACACAATTCCCATATACATGGCACACATAGACAACATGCATACACTCATGCAGTCCCCTGTAGCACACATCGTTTAAACTCAGCAGGTCTGACCGATTGTGGCACCCCAACCAAAATATTCCTCGCTTTCTGAAAGAAAAGTAAAGACCTTTTCTGATGTGCTTTAATGTTAGGGTAATACGTGTATATTTTTACAGCTTTTACTGTCGAAGTTTCTCTTGAGTCTTTTGTGTTTGTTTGCTTTTGTAAAAACAAAAAGGTTTTGCAAGCAGTTTCTGCGGGGGTGGTGTGGGAAGGAGGGTCTAATTTGCCAAATGTATGTGTGTTTGTATATATACATACATACACATATACATACAGGTATATGGGGGGATGAACTTGAAAAAATAAATAAGTTGCCACTCAGGAGATTGTTACGATGTTCTGAAACTTTCTATGTCGGCGTTGACGTGGATCCTGTTCCCAACGCGACGGCCATGTGAGGAATGCAAGCCTCATCTGTGTCCCAGACTGAACTGTTTTTGTACAAGTAAAACTGGAGTGTGGGGGACGGGCTGCTGCAGATAAGGGTGTCTGCTTGTCTGGACAGGGTCTCAGTGATGGATCTGGCTCTCACTGTTCATTTCCTGAAGGTCCTGGAGAGATGCATCCTGGGGATTAGTGTCTTTATAAAGGGACATGTGTTTATCACCCTGGGATTCTTTTAGAGGTCTTCCGTTGTCTGGAAATTACAACTGGTGGCCCCCTTTTTTTTTTTTTTTTTCCCATACATTTATTCTGTTGCGCTCACCACCAGACCACTTTCCATTACTGTATCATACAAAAAGCAGTTTAATTTTTACATTACTGCTGCACGGTGCCTGGCGCTCTAGATGAAATGTGATGAGCAAAGCTGCTGGTTAGCGACAGTAATTCACAGTTTTCTTCTCCTAGTCGAACACCATTTAATCTTATTTTCCTTCCTTTTAATATACTTTTTCTTTGTAGAAGGTTACCTATTTAATGGTAAAACAAATCACATTTCATTTGCAGCCCTCAGCCAAACCTCATTAATCATTGTACAGTACTGTGTGCTTCAGGTTGTTTATGTGTAAGACCTAATATATGACACGTTGTTGTAGAGGCTTGAGAGTGCCACAAATAAATATGTGGGTCATTGAAGCTATGCCTGGAAAAGAATGGGTTGTCCTGCGTCTCAGGATCCAAACTGTGATGTGAAACAATACAAAACTACTAGTTGTATGAGGAATGTACTGCAGTGAACCAAAAGATACAGGGGCAGGATGGCTGATTGGTCACGTTGAGGCAGTGACATGTCATCCTGTCAAATAGTAAAAACTGTGTTGAGGTACAGTTTTGCAAATGCAGTCTTGAGTTGTGCATTAAGCAGTTGTCTTTTCTACTCTTGTCTACAGTCGTCTCGTCTCTCCTCTGTGCCTGCTGGACATTATCCTTACTCCCTGCCTGTTCTGTTTCCTGGTTCCAATCCTCTGCTCCTCGCGCACTAATCCTAGAGAAATAAGGAAAAATGCAAAACAATCATAATTCTAGACAGTATTGGTTTATTTATCAAAGTTGTACATACTTAAATGTATAGTGGGTATTTTGTCTTCATTTAGTTTCTTATTAGTTGTGCCATTTTCTTTTATTCTGTTCAGTAATGTTTGATTTGAGGTTTCTATCATTACCATTTAATCAAGCTGAAATAAAGACAGATTTGTCACAACACTGGCTGTGAATGTCTTTTACACAACTGCATGTGAACACAAGCTCATGTTACAGTAGTAAAATATCTCCAGCAGGTGGCAGTATGTGATTAGGACTGTTGGCATGTGGGCATATAGCTGCTAAACGTGCATTTTTATGTCACTTATTAATTATAGCCTTGGCAAATCGTTCTCTAATTAAGTTATGGGTTAAGTGAGGCCAACCTGCTCTATGTCCATGCATACTGAACACTACTTCCACTTGAGGACAGTCTTGAAATTGAATTGTGCCCTCTATTTTGATTAAGCACACAACTTCCAAAGTTTGCATTACTCCAAAACAATCTCCTGTTGCAGTTTAAATCCAGATGTTTTTTATAGCTTCATAACATTTCATGTCTTTTCACTAACTTGCTTTTAAAGTATTTATGGCACAAACGTCACGGCAGCAGGGAAAGGTCGATATTTACAAGTGAATATGTATCATATTAAATGATGCCTGGAAAAGCAATCAATAGAAATGACTTTTTCTCAATGGAACAGGCATGCAGGAAACTGCAGGGCCTGTAGTTATCAGCATTAAGACTAAAATACAGTTGAAAATACATATTCACCCATCTTTAGATTTCTGATGTCTACTGAGCTTGAGTCAGATATTATGGCTTATATTAAATAACTTTCTGAAAAAGAAACTACCTTAATCTGACCTTGTGGGTCGTTGTGATTGTGCACTCGTGGAAAAGAGCACAAGAATACCTCATTTAGACACACAAAAAACTTTCACTGTTGTAACATTACAGTATGAGTGAGGGATGGACAACCAGGTTGCAGCAGTAGTCTGTTTTCATTCCTACATTTACCTATATATTTCCTATTTAATGTGCTGACAAACAAATCTGCTTTTTAACGTCTTATATGTGTAACGTACAGAGACAGAGGATCATTCAAAGCAGTTTGTGTTAACATTTCAGCTACAAAAGTATTCAGCTTCAGTCCCAAATGAACGTTCACAGAAAATGCTAAATTGTACTGACACATACCGTACATACCGTACAGTAGTTGCAGAGTCTCGAGGGTGATGTTGAGTAGGTAGTAGGCCTAGTAAGCACAGGGATAAAGCATAACCTATAACAGTTCCTTCTTGGGGTTTTAAAGGCTTCTGAACATGCATTTATTCAAGTTGAGACATGTTTATCTGAGCAGCAAAAGGCAAGAAAAGCAGGGAGAATTGCTTTCAAAAACCCTTTTGATCTGAAAAAGATTAAAATCTGGGGGGCTTTTTTTCAGCAAAACCAAATTATACCCAAATTCAAGGCTAAATGACTCGATGCTTATTTGTATGATATTTTGCTCTGGGCCATAGCCTGCAGTGTTTTGGAGGAACATGGATACAAATTATGAAACAATTTGTTCCAGATGTGCATTGAAAAGATAATAGCAAGACATTTGCAAAACAACATTCTTGCTTTGCATCTGTGTATTCTTTCATTAAATAAATAGTTTTGTTGAAAAAACTAAGAAATTGCCCCTTATCATTTTTGCATAACTGCAGTCAAACAATATTTTGCACCGCTGCTGTAAAACAGGATGATAATGACGATTTTGAGAATTACAGAGCAGGGCCAAGGAGGTGACCGTGACTGATGGGAAATGAGAGGCACGTTGCCACGGCGAAGAAAGAAAAAAAATAAGCTGAGAAAAAAAGTTTGAGAATGTGTGCTGTGGTGGTGGTGCAGCAGCAGGGAAGTCTTTGTTTTTCACCATCTGCACTGTTCTTCACTTCTCGTATTTCTCACTGCAGCGTGGATAAGCATGCACATGAAAGACAGCGATCTTGTGTGTCTTTCTTTGTGCGGTTGAGGTTTGTTTGTATGAGAAGGGGAACGTGATATAGCCTACTGTACAGGAGAGGGGGGGTCATCAGTCCTCCTGACCCAAAATGAGTTAAGACGGAACAAGAGGAGGAGGGAGCACGTACTGTACAGAAACTAGATCGTTGGAACAAACTGTACTGAGAGGGTCTCATCAAGGTCAAATATTCTTCTGAAAAACACAATATAAAGTGGCACAGCTCTGTATATCCTACTTGACCTCACTGCACTGAAACACAGCAGACCACACCACTCAGTCATGCTGTCATGTCAGGCCTGCTGGGTGAATTCACTTCTCTGTGGTATGCCGATGAAGTGGGAAAGGCCTCGGCCTACAGCAGCTCTCATAGGCCAGGCAGCGGGATCCTCCATCTCCTCCAGTAAGTGGAGACATGTGAGACCAGTCAGTCTCCAATTAGGCCCAGACTGTTTCCCAGAAGCGCTGGAGGCCTCCCCCTGCCTCTCAACCCACCGCGGCGGGAGTAGGGTGCACCCCACGGTGTCCGGACCTGACCTCAGCTGGCATGAGAAGGGCCCTTTTCTCGCATGGACTCTTGCAGGCATGGAATGTTACACACACACAGGCAGGCATGCACACAGAAACGCTGTCACGCAAACATAAATGCAACACAGCCTGGAGGACATTTTCACGCAAACCAGTTCACAACTGCACATAATTAGCTTCAACGGGTTTTTTCAGTGTTGCATGCAGTTACCAAGTTAATCTAAGAACGGTGGTGCTTTGATTTTTCCATTCAGGGTAAAAAGCTGTCAATCACGTGTCAACATTGTTCTTGGACAAAAGGACAGAAAACAGCCTCCCATCAGATCTCCGGTAACAAACAAGTCAACATTAAACACACAGACAGACTGGAGCCAAGCGCAGCTCATACTTAAAAATCTTTTGAGATAACCTGCTGTGCTTTAAGTGCACATAGCCTACACTTCTTGTCCTGTGTTGACAGATGCATTGTGGCTTTACTGGAAGAATAAATCCCGCTTAAATCACTACGGGAATCTCTTGCTCTGCCGAGGGACACTGCATTCATCCTCGGGGCAGGATTTCTGAGAAAGGGAGTTTAAAAAACAAAGTCACAATAAAGTCTTTCCCTCCGCTCCACTATCTCTCTCCCTGTTTCTCTCTCTCGCTCTCTGCCTGCCACACACTCATATAACCGGGCATACACTGTATTTACAGTATATCACAGCATCTTAGTGTTGAGAGAGGTTATAAATGATGAAAAGCTGTAAACGTTTGGCTTGTGTCCAGCAGAGTAAAATACTGCTGGGATGTGGAATACATGATTCACTGATTTAGTTCCAAGTATTTGCCCACAAACATGCAGTTGTGTAAGTTTGAAAATTACCCGCACATAAAATCCATCTAAAACTGTCCGGAGCAGAAATAAAAATTAAGATTTATGGCTTCACTTCAGGTTTTATTCGAGCTTATCTTATATCTGAACATTAAAATGATGAAAAACTGGGCATCTGCTGTTTGCATTCACATTTTTTTGTGAATTGATAACTCCAGACCTGTGTTTGAAATGAGCACGTAGGTGACATAGTGACCTAGATACGAGAGTGTTAAAAGAATAAATTTGAGTGTGAAAACAGATTCTATCACACTATCTTCTGTTACAATCCCTGTGATTGAATCCTTCTGAATGAAACAAGAGCTTGCTCTGATGTATGACCCAGTTTTAAATGATAAACAATCATGTGTGGCTAATAAAAGGTACTGTAAGTGGTTTAACAGATAGACAGTGTAGTAACCGCAGTTACTGGCATTCTTGGATTATAACATGAGAAATGATGCAGCCGCCTCAAATTTAAATCTAAGCATTTGTTCCTGAATGTAATCAGTTCAAGGAATTGAATTTGACTGAATAGAATCGAGTTGAGAGATAGACGCTGTCTGAGTGCCACATCAATTAGATTTACTGGAAAGAAGAAACAACTTTTTTCCTTCGTACAATATTTTGGGGAGTGAACTTGCTGATACAGGGCCTTCAGAATAACTGTGAACAAGAGAGAAGGTTGTTTGTCCCAGCAGGAAAATTATATTGTGGGATTTTTCTGCACATTCATTGGACTGTGGGTGGCTCTCATTCTGGGAAACTTAGTAGTGTGTTTTTTGATGTGGTGCGAAAAGAAGCACATTTTCCCCCGTGGGACTTTTACAATCTATGCCTTGATGGAGCGTCCTGTACAGTATACTATCTCACAATAATGATTACAGGCATGTAGCGTTATAGAAATCTCAGATGGGAGCTTTTCTGATTTCTGGAACAAGCAGATTGTTTGTTTACATGCAGGTTGAACGTTGGGACGGACTGTACCCTCCTTCCAAGATTTCCTGCTGAGAACGGGAAAAAGAGGGAAAAGGAGGCCGTGGTTTGGAGCGGCTCCAGTAGAATTTCCTGTCTACAGGGAGTGACCAGCTAGAAAGGGACAAAAGGAAATGCCTTGAAAAGAGAGAGAGAGGCCTGCAGTGCTCCTTTCTAATCTCTGATCCAGGACCAGCCAACTGCAGCACTCTTATTTTTTATTATTATGATTAACGCCTTTGTTACTCTTGGAAAATAATGAAAAGCTGCAGCATTTGAGGGTCAGAATCAAAGTAAAAGAGTCCCACTGAGCTCCTCTGTGTGAAGCGTGCAATCAGAATCTGAAATATGTAGGAGGGGCTGTGGAGACAGGAGCTCCCTCTGTTAGGACTCTTGGGACACTGAGTGGCTGTTTGCAAAGTTAATAAACCCCAAAGTATAGGAGTTTCACATACGATGAAAGGCAGAGAGAGAAAAATTGGACTATTGCAGCCAGTTGTCTGAGAAACAGGGAGAAAAACAGAGTTGTGAAAGAAGAAGAAATGCATATCCTGACCGATGATGCAGCTGCAGTTTTATTAGAAGCTTTCTAAAACCATCACAGATGATGGCTGAGAAGATGAAAGAGTGCCGCTGTAACTCACTCTCGCAGAACTCCGAACAGAAACACACCTGCACCAGTAACAATAGGCTCTATTCAACACTCATTTTGTGCAAGGTCATCGAAGGCCCAGTCATGCACACATATGGAGCCATTTACTGATTGAGGGAATAGCTGGGATCACAGCTTCCTCTGGGTGACTGATGCATCCTGGGTAGTATCCTCAAACATCAGTCAGGCCCTTTAGACAATGTGGAGTAGGAAGAAATGAGGCGACTTATCGTTGAGGGAAAAACTTGTAATCAAGATCTGCCTCCACTAGAATTACAGGACATCTTCCAGGTAAATCCCCTCTGATCCACTGAAATGTCCCTGTCCTCTGCCTGGCACACATCACAGGCCGCTATCAGCGCTCTTATCTGGACAGTAACCACAAAACTGGTGTGTGAACGTTGCACATACACACTAAAGCTATCCGGAAATGTCAGACTTACCGGCACAACTCAGGATCAAGTTACTACTAGTGTTGTAGAGGAAGTGTACGTGTGTCTGCGTTTGCATGTGTTCATGAGTGTAGACGCATATGCATAACCAGTATATTATTGTATTTGGATACGAATTTGTATGCGTGCACATGTGTGTGTGCTCTGTGCACTGTCTCAATCCATGTATGTTTTGACAGCACACTCCCTCGTATGAGCACATTTAAACATGGTGTTCTCAGTTAACAGCATCCCTCAGCCAACCTGCTATAATAGTGTAGACAGATTTATTACCATCTACCCAATGACATCAGCCAGCTATTTCTGGGGTTTGTGGGAATAAAAGTCCATTTTGAAGATCCCGATTATGTCATTGGCTCCCTTTGTCTCCAAGCATTTGATACTGATAAACGGATGGTGGCGGCAGTGGCAGGCGAGCCCAGATAGGCGGGCAGCGTCAGATCAATCATATTATCTGCCATGATGCAATCTGAATGTTTGGGGCAGCAGTAGATCATGATCTGGACACTGCCCATTTCAGGGAACGTGACAGATGTGCATTCTCCAGATGCAGCTCGTACCATCATGGTGGTATGACCTCACATGCTGATTTCAGTTGGAACGTGATCAAAGAGGTAGAGATTGTAAGCCTGCACATGATGGTTTCCTTCAGGGTGTTAATTAGTTTCCCTCTTGTTTGCACATGACTCATACCTTGGAAAATATATCAAAAGAATTGTTTGACATTTTGGGAAACACGCTCATGAACTTTCTTGCCGATACCACCACTCATGGTAAATATGAAGATACAGCTTAGCCTAGCACAAAGACTGGAAACAGGGGGAAACTGCTAGCCTAGCACTGTCCAAAGGTAACATAAACAACAAGTGGCCGTTTTACAAGCTGTAATGTGCCGGACTATTTATTGGTTGGCTTTAGAGATGCTGGTAGGTGGATTTTGTTACCTTTGGATAGAGCCAGGCTAGCTGTTTCTCCCGGTTTCCAGTCTTTATGCTAAGCTAAGCTAAGCTAAGCTAACCGGCTGCTGGCTCTAGCTACACATGTACTGTACCAACATGAGAGTGGTATTAATGTTCTCATATCTATTTCTCGCAAAGAAAGTGAATAAGCTTATTTCCGAAAAAGTCAAACTATTCCTTTAAAAGTAAATAAGGCTTTGAACCAATTCTCCACAATTTAGAAGACTATTTCACACTTGAATAATTTTCTATATTTTTAGAGGCTTTCTATAGTCTGTAAAAGTGAAAACCTAGTGTGGTGCACTGTGGATCAGCTGATTTACACACTATAATCTCAAGCATTTTAACATCAACTTTCCAGTAAATGTTGAGGTGCCATGTGCTTAGCAACCACATCTAGCTCAATGTGGCTAGTGGTGGAAAATAATGACACACTGGATGCCCTGATGACGTTTGTGACATTCACTTCTTTCTTTGCCTCCTTCCTCAACACCATGACTACGCAGTCAAAATGATTTCAAATGCATTTCCTGTATCCATTTTCACAAGTTAGCGCTAAATGTCAAAATAGTCATTGCCACATTGTGTCAGCTATATGTGATTTGGAAAGAAGGGGTTTTGAAATTCCAGCGCGGGTCTCTCAGGAATTAGTCCTGTGATGTGTGTCTCAATAATAGCCCCAGCTGAAGCCCGCAGCTCAATGTCACATGGCAAAAATTTTGGCATGTGACCCACGTGGCTCTTCTAGTTGCAACTTATCACAACAGCACTAGACAGTCCTATTATTGTCTCAGTGCCGTATGCCAAGAAAATAAAAGCGAAGGAAAGAAAACAGGCCCTGGAAAATGGACAAGTTTACCACACCTCTCCTGTTGTCACAACAAAAGCTTTCCTCCTCTCCTCCTCCTCCTCCTGCTCGTTAAGCTTGAGAAGAGCAGAATTGGCACTGGCCCTGTCAATGGGCCACAGTTTAGAGCTATGTAAATATTGGAGCGGTGCCTGGAGTTGAAAAGTTTGCTGGTCATTTGCTGGCAGGGCCAACGTCAAACATTGCCAGAAAGTACGTCATAAAATCAGGAATCAAATAATTTATTCAAAGAGCATTCTTGGCAATGAAAGAGGCTACAGTTAATAAGATCCAGTGCACAGCTGTTAAGAGATAGATGGACATATGTTCGAGGGATGATAATTAATGGTGGAAAGTAACATTTTCTCAAGTACTGTACTTAAGCAGACATTTGAGGTACTTCTCTTTTACTCCGATACTTCCATTTTATGATACTTCATACTTCTACTCCATTACATTTCTGACTGAAATATTGTACTTTTTACTCCACTATATTTATATGGCAGCTATAATTACTAATTACTTTTCAAATTAAGATATTTCACACGCAAAAGTGTACTTAACTACAAAAGTCATTGTGGAACAATTTGTGGATGTGAAAAGTTCACAGCTCTGAGTTCTGCCTTCAGCTCGTCTCAGAGGGCAGTGGCAGTTTTGATGCTCTCAGCCTTTGAATAGACTCCGTGTGCTATGAAAGGAGGATTCTTACTCTAAGTGTTGCATGTGCCAAGCATGTCACACCTGATTTCACTGCAAACTTTCCCACCTTTTCAGATTATCAAGTGCCAATCATCCATTTTTAAGTAGGCCTAAACTGCTAATTGAGATAAAAAGAAACCCCCTGTCGGGTGCAGAAGGGTGGAGACAGGTTTTATCAGTGCAGTGTGTATGATAACACAAGTAGGTTCTCACCTTTTGCGCTGGTTAATTAAATATTTGTGTGAGCTTTTATTTAACTTAAAATTTAAATTTAATTTCAACGGTGGGTGAAGTTTAGTAAAGGTTTTAATGTACAGTTATGGATGGTTGCGGGAAATAGTGCATCCTGGAGAAGGACAGGAGGCAGATGGACTTGAGTGATGATGTTAGCGGCAGGTAGGAGGCAGGCTGACTTGAGTGGCGGTGTAGGAGGTTAGGCAGGAGAACAGCTAGACTGGTGAGTTGGTGAAAAAGTCACTGGAAGAATCACAAGAAAAGAACTTTGCAAAGTTACTACCACTGAATGAGATGGAACAACCTGGCACCGAGTAATTGTCGAGCTGGTGTCTTTATGCAGAGAGCGGATGAAAAGATTGATGACAGGTGTGGATACTAACAAGGTGCCAGTGCCGTTAGCCAAGCACACACACACACAAACACACACATGCACACATGCAAACAAGATGGGAGGAGACAAGAGAAAGACACACAAAGAAACACCAGGAAATACTGGAATCACAATGGAACTGGGACACACCATGTGCGAACTTTTTGCACGTGCTCACATGGTGTGATCACTTCCTACAAAAGGGTAAATGAGAACAGATAACAGTGTGTTCTTCCCTGTAAATGTACAGTAACGCCCCGTGGCAGGGTTGTGCAATTAGTGTGAAGACAAGAATATCTGACACTCATGAACAAAATGTTCATAAGAGAATTCCTGGCGTCACACCACATACCACGGGAGACTACTCTAACATGTTTCTACTCAACACAAAATACCCAAATATGTTCTATACAAGTCAAACAAAAAACAAAAAATCAAAAAAACAAAAACGGTTTGTGAGTTGTTTTTAAAAGAAAATGAGTTGTGAAAAACAGTGTTGCCACTTATGGTTTTGGTGGCTTGTAATTCATTCCCATCTGTGGTGGTCACACATGACACTTCCCATAATTCAACTAAACACACAAAGAACGACATTGACAGCAACAGAGAGAGAGAGAGAGAGAGAGAGAGAGAGGTACCAGGAAAGTGTTACTGGATGATTGGTAATCACACAGAAATGGTCTTGCTCAACCAACAAGGAAGTTTTACAGTAATACAGCTTTGACTGGCGATCCTCTAAAGCATTGTGACATTACAATAAGGGACACATGCAGGTAGAGCCAGGAAGTGAAGCTACCGTGCATGATAATGACACATAGCTAACAGGAATTAGATGGACTGATATACCAGGAACCTCCCGGCACATCTCAGACAATCAGTGACAGTTCCACAGTAGTTTACCTGATTAGAATTTTACAGTGATAGTTAACATCCCAGTAACAACAGTGTTTCATCTTACAACTCTTTCATTCTTGCAGTATCATTTAAAGCTTACAGTAAGTTGGACAAAAACAACGATTCTATTCTTAATTCAACCTCCATAATGGCCGAGGATATCCACTAAATAACATCTGCCGATGTTGTTGACTCAACCTGAATTCAGCTGTGCAAACTATGAGTGGCACCTTTGTGATTGCCAATGCCACAAATACATTTGATAAAACTGTCAAAACACGCAGAGCTGTCAAAAGACCTCCCTGTTCAGTGAAATTCTGCTAGACTAAGCAGCTCCAAAATATTTTGATGAATAACAATTTTCTGCTTTTCATCCCTCTTTCCAGTCGAGAGGTCCGCTTTTTACCCCTCGTACCCAGTGGGTTTACGGGAACCATGAGCTAGAGTATATTTTCTGACTCAGTGTGGGAAAACCTAAACAGCTGCCTTTTTCCCTAAACAGTGTTTTAGACTAACAAGCTATCGTGCGAGGCCATCCACTAAACCAAGGATGAATTCATCGAATTTGCACGTGACCTGAAACTCATTTGCTTTTTGTGTCATACTTAGAGCATTAGGAGGCTGGTTGAGCCTGGGCACACATTTAGATGACATGAGAAAACACGGACAAAAGGGCGGTTTTGGTTTTCTATTTAGATTTTGTGTAAACCTACTAGAAATAAAAGGCACAGAGAGGCACACACATGCGTAGCCTACAGAGCCAAATCTATCACTGCCAAGCCTCAGCCTCAGTTGATTGGCTGGAGTCCCGCAGCACACTACACCAACAGAGGGCGAAGCATTCTCAGCTCCAGGTCACTTGGTTCGTCAGCCGCCTCCACTGACCAACCATTTGAGGTCTGACCTCTGGTTAAGCACACACTTTCTGGTTTGTTTATTTTATTTTATGTTTTTAAGTCTTGACATCTGGGGGACACTTACAGTTCTTTTTTCCCCAACATCGTCCTTCTTGCTCCACTTCAAGATCCTTCTATGCCCCTCTATTAAAAGTGTAATTGACTTGGGAAATCACAGTAGACATGCTGAAGAGCCAAGTCAGCACGCTGTAATAATGTGCATAGTGGTTTCCATGGAGACGTGGTGAGCTAAAACACAGTGTGGGGGTTTGTCTTTCCCAGCTATAGCCAACTTGCTGCTCCTTTTCCCTCCCATGACTCTCATTATGGTCCCAGGGGAGACTTTGGATGCTAAACACATGCCTCACGATGATGACACAATAGATTTTCTGGAAACAAGTGGACTATCCTAGCGATTTCCCTTCCCCCCTATCCTGCTGGTGGTCTGAATCAGGCAACACCTGACTCACCTCTGTAGACACAGCTGGCTTTTACCAAAGCCCATCAGGCTCATTGGCGTCAGTCCATTGCCCACAAGCCCCTCCCTCTGTCCAGCTCCTAGCAGAGGTTTGGTAAAACTAGGCTGAGACGCTTCAGAGCTATTTTGCTGATTTCCAGTTTTTCACTTTTCAGTCTTCTGATGAGTAAAATGAGCCTGACATGACACCAAAGCCTGCAGCTAATCTGCAGTACAATAACCACCTGAGGCTAACGGTGGTCATAGCTGAATCAGCAGGGAGGGAGCTGATGAGGATGGTATGAGCACTCCATCAGTCACATGCATTTTGCCAAAGATTAGACTGAAAAGGATGATGGGTACGGGTGAGGTCAGGAGAAGAGTTAGGGTCACCACAGCAGGACGGGAGCTCGAACAAAATACAGGTTCTTTCACCGGATAATTGAGAATCAGCAAAGAACTATCCAAATGTAATATTCAACAGAGCTTAGATAAGCCAACGCCAAAAAACTGTTAATTAATACTATGCCTATATTTTAAAGTTATTTTTACTTTTTGTAAAATGCCCTTAATTTCGAATGAATTCTTGTGGTTGAATGATTATAATCTGCATATAAATATTTAATAAATGTTTTAAAACACATTATAAGGTAGTTGTAATCAAATATAAGGGCATTTGCAAGGGCAAGTGTTTATTATTGTACAAATTTTCGTCAACAAATATAACTTTTCCTGTGAGGATGTATTTTATATCATTACAGCTGTGTTTTACTATATTGTCATTCTTTATCTGATTATACCCCAGCCTCCATTAACTGCATGGGTGCCCGCAGGAGGACTTACAGTTGCCAAACACATAGACACTTGCACTTGTTTGTGTGTTACCTAAAAGCATTCTGTCTCAGGAAGGGATTTTTTTTTTGTGTGTGTGGCAGATTTAGTCAGAGAGGTTGGGGCAGAAAATAAAGCTCTTTGTTTGCATTGTAATGTTATATGTAAGAAGTTCTGTTCTTGTCTGGTGTCTGGTGCATGTGGGCTCATGTGCAAGACACAATCAATAACATAGCTGATTAAGTGCACATTTTCATATTAATGACATGCTAACAAAGTGCATTTGGAGAGAGCCCTTACCTGGTTTTAATATGGATCTAACATTTGGAACTTCAAAACAATCATAAAATATGGTCATTAACGCTGCAGGGGAAACTTGACCACAATGAGTAGCCTAAATAATAAACCTACTGCCCTTGGATACCAGCTGTTGTTATTGGGAAATACAGTCTTAATGTTCTGTGAAGTTCCCCCAAATCTGGCGCCCTCTATGGGGAACTAATGCTCAACATGCATACATTACTGTGAATTTCTCAGAAAGTGACTACACACTGAATCATTACCTCACACTTTACGCCAAAGCGGAACTTTGGAAAAGAAAAGGATATACAGTCAAATATGATTATCTTAATTCTGTAGCTGGTTCTTAAATTCTCAAAACAAATGTGACTGAAATCTGCACACTAAACAGACAGCTACTAGGTTACCAAAGGTAAATACGTACTGCTTGGAACTCCTTAACCTCGTTTTGGAGCAACGGGGGAGGGATGGGTGTGTGTGTGTGTGTG
>CM022470.1:10523190-10673646 GCA_011952105.1 Coreoperca whiteheadi | reverse complement strand
ACGAAAAATTTCCGAAAAACTAAGGTAAGGCCAACGGTTGTCAACAGTCTGATGACACAGAGTTTCCCCGGTTTCTTATACACATCTAGTGGGGTAAAAGAGAAGGGGGGGGGGGGGGGCGTTTCACATAGCAGGAATCCTTTAAAAAAATAAATAAATACATGCTTCCTGTCAATCTGCCAAAGAGAGAGGCTTTACTGGAAAGAGGCGGAGTCTCCTCGCACTTATAAGCCCTCCTCTCCTCCTCCAGCCTCGCTAGTAACTCACAGCTCACCGGGGAGGCGCGCAGGCTGCAACACGCAGAGAAAACTACTTTACTGAACTTTGTTGCCAAAGAACTTTCCTCCTGAGCAGCCATCTACTTGGATTTATTTTAAAAGAGCGAGTTTTGAGCATTGGAGGTGAGGATCTTTTCATCCCCCGACACAATAGCCTACTTATTATTTATGTATAAGCAGGTTTTAAAAGTGGCTAAATCTTGTCATGGGTGTTTGTCTAAGTAAAGTAGTTGGTTTGGTGAAGCCGGTCACGGCGTGTAAATTGCGCAATTCAGGATCACGATGTCCTTACAGGAACTGACCGTGGTGATTAGTCCCGAGGGCAGATTACACAAAAAAGTTTCCCCGAAATGGCTGAAAGTTAAATGGAAGCAGTTAGGTTAAACACGCTCTTAAAACCACAATTGAGAGAGGAGTTAAACAATTTGGTTCTTTTTTTCCCCTTTTGTTTCTAAGTTAGATGAAGGAAGGAAAAAATAAAAGGGATGGCGCTCTGGGGGTGATTTCCCCACCAGACATGTTTAAGTGCGTGATGCACAGAGCTTCCAGCATCTGGAAAAATAGTTTCCAATGCAGCTGCAGGAGTTGAAGAGTAGGTATTAGACCTCAACATGAGTAAAGCAGATCTTGGCTATGGCTGTAGGTCAGGACACATTTAAAACTGCATTTTTATGTGTTAGTGTCATCTTTTCCACGCTGACCTGAAACTCACATCTCCTCTCATGTCTCTTCAGGTGCTTAATTTCCAGAAAGACTGACCTCTTCATGCCCTCCACAACAACCCTCTGAACCTCCGTTTAACCCCACTTCTTCTCTTGTCTGTGTGGCCCTTGGTGCTCCCCCAGGCTGCCTAGAGAGCGGGCACAGCGCCATGGTAACTCACAGCAAGTTTGACTCCGCAATGAGCAGCAGCCTCTTGGACTCCAACATGCGGCTGCCTCACCATTACAAGACCTTCGCCTCCAAGACGCAGTATCAGATGGTCCTCGCCACGCTGCACAAGCTCCAGGAGAGTGGCTTCTACTGGGGCGCCATCACCGGGAAGGAGGCCAACGCCATGCTGGCTGCTGAGGCCACCGGCGTGTTCCTCATCCGGGACAGCTCCGACAACCGACACCTGTTCGCCCTCAGCGTCAAGACGGCGTCAGGAACAAAGAACCTGCGTATCCAATGTGACACGTCCTCTTTTTACCTGCAAACAGACCCTAAGAACGTTCAATCTGTCCCCCACTTTGACTGTGTCCTCAAGCTGGTCCATTACTACATGTCTCAGAGCAAAGGGAACACTCGCAGTGGGACTATCTACTACATTTACTCTGGAGGGGATAAGATTCCCCTGGAGCTCATCAAACCTCTCTCCTGTAGTTTGTCCACCCTGCAGCATTTGTGCAGGAAAACAGTCAATGGACATTTGGACATTTCTTCTAAAAGAGACCAACTTCCTCATCCTCTTAAGGAGTTTCTCCAGGAGTATGATGCGCCTATCTAGAGCTGTTGCACCAATGCTCTTGCAGGGGCAAAGACTTTGGAGTGTAACGAAGAAACTGGATGGGTTTCAGTACAGCTGTGTTCAAAGACATGAGGAGTTACAATGAAGCGGAGTCAAGAGAGTCAAGCCTGGGACTGTACTGACAAGATGTGTTTAGCTCTCACAGAAACGTCATCATCCGTCTCTTAAGGTCCACATTTCAGGAAGAGACACTGGAGTCGGGACTATTCCACAATGAGGGCCAAGAGAAAGAGCGCTACAATCTAAGGGAGATAACCCGGCCGTCATCCTACTGCCGATGACGTACAACTTACTGAAAACTGAAGTGAAGCTCACAGCTGTCTACAGTCTGATGACACACAGGTTCCCTCTGCTGCTAACCAATGTGCTGTGAGGCTGTCGACATCAGCCTCAGACAATCATCCATCCATTAAAGCTGGTCTAGCTTCTTTATGATCAGGCTGTTTTTTTTGCTGACCCTTGGATGATAATCTTGGACGTATTAGATGCATCCGTCCAGCATCCTGGGAGCTCTGACCACGTGTATGCTGGAAAGTCACAGACATTGGAAACTTAGAGTACAAATGAGTGGACACTGATGGCCTTCTGGGTGCTTATTTGTATCAGTCACTTCGGGGTGGGGGTGGGCAAACTTTGGAAAAAAAAAAGTTTTTATCTGAATGGTATAAGATGTTTTAAGACCAGAAGATGTGGAAAGATGTGACTCTGATATTTAGTGTAGAAGAAGGGTTTATGGCAAACTTGCCTGAACTAGACTACAGTTTGTTGGAATACCAACATGACTGAATCCTACATGATCTTACTTGAGAGAACAGTACCACTGCTGAAATCCTATAAATCACATTTTTATATATGGCTTCAGTGGTGAGGGAAAATGTACCAACAGATGTGGTAGTTTTTGTGGCACAGACAGGATCGCCATTGCTCGCAACTGAATGTATTAAACATGGTATCTGTCTTTTCCTAAGAGTCAGAATGTATATTATTTTCATGAGTTTACATGAATTAAGGTAAAATGGTAAATCTGTATTTGTGCTGTCTTTTATAAAGATGGACTTTTGCCAGCCAAAGTGCTGGCTACAGATGCTTGAAGATATTTGAGAAGTTTGACGAAGCAGGCAGACTGAAACAACTTTGCACTTATTTATATTTTTATGAACATTTCATTAATTTATAATAAAGAGCACTATTTTTCTATGACATGAAATCTCAGTGTTTGATTTGTTTTATGATGACTAAAACTTTATTTCTACAGGCACAGTAAACCGACTAAGTGTTTTTATTTATCTTACTTCACTAACACACTACACATCATATGCATGGATCTTTGAAGTTGAGTTTAGGTAACCTCACATTTGGTTTCGGGAATTTGCTCCAGAGGTCAGGCCAGAAGTTCAGTGTTTTTGATGATTTCCTCTTAAATTTCTCCTCTGCCTTGACGTCAGATGGGAAACCACTGCTCTACTTGACACTGCATTTTTAAAGACGCACTAAACGCAAACATATCTCAGTGTATTATCAATTCACCAGATATCAAGAGTTTTAAAGATTGGTTTCCTAGAAGACACCACAAGCTTAGTTTCAGCTTAAAACAGAGCAAAATAATGTGTCATTCTTATTTGCTGAGCTGATAACTTCTTCCTCAAAGAGCAGCTGCTTCAGACAAAATACACCAGAAGTGTAAAATAACAATCCAGTCTTCTAGAGAAGTACGAGCTGACCCTTTTATTCTTCTGTGACTCACTGGATTCTAGGTGTTAGTGTGACCGAACATGCTCTGACATGCACATAATGATTCAGCAGTGTGCTTATAATGTGAATGGCAAGTATAAAAATTCTCAGAAATGTCCCCTGTCCTGTACACAAATACACCGCTCAGGTTAGAAAAAGATACACATCAACATGCTTACTTTAGACAAGTTGTATTTACCGTTAACATATCCAGTAATTAAGATCCCTTATCTCTGGAACAACGTGTTCTTAACAGCAAACGGGTCCGTACACCTGGACACCAGACCAGACAACAGTCTGACTTGGGCCTACAAAATGTAAACTGTCACAGTGAAACCAGGCAAAGCCTCTAATAAAGAGACATGTTAATTCCCTTCCAACCAGCTGCACTATGAATTACATCATCTTCCTTCTGTGAATTATTGTTAGGATTATTTTTAGAACAACGCGTATCCTGCCTGGTTTTCATCTGTATGTGTGTGAACTTGTGAGTGCTTTACTTTCATATTCTCATTGAAATCTAAATAACCTCCCATTAACGTGTCTTTGTCAAAATTTGATCTAAAATGAAATTATATATTTTGGCAGTTTAATAAACCCTCATGTCATGTTTGGGGTCCTGATCTCTTTAACAGCTCAAATAAATTTGCTAAACATTGTTTAATCAACTTAAAACCTAATGACTTTAACTCATTTTATGAGCATTGCATGATTTTGTACAGATGACATATATCAGAAGTTCACGTGAAGAAAATGACGCATTACTTCAGTTTGGGTTTCTCAGCGACCACAGCGGTAAAACACGATCAATATAATGGATTTTAATATGATCTATATCTGTGATTGGTGTTGACAGTTCTTTCTACTCAACTTAATCCTTCCCCAATCCGCAAATAAGTCTATTTAGATTTTTGTCATTGCAGTTTTATATACATTTGTTCATAAGAGGTCCAACAGGGAGTTTGACCTCTCTACTGTTGTTATGTAGCCTAGCACATAACATACTGTACAGTTTTGTTTTGTCTGTACATGAGTTTCGGGCAACGAAAAAGGAATATATATATCTATATATCTATATCTATATCTATATATCTATATCTATATATATAGATATATATATCTATATATATATATATAGATATATATATATATTTGTCCATGCATAACACATATAACATTACATTTATTACATGAATTAACTTTTTTGATTAATTTGAAATGTTTAACCCATAGATTTTTTTTTACGCATTGCTGTCTTTAAGACTTGTAGCACACTATATTTTGAAGCTAAAGTAAAAATACTGGTGGATGACCTAAGGCGTTCATTGGTACCAACCATGTCATGCTATCTTGTCGTGAAGGCCACTGCATAACGCTCCAAAGTTAGGCTAAAGTTTGGTGAGGGAAAAGGGGTCCTTTTGAACTCTCTCTCTCTCTGTGTCTTCCATGTGTCAGTCAGAATCTTTCCTTTATTATAGCCATCATCCAATATCCATTATTGCAAGCTTCAATATGAAGAAGAAAAAAAGCGATTCATTGCGATTAATCACAGCAAATTCTAAGATGAATTAGTTAATTTGTTTAATCGATTAAAATACAAAAAATAGATTTGAAGGAAAAAAAATTGAAAGATTTTTGCACACATGCATCAGTGGAGTCTGTCGGACTCCAAAATTGAGGAAACACAGACATTATACAAAAATCAATGATGATTTCTACAATGACTTATTAATTAATCACTATCCCAGATGTAGCTTCTTTATTACTACAACACCTGTGAAGGCACAGATGCCTCATGTCTACACTGTACATAACATTAAGCGAGAGAGACCACAGCCAGCAAACACGTGAACGTTTACTGCAAACTGCTAAAATGATGGATGAGCCGGAATCTGCAATAACCTCCATATCCAACATAATTACGGGAACGAGCTCCTGCTACCTGCTTCCACAGCACTTTGCTGTTTCCTCTCAGCCATTGGGGCTCAGTGCAGAGGTTTCAGCGAGATAAAGGGTCTCTGAGGTGATTTGTGCTCTGTGAGAGGTCTTTTTTTCCCCTCAGTAATATCAAACCAACAAGGTGCTTATAAAATACATATTCAGAGGCTCCTTAATAAATGTAATTTATTTCTCAGAGAAAATGCTTGACTGCTTTGGAATACCACCACCACCATAAAACGCCTTTAAAATGGTTTGATTACAGAGAACTAAACAATCAGAGGATTTGGGAAACACTGTGAATCACCTTTTAGATTAAATTCATTTTAAGGAAGTGAGTGCAGGATGAATCTGGGAGCACTGTATCCCTTTTGTTTGTAATAATACCAAATAAGTGCAGGCTGCTGCAAAACCGCTGAGTATAACCCTTCACATGACCCTTCTTTCCAAGTAAGCCTGAGCTCCATGTATTCACAAGAAAACACATGCGAGATTCTGTATAGTATATTATGAGTGTTTTATTTGTTTGATTCATTTGAGTGGGGAGAATCTGTCAGTGATGTCAGCTCTACTAGTGTTATCAGCTGCTTTATCAGGTATTTAATGATAAGTATAAATAACCATTCAAAGGCATTATGCCTTTAAGGCCTGATCGACAGCTGAAACCAGTCTGACCTACAGTGGAGGACTATTAAAAGCACATAGGGGTTGGTGTGTGTCACTCAGGAGAAATTCTCTGGTAGTCTCTGGTCATGTGATTCTAGAGAACAAGTGCTGAAGAGTCAGAGTACGGCTTAAACAAGTCATGAATTTGTCATCTACGCCCCCAGCCTGTCACTGCATCTAAGGCAACCATTTGAAACCATCACAGCTCCCACATCAGGTTTTTCTGAGGAAGTACCCATATATCCTCCCTCCACAGCTGTACCCAAACCTGTCACACAGTTGACACAAAACAGTAAACTGATAAAGGTGGAAGGATGACATTTCTAGTTCAAGCTTTTTCCATTTTCCTAGGAACACTTATTTAAAGACTGCTTATTTCTCATACAGGAGTGTTGATGGGATTGGTGCTTAAAGTAGAAAATGTTTTATGTCAGTTAGGTAACTATAACATTTGAATGTGTCAAAAATCAAAGATTTTTGGAAGTTATGTACAAAATACATTTTTTTGTGTGGTTTGTGTAACCTCAAAGAGTGTTTCTGGATATCATTATTGCACTGCTTGTCAGCCTTATCTCGCCTGACAGCAGTTATTAATTCTAAATATTTTTAACCTGCCACATTTAAAATATTACCTCAATGTTGGCTTGGTATTTTACTTCATAAATCAAATTTCAAAGTATAATGGTTGTACAAACATGTAACCATGGCTGTATACACATTTGACACATTTTAGAAACTGACTTATTATAGCACAATGAAGTGCCTAAAGTCATGTTGGCGTTATGATAGAAATCCATTCACGTCAGCCTCTTAGTTCAAGAGGCTGTAGATCCTGGGATCTTGTGTTTCCAGTTTGACGTCACACTCCCACATGGGAGGAAGTCTAATCAGGCACACTAAGTGAAAACACCTGTGTTGGTAGACAGATATGCGTGTGGGGGCTTACAACGTGTAGCTCCTTACACAGCTACTGAGCTATCTAACTTAGATTAGCTAATAAGCCATGACAGTGTGACCATGGACCAGCATGCACACTACCACGACCCTGAAACTGGAGCAGCTAAATGGAATTCAGCCATTACACCTGTGCTTTTCTTACCGTTGTATGTCAAAATGTCTTCTTTCAACACCACCAGTGAATGCAGTCACCAAAGTTCTCACTCGACTTTGGGCCATGCTAGTAAACTATTAGAACAATTCCGGTAACTGAGAGAATTTAAGAACCGTATTTTACATAACCAAAGTTTGCGACATGAACTAAGTTTACTAGTGTCATAAGCTGACTTATGCATTTCTAGCATTGGCATGTGGTAGAGCTTATATTGTCTGATCATCAGCAACAGAAAGTATCTTGTAAGTAAGTGGGTTTTTGACTTTCCACACTGAATTCAAGCCCCACAGTTTCTTACTGAAAGTGCCACCGAGACTGGAACTGATATGGTTTTATTTGGGGTTGCTGGTAGTTCTGGGAAGAGTGGAATTAGTGGAAAGTTTAAAATGGTTGTTCCCCAGTTGCCCCAAAGGGATTCTTCCAAATGTTTCTAAGTATTGATTATGCAAAAAATGAGGAAGGTTACAGAAGCTAAACCACTTACTACAGATCACACAGGAAAAATCCAGTCACATCCTGTTACATAAAGCACAGTTTGCTGCAATATAGGGAAAATAGGACATTTAATCTTTTAACCCTCATCCTATTAAGATCAGACAGTCTACAACATTAGCATCTTTTAAATCCCTTTATTTTATAGGAAAACGATTATGAATATATGATATGTTGGTTTTACCATTATCTTCCCATTTAAGATTGTATAAACTTTGTTTTATCTCCCTGATGTTTTTATTTAAATTTTTTTTTTAACCTAGTTAAGAAAAGTGATACATAAATACAGTTTTTTATTATTATTATTATTATTATTATTATTATTATTATTACATTTTCAGGCTATCTTCTCAAATATTATTCTCAGATTTAGATTTTGTTCACCAGCAAGATAAATATTTTTGGTAATCTCAAAAGAACACAAGCAAGTGTGCAATGTACAATAAATAAAAATCCTGTAAGCATTTATTGTTACACTGTATTCATGTTTTACATTGACAAAAATAATCCTCTTATCTGAGAAAAAGCCTCACTGACTCCTGTATGCTGCAGAAAGTTACATATTATACTCATTTGCCTCATTTGCACCCTTTGACCTCAGCACATGCATATACAGTATGCTGACAGCACCTGGTTGAGAAAAAGCGAAAGCCTGATTACCACTCGTCTTTCCAGTATCTCAGTCTGTTTACAATTCCACAACTGCTGGTTGCCATGGAGTTATTGTCAATGAGCTCCAGATGCCAGATATCAGAGCCAACCAGGGCGTAGCAGTGAGTCACCATGGCCCGCAAGTCCCACCCTCCGAGACTCTTCTACGGGCACTCTCCTCCTGTTCCTCCTCGACGGCTCCAGATTTACTGTTAGCACTCCACTCCCCTGCGCCTTTCTCTGCTGCCTGGCTATAATACTATAAATCTGCTCCTCCATCTTCCATTCTTAGACCCTCTGCCACTTCAGCAGCTCTCTGTGCTGACTGTTACATGCCTGTTTTGCTTCAGGAGGGGGGTTTCCATGCAGGAGGAGAAAAAACAGATGAAGCAGGAATATGAGGGAATGCTACAAAATTAGAGCTTGATTATAAGACATTAACACTGACGGGATTGTGCATGAGCACTTCTGGCAGTTCTCAAAATGACCTATATAAATATTTACTCAAATAAAAAATACTCAAAGGACACAAAAACATCACTTTATTAGATACACCATCTTCCTTTACAAAGCTTACAAGGGTCAGTTTTTGTTCAAACTTTCTGACAGGTGCTAATTCAACTATATTATTATTGCTAAGGTCATGGTTAGTGGTCGTGTTTCTCATATTCTTAAGCGTCATGTAATTCTGGTGGGCAAAACATTAGAAACACCTTGAAATATAATGCAGTCCAGTTCAACACAGCGGCAAACTACAACCTCAATAATAAACATATAGTTAGATTAATACCTCACTGACAGTGTCAATCAAAACTGAACATTATTATCATTGTAACGATAGAATTTATGGCTGAGCTGTTGTATTGGATTGCATTAGATTTTACAGGTGTACTTAATAAAGCGGCCAATGAGTGTCCATGTGCATATACAGTTTTCAGTTGAGGATGGATTCATGCAGATGCTTGCTTTGAGTCATCAAAGTGTTACTACTATAGTAGCTCCTATTGTAGTGTGAAAACCTGCCTACAGTTTTACTGGAAACTGGCCATACAGGTACCAAAATATTCACGGTTCCTTGGTAACTTGATCCATGTTACACAATTTGTCACATTTGAGAATGGGCTTGTAGCTAAAATGCTACTTTGAGTCACACGAGAGCCACAATTAGGCCATGTCACTGCGTGGTTCCACACACCTACGCAGTGAGCTAACAATAGTTGACAAGTGATAGTCAGATTCAACACAATATAGATTTACACTGGGTACAAACCATTACTCATGCAAGTGCACAGGTGCAAAACTGCATTGGAAAACAAGTGGTGCGTGACAGCATAAGGCTGTTTTACTTTCATTTAATAGAAGTCATGAAGTTACTGACATACTGCTAGTTCAGGTAAATCACTGATAGTTTTCCTTTCCTTTCTGCATTTCCAGGAACCAAATTACGGTTGAAATGATTGTAATTCTCAAGCAGGTACTAAATGTAAACAATGTCAGCTGAAGAGAAATCCCTAACAGTCCTCCTGCACTGCCGGGAAACACCCTATGAGTCACAGTACTGTAGTAGTGGGTTGGCCCAGTGTGAAATGACGTATTTCTGGTGGATGGTTACTGCACAAGATACTTCAATACACTGTGCAAACCCAGCCTTCATTAGTTACAGCATGGGGAAACACAGGGCACCCACACACAGCGTGGTAATACAAGCCACACTAAAAATGTAATCAGCCTTCAAATAACACTGAACAGATAGTGTACGAGGTCTTTAACAAGCTTGTTGCTGTGCAGCACACTGGTGTTACCCTGACTCACTTCCTGATTATCTTATCTGAGTGGAAACACTTCAAACAATCAAAATTTGTTCACTATCTTTGGTTATTGTACATTCAACCTAATAAGCAGCAATACTGTATGCTGCAGGGACACTTTGTTGTACTGCATGTTGGGAGAACTAGCCGTTAGAATTACGAAACCATATTGTCTTCTGAAACATTTTATTTGAATACAGAACAGTGTGTTCTAAAAATGATCTATTGATGTGCGTTTTTGTCTTGTACACACAGCTCTGTGTGTGTGTAAGAGTCTTTTAATGGAACAGGGTGTGTCTCTACGTCAGGAAGCCTGATCTGGGTTGCACTGTGATGTAATTGGTAAATGCGGCACCCTTATGCCAATACACTCCCCATTCCTTGTGCAGCACATGTTGTCATCGCCATGGGAACCAAATAATGCAGTATTTGTATGTGAACTATATGTGTGTAGAGATCTATGCAGTAAACGTTCAGAGTACAGCTGCTCACATTGAGCACAAATGGGGTTTGAACGGTAGCCTATTTCTATAATGTTTGAAGAGAGGAGTTTGAAGTTTTGTTCTCATTCTTCACATTGGCAAAAACAGTGCCAGAAAACTCAGCAGTTTTGAATATTGAATAGAGAAAAAAAATACAGGAACTTCCTTCTTCTGGTGAAACCATAGAATTTTGCAAGAGTAGCAAAGCACTTTTCTCCAAAAGTACTCAAGTACTTCCTCCAATATTCCAGGGAATTAACTTCCTTAAGTCAAACGTTTCTCAGGTATCAATAAAGTTGCTCAACTGAAAAACCCTCTTGGATCTCATGCAAGGACTGTCCCTACCTACAACACCTCCTACTCCACCCTGAGGGAGGATGTAACACTCCTGCAGCTGTCTGGCTGTGGCATACCATATCAAACAGAAAGTAACAGCTGGCAGACAAACAAATCATCTAATGGGGCGTGACTAGTAGTTCCTCAGAAATTTCCTCTGAATTTGACTTTTATAGATGCTGGTATGGCACGGATGAGATCAACAGATAAATGTATCTATGCTGTGTTCTCAGTCACTTTTAGTGTGTATAGATGTGTTGTACTGATTAGTCTGTTGAGATATGCTAAGCCATTTGCAAAGCCATTACAGTCACTGTGACATGTAGACATGCATTTCAGCACCCTCACCAGCAAAACCACCATATTGACCACCTGTGCAAGCAGCTTATAACGACCCATATTTACATTTATTGTTAGGCAGCGGCCTGTTGTGGCCGTAGCAATTATAAGGCAGCAGAATAGAGCGATAAAGTTTGTATAGTGACAAGGTCGAGGTCTTTCAAAGTCTTGTGGGGCCAGTGAGCATAACTTGATGACCTGGTAGTTTGGCCACTATGTTAAATTGGCTTCCAAGCCCTGAGCACTTCCTGGGGGTTTGCCCAAACCATGATCTTTTCCTAAATCTAACCAAATAGTTTTGTTGCCTAAACTTAACTAAACTGCGATTGTTAATGTGTTTAACATTACTTGGGTATCAATATAGTTGCTCACCAGAAAAACACTCTTAGATCTCATGCTGTCAAAAGACAAGGACTGTCTACGCCAGTCACTGGCACTTTCCAACGGTCAAATACTGTATGTAGCATGATCAACGTGCATGCCAATGAACATTTTGCCAAAATGCCATATCTCACACTCCTCCATGTGTGTGCCTGTGGGCTGCCTGTGCTACTCCTTTTCTCATCCCTTTGGGGTAAGAAGGCAGAGACACAAGGCAATAGAAGACATTCTGTTGTAGCCTACACTGACATCATTTTACTATCTCATTTGCTGTTATAGGTGTATGTATGCATAGGGACATATGTGTATTGTCATAATAACAGATACCATATTGCAGCATGATTAACACTGTGTATTAAGCCTGCTCATTTATTACTAAGCAACTGAGTAGGCCAAGATTTTAAACATGAAAGGCTTAGACATGTAATAAACTTTATTAATTCTTTAGGAAAGAAACTGAGACAAAGAAAACAGTTAAGACAAGATAGAGGAAGAGTGGGAGTGCTGAAGTTTGCCACGGAAATTTGACACCGCTGCCCCCTGGGGAGACGACTGCAAAGCCATGAGTGACGCCAGGGATCACCCTCTTGTTTTTGGCGCTGGTTTTGTGCACTGCTCAACTTCAGCTCCTCTCCCTCTGGCTTGTGGACCAGAGGAGGGGGCTCAAACGCTGAATCTTTAGAACTCAGTCATCATCTGGCAGACTCTAACACCACGTTGCCATCACAACCAAGCCAACTAGTTGTAAGGAAAACCTTATCATCCTATGGCCTGATGAGAGCAAGAGGAACGTAGATGGCCTTTTATTTTATTTGGAGTTGATGCTTCAAATTACTTCAAGTAAGTTAGCATTAGGTCAGGAGTACAATATAGGCCTCATCATGATATGGAATCATAAAGTATTTCACTTGTGCTTCCCAGTAACCACGTGCTCAATTGTGCATTATTATTAAAGTGATTTCACTGATAAATTTAAACAGTGGTTCCTCCACTGCCTCCTGTTTCCATAAAATAAGACATTTACCATAATTTACTGCTTTACCTCGCACACACTGGTTTTTGTTCAATCATTAATTGTTTGGGTTGTATTCAAAATTTCATTCATGCATTTATTAATCATTCATCGCTGAATGCATTGCATTTGTTCATTCATTTGTTGTTTAGTGAGTTATGCATGAAGTTAGTAGTTTATTGTGTGTGTAGTCTAGATAGTTTAACAAACCTTTCATTTCATTTAAGTACTTGATAATGTGGTTTGTGTGTATGAAATATATACGGTCACTGTACATGAGTCAAGAACTGTAGCAACCATTAGATCCAGACTTAATTAGGTAATTGGCTATTAATTTTCTCTTTTTGAAAGGTGGTTCCCCCTGAGATGAATTTAACGTGAGTTAAATTCAATTATTTTATGTGAATAGCTTATTCCTTTGTGCCTTAGAGTTCTATTGTTGTCAAAAAAGTATTTTAAAGAATCAGCAGCTGAAAATAGTCCCCAACAAATGCACAATTTACTAACGTTTGTTAAAAAGTGCAGTATCCAACTGTTTTAGGAAATTATTGACACTGAAGACATTTTTGAAGATTTACATCTCCAGTAGGAACCAGTGGGCTTGGGGCTGAGTGCCACAGATAGGATGGGGAAGTCAGAAAGTACTGAGAGATGGACTAACCCATTGTTGGATTTGGTCTTTTGTTGACAATAACAGCAATATCGAATAACACCAGCCTTATCCTTTAACGTGCATAGTTGGTCTGATTTGCCCTATGTCTTTTGTTCCTTCTTTTTTTCTTCCACCCATCTGATTCCATTTGCCAGCTGTAGCTACTCTGACCTTCATCTTTTGATAGAAAAAAAAGACTAAACGTTTTCCAAAGAACAAGAGATGAGCTGCAAGTCTTTGTAATGTGGCAGATGCCTGCAGGCTTTCATGCTCACCTAACGCTAAATCTGGACTGAACACCTACTCCTGGCACTCCATGGCACAGAGTAACCACTACCTCTCTATATGGCAGGTCATAAAGCCACCACGATTAACTGTGATTCATGTGAGTGGGTATAAATGTTACATTGAATAGAACTTTTCACCTCTTGCATAATCAGGTTCTTATCAGGTGAATGATACTTTATATAATTCTTCCCTGTAAGTGACAATAATAAATAGACCTAGGTTAATGATTGTCCAATATCAGTGTGTGCGAGTGTTCCTGTTAAAACTATCTGACTCATGCTTCAAGATAAAAGTGAGTGATGGTTAAATGAATGGCCTCAACTGTAAGTGTCAATGACAGAAAAGGAAACCAGTTGGATGAAAAAGGGCAGCAAGAAAAGTTAAAATACAGTAATATGGACCCACTGAAACCTGATAATCCCCCTGCTTTTGGTAGCATCTCTGCTGTTTCACCGCCATGCAAAATGTAAACCTTCTGCATCAGGTTGAGGGATTAAGACAAAGCAGATAACACTGGCAACATAGCCAAAGAAACTTGTATCTATGTAAACACTTATGTAAACACCTGCTTTTTAAATGGGGTTCGTAGGTTTGTGCATTTAAATGACAATAACCCAGGACATATGGGATATCGCCTTTGTGTTACTTTGGTACATACACAGGCAAATAATCTGCATGTAAACTCAAATGATAGCACCACTTGTAAGTGTGTTATCTGATTTTATTTTCCCTCTTACATGATTTCTCTCATAAATCTGTTTCTTGTTTGCATGCTTTTCCTTCTGTTCCCACAAAATGGCATTTGGCTCTCAGCAGACAAAGTGTCGGATTGTCAAATGTGGTGGTTGGAAATCAACGTGAGCATGATGTGACCATATGCTGGGATTGAAATAAAAAATAAACAATGAACAAAACCCACATACTTAGATAATTTGTAGATCATAAACCAGCAGCAGGAGCTTTACTGGAAACTGTCTAATCATTTGACACACAGTTGAGCCATTCAATATAGCCACTTACTTGTGTTCTTGTGAAATAGAGATAGAGATAGATAGATAAAGAGAGGCCTTGTCAATATGTGTATATGTTTACATAACTTCTACATATTTACATTGTATGTGCACATTATGTGCACATTAGGTCAGAACTTTATGATAAGAGAACAAAGAACTGAAAGAGCTGAAACCAGAGCTCAGTTGGTTTGAGCTAACAGGTCGTTCCTGTAACAGAGGTCATCAGGTGACCAAAAAATAACCCTGAATGCCCGAGTGCCGGGATGGTGAGTCAGCAAAGAGTGCAGCCAATTACTGGATCCCTGGCAAAAACAGTATAAACAAAAAGAAAACACATGACAAGTAAACTAGAATAAAACATGTTGTCAAAATGTGTGGATTATCAGTTTTTTATATGAACACCCAATGTCAGTGAATACTTTTATGTACATTTCATACAGCATATGACACTGAGTACAACATATTTATATTACATCATTTTAATATGACAGACATGTACAGCAGTGGTGGAAGAGGTACTCAGATCTTTTACTAGTAAAACTAGCAATACCACAGTGTTGAAATACTCAATTACAAGAAGAAGCCCTTTATTGAAAAAGTAAAAGTACAGAAGTATTAACATCAAATAATAATTTAAGTAGCTACCACAAAAATGACTTTTGCAGAATGACCCATTTCAGAATAATACATATAATATTAATAGATTAGAATAATTGATACATTAATATGTAAGCATCATTTTAATGTTGCAGCTGAAAAAGGTGGGTGTAAATGACCCTTTAAAATGACTGTAGAATTGCAATGTTTACTTTTAATTTTGAATAGTTTTACATGAGGTTTAATTCATCTGACATCGTTTAGGACTTTTATTTTGGAGGACTTTTATTTTGAAGGCAGGTTTTTTCTGGTTGTCACCCCGTTCTCCTTGGCAAGATGGGGCATGACAGAATTTAACAGAAAGGGCTGAATGAGTAAGTAGGGTTCAAGGTTGTAGAAATGCTGGAAAGTGAACAAGATTTGAGTTTTGTTTGCTATAAATATTTGGTAATGGTTGGCACACGCAAAAAACGTTGTATACTGTGTAGTGAGAAAAGTATGTTAGCACTAGTTAAATTTCAGCTAACGTTACTAGCTTGGCCTTGCACTTTGTCCATGATGCTGGTAACTGTTAATACCTTGCAGCCTTTATATGAAGCTAAGCTAATGCAAATCATTGTCAAGGTATTTGTGGATAATTTACACTTTGTGTGTAGTTTGTTCTAAGGTTGACAGCCTGTTTGTATTAATAAGTAAATGTACAAATAGCCTAGCTAACTTAACAGCATAGACTTATTGTCTAATTTTGCTTTCAGTGCATTATACATTTTTATGGCTAATGTTACTGTGAAATGTGCAGTATTATGAGAGCCTTTTTAGTTTTCCGGTGTGTTCGTGGAATAGTACTATCTGTATTGCCAATAAAAGTTTCATGGCCCATCGGTTTGAGAGTTGGCCATTGCTTCAGCTGGGGATTCTATGGTCGGGCTAATTTTAATTTCTTTAGCTACTGCTAGGTAGCTTCATCTATAGAAATACGTCATCATTTATTCGTTGGTTGTATTTTGTATGGATATTCTGAATCTGCAAAGTAACTAGCAACTAAATCAGTCAAATAATGTTGTGAGGTCCAAGTATAAAGTAGCATAACATGGAATTGAAATAGTTCAGTTTACAGTGTAAATAAGATTTATATAGATGTTTTATGTAGGAAGTGGTACCTGACAAGTTGTAAGTTCTATGATTGTAATGGATCAGGTGGAGGCTAAGAACCACCCAATGCGAAGTTGTTTTGCACATCTGGATTCATGCAATTATGAATCACATTTTCAGTGTCCACCGTATAATATAAGAATATAAAAGCAAGAGAGAAGGAGCCTGAATGCAACGTACGAATGGATGTACTGACAGTGTGATTAGTATACTGTGAGTGCACTGCATGTGCCGCCAACTGTCCAATCTAGGTAAAGTTGCAAACAATAGTAATATACAACGACCACTGGCCTAGCAAGATATGACTTTTACCACTTACCATGCATAAGAAAGAAAACTGAACAAAACAAAATGTGGAAACACAGAGGAAGCCATGTTCCATTAAAAGCACCACTGGATGTTGTGGGTCACAGAGGGCATCCATTTTAAAGAGTCAGTATTAAATCATTCCCAGCTCTTGCCTGTTTTTAGTTATTGAGCAGTGCTGTTCTGTTCCATAGGGACTATATTGTTTAAAAAGTTAATTGGCACGTTAGTGTATCCTGATTTAGTTTGAGTTTTAAAAGCGCTCGGCATCTGGAATCCTACGGTGTGTGGGCTTTGGGCTCCTCCTCTCTGTTGGATTTAATGTATTCTCTGTATGCTATGCTCTTTTGTTTAGAGGGAGTGTGGGTGTTAAATTGTGCTTATCACTTCCCTTGACGAGTCTTTGTTATGGCGGATCCTCACTTTTCGTTATGCAACTCAGAAGAACCTAATGAGCCTTGGGAACACACACACTTCTGCAGAAAGTAAGTATGTGGGGATGCTTATGAAAATGAGTCATGATGATTTTCCTCAAAACTCTTTTTACAAGTGGTTCCTTGCTTTAGTTAAAGCAAAGTTACAGTAAATCACAACAGAGGCATCTGCAAATAAATCCTCCCCTGGTTTTAAATTAAAAGAGACATGGAAAAAATGTACTAGTGTTGGGTTTCTAATCCGTTTTGGAAGATCCAACACAAGAACGGGAGCGGGGGCTTAGACAGACACTTGTACTCTATTTTCAGTTGAACATTTCTGTCAGCAAATGAAAGGTGTCCCAGGAAAAACAAGCGGCTGCCATGGAGATGACCACTGAAGACACTCAGATCTCTCACGTCACAGGAAACCACACGGCATGGAGAGTGCTCCTGCCACTTCCATGGAAATGCGAGCAGGGAACAATCTGATATTGTACACAGTTCCAGCAGCCCACACACCATCTCCAAAGCACGCTCCCCGCACGCTGACTCTCCCAACACAACAAATCTCAACCTCAAATGTCACTGCCATGATACTAAAGGCCACTATTATGGGCCCTGGAGAGGAAACAGAACATTTTAGTCTGTTTGCTCTTTTCTTGATGGGAAATCCCCACTATAGATGGGCTTCAATCCGGGTGCTTTCCATTGCTATGAAAAGTGCATTCAATTACACAATTTTTAACATCAATAAGGGAAAAAGGAAGTTTCTGAATGTTTCGATTTACACTTCAAAAACTTGCTGTGAGAAGTTCACAATAGTCAGGACTGTGTGTTTCTGTGTCTGTGTATGCACGTAAAAGAGTTGATGTTTATTAAAAGTGCAGCTTGAGTGGCGATTTATAGCTTAATAGTATAGTGTACAGTGCATGTACTGCATGTTAGTGGCTTCAAATCAGCGTAGAGAATGCTGACAGGGTGAAGAGGTTCAGTTTCCAATTAAGCTTTACGAGAAGATGCTTGAGTTGAGCTCTTTTGAACATTGATGCCTGCTGTGCTGGGTCAAGTAAATGGGATTTGTGTATAGTACACCACTGTGGCAAGGTTTTGGTGCTATCCACTAAGGGCACCCAGTTTGTGGCACTTTTTGCGGCTCTCCTGTAAAATATGATGAGCAAAAACAGAGGCAATAACAGCACGGGAAAGACCGTCGTGCCCTGGGTGCAGAAATATTCCACACATAAGCGCAACACTTTTGAAGGTTTTGTTTACGTCCCCCCTGTGTATCCTGCTCAGTGGTCTGAACCGTTGCATATACTAATGTAAGTGGGAATTTCTGAAATTCAGTAAACGGTTTACTTTATCCTGGTACCTTTGCTTGCTGCTAGACTACATTTCCCAGATTCCATCTCTGTAGCACATGAGTTGTCTCTTCAGTGGGTGTTACTGGTGACTGCTAGGATAGGAAGTTGGCGTCGCTCTGGTTCCCTCGGCTAAAAGCCAATGGGATTTTTCTAATTTCATTTTTGTTGCAACATGCTAACGTTTTATGTGAGGCCTTTAGTAACTACTGAGCCTCATTTGAATGCGATAGCATAATTAAACATTACAGCCGGCCAGGTGCAGGCCTTATCACGTGATCCACTGAAAAGACTGGCAGAGACTAACGCTTATCGGGCAAAGTATGTATGCACATTTTAAGCGGTGTAATGTGCCTTAATGAAGGAAAGGAAAAGTTCAGCTGTGAACACGTGACTTCTCTCGGAAAACTAATAATGGCAGTTGAACTGACTCACAGCTTTGGAAACAGCACGACGAAGATCCACAATGTTTAGTAACAAACAGATAAAATTAAAAGTACAGATGGCACTTCAGCAGTATGTATTGAATATTTAAACTTTGCTGAATGCCATTTGTGCAGCCCTTTAGAAAAATGAGCTCACAGGTCAGAAGAGGACAGGATACACGCAGGCAGACTCATTTTCACTGGGCTGAGTCACGTTTCATTTATGGAGATTTGGAGGAGGTGGAAACTTGGATTTAACACATCGTCTCTCCCTCTTTATCGCTCTCTTTTTAATAATAAAAATGTTTTTCAGTGCATGGATCATTTTGCATTCATTACATTCAATTAAAGTTTAGGTAAAAGACATAATAGCACAATAGCCGTCTCCGCCTTGCTGCTGGGTTGTGTTACGGTGTCGGTGGTTGTTCCAGCTGCTTTACCAGATTGTCACAACAATAAAGTGCAGTCGTCCGGTTTCGTAGACAAACAAACACACTTTTCACAGTGTATTTACCACAATAACATCCATCAGTTTGGGAATAAACTCACACAAAACACCAGCGTGGATAGAGTGTGAGGTATACTTCATAAATAGCTCCCTGAGGACACTATTATCAAGGCTTCTGAGGGGTCTGGGACTATAATTGGTCAAGTGATTGTCTATCACAGTCTGGGGGAAAAGTCTTAAGCAAGGCAACAAGGTTCTGTATCTCATAAAACCTTTTGAATGAATAGAGGTGATTATTAGACTCTGTTCCTGCAGGTTGAGTCACAAAGTACACACAATGACTGTAAACAGGGATGGATCACTATTCCCATCATCTACACACTCACACACACACACAAAGACACACATCCTGCCTGGATACATATTATCTCAAAAAATGTTTCATGTTAGTTCGTCTTTACGCCCAAATGGTCTGAGTCGCTCGTGGTTTCCTATATCTCGTTAACAGTTAACATAACCCTTGGCTGTAATGAATATCAATGTGGGAAGTGCAACTACAGAAAGACTGGAACTAATGCGATGAATGCAACGTTGGTCAAAAAAGGGAAAAAAAACCATTGCTAAATAGTGTATTTGCAGTATATCCCGGCACAGAGACTATAATGTACAGTACACTCTTGCACAATGCCTCTAACTAGAAATACACTTGCTCAATTTTCATACCAGAGGAAGTGCTGAAATTGCTCTGTGTATTAAGTATGAAAATAGTGAGTGTGACTGATTGCACAGGTGCAGGTGTTAAAAGATGCGATATCTTACTGACCAACAGTGAACGGATCACTGAGAAACAAAGCTGCTGGGGCGGACAGTTGGGAACTCTTAGCTTGCTGGGAAGTTAATTATCAATGATGGACACACATATGTCGCATACGTGTGTGTGGTTATGACCTTTACTGTGCATTTTTGGAACTATTTGACACCATGCGCAGAGAGGGGAAGTGGATAACCTTTTCAGTTGATTTGATGAAAGACTGCTAAAATATTCCACAATGGTCACTCAGTGTTGGTGTGGCTGTAATCAACTGGAAATGGACAATTGTGTTATAATGAACCTGTCATGCATCGCTTCTGTTCTGATGAAATGGGGTGATTCAAGCAGAATGGATTGAGCAGTGCTTTCATGACTTGTTATGAAATTATGGCAACATTTTAGGCTACATTAAGGTACATGTATTGGCCATTAACTAGTTGCTTATTGGCAGCATATTAGTAGCATTTTGGCATATTAATTAAGTGTTATTAAGGTAGAATGACTCTTCTTGTGGTACTACCACCTTATAAGTCGCGAAATTATATGCAAGTCATGCATTTCTGAATGATCTTCCAAGGATCTGGGCGTCTTTTTGTGATATTGTCTGTTACACTATAATCTGACATCATTATACAACACCGCATGTTCATGAGGGCATACTGTTTGTTGTTATATGAACCATAGAAGTACAGACGTATCAGCATCAAACTATACTGAAAAGTACCAAAAGGAGAAGCACTCATTATGTACAGTGCCCCATTTTAGAAAGACGTATATATATTATTGGATTCAAATTATTCATGCATTAATGTATGTATCACTTTAATGTTGCAGCTGGAAGACATGGGACTTATTCTAATCAATATAGCCTACTGCTGGGTAATTTAACCTCTTATTATTCATACATATGCAATATCCTATATTAATACATCATAATTGATTTGTTTTATTTGTTGTTTATTTCTTAATTACATTTTGTGAAACATGAAATTACTCAAGTACAAGTACCTCAAAACGTACCACCACTGCTGGTTTGTAAGTACGATGTAAGTTTAAATCAACTTGTTGTAGGGGAACTAGAAATGTAGGGGGATATAAAAATATTAATTTACTTGCTGTTTCTATGGCAAATCAATAGGTAAAGAAGATGATACAAGTCACAAAACACTAATTACAGATATTAGACATATGAGAGGATGAGTGAGTGGCTATGTGATTTAAAAATGGGGAAGAAAAACAGTGAATCCTTTCTTTGTAACATGGCCCTTCATGTTAGCTGCCATCAGAACAGCTTGTCTGATACAATTCGCATGAATGAGAACATGACTACCATAGATAGAAGAATGGGAGGAGAAGAGGGAGGGGAGTTGCTCTCTTAGTAGCAATTCAAGGAATTTATTGTGGCCTCTGAGAAGTGTGACTCATCCTGTGGTGTATCAGGAAACCCTTCAGATGTTGGTTACAAACTGTGTGCCTTAAGCAAATGCAACCACATTTATGCAAAAGACTCCTCCTAACCTCTCTCTTTCTTGCTTGTTCTCTTTTTAAAAAATTAATTCACATTCTCAAAACTTACACCATTTATGTGTGGCAGGCCCCACTTTCTGCCCCTGCACAATCTGCTCCTCCCCACTGCAGTTTTACTTTACCCTAAAACTCACGCAGGATATTGACACATTTGTGATTGGAAGCGGCAACACAGTAACACAACTTCACATCCCAAACTGCTCACGTCAGACGAAGTTACATTCATTCTAAAACCTCATCCCCACTTCCAGAGACAGACAGTCTCTAACAGAGCGATGTACTGGAGTCAGCCTGAATTACTGGTCGTGGATTATTTCCAACCAATAAGTGTGAGTCTTAAAAAAACAATTTAAAAGATGAATTGCTCAACCAAAAACAAAAAGTATTTGGAAAGAACAAATGAATCAGGAATTAGAACATAAAGCCTCAGCCAACATCTGATTCACTCATCTGGAATTTATGTGCGTAAGCCCCCATCAGACGCTTTTACTGAGTTTCAGTGGACTTTTATTTATTTTCTTCAAAATATTCTTTAAACATGTGGCTATTTCTAATAAAACATCAGTGTTGAAAGAGAGAGAAACCTCCCCCGGGTTTCTCTCTCTCGTTCATGGTGTGTGACATCAGGCCAAGAGAGCAGAAAACCTTCCCCCTCCTCTTACCCATAGCAGTGATAGGATAGGAAGTTTCACTTCTGGGACCCCTGTGTTTCGACTGCGGTGAAGATGACACCCCGAGGCCCACACCTGCCAGATGATGGGTTTCCTCTAAACTCTAAGTCTTTATCACACATATACAAGTGTCATGTTTAGTCAGATAAAGGTAAAGGCAGCATCCAGTCAGACTGAATGATTCCATTGCTTTGTTGTTGGGTGGGCAAAGTGTATATGAGTACTCACAGTTCCTGTAAGATTTACAAAATTTCACGATAGTGGTGTTTAGAGGTCTGACGTGAAAAGGAACCCACTGTTAATCACAGTCTATGTCTCTGTATGATGGAATTGTATACTGTTGTAGCAGATACTTGATATGATGATAAAAGCATGTTATCTCAAGCTGGAATGGGTTTTTTATTTCTTTTATTTGAACTTGCGTCGCTACATCTGATACAGTTTTTCTCAAGTATGCTACTTCACCTGGTGTGTGTGTGTGTGTGTGTGTGTGTGCGTGTGTGTGTGTGTGTGTGTGTGTGTGTGTGTGTGTGTGCGTGTGGTGGGGGAGGCAGAGAACAGAGAAAAGACACAAAGGAGATGGCAAGAGAGAGAGAGATACAGCAAGATAATTTCAAACTTGCAAGGCAAATTGTGGAAAGTGAGAGTGAAAAACTTGAGGCTTTGGACATCAAAAGATGTCGACCTCATATGTTTTGCTAATCTGACTCAGGTGAGCTGTGTCAAAGAAGCCCTGCTCCCTGCTTCCTGGAAAAAGTCTGTTGCAAAACTAAAAGTTTTTCTTAACACATCAGGTAACCAGAAAGTAAGCTTCCCATAAATGACAGGCTTGCAACATCACAAAAGCACTTGGCTCTCACAAAAAGAAACAAGGCAGGGGTAAAATGTTATGACATGTAAAAGAAAACTTTCTTTTTACTAGAGCAAGACAGTCTAATTAAACGTTTGGATTTGAATAGTTTAAAATTACCTTAGGTCACTGCTTTCCCTGATCTGGTCTTCCTGGAAATCAAATGGATAGCCTTATTTGGAAGCCATATAACACAGGCCCCATTCAAATGACCATTTATTCCAGTAATTCAGATATGACATAGGGAAATGCCTCATTACACTCCACTGCACATCGCTTGTCAGCTTCTGTATTCAGTATTTCCTGTCATTCATTAGTTTTGATATTTGAATGTTTCCCACCATAGATATGGCTTAACTCAATTCCTTTTTCATCAGGTTTATGCACAGGAATAACCCTTAATCTGTAATTCATACTTATTGTCATAGACACCCCTGCCACAATGTGATTTTCAGAATATAAATAGGTAGATTTAAAGAGAAAAAAAATAAAAGTTCCTCTCACACTATCTGCTGTGCTGACTCCTCGTGACTCATATAAAGTCACCTCCTGGTCAGTTTTACTGTGACCACTGGCTCAAGGACAGGCAGAGCAGCTGCTTATTGAATGGACTGTGTAACAGGGGAGAACAATATGTGAATGTTTAACAAATTGGATGTAAGATTCAGCGAGCTCTCATTTTGCCTCTGCATAAACTGATTCCAATTATACATCAATACACACCAAATCTGGAAGGCTGTCAGCACATATGTGAAGAAGCAGAGCAACAGGCTAACAGGCCCGTGCTCGTGACAGATACTTGTCTTCTGATTCAGGAGGTTTTATGACTTGAATTCATTGTAGATGTGTAGCTTTTGCAGTGTTGTTTTCTTACTGGATGTTGAGAAACACTGCAGTACTATGCAAATATTCTTAATATACCTCCAAACATTCTTGTTTTGTCTTAAAAAAGTAGGACAGCTTTTTATTTTCCCATGTGGGAGCAATAAAGTTAATATTTATCTTAGATAGCAGATTAGCCCACATTTCCCGCAAAGCCCCCTTTCACACATGAGCACTGGACTCGGCAAAATAATGTTTTTTCCTCTCTCATACACAGAAAAAATTCCACATTGAGTGTATTCCCAAATGACATGTCCATTCCCAAAACTGATGAGACTTGCCAAATGACTTGCGAAATTAGGGAAATTAAGGAATGCAGGATGATACATACAACGACCGAACTGCAGAAGTGTCTCACAATCATACGCAACTCTGGCTCCTGTTTCCACACTATGTTCACAAGTAGAACTTCAACAGTTATTTAAGGTACATGTGGGAAAGGGTCTTAACTAAGTCATAATATTTTCCATTAGCTATGAGGTCAGGCACAGTCAAGGCAGAATATACAAAAGCAGCTGCAGCACATTATGTGGCTGTCATGAGGAATTTCTCTTGTAATAAGTGGTGTGCTGCTAATTTGTTACAAACAAACAATAATTTGTCATTCTGTAACAACACATTTGGCTTCAGACGAACATTTTCAACACGATTTCATCCAATAAAAGACAGCTGGCAACTCAGAAGCCCCAACCTATATGCATGCAAACACTGCCTGTGTGCACAAGGTGCAGCTTTTAACATGATCACTCACATCTTCTGTGGAACACGGTCATTACAGCTCACTTCTGCTTTCTCTGTTATCAAGAGGGAGCCTCTTATTACTAAGAAGACACTGTTGTTATCAGTTCCCTTGAAATGAATTTGCCTGACTTTGCAAAGCATTACAAAGGTATTTGCGAATGATAAAGTAACACAATAGGATAACCATGAATTTTGTGATAAGAAAGTTAATTTACAGCTTCCTTAGTAGGGCAGTGTCTGCTTTAAAAGTCATGTTTTGCAGTATGTAATGCACAGTGCCATATAAGGACACTTTGTCAAGTTTTCTCCACATGAGCCACACAGCCTTGCTGAAGAGAAACAAATACAAAAGGAGAATAGAAGAGGCAAAAAGAGAACGTGAGTGACAGTCAGGCAGACAAATTGTGGGTCTGTAAGAGAAAACAGACAAAGTCGAAAAACGGGCTGAACGCAAGCACATGAAAAGAGAGTAAACCCTCTCTGCCAAACCCTGTGGGGCTGTTTGTGATTCAGGATATGAATCTGTTATTCCACTCTTTACAGGAAAGGCTGACCCCACTGTTACTATGGCAACCAGGTGACATGACATGCGGTGCCCTTTTTTTTATCATATTTTTTTTATTACATATTATTTTATTTTTTTAATTATTTTTTTCCACAGAAAGACCAAGGTATTTACAAAACATCAGCATAAGCTTGAAGACATCAAGACATTAATAAACAAGCAAAACAACAGAATAAAACAACATCAAAAAGAAAAAAGAGGGGTTAATTGATATTTGGAGTTGTTGGAGGAATCAGCTCTGGATGAACTGCAGGAAGGGAGACCAGGTGTTATGGAATGGGGTCAGATTGTCCTTTAAGATTAAGCTTTTCTGGGTTTGCGTGGTCTCTTAACAGATTGAGGCTTATTGATAATTTTGTTCTGTCTTTCAATTTGTCTTTCCATATGCTTCTTGGCCACAGTTAGGGCAATCAAGAAAGCATAGTTTTAGTAATAAGGGAGGAGTGAAGTTATGGATATCAATTTTCATTTTTATGGTCTCTTTCAACTGTATGTACTGGTAGCGACAGTGATGGGGTAAGTTGTATGTCTGTTTGAGAAGGGCAAAGGTCATGAGAGCGCTGTCACTGAAAAGGTGCCACAGGCTGGATACGCCTCTCCGTTTCCATGCAGGGAAGTTGACGGGTTACTTATCGATTTTAAACATAGAGTTATGCCAGATAAGGGCGAGAGCAGAAGGAGTTAATTGGAGGTTTAGTATGTCATTTGCTTTCCACCAGGCAGAGAGTCATATTCACGGTGTTCAATTTAAAGCAGCTATGGGTCTTGACTGATTTATCTATGAATGAACAGATAGTCGGTTCGATATATGGGAAAGAAAATAGTTGTAAGAATGGCTTATTGGCTGTGCAAACAGGCCCACCGGTCAGGCGGCCTGACAGGGTACGGGCACCACAGCGCTTGACCCTGAATGGAGCAGATTGGCAGTGACGCCAGCCTTAAGCCCCGTGTTCAGCCACCCGCCTCCTTTGAGTCATTCAAGCATTTGCAGTCAAATAAGAACAGATGAAATCATGCACACACGTCTATACAGAAAATGCACACAAGCAGACAAACACACACACACACATACACAATTTGCAGGCAGGAGTAGAAGTTTGGCACAGTGTAGTAAAACCCTCCAGCTTGAATTCATTGTGTGGGTCAGTAGTAAATTCAATTCAATTCAATTCAATTCAATTTTATTTATATAGCCCAGTATCACAAATCACATTTGCCTCAAAGGGCTTCACAATCTGTAACATACGACACCCTCTGTCCTTAGACCCTCGATTCGATTAAGGAAAAACTACCCAAAAAAACCCTTTTAACAGGGAAAAAAAAATGATAGAAACCTCAGGAAGAGCAACAGAGGAGGGATCCCTCTCCCAGGACGGACAGACATGCAATAGATGTCGTAAGTACAGAATAGATTTATAGCATCAAAACTATAACATATATAGCCATGATGGCAAAATTGTTGTGTATATATATATATTATTATGTTAGAAATGTTAAGGTGGTAAAACATAAGGGAATATGATTGGTCCAGACGGCAAACCGAGCAGCTCCAGGTGGAGCCGAACGTGCAGGACCCTAGCCACTGGTCCCCTGTACCATAGACACAGCAGCCCTGCCCCAGCAGGTCGCCGTAGTCACCGATCCAGATACATCTCCGGACACTGAAATACCTGCTGAAAGTGACACTAAGAAAGAATAGACGGACGACAAAGCACAAAACTCCGGGAGAGGGAAGAAGTCAAGTTAGTGACATGCATTTATGGGATGAGAATGCATACGGATGGAGAGGAGGACAGAGGTGAAGAGAGGTGCATCATGGGAAGTCCCCCGACAGTCTAGGCCTATAGCAGCATAACTAAGGGATGGTTCAGGAGTCTCCTGAGCCAGCCCTAACTATAAGCTTTATCAAAGAGAAAAGTCTTTAGCCTATTCTTAAATGAGGAGATGGTGTCTGCCTCCCGAACCCGAACTGGGATCTGATTCCACAGGAGAGGAGCTTGATAGCTAAAGGCTCTGGCTCCCATTCTACTTTTGGAGACTCTAGGAACCACAAGAAACCCTGCATTCTGAGAGCGCAGTGTTCTAGTGGGGTAATAAGGTACTATGAGCTCTGTAAGATACGACGGTGCCTGACCATTAAGAGCTTTATAGGTGAGGAGAAGGATTTTAAATTCTATTCTGGATTTCACAGGGAGCCAGTGCAGAGAAGATAATATTGGAGAAATATGATCTCTTTTCCTAGTTCCTGTCAGTACACGTGCTGCAGCGTTCTGAATCAACTGGAGAATCTTAAGGGACTTTTTCGGGCTGCCTGATAATATGGAATTGCAGTAATCCAGCCTTGAAGTAACAAATGCATGGATTAATTTTTCTGCATCATTTCGAGACAGGAAGTGCCTGATTTTGGCAATGTTACGTAGGTGAAAAAAGGCAGTCCGTGAGGTTTGCTTCATGTGGGAGTTGAAGGATAGATCCTGATCAAAGATAACTCCTAGGTTCCTCACAGAGGTGCTGGAGGCCAGGGCAATGCCCTCTAGAGCAATTAGGTCTGCCGACAGCGAGTGTCGGAGGCGTTCGGGGCCAAGTACAATAACTTCAGTTTTGTCCGAGTTTAACATCAGAAAATTTCTGGTCATCCAGGTTTTTATGTCCTTAAGGCATGATTGAAGGTTAACTAACTGATCAGTTTCATCCGGCTTAATCGATAAATATAACTGGGTATCATCTGCGTAACAATGAAACTTTATGGAGTGCTTTCTAATAATATTGCCCAAAGGAAGCATATATAAAGTAAATAGAAGTGGTCCAAGCACAGAACCTTGCGGAACTCCGTGACTAACTTTGGTGTGCTCGGATGATTCATCGTTAACATAAACAAACTGAGATCGGTCTGATAGATAGGATTTAAACCAGCTTAACGTGGTTGCTTTAATTCCAATTAAATGTTCCAGTCTCTGTAATAGAATTTGATGGTCAATGGTATCGAATGCAGCACTAAGATCTAGCAAGACAAGTACAGAGACAAGTCCATTGTCTGATGCAATTAAGAGGTCATTTGTAATTTTCACCAGTGCTGTTTCTGTGCTATGATGCACTCTAAAACCTGACTGGAAATCCTCAAATATACTATTGTTATTTAGAAAGTCACATAACTGATTAGCAACAGTTTTTTCAAGGATCTTAGAGATAAAGGGAAGGTTAGATATAGGTCTATAGTTGGCTAAAACCCCTGGATCCAGTGTGGGCTTTTTAAGGAGAGGTTTAATAACAGCTACTTTAAAAGACTGAGGTACATAACCTGTCAGTAAAGACAAATTGATCATATCTACAAAAGACGTACTAACTAATGGTAGAACATCTTTAAGCAGCCTAGTTGGAATTGGGTCTAAGAGACAGGTCGATGGCTTAGATGAAGAAATTGTTGACGTTAGTTGAATAAAGTCGACAGGAGAGAAGCAGTCCAAGTATACATCAGGTTTCACAGCTCCCTCCAACGCCTCTATGCTTGCAGATCGGTTTGCACCAGCTGAGGGCAGGACGCGATTAATTTTCTGTTCTAAATCAATTGTCCCAATTATCAAAGCGTACAGGTTTTATTTTCTGGGCTCAAAAGTGCATGATGTTTTATTATATTTGAAATTAGTTATACATAAAGTTATCTTTATCATTTTCCAAAGCATATACAGTTTACTATTTTGAAAAACAGTTTTTTACACTTTAAAAGTTGTCACCTCTTTTGACTTTTGCACAAAATGAGAATATACTGGCTTGAGATGGGTAATCTGTCATATTTATTTATTCATTATCAAAACTTAATTAGTATGATACCAAAATCAACCTGGAAGGCATTTTAAATCAACTTGTATTTTCTACTGCATTACAGTGCAGAAAGAGCCGCTGGTGCACAGTGAATGGGCCAGACTCCATTTGGCCTGCCTGGTGTCCAGCGCGAGAAACCCAAGCTCCTCCGGTCTGAGGTAATGCCACGGCGTGGGCAGACGGCTGCATGAGTGGATCAGGTGACAGCAGACCAGGGAGAGACACTTCCATTTTTAATCACCTTCACTGACACACAGATCCTCACTCTCTCTCTTTCATGTTGACACACAACAGTTTTCACTCTCCTAGAGCTGAAAATAATAAAGTCCCATCACACAACCTATGGATCAAGCTACCTTAGTTTGTCAGGATGGAAGCGCAATCCTAACGGAGAATTGCATCTAACAATCTGTTTTGCTTTTTTCAGTCATCAAAAGTTTCAAGAAAAGTTGCTGAAGCATAGTCTATTGAGTGAAGTTTGTCGATGACAAATTGAAAAAGTGAGGAGTGCTAAAGCAACATAGATGGATGAGAAATGCCGAAACAGCGATGTCCTCTGAAAGTGTGGATTTGTAGCAGCGTAAGGTTGGACTCTTAGTGGATTAAAGATACAACTGATGATAGGTAGTATATTTGTTACACTTTGACTATGAAGTACTGCGTAAAAGCAACACATTAGTAAATGTGAGTCAACCAGTCAACATACAACTGGCTGATTTTGTTCCCAAAAGGCTGTAATAGGCCAAACTACAGCACAGTGTAAATATTAAGGGTTATACATATTCGTCTGGGTATTAGATAACTTGTTATACAAAACCCCCTCATGGCACAGACAGACTAGATTGTCAAAACTTAAGAGAATGGGTGGTGGGATTCTTTCAGCACACACTTACCTGAGTACCCCACATGATCCAGACGAATACTATTAAGCCATGTTGATGAAATATTACTGTAAAAGTACAGCACGGTGACCAAAGTCTGACGGCATCACATTTAATGGCGTTCAAAGAGCAAATGTTTTCCACATTATGTCGGCGGAAAATAAAAATGGAAATTTAAGAGTGTGTGTGTGTTCAGGTTGTATCTGTATTCTAGAGAAATGACTTTTGACAGTCCACGGTGATGCTGCAGTTTTAGGGTTAGGAGGATTATGGTTAGAGTTGGTATTTTTTATGGCCCATTTCCCTCTATGTACAAGGGGGAAAGTATTCTGACCATTTACCTAAGCAAAAGTTACAATAATACCCTGGACAAATACCCTCCGTTACAAGAAAAAGTTCTGTGCTCTAAATTTTACTTGAGTTAAAGTACGGCAGTATTTTTGGCAAAATATACCTAAAGTATCAAAAGTAAAAGTATACAGAGCGTCCCCTGTTATTGTGCCACCTTTGAAATGGACTGTGAGATGTTCTTAAAGTATTTTTTTGAAAAGATAGAAAACATCAAAGCATCAATTAGTCCTGCTGGGTCACTTCTTCATTTACATTTATTGGTTTGGATCCAACACTCCCCCTAACTACCGTCCCATATCCAAATTACCTTTGATTTCAAAAATTGTCCAAAAGGTGGTTTCTAAGCAACTTTTAGAAATAATGGAAGGAAACAATATATTTGACAAATTCCAATCTGGCTTTACATAGAACCGTGGTATGGAAACAGCCGTACGCAGAGTAACAAATGACATCCTAATGAATGTGGACTCTGGTAATCTCACTATTCTTATTTTGCTCTGCACTGCTGCCTTGCTGCCATTAAGGACCAGATGGCTTCCAGCTTCCTTCAATGGAACACGGATAATACTGAAGTCCTAGTTATCGGTCCTGATCATATTTCTAATAGTGTCACCCCCCCACCATGGATCAAAAACGCCAGTAACATGAAACACTTAGCTAAAAACGTGGGAGTTGTTTTTGATCATTGCCTCAACTTCAGTTAGCACGTTGAGAGGCTTGTCCAATCCTGCTATGTACAAATCAGAAATATTGCCAAAGTCAAACCAATGCTCCCCAAGATTATAATTTATTGTAGTTTATCCACACCCTCATTTCCTCCTGTCCAGACTACTGTAGTTCCTGATTTAGCCAACTTGCAGCAGTTGCCCATCTACAGTTGGTGCAGAATGCAGCAGTAAGACTTCTTCACAAACACTCGATGTAGGGAACACATCACTCCAGTCCTGGCCAAATTACACTGGCTCCCCATCCGTTACAGAATTCAGTTTCAAATTCTATTGATTACTTTTAAATCCCTATATAGTCTACCTCCACTTTACAATTCAGAACTCTTAACAACCTTACTCTGCTCCGATAACCCTCAGATCAGAGAATCAAATTAGTCAAACGATCCACGGTCCAGGCTGAAAACCAAAGGGGCTCGTACTTTTACTGTTTTAGTTTCAAAGCTGTGGATTTGGTGCTTCAGTTTAAAAGGCTTTTAAAAACCCACCTGTACAGACTGGCATTTGTATAATATTTTTATGTCTGATCAAATGTTTTATTTTAAGATACATTTTGGGGCTCTTACCTTTATTTCATAGGAACAGCTAGAGAGACACAGGAAATGTGGGAGAGAGACCGGATGACATGCAACAAAGGACCACAGGCTGTATTTGAACCCTGGCTGCTGTTGAGGACTCAGCCTTGGACATGAGGCACACGCTCTACCTGGTTAATCTACAGGGGTGCCCTATTCAAATGTTTTAATGTTCTTCTTTTGTATTTAGTTTAATCTCTCTTATATTGTATGGTATTGTATTTTGAAGCACCCTGGTTTTAAAAGGCGCTGTGGAAGTAAAATGTATTATTATTATTATTATTACTGATGCAGTAACTTGTAAGCATTTCAGTGTTGTAGCTAATATGACCTGTTTTATATACTGTTGAATAGCTGAGCATACATTTAATTGATTTATAGCCTGATTGTTTAATTAATTATTACAATAAATAATCATGCTACGATTATTGGCCTGAGCAATATACAATGCCTTTGTCTTAAAGACTTCTTCAGAAAAAGTCCTTTATTGTGTTACTGACCTTAAAGGGAAATTTTATTAATCACACTTCTGTTTAATTTGTAATTTCTGTTTGTACAGTTGTGGCTGCAGTTTACATAACGCATTGAACAATTCATCTGAATCATGGCTACCTGGTTAATACGGAACTCTTACAAGGAATTTTATCAGTGACACAATATCATGATGTGTTCAAATGTTTCCTCTTTCCTAGTAACCAGGTCTGCTGTCTGTCCTGCAGCATCAGCAGATGGCAAGTTCCCACCCTATGAGGATGAATTTAACAGAAAGTCAGAAGGTTAATCATTAACACCTAACATAGTATGGGATCTGAGAGAGCATTCATTTTTAACTGAGCTCATTGGGCTGGATGTAACTGTGAGTCAGTGAGGGATTAGTAGTTATGTGTGCATAGTCTGAGGTGTTCTTTACTCACTAAACTTTACTCTGAAAGGTTTGGTAGACAGATTACACCTCACTATACAGTAAAAGACTCACGCTAACTCTTCTGTCTTTGTTGTGACCCCTAGCTTGTTGTTGTGAGATCATTCAGTGCCAAGAAATATTTCTCCACAGACAAAGAAATTGTAAAATTCAAGTCAGGCTTTTTCTGTGTCCTAGAAAATGGAAAGAGAAGGGATGAGAGTAGAGATAAGAGAAATAAGAACTGAGAGAAAGTTTGGACAGATGTGTGGAAATGTGCTATGAAAAAAAAACTTCAGCATTCATACGTCTTTACTCTAACACCTGGCTGCAGAACGGAGTGCATTTGAAGAAAGCCTGTGACCACCTCAGCTAACCCAAATTTAAGCTCCGGTCTGTTTTCATTGGAAGATAGTGGAAAAAGAGGGAATGAGGGGGAGGGGCGCATGGAGGTCAGCGTGTGTGTAGGGCAGGAGGGTTGGCAGGAACAGCCACAATGAGCTCATGTTGGCCCATCCCGTCTTGGCTTGACTTTTGCTTCATTCCCCAGAGGCACGCAGTACGAGGAGCTTCATGGTGAGGTGTTTAGGGGCCCTTCGCAGTGGGAGGGACCTCACATTGCTAGTGGAGGGCGCAGGCAGAGTGGATTAAGATGGTACATAGTTAACATCCCACAGCAATGTTTGTTTTGGAAGTAGACACGTCTACGGGAATGAACACACACATCTCAGGTCAGCCAAACTGATGGCGCTGGATCCAGAATTAGGACTCCGCAGATGCAGCAGTCAACAGATGTTAGCTGTGTAAATGAAAAAAAGTTCTATCCTTGGAAACACTGCATGATTATTTGTTTGTTTACCATATAAGTATATGACTCAGTGCAGCATTGAGAGGGACATATTGTTCACCCCCACACACTGTACAGACCATAATGTGGGCCTTTGTTCTGCATCCACATGAAGAGCCCTAAAGTGGGTCAAGAAGGCATTCCAAACACTAAACAAAGGATTTTTCATCCTACGAGACATGGGCGTCGACAGCCTCCGCATGAAAGCCCCCAGTCAACTTGACAAACCTGAATCTTTAAGACAATAGATCCCTGTTCAAAAGTGACATATTTTATGGTAAAAAAAAAAAAATTATCAGGAAGAGAAAAATGACTGTAGGGTTATTTGAGGGCAAGCCAATAAACACTTGAAAACAAACAATGTGAGGACATTTGCAAGTGTACAGAGAGTTTTCAGATCAGATGGTAGACAATTAAAAAGCTCCTGCATCCGTTTGACCTGTTGACTGCAGTGACTATGTTCACATGCAAAACTTAAGCAGGTTGTCATTATTTACGCAAAGAATTCTTATTCAAAGACAAGATGTGTTTGCATAGATTCTACTGGAGGAACTAAATTGCAGCCATCACAGGAAAGAGTGCTAAAATACACACCCTGTTAGGTCTTACTGGAAGCACAATGCCCTTTGGTTTTCCTTACATGCCACATGTGTGTCACCTTATCCAGCCAGGAATAATTTGGCGATTGGCAGGCAGACAAAGACAGACAATAGCTTGTAATAGACGCCTTAACAACTCTGTACAGACTGTACTTGCATAGACCATAGAACAACCAGGCCTCACTTGGACTCTCTTAGTAGTTTAATTTAGGATTCTTAATAACAGTGCCTTTAATGTGACTGTTTTCATTCAGTATGCTAAGTATGAGTGTTGTAATTTGGATATGTAAAAATTAGGTAGAAAAATATCAGAGGCTAAATATGTGCAACTTACTGTAATTGCAGTTTAAACTATGTTACTGTAATGCTACTGTAAGTCAACAGAGGTAACGTCCTGAACACTATCACTGAAATTAAACCAAATGTTAGTCAGTTGCATCCCAAATGTGTGACATCTCGATGAAAGTATGTGTTTGGGTGAACTACGTTATCTAGTGGCCAGTCTGTGCAGGGTGAAATATGTAGAGAATGGGAGAATGCTGACACCTAGTGGATTTTGTGATACCACCCTACCACATTGAGTTCAGAGGTGTTGGATCAATGTGAACGTCACCTACATTGTGTATCCATCTGGGTGATTAATTACTTGCCTACAGGCTTGCTGCATGCATAATGAGTTAGTGATAAAGCTTGGGTAAGCTCCTGTTTATCACTGAGAATCCATTAGGGAACATTTACCACTCCGTTAATTATGGATTTGTTTAGGGGCTATTGCTACATTTTCAGACATTTTATTACCATACATGGTACATTTATACACAATGTTGAAGTACTTTGGTCTTCTATTTTCCTTTTAAGCCGTGCTAGCAGGGTGACTAAGGCAATATTGGCCTGTTACTACTACTACTACTTTGGTCCTGAGCAAAATATCTCTACTATTGAATGGATTGTCGTGAAATGTAGGAGACATTCATGGTCATTCATTAGGATGAATCCTAATGACTTTGGTCAACCCTTCTCTGACACCATCGGCAGGTCAAACTGAGAGATTAGACACTGAGATTAATTGAACAACGCGGGTGGGTATAGATTTGTTAATTTTAAAGCCGCTTTAATCAGTATTCAGATACTGTAAGCAATAGGTAAATTCAATGTGTGTAATGTGAAAAGTGTCACTCGTAGTGACAAATCCACAGAAAATCATCACCCAACTCTGCAGCTCCCAGCTACAGACTGCTTTAGCCTCTTTCAGCTCATTGTTTTGGTTTTATGGTCCACAGCTTTAATGTGATGATTCAGTCTCACCGCTCTGATCCCAGTTGTTTCAAGACATGACAGGCAAGCAGCTGCAGAAATGCTCTGTACACTACCAAACCGCCCACAAAGTTAGTGAACGTTTGGTGAAAATATATTGGAGCATTTAGCTGAAAAGCCACGTATTTCCCTCAAGAGCTGGTGGGGAGCAGAAAATGGAGAGTGAATATTGGACTTACATTCATTGGGTTGCTCCCGACACAACTCCAAGTGAATGCTAATGTTGCCCTTTATCTGCTGGATGTGTAAACAAGCAACTGTATGCTACATATGTATGGGATATCATTTTCACTTGTAGTTATTTTTTTGCTATGGACCCCAGGAAGAATAGCTGCCCTGCTTGAAACAGCTAACAGGGATCCAAATAGAAAAAAATAAAAAATGGTAGACGAGGATTCATTTAATCAACAATGCTGCAAGATTCCTAATTGTGCCAAAGGTATTTACAATCTGGAAAAAAAGCAGAATTTTCATTTCAAGTTTTCTTTGTTGTGTAAGCTTTTGGTTGTCTTTGAGAGCTTTGCAACGCACTGTAGTTTAATTGCAACATCGACTGCAGTTATTATTGTTTATTTCAGGGGCAACTGAGAATTTTTCCACATGGACCCAGAGAAGCCTGTGGCCCTCCGGAATTAGAGCTAAACACAATATTTATGTAGTTTTGTACAATCTTAGGCAGAGAATGTCTTTTAGATTCAGGTGGTGTCTTGAATCTAATTAGAGGCCATGTGCATCATGGTATATTGAGTTACCATGTCTCTGGAAGGCATGCCACCCTGCATGATATTTACAGGCAGCAGGGAACACGAAGCCTGTTTCTCACTGACAATTTACTTCATGCCCTCTTTGCATTATTTGTTGGATTCATTTAATCTTATTAGCCTCACATTGACTGTGGTTGCTGGCAATTTGGTAGCGCTATGAAGGAAGCTGCACTGTGGAGATAAGAATACATTTGGCTTCGACGGGAACAATTTGTCATTGTCCACTGAAATAAACCCAGTAAGACAGAGAAGGTGGAAAAGAGAGGGTGACAAAGTTGGGGGGAAAAATAAAGCCATTTGTGTGGTGCACTCCCTGTCCTCTCTCCATTTCTCTTGGGTCGTGGCAGACATATTGCGCAACTGTCATCAACTCTAACTATTCGATTCAGAGAGGGGAATATGTGATCCATCCTGCTATTCTTTATATTCTGTCTCTTCACTTTTGCTTTGATCTGACTGTCTGCAATTTTTGTTTACAAACTTCCAATCCCACCGGGGCGGCTTTCCAATCCTCTTCCTTCTTAGCAGAAAGAATTGAGACACTTGTAAAAAGGTTTTTTTTATACTTCTTTTTTCAGCTTTTAAAGCGTTTCAGTCCAAGTCACATCACAAGTATCCATCAGCAAATTGCACAACGTGGGGATGCAAGTTATTCAGCTTTCTAAACGATGACCACTACAATGATGCAGCATTTAAACCATAACCTTTCAAAGCTGTTGGACCATCTTTTAGCTGAGGCCAAGTCTTTCCAATGCATTTAAACCGAACTTTACCTGTTATTATTATTAGACGTAGATTATTCAGTATAACGTTTTGCTACAAAATTTGTGCCATGGTTAACCAAGCAAAATGGGTCGGAACCCTGTAATTGAAAGTACAACTGGACAGACAAAACAGTTTCTGTTCATTTTTGGTACAAAATATGGTTGTACAAGCATCAACAATAATTCTTAAAATTTTGAAATAAACCAATCAAAAACAGTACAATAAATAAAATTCAGAACTCCACATCAGCAATACTTAAAAGCAGGTACATGTAGTACCAGATAAATTTGTGCTGTACTATAATAAATTGTGTGGCTGCTGGGAACTATCTGAATATAAAGGGCTAAAAATATATATTAAGCACTTCACTGCCTGACATTATTTTATTTGTACTGGATCAGGATTTTACCAGTCTCAAGTCCTCTTATTTAAGAGTCAAGTCTAAATCAAGTCAATCTTCTCAGCATGTCCACTCTGTTTTTGTGCCTCTGTGTGCCAGTGTTTTATTGAATGATTACACATTTATCCTCTCATTTCATCAGTTGATCTGAATAGCCTATATTTTCATTGCAGGAAACAAATGAAAACAAGATCCATGGCATCTTCAATTTCTAGAATGATCCCGTTACTGTTGGTGCTCACTGAGCTAGGGACAGGTCTAATGCACTTTTCAAGTGGCTAGGTAAGAGAAAACACATCTTATTCACGTTCCTAAAGGGATTGAGTCCCTCCTCTGTTTATGAGACCACTCAATCCTGAGGCATCATTTCCACATGCCCCTCGATTTCGGAACTAGAATCAAGCAATGCGATCTGGTAAAGTGTCCAAATAAGTTACATATTGAAATAGCTACCATAGCAAGGAAAAAAGATGGTCTAAATCAGAACATGGAGTGGAAAGTGTTAGAAAATTAATCACTGGGACCCTTGTAACCCTGCTGCCCTGGAAAGAGAATCGCCCTCATTTACAAGCATATGTACAACATACATTTGAGGGATATACTGGATCCCTTAGTGGGTGTGCTTTAAAATCTGATGGATGTACAGTGGCTCTCCTGTAGTTCTCTCTTCAGGGGTCAGTTATTTGTCTATCTTTTCCACCAAAGCACACTTCACATTGTGCTGCATCCGTTAAGAGCCTTTTGTGTAGGAATTGCAGACTACATATCAAAGAATAGTGTTGGTTCAGGATTATACATATGAAACAATCTTTTTGCAATCTCAGCGGAGCCCTGAATATCATCAATTGAATATCATGTGTAATTTATATGAAATGAAAAAAACATAACCCTAGTAGTGAAGTGACCTGGCGTCTCAGCTACAGTAGCAGTTCTTGATAATGTGTTGACAGGATGGGTTAATGTGAATTCAGCATCCTTAACAATAGCTGGTAAAACATGAAGTCACATTTGCTGGTAAAAACCTTGTAAAGCCCGAACTTGAACACGTCATTTTAAATCCTCCGTTTACTGAAAAACTGAATCTTTTTGATTGTGCTGTTCATCAATGGGCTTTCATTTAAGGACAGTCCATCAATACCGCTACATGGCAACAAGGGCAAAATCCCTCTCAGCGATGTGAAATTCGGTAAGAAAGATTGTCGCCCTTGGGGGAGCGATACATTCACTTTTCTGTAACATTTCAGTGAGTGGCTTATTCATTTTGATGATAGACCTACTGAAAGAAAGCAATCATCTAATGACAATGACCAGAGGTACAATGTAATATAACCCCCTGGTGGCAACAATTGTCTACAGGAGAAATAACTACAGTATATTGCCCATAGAGTTTTGTTGAGAGGAGCACAAGCAACGTCACCTAAAAATTAAACAAAATGTGTTGGGCCCATCACACATAGAAGCTAAAAACCTAATTAAGCTCGATATCATGGATAGTCCGAAATGCTCTTTTGATGGGGAAAGGTCTTAAACTCATGGCAAAGAAACATTTCATAAAGGCATCTCACAAAACAAGAGGACTGATTTATGAGTTGAGTGATTACATGTTTGGGAGTTTTAAAAAACAGCTGCCCAAGGAGAAGGTTCGAGCGAGGAAAGTAGTTTTGATAAAAATAGGCTGTGTTTCTTCAATACATTTTCAAAACTGAGAGCCTAGAGGTTGTCCAAGTCAAAGTTACTGCACTCTGTCAAGGACAAGGGCACAAACCAAAGAGTAATGGCTTAGCACCAACTTTGGTGTTCTTCTGCCAGAGCGGATTGAATTATTATGTTCCATAAAACTTTAATTGGATTTCAGCAGGCTTAATATATAAAAGGAGGGCTGCAGGACTGAGTCACTGTGCTTTGGTCCTTCCTTTATGGCTCTCTTTTCCTCTGCTCTCTGTAGCATCCAGAGACAGGATTACTGGGCAGGAAGCTGCCAAACAAACAGCTGAGTCGACACAATGTTTCATGGTTTGGATTTTGATTCACTGGCCGAGGCACATTAAATCACGTAGCAAATAAAATTTAGGCGAACATAAGCACGCCTTCAAATGCTGTAGCCTCTATCTTCGCCATGAGCAAAGACTTTCTCACTGCTTTTTTCCATTACAATGCTGAGCAGTGTAATTTAGAACTGTGTGGTCCACATCTTAGGGTCAAAAATTCCACTTACAACACTATTAGTCCAAAGTCCATTCCTAAACCTTTTCATGTATCAATAAACTCTTTCCCCTGAGCTTTTCTTAAATGAAACATCAAGAGCTGTGTATCTTTGAAAAATATAAATTTATAAATTTTTGCACTTTTTTTAGATCAATCCAATTTTCCTCATATGTGGCAGGCAGTTTAGCAAAAAAAATATTGTCCAACAAGGACAGCAACTCTATTGAAATATCATGCATTAGAGTCATGCTTTTGAGGCGCAATGCAAGACAGCTGACTAAGCGCATCAGTTTCTTGGTAGTTAATAGTTGTAGAAGTCCTTTCAAGAATTGTAATATTATTTTCAGATGATTTGGCTGTGACAAAGTTGTCAGTGAACAGTCCCATCACTGAAAATGTCTTCTCCAACCATGATTAAAATAGTTCAGTTGATTAACAAGTCCTCATTGTACCTGTACACTATAGCTTCAACCCATAGCTATATTATCTCTTGTATTGTGAGTGCTACATTCACTCATGAGAAAAACTGTATAGAGGGTAAAAAACTAATTATTTGTCCTGGATTACACTTTTCAAAAATGATCTGTGTGCAGACACATTAATAGTAACCAGTGGAAAAGTCTGGATGTCAGGGATGTTCATGGATGCCAAAGGCTGCTACTATTGGAGAATGACCACTGTTTAATGAGTACCCTGTGGAGTTTTCTTTGTAAATGATTCTGTTTTCTGTACAGCTCATATTTCTCACTATTTCCAACTAAAAAACATTTGCAAAGCCCTTTTTGGATGCTTTGTAATTTTCATTGTTTGCCTTGCTGCAACCTCGTTCACCTCTTTTATTGGCACCTTCCTACCTTTTACAGCAAATGGCTAGTAATGCACTGAATATTACACTTTTGTGTTTTATTTCACGGCTGTCACAACATCTCCAATGGTTTAAATGTGTAAATATATTTTGAATTTATGTAACTTTTATAGGCAACAGTATTACAACATATTGGTAAGACATTTCTGAATACTTCTGAGGCTGTCTTTGGCCATTCTTTACACAGTTGCTTTTCTGTCTGGCCTGACTTCTGATGTGCTTCATTTACATTCAGAGGCAGGCAGTCCCAATTTAACCTAAGGCACGGCACAGTGGTTAGGTATTCTAGTAACTGCAAGACTTGTTGTCTCAGAATTGTATTATATATAGAATACGTAAAACAAATAGAGTGGATGAATGCGCATATAATCGTGATGTTTTAGATGATCTTATTGTCTCACAACACAAAAATCTCCAGGGCATTTGTGCAATTTGATACAGAGTGTGTCTCTGACATTTGAAAGCATTTTATCAATGTTTAATTTTTCTGTTGCTTACTTACAGTATGCATTCACACAACAGCTGGATTGATGTTTCATTGCTGTCACAGTTAATAGGAAAAAGTTAAGCATTTTTAGTTCTAAAAGCATATTAAGCAAGCAAGTGGTTGCGATTTTGAAAAGAGAACAACAACACAAGACATTTTACTGCATTGCAAAGTGCCAAATGTTGTATTTTCACTGTTTTGTTTTACTTCCTATATGCAGAGAGGAGGAGCTTCATTACTAGGAATGACAGCACAGACAGAATATTACAATATTGAGTTGTTCTCTACTGCAAAGCAGGCAGCAACACATGCACTTATTCTGTGAAAACAGCTGGTAGGATCCCCCAGAGTGCAATTATCTTCAGTCCTGTTTCCATAACGCATTCACCAGTAAAATGGGCACAGGAATAAGGTTTGTAAGCACAGACTAACATTTTAGACATTTCTCTCAAAGTCTCAATACTCAGCAGCCAACATTAACTCTAATGCCTCTAAGACTCTAATCTATGACTCTAATGTCTTAATTTCAACATCAACCAAATGCTAACTACGTTCAAAGGCTGTGAAATGCAAATTTATCTGACACATAGATTAAAAATCCAGCAGCTTTTCTATTATGAAATACTAGAAACTACACCATTTCTGATTGTGTGCTAGAGTCTAGGCGACTCCATTGTCTGATGGTTCTCTGCTGCAGATTCAGCAATTTTTCAGGTGAATAAAATACCCTGAACCACTGATATGAACCATATTTAAATACAGTAAAACATATGGATGAGGTGCAGAAAAGCCTCACAGTATATAGCATGCGTCAAAAGGGAAATGATCCCATACACCTTAACTTCTCATTTTACCTGCATCCATGTTGCAGGGCAGTGAAATCTGCATTTTGGTCAATCTGTAAATTGCAAACATGTTTCAAAGACACACCTCACAGAAAACCTACTTCTAAATATGTGTCCCAAAAACAATTACAGAACTGTATACATAATACAATGATTATTAGCCTACATGTATATGGACTGGAATATGGCAGCACAAGGTTTAAATGACTGAAAAACACTTCAAAAAAACATTAAAAGAAAAGAAAAATCTGCAAATCTATGCAGTAATTACTCTCTGAATGGTTAGCCTCTTTTTCTGTTTGTATGGCCACGTTTATAACACCATTGTGGACTGGTACAATGGACAGAAAATTATACTCAGAAATGAATGATGAAAGGTAGCGTTACAATAAGCCATCGAAAACAATGAAGAAACAAATGTTCAGGAGCGTCACTTATTCAGCATCTATGTGTCTATGGTTGCAGTTATGTAAAGCCCACTTGCATCTACATATTGTTGTCTTGGCCCTTGACCTGCTTGATGGTATTACAGTACTCATCAAAGATGTTTTTCTCCAGTACCATACAGAAATAAATAAATAACAACAGCAATAAATTACCATCCAATCTGTTTCCAATCCTATCTGGCTTTTAGATTCACTTGGGAATCGAAAAACATCAATCTATAACATGGCGATGGCAACACCAGAGTCATAGTGTCCCTTCATCTGCGTTATTCTGGCAGCTAGCATGAGCAGCAGGCCAGTGGCCACCTCCAGGCTGTAGGACAGCCAAGCTGTGGCTAAGGACCAGCCAAAGGACACGTCCACGTTGGCAAGATTCTCTGGGGACACAATCCGCTGGAACTCCTCCATGGCCTGGTTCGAGTATTTGATGTAGATGCTAACCCCAGTCACAGTAAAAAGACCTGTTGGTTCACAGAAACAGACAGATGGCACCATTAGAAAAACAAAACCTTCCAGATTCTCACCCATTCTCGTGTAGCTCTTCTGTAACATGGAAACAGATCCATCTTGAGGAACTGGAATTAATTCTCCAGGTGAGAGACCCTTGAGCTGCCTAATCACACACCATGATCACCATGATGTATTGAACATAACTAGTTTTTCAGGCCATTAAGGTAATAATGCATTAATGAGCAAATAATCCTTTTCCAACATAATTGTCTTCATATAACTCAATGGATGGTATTGGATAATTAATACTTGATAGCCCATTAATGAGAAACAATTAATATAATCTTAAAGCAATAAAGATTTAAAGCAGTTTCAAGAAAAACATTTGTCTCATTCATGTGCAATTTATTCCATCAAGGTACTTCTAAATGTAATCACAGCATTTACTAAGGAGGAACCTGTGATGTAAATATGAAGTTTTTACTGTGTGTTGTTTTTGATTTCTTGAGCTCCCAAACACACAAATGAAACAGCTCACATAACAATTACCACACAGGTGGGCCGAAAGGAATAACATATCACTGAATGTCAACCACCGGAACACACTTAATACTGAGTAGTCACCACTACATGCACAATTCAGACTGACCTTTAGTGTGGCACAGTGGAAGGCAGAACCACTACACACTGCAACTAACCTATGTTAATTACTTTGAAAAAACTGTGGGCTTGTCTTTCAATTTCTGTGAAGTAGTGTGCCTTATGTACATGTAGGCACACCAGAGCAGGCAAAAAGAAAGAAAGGTTGGTAAGTACAAATTTCATGAACAGTGCTAAAGAAGGCACAGTAGGTTCTGCAGACCTCCCTTTTGTGGACGGCAGAACAATCATTTCCATAATAGACTCTTATATTTGTTACAGTGATAATTGTAGTCTGCTGAAAAAAGAAATTGGAGAAAATACAGACACTGATTTTTACAAGTACTCATGAATGCAGTCTGTCTTGTAATCAGGTGCCCATTGCGAATTAAATGTAGCTTTATAAAAACAATCTTGAGTTGCAGAGTCAAAGCTGAGGAAGAAGTAAATGTTGTTCATTTCCAAGATGGAAATGTCAGTTTTGCCAGATATCACATTCACAGAGGCCTGTTCAAAGTCCAAAAGACTCCGATTCATCAGTGCTGCAATACTTGATGTAAGTGTTCAGAGTGGGATTTCAATGACCTTCTGACACATTGGTCAACGTAAAACTTGTGTGTGGATATACCATCTCTCATTCATTTTAAACTTAAGAAATAGGTTGCTCATGTATTAAATAAGAAGAAGGCGAAAAAGGCAGAACAAAACACTGAAGTCCATTATCCCTTCTCTGTTTACCTAATATCAGAGGTGGAAGAGCTTAGTGTTTGCAGGTCTTTTGATGTAGAGATGTGGACAGGACATTCGGTGCAAAGCATAAAATTAGCTGTCTCTCCTGTGTGACATGGGTGGCTGAGCCTGTCAGCACAGATCGCAGAGTATATAATAAAACCTCCTACTTCTGTGAGAGATTCACGCATTCCCCCTCAACCAATTGAGATTCAAACCCATTCCCTTTGAGTTCAGACCTAATCAAAAACGCATTCTTTGATGGATATTCTATTGATTGTGACTGCTCAACAGCTAAACCCGTTACAGTAAAGGAAAAAAGCAATGTTTCTGTTTCTGAACTGCTGATGAAAGCGTGTCCTTATACTGCCATTTAAGGAAGCTGCAGATCAGGTCTCACACTGTATAAACCAAACTTAGGGCACGTCTGCTCAAAGAGGACTCTCCAGTGTCATCAAAGCGGGATTCTTACTGTTATCGTTGAGCTCCTATTCTATTGGACATTCATTTTATGTCTTTGAGCATTCAATACTCTCTTTTATGGACATATACAACATTATGCTAATTATTTCAAGGTTTACATTATGTTTATCAGACCACCATTCAGATGTGAGGTGGTTAGCAGCTCTGTGACGCAGTATTTTAGCCCAGTGGTGCTTTGAGTTAAATGCTAATGCTAGCATGACCACATGCTCACCAAAGTTATTGCAATTCATCCTGATGGGAACATGAATGTGTTTACCAGATTTCATGACAACCCATCCAAAAGTTGTTAAGGTATTTCGCTCAAAACCACACATTAATTCAATATGATTCATCCTGTCGGCATCATCAATGTATATACAACATTTCTTTGCAATCCATGCAAACGTTGTAGAGATATTTTAGTCTGGACTAAAGTAGTGGACCGACCAACTGTCTGACAGGCTGACATTGCCAGCCGTAGATACATGCTGCTAGAAAATGGCTAATGAAAGTGTGCACAAACTCAGTAGTCTGTCAAATGTCAGCGCTGTGCATCATTATGAAATCACAATTACATTTTAGGAAGATGTTAGTTTATGATTTGACTTTGTCCAAGATCATCTGCGTGACATTTTGTGTAATAGGCCACAATATATCTAATGGGCTGTTTATGTGATCACACTGAGTTTCTACAAAAAGGACATACAATGCTGTTGATATTTTATAGGGATCCCACTTAAGACAGAGAACGACACGACAAAGAGGCCACTGATTATGCCAGGGGAATGTTTGACTGAATCTTTGAGTCAAGGACAAGCTCTTCTGCAATGCTTTGCCACTTCATCCCGATCAGCAATCACTCCACATGCTGTAATCAATACCGTTAATTCTGTCCATATCCACAGTAAGATGGTTTGGTGGTTTTATGTCTAAAATCATGATCAGACTGATCATCCTGCAATTATGATTTATTTTATGTAAATCTGACTGGTAAGTGCTAAGAAAAAATGTCCTCAGTAATATCCTCAGTAAAGCATTACCTACCATTTTTCAACACCATTTTTCTCATTGGCCCTAGGTCTGCTCCAGTACTTCTAATGTCTAAGAAGGCTAAAATGAGATTTTAGTAGTTTCCTTAAGTCAGAAGTGAATCAGAAGAGAGAGAGATCAGTTGAAATTGCATTTTCAAGGTTTTCTAAGTGTAGTTAACACACACATGTGTAAGATGTGCAGCCTACACACTTTTTCTTGCACTGTACATCTTACACACTGGCATAAACAAGCAGAGGATCTGCTTCAGACAGGCCCACACAGAAAGCATATGCAATTGCTACAGGCTCAGAAAAAAAAAACTATAAAAATTCTGTTTCGACTTACTGCAGAAGAGAAAGTAGGATGCTGATCCAACCAGCAAGTTGGGACTGCTGGCCAACGAACTGACGAGTCCAAAGATCCAGCCAAACACCAGCAGGACCAGGCTGAGGGGCAAAAGGATAACCACCACCTTGTGCAAGCCTGCAAACACACGCAGGCGCATACGCACACCTAATAGTTACATGTGCTTGAAAGTCTTAAATGACTATGTTTGATACAGTGCCTGAACAAGTCCGCTGGATTTGTAAATAACTGCAGAGTCTAAATGAGAGTGAAAGCTTTTTGGAAAGCTTTTCAGATCCATTTCTACCATCCCGGGAGCTATTGATTTCCGTTTCCATTGTCAGCAGGGTATGAAACGTACAGGTGCGAATTCACAAAAGGACTGCGCGGGTTTGGCGGCCGAGGGACCTGCACGAGTTCGACAAAAGGAACCGTGTAATTATCAAAACACGGTGCTATTTGCAGGTAGGCCTATGTAAATTAGGTAATGTGCATAGATTATGTCGCATTCCTATGCAAATGGGCCTAATAGAAAAACAACGTTAAATTCACAAACACCAGCTCTAATAGCCACGCGCAAATTATTAGCGTCTTCAATAATCTTGAGTGAGTAATAGAAAAACAGGAGACATCCCGCAGATATAAATTAATGAAAGAGCAGGGAGAGTTATTGGATAATTAGAATAGTTAGGCTTATAATTAGAATAAGTGCATTGTTTGCAGATTTATACATAGCCTAATTGCAGATGAACATTTAACCGACGCCAAACTAAGGGGAATAGCACCCAGCTGGGAAACTTCACGGGCGTGTTCGCGCGGCAGTATCTTTTGTGACTCGGACCTCGAGACGGCGCAGATGGCGGTTGCAAATGGTGCACAATTCATGGTGCTATCAGCAATGCATTCTTCGTGAACTCGCCCCAGAGTGTTGAAACTCGCTCAAGATAGCTTCTGTCACACATTGTCAGAGTTGCAAACAGGGACTATTTCAGAAAAATACTCTATCCCTTGCAAAGCATTCGTGTTCGCTTGAATGTCGAACACGATTTTCTGACAGCTTGTAAATGTAATTTCTTCAGCAGCCAACTACACCTACCCAATACGTTTGTCAGGAATCAATGACCTTGTATTTGAAATCCAGCTCGTTATCACCTCAGTTGATAAACAAAACCACTCACCAAGAAGGTGCCTTTCTGCCTCTGACAGGCTGGACATATTTGCTGTGAAAGAAGGGATGACTGAGCTCCTGTTTGCACCTGAAAATGTCAAGGGAAAAGGCCACACATGACAGGACGTGTGGACAGAGCAGTAGGACCTAACACAATTTCTTCTGGATACCAAACAGTGTCAGTTTTTATCCTAAAGTTGTACAAATAATATAATTTAGGAATGTAACAGTTGCATGATTAATCAAACCAATTAAAGACGTCTCTGTATGGCACATATTTCCTCAGCCCTGCATGTGTGACAATTTTGTGTCAGTGCATGTTTCACTTTTGCCGATTATGTTACAGGTGAGCACAGCTTGAAGAGCTTCAAACATTATGTTGTCTCATTACTTGGCATTTACTGTGTGAACTGTGGGCGCCAGCAGCAACACATTGGACACCTCAGAGACCACAAGCTGTGCAGCCAACGAGCAAATTATATGGCAGCTGTGTCGAAAAAGATCCTTTAGAATCTCTCTGCAGCCTCCTGCGTGCTCGTCTGCAGCTGCCTGCCTGCAAGGGGTGATCCAGATGTGAGGTGCTAGTTATTTGTAGGGGGAAAATATGCGCAGGTCAGGGCTCTGTTGTTAAAGATCTATTATTCCTGTGTAGGTCATTATACTCACTAAATGAAAATAGAATACTGAAGAATCTTATTGAGGAGTTAATAATTCAGCACAAGCCGTCTTTGTCATTTATTTCTCCAAGCAAAAAGCATTGGCATGCCATCTCCTCTGTGCATCAGTGTCACAAAACTGGGATTCACTGCAAGCGTTTGCGCCCTAACAGTGGAGAGATGAGGAATATATCAAGGCAAAATTATAGCTTCTGCGTGGACTGCTGCTGACAATAAACTTGGTAACGCATGCAACAGCAGAGACCGACGATCCACGAACAATGTACGGACGATGTTAGATGACAACAGCACCACATTGTAACCCCCAGTAGCTTTTTTTTGGTCAAAATCACAAACAATACTACTGGTATTTGCATAGGTCAGACTCAGAACATACATGATTCCGGCATTACAAACATTACAAGTTAATTCAAAATGCCTTCAGTGCGTTTTACGCACAACAGTGTGGATGCCACATGATAGATGCTTCTCAAAATGAGTTTACTGTAAGAAGAGAAACTTACCGTCTCAATAGAATCTCACACAAACTACAGACTATTTAGTCTTAAATTGAGTTGGCATACCTTCATTAATTCTCCACAGTCCAGAATGTGAACTCAGGTCGTCTGGACCTGTGTGGTTGGGTTTATTCACATCGATGATATACCAATAATCAGTCCCAATAGCCACAGCGAGGAGGCTAAAACTGAGCAAACCTGTAAACCCAGCACTAAGGACCACCAAACCGTACCTCATTATATACAGTCCACACGCAGAGCCCAGTTACCCTTATATTCTCAGCAGTTTTTCTATTTTTCTATACTGTAATCTCTATCGACGCTCCAAGATGTGCGATGCGTAAAAGCTCTCCAGCTGTATCCTTCCCTGTAAAGTGTTGGTTCTCCATGGCTACCAGGGTCCTAAAATGAACGGAAACTGAGAGAAAAATCAATCAAATTCCATTAATGTTTTCCAGTTTACTTTAAAAGAAAAAAAACCCCCTAAAAATTAAGAGAAGAGAAATGCGTCTTTCTCGACATCAGTTTATAACAGTCAGGGAATAGTGGCTGACAGCGGTCCTGGATTGATCCACATAGTCAAGTTAAGGAGAATAAAACGCCACAATTCCGGTGCGAAATTCCAAAATAAAACCCCGACTGGAGAACTTGTGTTTTGAAGGTAGTTGAAATATATTTTTGTGATGCAAAATAGCCCACATCTGGCCCCAGTTTAGTTATATGACATTGACTTGATTATTACTTAAACGCAATTGTAGCCCTGTTTTCAACAGCAACAGTGACTGCTACTGTGGCCATATAGATAAGCCAGTATCGACCCCATCCCACTACCAATACAGTAGTAGGCTAAATGAAAAGGCGCCCCATGAGGTAACATACCGAGATAAATAAAAATCAAGATTTAAGGCTAAGGACATTTCCTCATGTAGGCCTACTTACACTGAATGACTAAAATTCCCCAGGCTGATATGATGATTACCCTACATTTAAGAAGCTCGACTGGCATGGCATCCTGGTTACAGCAAACAATTACTAAAAATACTTACCTGACCTTTACTAGTCACCTGTCATACCGGAAGGGTCCTGCAGGTGGGGCAGTTTAGATAATTGACGTTGTGCGTCTAAAATCCAGCACACCTGAGTCCAGGTGGAAAAGAGACGAAGTAAAAGTTTAAAATATATGCTAGGGCTGTTATTGAGGAACAATAATGTAAAAAAAACTGTGGAGAGACGCAGTAATGGGCACCTGTTGAACTAGCTAACTTTAGCACCAATTTCCATGGTAGGTGTTTTACAAATGAAGCCCTGTCTATGTGCTCAAGCTGTCACTGACCCACGAAAAAAGGAGTCTTAATGTCAAAATGCAAACAAAACTGGACAAATTGATTTAACCTAAGTTCAACAATAAAACTACACAAATTAACACAGCATTAGTATTCAGCCCTTTCAAGCCAATATGTTGCCTAGTAGAGGAAATTACAGCCTGGAGTCTGTGTGGATAGGTCTATCTGTCTTGCACATTTGACACTACATTTCCCCCGTTCGAATTAGTAAAACTGCCCAAGCTCCGTCAAGTGCCATGGGAACCATGAGTGAAAAGCAATTTTCAGGCTCTGCCACAAACTTTCAATTGGACTGAGGTCTTGACTCTGAGGTGGCCAGTACTCCAGGATATTTTGAAGCCATTCCTGTGTAGCTTTATGGCTATATGTTGGGTGTTGTCTCGCTGGAAAATAAATCTACCAAACTCTCTTGCAGACTGCAGCAGGTTTAACTCATTCCCTGTAATCACCAGAAAATCTAGCTATAGCTGTGTTTTCAACATTTCACTTTGCAGAAATGTCTACTAATGTCTAATGTGTATGTCTACTGATCAAAGGGAAAAAAAAACATTAAAAGGAGGCAAATGAGATGACAACATATTGCTTTTAATGATCAAGTTCAGAGTAATTGCTCAGTTTTCGGCATAATTATTTTTCATGTTGAGTAGGATTGAAGCAAACAAGTAGATTTTCAAATCCCGCAGCCCTCTGATCAGTACAGTTACTGATGTGGAAAATAAAACAACCAAGTATACATTTATTTCAGAACTGGTATGAACAATGGTGAACAATGATGTGGTTCCTAGAGTCTCCAAAAGTAGAATGGGAGCCAGAGCCTTTAGCTATCAAGCTCCTCTCCTGTGGAATCAGATCCCAGTTCGGGTTCGGGAGGCAGACACCATCTCCACATTTAAGAGTAGGCTAAAGACTTTTCTCTTTGATAAAGCTTATAGTTAGGGCTGGCTCAGGAGAGTCCTGAACCATCCCTTAGTTATGCTGCTATAGGCCTAGACTGTCGGGGGACTTCCCATGATGCACCTCTCTCTCTTCACCTCTGTCCTCCTCTCCATCCGTATGCATTCGCATCCCATAAATGCATGTCACTAACTTGACTTCTTCCCTCTCCCGGAGTTTTGTGCTTTGTCGTCCGTCTATTCTTTCTTAGTGTCACTTTCAGCAGGTATTTCAGTGTCCGGAGATGTATCTGGATCGGTGACTATGGCGACCTGCTGGGGCAGGGCTGCTGTGTCTATGGTGCAGGGGACGAGTGGCTCGGGTCCTGCTCGTTGGGCTCCACCTGGAGCTGCTCGGCTGTCCGTCTGGACCCATCATCTTCCCTTATGTTTTACCACCTAAACATTTCTAACATAATAATATATATATATATATACAACAATTTTGCCATCATGGCTATATATGTTATAGTTTTGATGCTATAAATCTATTCTGTACTTACGACATCTATTGCATGTCTGTCCGTCCTGGGAGAGGGATCCCTCCTCTGTTGCTCTTCCTGAGGTTTCTATCGTTTTTTTCCCCTATTAAAAGGGTTTTTTTGGGTAGTTTTTCCTTAATCGAATCGAGGGTCTAAGGACAGAGGGTGTCGTATGTTACAGATTGTGAAGCCCTTTGAGGCAAATGTGATTTGTGATACTGGGCTATATAAATAAAATTGAATTGAATTGAATTGAACAATGGACATGAAATCATAAAGCTCAGTTATTAAAGGTCCAGTGTGTAACATTAAGGGGGAGCTACTGGCAGAAATGGAATATAACATTTATGAGTATGTTTTCATTAGCGTATAATCACCTGAAAATAAGAATCGTTGTGTTTTCATTACCTTAGAATAAGCTTTCATATCTACATAGGGAGCGGGTCCCCTTCCATGGGGCTCGCCATGTTGCACCGCCATGTTTCGACAGTAGTGCAGAACAGACCACAAACACTGGCTCTAGATAGGGCCGTTTGCGTTTTTCACGGCCACCGTAGTTTCATCTACACGCTTAGTAGGGGAGGGTCATGCGACCAGTATTCAAATGGTTGCAAACTGCAATTTCATCGCTAGCTGCCGCTAAATCCTACACACTGGACTTTTAATTTTTCATGCTTAGGGGGGCGATAAACAGTCAGAGTGGGTAATTTGGATGGGAATGGAGACAATCTTTCTACTCACAATTATAGAGGTGTGGTGGGAACCAGCTGCAGAAACAGCAGATTGTCTTGCAAATGGTTCAAACTTTTATCAATTCCTAATTTAAGTGTATTCGTTTTGGCTGATTGTTAGGGCACTAGTTAGAAAGTTATCCCAGCGCATGATATTACAATTTTAGTGCCATGCAGTTTGAGAGGGTGAAGGATGCAACTGGACACTGCAGGATGACATATCTGATAATCAGTAACATACAGTGCTTGTTGTGTATGAGTATAGCACTGTGATGCAGCTGGAATGGGATGTAGTTGGTGTCTTGTTAAAATCCACAACCAGTATTAAGCCATGTGCTATGGCCCACATACCCATTGGTGCCAAAAAGTACACACAATCATTTGACACCAATGTGCTGCACAGGCCTCTTAAATTCTTAATTTTGTTTACTCTGCGTCTTTTCCTAAAACAGTAGTAGAGAGAGACAGCTCACAAATGAGAACACAATGTTAAAGCCTTGACAGCCATCCCAGACATTATCAATCAATAGACAGCAGGACATAACCAAAATCCATTCCTTACAGGTTATTATTGTTTGTCAGAAATAGGTAGACAAAGGTAGAGTTACTTCTAGCATGGCATGTTTTGTACCTGATTGTGGTCATTTTCATAAAAAAAAAAGCCTAATTTTATACATTTACATCAGACATCAAAGAGAGGGAAATATGGATTACTCAAGTGTAGGATGGGAAATGAAGTTATTTCTCATGGCAATTTTACAGAGCATCAAAACTTGTGCAGTCCATTTTGTAGTTTATTCGCCTGTTAGTTATTTTTCCACTAATGCATCTGACATGTATGGGGAAGTCAGAAGGGTACATTTCAATAATGAAACCGTGCATTGAAATAGAATTCATTTAATCATTTCCCTGATTAGCTAAGAGCACATACCTGTACACAAAACCATGACAGAGAAGCAGTGTCAACTAATCATGTCTTTATGAAGGTGACCCATCTGTGACATGCAGGTTCTGTCTTTGGGAGTATCCATCATGATTACTGAGTGGACAAGTCTTTTATCAGACTAATGGTATCAGTTCTGTTATATAAGAGGTTGCTTGTAGTTTAGTTTAACAGCATTAGTATTTAATGATCAAACCCATTATGTCTGATCCTCAGCATATGTTACACATTAGAGAGGCTATCCAAGCAGAGCTCTGAACTGCCTTGCATTGAATATAATGTAATTAAATCAAACACTTTTACAAATGTAACAATTTTGTTTCCAAACAAATAAAGATTACAATTCATTACTCAAATGTCATCTTAGGTGGAAAGCAGCAATGAAATGCTATGATGTGTCAGAGCTGTTGTGGCTCAGTTAATTATTCAATCTTTTGAAGTGCCCTTAAGTAGTTTCACCTAAAACATTAGTTAATGCTTTAGAAATGTGCTTAAAATATCTGCCACATTTTTTTAGAAGCTATTGTTAAAAGGTTTCAATGTGAAAAGCTTTGCCTTGCCAATTTTAGGATAGAATTGTATAGCTAAAATGCTTCATGTTTGCTTTAAGAAGTACTTAAATCACTATCACTACTGCTGTCGGTGGTTGTTGTTTGCCAGATTCAAAAGAATTGCCATGTCTGTCTCTTAAATTTGAAGCACACATTTTCCCCTGTACGTTTCACAGAGGGATCATTACATTGGCTTTTGCTTAGTGTAAAGGAACACAAAAGTCAGTTAGCGGTTCACCTGTGCTCTGTCACAACAGCTAGTTGGAACTTTTTACATACTGCTTTTTGAAATGTTTACACCATCCTTCATCAATCCATGCCACCCATCAGCACATAGGTGTTACACACATATTACAGATGCACATACATACAATATAGCTGAACTTATGGACATGTTTGAAGTTTTGTCTTTTGCCCACAGCCAACCTTGGATCAGTGAAGCACTGCTGACATGACACAATAGATTCCTAAGCTAATTATGTTCAGATGCATTTTGTAGATTGGTAAATCTATTCTGTTTTCGCAGATTCGTTAGAAGAATGCAGGAGAAATGGACTGAGCCACATTATATCCAAACTGTGGAAGACAGTATGAAGATGTCAGGGCAGTGGGATGAACCAATAGACTGTCAGAAGGTAGGCAATCGAGAGGACAGTTAACGTCTCTTTGGGTCTTCTGATAACAGAACCAGCTCTTGCTGCTGTTCAGTTTCCTCTCTTTGCACAGACAACCAATGTGTCTCTGCCTCTGAGTCTGTCTGTCTGTACCTTTCTCTTGTTGGCAGAACTGACTTTGGGTTGTGGTCATTCATGTCTTTCTCAGTTGCTCAAAGTGCCAAGATAATCTGCCTCTGCATCGGATGGTCAGTGCTAAATAACACTGAAGTTTACTTTTAAGGTTTGTATTAAATGTACAATGTTTGATGTGCTATTCCATCTCTTTGGCTATAATTTGGTTGGTCTAGTTTGTGTGAGATCTGTGCGGAGGCTGTGCACTGTTGATGAGCTGAGCCTCATGATGACCCGCTGAATGAAAGGATTTGTCTCCATTTTCTTCTGTGTGTAGCTTTTTAATGGTGGGAGCTGGGCTCATAGGCTTTAAGGTGTTTGTTGAATTTTATTGCTGTTCTTTGGATCCTAATTAAAAGTGAAAAATGGTCTGTTTCACTGTGGCATCGATTGTGTGTTGTGCTTCTCTGGACTTACCCATTTCAATTTAAAAGTTCTCAGTTAGGTGTTAATCCCATTTTCAATAGCCTTGCTTTGTCAGGGTACATCAGTGTAGTAAAATTCCGTTATGAATTTGAATATTTGTAATCAGGTTTAGGTTGGTTTTGAGATTGTTGCATAGAAAAGTCCTTTCTATGAAGAAAGCTAGAAAGCTTTCAAAATCAAATTACAGATAGATGTAATTTGTGTTCCTTAGTATGTATAGTTATATTTTGCATATATTCAATCTTAGTGGAGCTCAGTGAAACCCTATTTGGATTTCACTGACATTTCTGGAAAATCACAATCTTGTTCCTTTCCAGATTCATAGTCAAGCCCCAGTTCTGGCACAATATCTGCACAAATGTTGTTTTGCGGTTTGGTGTTAAGGATGCTGCAAAATAACTTGCCCAGGTATTACTTACACATACTGCATGCCTCACTAGTTGCTGGGGCAAATTTATTCCAGATTTAAAGATTGATGTGGTAATCCCCAGTAATGGAATAACTACTCGCATCTTTTATTTAAGTAAAAGTAGCAATACCACAGTGTAGAAATCTTCTGTTATAAGTAAAAGTCCTGCATTCAAAATGTTACTTTACTATTTTAAATAGTGCAAAAGTATTAGCATCAAAATATATTTTAACTACTAAAAGTAAAAGTAGTCATTATACAAAACTGCCCATTTCAGAATTATATGGATTATGATTATCGATGCGTTAATGTGTTATCACTTTAATGCAGTAGCTGGTAAAGGTGGGGATAATTATTCAGAACTGTGGGGTAACACATATGTTGGCACTATAATGCCTTTAATTTTAATTCAGAAAAGAGCGATACGAATTGTTAACAAAACAGGATTTAGAGAACACACTAAGGCATTATTCAGTAAGTCAGGGTTATTAAAACTTAAAAATATAATTGAACTGCAAACTTTATTAGTTTTGCTTAAAGCCAGAAACAAAGAGGGAATACAAAAACTATTTATGTTGACTTCGGGGGATGAAAATCACAGGAAGAGATTTGACTTTAAACATCAAGCAGCTTTAAAACAAATGTCCTTTTCGGTCGTAGGTGTAAGGTTATGGAATTTTTAACAAAATGATTTAAGAAACTGTAAAAATGTTTTTCAATTAAACAAAATGTATAAAGAGAAACAGATGAAACAATATGCATGTACTTGAGTTTGGATGTGACAAGTAAGAAATCTTTGTTGTGTTTATATCTATGATAGGATGTATGATGACGCTGGAAACAGAAAAGCAGTAAAACCATCAAAGATTTGATGTGTTATTATAGAATATTATAGAATATTATTCTCCATACTCTATCTTTTCTAATCGTGTTTCTTATTGCAAAATCAGTCTGGAATCGTTTACTACTGTGCATTTCCATGAAAGGAACAAATAAATAAATTACTTTATATACTGCTGAGTAGCCATAGGGATCAATAAAGTCTTTTCTTAAACTATAATAACATATCTTTTATTTTTAATTTATTAGTAAATAAAGTTTTTAATGAAATGAAGAGGGCTAGAAGGTAGCAGAAAATGAAAATACTCAAGTAAAGTATAAATTATACTTAAGTACAATATTTAAGTAATGGTACTTGGTAATCCCTTTGCTCTAGATATCAGGGGCATCCCCAACACTAAAGATAAAGATTAAAGGGGAACATCAGAGTCTGTTTACAGGTCTTGGGGAGTGCTATAATGCATATGTGAAAAAAGTTGTATAAAGCCTTTTGTGGCACCAGAGGGAAATCTTAGAAATTACCTCAAATGATATCACTTGAGGCAGCGTAGGTTGGGCCTGAAGAGTACAAGCTTGAAAATGAACAAATTCTGGGGTTGCAGAGTTAGAAACACGTGATCTTACGAGACCTCTGTAGCCCACTCCCAATCCCTGCTTGAGGCATGTGGCAACTAGCATAACATATTCGAATCGCTGACCAAACTGTTGGCGGTCGAGTTGAATTTTGGGTAATGTAGGCACAAGGTTTTGACAAGGAAGAAGTATGCATGGAATAAAATGGATGATATCTCTGGTTCTGCTGCATCGATATTTCTTTTTTAACCGCCTGTTGTGAGTTTGAAAATGGGAATACAATGTTAAATTGGTGGAGTACTCTTTTAAAATTAAATAAATTCTACATTGTGTTGCTGAATTTATGCATTTTGTGTTTTACCATATACCATGAAGGCTGCTGACTTTCCTAGTTTTAGGGCCTGCATTTTCGTTGCTACTCTTTTGACTCATCTCCTCTCCCTCTGAGAAGATGACATATAAAGCTGTCCAGTTCCAAGGAGTTCCAACTTCATTTAAACATGATTTGCATAAAACATAAGACTGTCTGGCCCATTTGTTTAAAACAAGCCTTTAATAAATCAGAATTGGATTTCTGTCTAATGTTTGTATTGTATTTTTGCATCTGAAAACCTTGCACAAATAACCCCATTTTAGTTTTGTTTGTCCAGAAAATCATTGGCTGCAGTGTTGCAGTACAGCACACAGAGGAAGAAAACAGTGCCGTTAATACATTTTGACCTCTAGCCGTCTATTCTCAGCAGAGCTCTTTGGTTGTCAAGTTTAAACACAACGCCTGTCTGAAAAAAATCTACACACAAAATAAATACTTAAATCAAAATAAAAAGGGAATCCACAGCTCTCTATATTTGCTCTGGAAAAAGAAACTCGGGCCAGAAAGGTTGGTCACTTGGTTACTTGAAATGACGTTCTTTTAGACTTTGTTTGCGAATGCTAAATTCTTTGGCACTCTCCTTCTCATGGCAGACGTTGCACAGTTAAAATGCTTCGCCAAAAGCAGAGTCAATGTCACGTTAAAGGCAAGCCAATCTGTTAAAACATTTCCAGTTCAGTGAGTAGCCTAGTGTGTAATCATCAGGGCTAGTGAGCAGGGCATTTATGGGCTGTGATTCTCAAAGAAAACCTTTGCCAGTGTAATTATAGAATTAAATAAGGGAAGGCAAAGTCTCAAAGTAAAATGTGTGGAGAAAAGTTTAGAGAGTGTGTGTGTGTGTGTGTGTGTGTTTTCAAGAGAGACAACTGAAATTCTTAGAAAAAACATATGATACTTAGTTGTGGATAAATAGTTTGAAACATTATGAAACCGTTGGAGATGGTGATGGCCGGGAACCTGAAAGACTTGCCATATATACTGTGAAACCATGTCTCGTTTTCTTGAGGGCATGTCAGTACTGTGTTGCAAGGGACAGCTGATGCCAGTTCCAGTTTAAAACTTGCAGTTGTTGAAAGTGTTAACAGATGTCAGGAGGTCGGTTACAGTGTGGTGGATTGCGAACAGGTGTTTGTGCTTGTCTTTACTGCAGCAGAATATGCTACTTTAAGAGCACTTGTCACTGACTATTACTGTGACAAAGAATGCACTTAGAAAGGTACACACTGCCACCCAGTGTAGTGAATGGGAAAATCATCTTAGTAATGCAACACTGATCAGAGTCCTCTATGCCTTCTATTTATGGATGAATGCTGACAAGGTTGGACTGTGTTCTGTTTGAGAAATTCAAATTCACCAGCCAAGCTAGCTGCCAAGTGTATCTTTTATCATTTTAGTTACAACCATTTAGTCATCATTTAGTCATATTAATTACACTGCTTTTCCAACTATGTCAAAGTTTGCACCGTGGGAGAATATGACATTTCCTGTCACATTACTGAGCCCTAATTATAATAGACCATTTTCACACACAGAAAAGCACAGATGATAATAATAACATGAATGATGGCTGAATTCAATGTAGCTGCTTCAGTTTCAGGGTCCTGGTTTTGTCCATGTAGCCTTACTATCACACTGTCATGAGTCTGGTATCCATTCACATTTGCCACAGATTTTAACAAAATTTCCAGAAAATTGGAAAAATGGAATATGAAATAATAGCTGTAGGGTTGAGAAGCCCTTTTTCTTGACCTTTTTTCTCCTGTTTATGTTAGGGAGGAAGGTAAGACGGCTGTATTTCCTTTTTGTTTTCTTTTATTGAAGATAGGTAAGTTAGTTGTTAATATTACAGATTTTGTAATTTATTGTTTTGGCTGTGTTCTCCCCGATGCTGAGACTACCATGGATTGATGAATTAATCATTTCTTTTTGGACTGCATCCCCTGTGGCACTGGTCATCCTTGGGAGAGAGGAGTCACCTTATGCTATGCTCAGGTTTCCCCCTAGGCCGGGCATAACAGTGTTTCCATCCACTACTGTTATGCAAATATTATCATTGAGATAAATCGCTCATGGTGCTAATTCTCCAGTCGGGTGCCATTAAACCATGAGGGCACAACGAGATGACGTAATTAAGAGTACCAGTCAATGCTCACACTGGACAACCATATAAAAAATGTGATGGAAATATGGCATTTTTGTTTGCTTCATGCATTCATTTGAGGAGCTTAAGATGTTGAGGTTCTCTTTGGGAGTGACGAGGATGGACAGGATCAGGAACGAGTACATCAGAGGGACAGCTCATGTTAGATGTTTCGGAGATAAAGCCAGAGAGGCCAGATTGAGGTGGTTTGGACACGTTCAGAGGAGAGACTGTGAATATATTGGTAGAAGGATGCTGAGGTTGGAGCTGCCAGGCAGGAGGTCTAGAGGAAGACCAAAGAGGAGATTTATGGATGTAGTGAGAGAGGACATGAAGTTAATTGGTGTGAGTGAAGAGGATGCAGAGGACAGGGTTAGATGGAGGTGCATGATTCGCTGTGGCGACCCCTGAAAGGGAACAGCCGAAAGGAAAAGAAGAAGACAGTCTCATCAGTCCACACAGATCTGATGTTTCGTCTGCTGCAATCATTCATCTCTTCAGTGGAAGCTTGAGTAACAAATCACGTGCTCCATGTATGTCATGATTAATTCCTGATTAAGTCTGCATCCAGTGCGCCTTATGGCATTTGTTTTCATGGATACATCAACACCTCAGCTTAAAAGCAGTTCTGGGATAATTCAACTTTAAAAAAAAAATCAGCATTTCCACTCAGGTTTTTTAATGTGCAAATTTAAAATGTGCATACAAATATGTGGATGGAAACATACTTACTTACTGGGACACTTGAATAGAAGAGAGGCATTAATGTTATTACTAACACCTTTGCTTTTAAGTCAAAATGTCTGTTATAAAAGAGGCCTATTGAGTCATCTCTGCTCCATGTCTCAGGTAACTGAGCTGAAAACATGACTGATAGCAAATAATACACTGAATTTATTATACTTTAAATTCTTAGTCACAAAAATCAGGGAGCCAGGGTTCCAACCACCAAACCTGCAATTATTTTCCAACCACCTCTATGATCTCAACTGCTTAATCACACATTTCATAGCTTGGCATACAAGTCTAGTTTTTATTGTCATCAACATTTTCAAAAATCATATCAGAAAACAAAGAGAGTAAAACAAAAAACATCTATTAAACATATTCTAGGCTCGCAGGATGCATAGGTGACCAAGCCTTTTAGACTTGCTTTCTAAAATGTTTTCCTATTAATTGCAAATTGCAATTGCACATCACAAAACCATTGTTTTACATTTGAACTATTGCAGGTTTTATTTCTTCCTGGGAATTAACTGACAACATTCTACAGGATAACTTGTATACAGGTTAATATTGTCCTCTGTGCTGCACACCAACATCTGTACCATTAAAGTCTGGGCAGCTTGTGCCCTTTGCGATTCGATGGGTGTCAGGAGTATGTAATCAATTCAATAAGTCTTGTGAGAGATTGAATCAAAATACAAAAAGTTTCCCCTTAAAAGGGCTGTGCTGGCTAAGGGTATACTAGAAGATACTACTCACATTTTACAAAAGCAGTGTCAGGTAGGGTACGGTACTTGGAGGAATACTTCGGCATTTTGTGAAAAACAGTTGTTTGCTGTCATGTCCAGAGTTGAGACAGTTCATATCAGTTTCAGTGGGACGTTCTTGGCCTGTCTGTGCACAAAGGCTGGAAGCAGAGGTAAGGCAGATAGCCCAGCTCTGTAAAAAGTGAAATAACATGTTTTCCTACAACTCCAAAGCTGTCTGAAGGAGTAGTTTGCTGACACTTTGGAGCTGGGTTTGGGGAGTGCACATAGCATTTATTTCACAAATAAAATTCATTGTATTCTCTCACCTGACAGATGGAAAACAAGCATTATTTTAAGATTTGTATTCCAGCGCATTTGCTTCTGCAAGACGTTTTATTGGATGCCACTGTGTTAATGGCCAAAAATATCTGAATCCATTATTTTTTTCTAATATTATCACCAAACTCCGAACATGAGAAAATGGTATAAAGGGATATATAGTGCAGTATGGTTTAAGGCCCCTAGGCAGAACACCAGAGAAGCACTTTCTGAATTCACACCTGGTACATTAAAATGATGTATAGTCCATCAAATGCTTTAAATGTGCTCCCCCTTAATTTTCTTTCTTGTCCCTGATATGGATATATGACAGTTCTACTGATGTTCTTTGTTCCTGAACATGTCTGATCTCTGTATTTATGTTTTACACATCTAAAAAATGTATTTCAGTGTTTGCAGTGATGCTGAATTAAGTCCTCATTGGATATACATTGCTCAGCATTGCAGATTTGCCTGAGACAGTCTACAGTCTATTTGCTCCAGTCCTCTTCCTTTGCTTCAAATTGTGCTTTTATGGAAGCTGTAAATGGTCCATTAAGATAAATGAAAACACCATTGACACCAGCTATTTGCTGTCTTTAAAGACAATGGTGCATTACTTTGGTGCTTAGAGTGACATCAATGACTCTTCTATAGAACATGTCAAAGTATTAAACTCATTTCAAAGCTGTAAACAAACGTGGTGGGATTGTTGCAGAGGTTCCAGAAGTAAGATCCAGATAAACCTATTCGACAAAGGTCTATTCGCCTAAACCAAATGAAGTTAATTTTGTGTCTATAAATGAGTATCTCTATTTGTTTGAAAAAAAACAAACCGTAAAGATGCAGCCACACGGATCAGTCACTGTCTGTTTGTTTTTCATTTATTTTCAGTTAGTGTGTGTGAATGTTACTCAGGACTGATGTGTCCTTCACTGCCAGATTTGTATCAATTTTGATAGTCAGAGAAATCGGCAATGGTTTTTCAGCTATTGGAGATATTTAGTCTATTTATCCAGCGGAATTTAGCAGCAACAGAAGGACTAAACATTCCTTTTGTTGCCATTCATGGCCATGCTTTCTGAATAGGCTAAACTGAAACTGTGTTAAAGGCAACGATACTCTTTGTTAAATTTCTCTCTGTTCAGTGACTGATCAATGTGGCTTCCCTCAAAGATATTTGGTTATCACTGTAGCTTTATTCAAAGTGTGTCTGAAAGAATTAGGACTGCCACTGCCTTATTCCGTTTTTGTGAAATTACACATTTTCACACAGTATGTGTTTCTTCATGTTGGCATTGTCATTTGAAAGACAAAAGAGTCAGCATTTCTAAGAAAAAAAACACATATCTTCCTAAAGTGTCCACTTCTTCCCAATGAACTAAACCCAAAACAAAACATGGTATCGGGCACCTGTCAGCTAGTTTAAAAACAGAAAGGAAAATGGAAAATGTTACCCGGTCAGTCCGCTTCATTTGAGCTGATAGAAGTGGGTCCTGCATTCGGGTCGCCTTCTTGCTCCCACTTTGAGGACCCTGATTGAAAGGGATCAGTACTCCCAAAGAGAAGATGCATCAACAGTTGTACCATCGCCCATAAGCGTACCTCCCTGGTCTCCACGAAGGTACTTGCCATTAGAGCCCTTAATGGCGATGCGTCCATGTTCCAGGAACTCAAGGAAAAAGTCCTCTGGCTTTTCTCCGTCTGAGCACACTAGGCCACTGCTAGAGACGTACCAGAACTTTCCATTCACACCTGCAAAATTATATCAGTGTATTTAGCCATTTGTTTAAATTAACAACCACTTCTTTAGTAGATGCTAAATATCTATTAAAACAGGATACAGATATATTGATTGTTATACAGAAATTTAGTATGTTGTGCACATATGAAAACACTGACTTTTTACATTGTAGGCGCCATCATTGAAGATCAATAAGAAAATGTCATAGACAGATCGATTTGCGTCCAAAGTATTGGAGTTCTTGTGGTGACACACAAAGCCATTCTCTCCACTAAGGATCAGCATAGGACGGTTGATGAGTTTCATCAGGAATAATTCATCATCACCTGCAATGAAGGACAAATACTGTTCATATGTTGGGCACGGGTCAAGAAAGCTGTACCTGTGGCGACATTTTCAAACAAACACAGCATTGAATCTCATGTGGCTCGCCTGAAAGCACTTACCCACTGTATCGCTGACCGCTGAGAGCTGCCCATTCTTCTTTGTACACACATACTTTCCATTACTTGCTTTGAGTGCCACCCTCTGTCCTCGCCATTCAATGTCAAACATTGTGTTGACCTCTCTGGGGAAAAAATACATGGATGGGCAGATGGAGAGGTTCAGGTAAGAGGTATGGGAAGAAAGCTCCTCTTTTAAAGCCCTTAAAGCTACTTACACTTCTGTGGCAGTGGACTGGATCTCTCCGTGAGTCACTAAAGTCCAGTAGGATCCACCATTGGTCCTGAACATAGACTTTTTGCTCTCCTTATCAATCTCCATCTGGAAGGTCTCCATGTCTGTCTCTACATCCTGATTGGCTGAAATACTCACTCCTGGTAATAAGAGAAGACAAGACAACCTTGATAATTGTGCCTTTGGTCAATATAAGTTATGGGTCACAATGTTGCCTCCTCTTGAATGTCATTTACTCTCTCAGGCATTGCCAAAGACACTTTTTTGCATAATACAGTAGTATTCCAACATTAAATTATACATCCATGCCCTCGCTTTTGTTGCACCACATAATACAGCGTGCTACCTACAATGTTTCATCCAAGTCTCCTCACATAGGCAGCAGTTGTTGTTAGGTCACACAGCATTTTAATTTGGCAAATGTGATGATGTGAATATTACACATTCACATTAATTTATTTTAATTTAGTATCCTCATTATTTCCTGAATTATACTGGTTCTTTTAATTTAATTCTGGGATCTAGCAATGTAAGTGTTAAAACTGTTACCGACTTTAGTGGATGTCACCACATGAAGGTGCCACACACAAATGTATGGTGCTTTAGCACAGTGTTGCTTCAGGGCTCTTGCTGCGCAGATGAGCCTCTAATTTGTGATCTTCTCTAATAATGCAAAGGCATGTCCAAGTGCAATAGCAAATGCTAACATACTTGATGACGCATTGACCCATTTCTCTGTGTTAACCATGGATTTATGGCATTTAATCATACGTATTACATCATGCTACCTTTGTCTCTCCAGCGTGAAAACGTATCATCATTGGAATCTGTTTCCCCTTTCAAAATTATATGGGTCGAGTGTTTCAAACTCAAAGAATAGGGCAGAAGATCACTTAATAATTAACCTACTTTTTTGTTGTGGGATCTGCGAGCTGTGGATGTCCCCATGCCTCACTTTGTAAACCTTTGCTCTTAAGCAAATGTCATGTGATCAACTCATGTGATATGTTTTTCATACAAAGCAATTGTGTAAACTTGCTTAAAATTGTGCCAGTTAGTGCCCTGTTTTATAAACCCGAGTGCCTCACATTCAGCCAATCTAGTGATATATACTTAATCCACATGTATTAACTCTGTCTGGTGGTAGAGAATACACAGACACATATAACTGAACTGTGTCTGCTGTAGTTCAAATTAGATGCCACAGAAATATCCTTCAACCTTTCTCTTAAGCCTGTTACAACCCTAATCCCCACAGTCACCCCTCCACCCTTCCTGCTCATTTGCTTGCTGTAATTCCCTGAGTGGTGAAATGCAGATCTGCACTGCAGGGCCCACTAAGCAGCTTTCAGTGTCTTGTTTCTTAAAAAACATGAAACTGCCACAAGGCCAAACACTATAGTTTAAACTGTAATTCTTTGCCCTATATTATGAGGATGGAGAGCCATGTTGTTGAAATATTGCCCTGATAATGACCTTTTTATATGCAGAATTTAATTCATGCATTCACTGCAGTCTAAAGTCAGTTTGAGAACACACAGTATTGCATGTGCATTGCACAGCTACTTTACAACTACACCAGTAAAGATGTCCTAAAATGAGGCTTGTACGAACTGATAGCTGTTTTAATTGAATTTTAAAGCTTTAAAAAATAGTTTGCTTTAATAATTATACAGGACAGAGCAGATCACACTGTGCAGGCTGCCAAGAGACATTGTAACTGATCTGTCCGGTAAGGGCTGGCTGAAGGTCTTTTTTGGTGCCACGTCATTGCCACGCTGGCCTACTATAGATCCACATCATTTGGAGAAATTCACTCGATGGATGACGGTAAAGAGTGAGTAGCTGCAAGGCGTTAAGTCCATTGATGGTAATTGACACCCATGGGGCACAGCTCTGCCCTGGAGTCATTTGCACGCTGCTTAATCTTCAATGGACACACAGTGGAAATGACAAAGCCCATTACCACAATTACTTCCACAGTGTCAACCATTCTGGATCCAGCATGTAGACATAGACAGGAAAGGCCAGGCTTTCTCTCATTAGCTGGTAAATGTTATTGATTAGGTGATTTTGTTACTGTAATGTAACTGTAAAGATTCACTTTATGTGCACAACACCCAGCAGTGGTACTTATCCAATCAGGAATGGACTGTATTCTTATTTTTCAAAAGGCACACCATGTACTCTACTGTGCTATGTTGTTTAGATATTCTACACGAGCTAAGTCTAGACTGTTAGCTAACCTCAATACCTAAAACTGCTAAATGTAACAGTCTGTGTAGCATCCTGGTTCCGTTTTGTAACAGCTTTGCAAAACCCTGGTGAAGAAATGAAACTGCAGGAAAACAGAATGCTTAAAAGGAGACAGAATATAGAACTAAATCTGAAAGGACCACTGATCTGAAATCAACAGTACCGGAAAGATGATAACTGCATTTAACCACAGTGAAAGTAAACTGTGACAAGGATAGTAAGAAAAATTCACAAATCACAACATTTAACTTACCGAGAGGTAAGCAAAGGGTCATTTGAAAAAGGAAGCATTTTCAAAGATATAGTGCACTGCTCTCTAAAGGATCTGAACATTGTCTCACCTAGTCTCACATGTGAACATTGTGCTAAAGTGCACAAGGACTTACAGCAGCTGCATAGTGATTCCAAAATCATAGTAAAAGAAATGTCTGCATCTTTTATATAGTCAAAAGTGATTAGCATTAACCATGATGTTATATTCATAATTTCTTCTTTCCCTAGGTGTGAAGTCATGGAGCATGTAGCCTCTGAGAGTAGTTCTAGCTACATTTAGCTTACATGTTTGCCATATTTTTTTCATGCCCATTTGTTACTGTGAAGGAACTTTTCCCTTGCCTCATTTTGAATAGATTCACGTTTCTTTAAAATGTATTTGCAAACAATCAAATCACATTCTTTAACCTCTATGACTTTCAACAATGAAAGTAATTTCCACTTTAAATCTCCTCAGTGCTTAACAAGAAAACTACAGCTTGTTCGGAATAATGCCGCCAGAGTCTTAACACAATGAAAGGTTGAGTTAATACTGGATTGTGAACATCATACTGCAAGTGTAGAACTCCAGCACATTTTCTGTATTAAACTATAACATTTTGTAAATATCAAACTCACATGTTGTTATCATTAGATAAAGAGATGCATTTGCATGAAAAATATGCATTACTCTCAAGACTGCAACGCAGGCTGTTTACCTTGCTTGACCGAGACAAATCTTTTATTGGCAGCTTGAAAAACTACTTGTGGATGACTCTCCTCGAGATCAAACAGCTCATCTTTTCCAGGCTTGGAGCATCGGCCAGATCGCAGCGTTCCTGTGGGTCCCACTGGGGTCAGATATTTCCCATCACAGTCCTTAAAGGCCAGCTTGCCAGATTTCAGCTCCAGTGTGAAGCTAGTAGTATTGGTGTTCTCCTTCACCAGTTTGCCATCATTGCTGAGGAAACGGCTGTCACAGGTCTTCAGGCTGTACTTGCCATCCTGGTATACCAAGGTGACCAGAGAGTCCACTCCCCAGGGAATGTTGCTGTCCACTGAGATCTCTCCATCTGAAGCAGACAGATGGGCATAGCGCTTACGTGCCACACTGAGCAGGCTGGCCTGTGGGTGTAAAGCCAAATGAACGGCCCACAGCTCTTGTTCCCCAATGGCTTGGGCAAAGCAGGACAGGTAGTCAGCCGAGCCTCCAAAGTAACGCAGGTAAGGCTCTGATTGCAGTGCCCAGCGACCATCAGATTGGGGCACAATAAGGAAACGGCATTCAGGGTCAGGCTTCTCTGCCCCACATGTGATCTTCCCATCTTTGTCAGAGGCCAGATAGCGTCCGAGGTGGCTGCGAAGGAACACTACTTGGCCATCTTGCTCGTCCTGCTCTAGGGTCCAGATCTGTTTCTTCTTCATGCTGTTGCCTGACGCGTTCACCTTGAAGCCAAAGGTCTCCGCCGTCAGGTAGCGATTCTCATAGTTGATGAGGCCAAACTGCAGCTTCAGAGCCTTGTTAATTCCGTTTGTGGGCATGCTTGAACAGGCCACACGTAAAGAATGCAAATAAAGAGATTCAGGACAAGCAAGGGAAAGGGTAATGAGGGAAAGCAGGCATGAGACTGAAAAGCAAAAATAAAATGCTTGATTTCTCCCCTCTTCCGTCTTTAAAGCAGTAAATTAGCTCCACTGATCTCCCTTGTTTGATTGTTTAGTGTTCCTTTCTTCTCCTGTCACTTTCTTTCTTTCCCCAGAGGGCTTGCACAGCCACTTGCTCTCTGTTCCTTAATGAGTTAGGATTAAAATCAGCAGGACACAGCACCTCAATCCAACAAGCCGCTGACGTCACATATCAGTGCACCAACCACGAACCTCCCCTCCTCCTTCTCCTTCTCCAGTACACACTCAGTGCAGATTAATTTTCTATCTCTTCCGTATCTTCCCCTTACTATCATCTCTTCCTTTCCTCCTCCACCCTGGTCTTCCTTCCCTGTAACTCACACTGACACACTTATTTGTTAACCTGACTTCCTATTGGTGTTACTCTCATATTTAAGTCCATATACTAGTAGCCACACCATCCAGCCCTAGGATTATCCTAGCTTTGATCTGGCCACAGCCTAATTGGAAAATGTCCAGAAAGTAAAGGTGCCTTTGGTTTCTCCCCACTGCTTCTCCATCTCTCAAACAGATTTTGTCTAAGATTAAGTGAGTTTTTCATGGGTCACTTTGTGTAAATAAGCACATTCTGAGTAACATTTCCTATCCACAAATACTCATTCTGACTGTTAAAGACCTGATTGTAAAAATTAAAACTGTATTCACAAAGGGCCTCTTTCACATTTCATTGGACAAGGGTTAATGTACTTGGCTGACTGATTTCGAGGCACAGTCTTAGCTCCCAAAGTTGTACAAGGTTTCTGTTCTGAGAGCTATTACCAATTTGCCCAATGCAGGTCCAGAGGAGCTATATAGGAAGTTTGCTTCAAGTCTTCAGAGATATTTAAATATGTGACATCCGTGAGGTTAGCTAAGATGAATTTGAATAACACACATTTGAATGTAAAAGCATGGCCCATTTGCCTTTCATCTCTACTTGCACCTTTGTGGTTTCTTAACCTTATTATTTCTAATACTTCCAACCCCCCTGTATTATACTGTCAGTCAGTTCATAATAGAGGATGCAACTCCATGTCCCATGACCTTTGTCACAGTGCACGCCAAGATTAGCATTATCACCCTCTTTTCCTGGGGATGTGGAGGGTAATGCCAAGGAGAACCTATTTTAAATACCAAAACCACAAAAGTATATGATTCAAATTATAGCATAAAGCGAAATCCTTAGGGTATTATTTCTACTTGATAATCTTCAAAGGCAATTGCTCACATTTATTAGCCTTGACAGTTAAGAATGATCAGTGTTTAAATCACATACAGGATGAGGAGCTCAGATATCTGGAAGGAGCTTTGAGTGGAATCTCTGCTCCTGTGTGTTGAAAGCAAGTCTAGGTGTTTTAAGAGGCCAGTATACTTCATCAGAACTGCTTGTCAGATGTTGAGATATCTTTGGAAATGTTTGCTGTTATCCCAACAATATCGATCCTCCTGCCTCTCTACGACAGCGTTTAACTCAGTCCATTTTCATTCTTTTTGAGAAAAACCTGACCCCAAAGGCATCTAATCAGGATGCCTCTCAGAGCCCTCCCCATGGAGGCTAACTTGGGGACCCAGAGTTCAATGGAAGGGAACAGGTTGAGTTATGTTTCAAAACGAAGTAGTTCATATGAGGTGTAGTTCTTTCCCCCCACAGCTCTTAATGAGGCCAACCTACCTACTTGATGTCACAGTTTTTTACCAGGTCTGACTGCAAAAGTGCTTTTAGCTGTTCAAAGGCCACACTCAAACGTGGGATGAAAAGCCTGCCATCATAGAGAGGTTTGAGATGTGATAGTTGTTCAAATATGGGGATAAACACATTTATTTTGGACAATCTTTCCTCGATGACAACCAAAGTATTGGATTTGTATTTACATATGAAAATTGATACAGTTATACAGCTTACTTAAACAATCTGAGATCTTACAAAGTCGTAAATGTAAATGGAGATCACATCCTCGCATTTGCTGTCATAATCTCGACATACAGTAAGTCTACTGTGGGTCGCATTAGCTTATATGGTCCTTCGTGGTAGCTGTGTGGGCACTGTTGGACTTTAAATCAGTGAAAGTGGCAAGCAATGTTGCAATACAAAAAGGGTGCTCATACTGGACTTCTAATCTGTCTGAACTAAAAAAATCCTCAAACATGAATGTAAACCAAGAATAAACATTCAGTCTTCTGTAATCAGCCTCTCATTCTTCAAACATTGGTTGGTCTTCTCTTACTTGCCTTGAATTGTGTGATTAAATAGCCAAACAAAAAACCTTCACATTAACCCAAACTCATCATTCACAAATAAAGTATACATATTCATTTGTTTTCATGCTGTGCTCACTGGGTGGCAGCATTACCTTGTACCAGTAAACAACTGTGGTTTACTATTACAGGTAGATGAAGTGTTAGCATTAATATAGGTCTAAATGAATGTAATACAATATCATCTTAGTGGTGTTTATTTGTATTTCAGTTTCAGTAATACTTTTCACGGTACTCTATTTGGGAGGATCCTATATTTATGTACCCAACGTACTCATAATGAGCTAGTGAGCATTGATGTATTGACAATTGTGTCAAATAGTATTGTGTAACTTTGAAATGTATGACATGGCAGTCCATGCTTATTAAACTATTTGCAATACTAACAGAGCTACTAGATGTATCAGAGGAATTGCAAACTTTCCAGTCATAAACTAGGAATATTACACGTTCTGTGAAAGCAGTTGTATAATGTATGCTGTGGCTGTACAGAAGCTTTGTCAAGTCTTGGAAAACCACTCCAGTCGCATCACTTGAGTAGTCTTGGTTTGAGCTTGGAGACTTAAATTCTTTGAACAGAAATGACTTGGCATTTGAAAGATATGACCGTTTTCCAGACAGTGAGAGTCTAACAAAGGACACTATTGAGTTGCATAATGGAAGTTTAGGATCCAGTGTTTGTAAAGCTTGACCCATACAAGGATAGTCAGGATATCTCAGCATTGATTTTAACTATTTTTTAAATCTGTCTCTTATAAGTCGCCTATTTTTGTGGGAGTGCAATTCTAATTTGACAGAGAACCCTTTTATTTGCTAATCATGAGAAGCCAATATGATTAAAAAATATAATTCACTATAGTGAGATCACAATCAATACTGTAATTAATAAGTACAGGAACATTATAAGTCCATATATGAATGATATCTGTTTTTGGATGCCAAATATAACACCCAATTATATATTTTGCGACACCCCAGCTTTGCAATCCTGTAAAACACCAGTGGTCGGTAAAATTGATTCATGTCCAGTAGATGGCAGGGTTGACTATACATTTTAAGTAGTTTGTTTTCTCTCACAAATTTGGATTCCTGTGCTCACTGGGATATGCTGTGAAATGAGGAACATTTCATGAGAAGAATGTCACTCATTTTCTCAAACTAGAAATTAATTGCTTGGCTGGTTGAACACAAAGTAAAAGCTGCATCAATTCATGACACAGTGCTAGCAAATTGATTTCTGAAGGTATATAGAAGAGAATCTCCTCATTTCTCCCTTCTCTCCTCCTGGATAGGACAGAGTCTTAGTCAACTAATCCATGTGCTTATGTTTCAGTCTGTAGTCACCTGAGCAATTTCTTTGGTTTATTATGACAGATGATTGATTATTAGAACAGGGGAAAATAAATAATAAGTAGTACTGTAACTTTTTACAAATTACTGTTCGAATGTCACTTATACTTGAGATATTGAATTTGAAATGGTAGCAAAAACCATGGAAAATAGGAAAGATGACCAAACAACAATGAGTTGTGGCACTGTAAAATGTGAATTTAGTTTGTCATTTGCATCAGCTGTTTGGGTCCCAAATAGAACGAAACAGCAGGAAATGTGAATCATAATAAAAATGCAAAAGGTTTGTATGTGGCAGGTTTGAAGTGATGAACTTGAAAAAAAATATCTTTAATCAGCTGTCCATTCCTGCTTCTTTTTGCAAAAACATAACAGAAAAGAACCAAGAAAGTGTTGTGTGGACGTTCTGTCACTGATTTGCCATGAGTCTCTGATGATGGCAGTAATATTAAACAGTCTTTCCCCTGTCCTTCAGATGCCCCCACTCCCTTGCAAGTCTGTGTTGGCTGGCCCTCCAGGAACCTTACGAGCATTAATTGCCATTAAATTGTCATTTAAACTGTGGTGGTGCAGTGGCCATGCCAAATTGCATATTGTGACATAAGTATCTTTACATTCTCTCCCTTTTTGTCTTTTGTGGTTGTCTTCCTGTCTTTGTATCTTTCTCTCTCTTTTTGCTCTATTTCCTCCCTGTCCTTCCCTGTGCCATATACCCTGCTGGAGTTCCTGGTTAATGGCAAGTCAGAAAGAATAATAAAACCATTGCTGTTAGCTCTAAAACAAAATGACTGAAGGGAGGCGAAAAACGAAAAGAATGATTGATAGGGGTTGGTTACTTACAAATACACATGCATACACAGACATGCATGTGCAAGCACGTACGCATACTGTATACATGCACTCACACACAGATCAAATGATCTGAGTTCTTCCCCTAGGGCATGAACATGGATTAATGTGCCGAGCGTGATTATTTCATTTATAACTGTCCTGGACCTTTTCAGATAAGACCATTTTTCAGGTTGCCATCCACTAGCACCTTTAGACTGCATCTATTAGCCTGCCAAACACTCAGAGCTCCATTTAAAGGGCCAGCACCCAGCCTGTTTAGCTTGCATTGTAAAGCGCTTTCAGAGAGGAGTCGTTTACTTTAGATTACAGCCCACAATGTACAAGGTAATTATTCCTGAGTTAAGGTGTAATCCTTTTGTACTAGTACAGTACGTACCAATACATATATTTAGGTAATGGGGAACAAGATATGAAGTTATGGAATAAGGGGGTAACCAGGGGGATGTTTGTGAGGAACTCAGAGATAATTTATACTATGTTTGAATTAATTAACAAGCACTGAAAAAAACACTAATTATCATCCAGTGAAATGTTTTATCTGCTAAGTATCTTATTATTCATCCATCACTATAATAATAATATAAAAGTATACATTCTTGGATATGTTATGTACCTTAGACCACAATTACATTACAATGTACAAGTTGTTTTTAGTTTAAAATAGGCACAATTTGTCTCCTATTTTGTTACTTATGATAAACAGAAAAAGCAAATATATTTTACAAATATATTTAAAGTCACTTTAATTTCCAAAACCACTTTATTTTGGTCAACCACACAATACTTCATAATACTTATGAAAAAGTGTGTGTGTGTGTATTACCTATGTTGTGGGGACATAAATCCTTTGTCAAAATCTATAAATAAATGTTGTGTAATATTTAATTCTATCTGTTCTGTCATTCTTTTATTTCCTACTGAAGTTACTCATAAATTGCTTGTTTGCCTATTTTGGATACATTTTAAATCTGATAAAAAAAAAAAAAAGAGATAGAGAGAGGTCAGGCCAGAGTGTGAGTTTTGTACACATCACCTGAGCTAATGTTACCTCGATTTGAATTAGGACACCCTCAGCAGCAAGGAGGAAACTGGTTAAATGTCAAAAAGACAATCAAATTTGTTGAATTTCTTCAAGGTCAGTCGGGACCCTAAGCAGGCCAGAGTCTCTTTGGCAGATCAACAGGGTGGCGATACTAGCACTGTATGCTGGAAAGTGGTTTAATGCTTTTTAGTGTTTAAATATTATGGCATATGATTACTGTGAGTCCCACAGCAGAGGAGATCGACACACAGACAGAACATATCACTTAGGTAGAGAGAGAAAGAGAGAGCCGCTGTTTCTATGCCCTCCCCCTGCTGATTTTGAGTGATTATTGTGAATGCTCTGATTAATGAATGTAAATAAATAATGCTTTGTCTGTAATGACAGTTTTGTTTAGTTTTAACAGGTAGCACCTTGACGTTGTTCAATGTGCTCCAGGCACTGCAGATATTTGATGCATTTCGGGACTTTTTCTCTCCCCCTGACCCGTCGGAACGGCACCCAGCACTCTCTGTGTTCCGGGTCCTTCTGATTTACAAATTAAGCACTGCATAAATCTGATTACACTTTCACATTTTAGGGACTCGCCTTCCTTTTGGAGACAAAAAACAAGTAAACCATTACATTTTATGGTGAGGACTTGTTAAGGTTAGGTTAAGGTTAGGTTTTGGTTACGAGGTCACCATTGTCCTTTGGTGTGCAGGACTGCTGATCCAGGAATTAGTTTGGTGGTTATTGTGACCACATAGTCTGGGTAAGGTACATGTTCAAAATCTCCATCTGACTTGAAGACTCCAAGGTTAGGGGGCGACTGGGGTTCAAGTCCCAGCTCTGCCACTCATCAAACCTTTGAGCGGGTTAGCACTAACACACATTTACAGTCCGGATCCCCTATAGTAACCCTGTAACTGAATGTAACAAGGGGAGAACTACCACCACATATATAATTTACTCTGTAACTACAGAGAACAATATGAAATTGTTTTGATTTTACTTGGAAGAACAAACTAAATTACCTGCACAGTTTGCTGTCAAAAGAGTATATTACATTGTGGTTACGCTGAAACACAAGTGAGTGACATCTAGGGTTGGTGAATTCTGTCCTCACATGGCAGCTGGAGCCACAAGGCCATAAACAAGCATCCAGTAATGAAGTTTGCTGGTGAGGTGAATGACAGCTGAGTCTTCAGAGGCCAACAGTATCCACGACAGTACACTGTCCCCTGGACCTTTGTTTTGAAGTAAACACACAGATGCAACCCACATTTATTTTAGGTCCTTACCCTGTAACAGAAACAAAAGATGTACCCAATGTTAAAAAATAATTACATTATAAATTCTTTCCAAATTCCTCCCAAACATCCATATTATTGCTCAGTAGGTCACACAAACCCTGTAATAATCGAATAGGTAGCCAGTAGTTAAAAATGAGATGTAAGATCCCGAATTGTTACCCCCATATTCCATAACTTCCCATCTTGTTCCCTAATACCTACATATATATATTGCTACATACTGTAGTTTTAAATTTTCAGTACAAAAGAGTACACTGTAACACCTGTGTAATGACGCTATACGTTGCGGGCTGTAATCTAAAGTGTTATCAAGGAGTCTAGGTTGTCTAGTGGCAAATAGAGCCCAACTAACTCCCAAAGGTCTAAGGTGCAGATGTTTTAAGTAATCAGAAAAATGACACTTGGGTTACCCCAGGCAAATCTATTATGGATGTAAAGATAGTACATCTCTGCACAATGAAATATCATGAGAAAGGTGCATTCACCAATTCAGGTGGGCTCGCTTCCTGACAAATTCGATACTTTTACGGTTTCTTTAACAACTGGAGAAATTATCGAACCTCAGCATAAACCTAGCAGTTACTCTTATGGGGTCGTGTCCTTGAATAGGCCTGTCACGATAACTACTTTTGTTGGACAATATATTGTCCCAGAAACAATTGCGTTAAACGATATTGTTTTATGCTACTGACATAATAATAAGCATAATAATGGAAGCACAACCTTTCAATTAACTTATAATTCTTAAGAAAATTCAGACATTGGAAATGGTATGTGAAAAAAATATTAAAACATTCTAAATAAAAACATATATGACATCACACAACCCAAACAATAAGTAAAATGGACATTCTGGTTCTGTTAACAAATTTTGCACAAAATATTAAACATTGGGCAAAGGGGCCGGCTATAGAGTCATACATTCCTTAACAGGCAATATTGTAATTGTAGGGAAAACCCTGCTGTTTATTCTTGCTTCATGTTGGCAAAATTATCAAGGTCATGTCCATATACGATAAGTCGATTGTGACAGGCAATAATTACACATCGTATATATCATACGATAAGTCGATAAGGTAATTATTGTGACAGGCCTATCCTTGAAATGCCTGAGGGTTCATAAAATCATAACTGTACAACTAGCGCCCCCACGGCTCATGTACTATATACACTACACATGTCCAAAAAATGTCCTTTCTTCGCTCTCTTGTACCCCCATGGAACCCTCCTTCTACCCCCTCTAAAACCAGTAGAGGAAAATGGTCCCGGAGATGTGCAGTAAAAGTTAAATGTAAAATGGAAGCCTTGGCTGAGAATCTCTTTCCTCAGCAGCTTGGCGCTCACTGACCCCATTAATCCAGGTGTTCATTCATCTATAGGACCATCCTCCCACAGGCCGTTAACGGCTCACCCCACTGTGTTTTCCCAGACCCAACCCAGTCCAGCCCCAGCCGTTCCACTCCTGTTCTACCCAGTGTAAAGGGGGCTGCCAATAAGTGAATTATGGGAAGCCATATAAATGAGCCTTGGTAAATGTCAAGCCTTTTAATACTCAGTTGTAATGCCACATTTGTTTTGCAGGCTGTCCTTTGTATTTAGAGTGAGCCAAACTTGTTAAACCACTCCCCACCTCCTCATCTTCCAAGGAGTGAAGACAGAGAACTGGTCATGCAGAGAAAGAAGGTGGTATAACTTAATTGGAGGTTACATCGCCGTCAGTGCAATACATTATTGACAAAGATACCTCAACTCTCAGGGAAAGCAGCCTGTAAACAGGTAAGCAATAAAAGCAGTTTCTCATTGATTAAACTGCGGACTGGTGGACACTGTGTTCACAGACTGGGCTCTTGTTTCGATCCAGACAGGGTGAGCTTTAAGGGACAGGAGTGCTCATCTTAATGTCATCCTTTGCTCACTGGCTCTGACAGCAGGGCTAATATGAGGCCTCAGCTTCTGCCATTCTGACAATTCCCTGTCTCTTTCATATAAAGAGATTTATCACGTGAATTACAATGACAGGTACGTGTGTGTCTGTCTGTAAAAATGTGCTCGTTTGTGTGTGCAAGCTAATGTCTAGGTGGATGTGAGCTTGCATGTGTAGCAAATATTTACTACCCTTGTGTGTGTTTTTTGTTTGTGCCTGTGCATGCACACATGTGTTTGTGTCTCCACATGTTGGTCTGCTCACTCAGAGGTTTATATACAAGCTCTGCCATTCTGCAAGAGCCAGACATACTGTATGTCGCACTGCATTTCTCTTCCCTCACTTTTACTGCATTCCCACACGCAGAGACTGTAAAAGAGAGTGATTTACACACAAGTGCATAAATACTGTGAGCTGGTGATACAGTCTATGCACTATACCCCTCCCATGCTGATTCGAAAGCTTCAATTAGTCCCAGGTTCCTTTAAGAGGGTCATAGGGGCATGTTTCTTTAGCATCCCAGCGAATGCTGTAATTTTAGTTCTGTAGCCAGGGGGTAAGAAAGAGGAGTTATCCAAAACAGTGCAAGTGCAAAACCTTAGGAATAATCATTAGTATGTTAATTAAAACTGCATTTTCACCTGTTTGTCACAGTAGACTATTAAAAATGGAGATCAAAGTAAAAAGTTAACGGTATGATGGCTATTCATGGTGACATGTGAGGTCAATATTGGTGCTGATAGATAATGAAACTGGCTAGAAGACAGCAGTTTAGGAGTTGGAAAAGAGGGGAGAATGTGTGGGAGGAGACAAAGTGATGTTGAAAAGGAGAGGGAGTCCTTATTATGTAGTGTGAACTCAGCCAAGCTGTATATTCAATGTCTGTCTCCATAAGCCCTGAGCACTTGCTATGTGTTCATCTACACAGAAAGATGCCATTTGTCCTAGCGCGCACACACACACACACACACACACACACACACACACACACACACGCACACACACACACACACATACTCCCCTCAAACAGACTATGGTAGCTTGTCCGACAAATTGAGCACATTTTGTTCACTGGAGAAATTTTCATTGAGCAACTGGGTCTTCTCTACGTCTCCTGTTGTTTCTCATTCAGAGGTTTCCTCCCCTCTTCCTCCGTCTGTGGGTAGATTGTTTACAGCAGGAAGTGCCTGGCATCCTCTCACTTGGCAGTGGGAGACAGTGACTTGGCTGGTGCTGGTATCCCAACATCATTCACAGTCCCAGTGCCTGCTTCAATGTAATTCATGTGCTTTTGGGAGACATCTTTACCGGAATAGAGAGCATTTTTGTTGATTATTCCGTCTGTTTTTGATTACATCCTGGCTGGCCTTGGAGAGCTAGCGGACAATTTAGCTATCATTGGTAGATGGGTTAATGGGGCCCAGGCTGGAGGTTTATTTTGGGGTTCAAAACAGTAGGTTGGCTGAGATTTTCAGTTGTTAAAGCAATGATTGCTGCATACAAATGTTTGTGTGGTATTTCTCTTCCATGTATGTGTGTGAACAAGCAAGTTCATACTAGTGCCTAGAGGTAGACATTTGTGGTTTTGAGTAAAATATCTCAAGAACTGGAAGGATTGGCATAACATTTGGTACACACATTCATGAGTCCCTCAGGATGAATTGTAATAATGTTGGTGATCCCCTGACTTACCTTGATTTTTGACAGAATACCTGCAAAACGAATCACATTTCCATCAGCCTCAGCTGTACATTGTGTTTGGTACTAATTAGCAAAGTTACAATAATTTTACAACATGCTAAACTAACATGGTGATCATGGTAAACATTATATCTACATAGCATCAGCATGTCAGTATTGTCACTGTAATTATATTAGCATGCTGACGTTTGCATTTATCTCAAAGCACCGCTGTGCCTCACAGAGCAGCTAGCATGGCTGTATACTCGTAGTCTTGTTTAGCCAAAGCTATAAGTCATTAGATGTTTAATCCATCTCATGACTGTTTGGCCAGGCCAGTCCCTGATGTTTGCTCAGCTGTGATGTCGGACACACTGTAAAAGAGAGGATATTGGTATCTTCAAGGTGCAAACTGAATTTGTGCCCTTAGACCCTTGAGATGGATGTTGCATGGTCTGAATAGTGCTAGCTTCTGCATAAGTGCTCCAATTGCTCTCTGCTGAAGTGCTAAGCCTACTGGGGCTGTTTGTGCTGGGTAAGCTTGTATTTCGTTGAGCATGCACCACCTGTCAGCAACTGTGTGTGGATGTGTGTTTGTGTGTGTGTTTTTATATGTTCATGCATGGACCTCACAAGCGTGTCACAAGCCATGACTAGTGGCACAAGTCAAACCCATATGTTGTTTTTCTACTGTACAGTGGTAAGAGGTTTGCACTCTCTTATTAAGGAGCTTTTAGACAGTGTAATTGTATTCCAAAAGCGTTTGAGCTTGTGTACGCTTATGTTAGTGCATGAGCGTACATGCGCGTTTCCCAAGGGGCTACCTGATCCTATTACATTATCCAACGCACATCAAAGGGTTAAGAGCTGTCTGCCTCTATAGTCATTAAGCCCTCTCTTAGCCACAGTAAATCAACGCTGTGCCAGCAACAGCTGCTCTGATCACCTATTAAAACTTCCATAATGTGCGGTGTGTACAGAGTGGGGCCTGTAAGCTGACACTGGCCAATAGACCCCAGATAAAGGCCATTGTGAGCCTCTGATCTGGTTCCTATGGTCAGGATAGCAAGGGAAGTGGAGCTGAGTAGGGGGAGATGACAGAAAAGCCTTGCCTCAGGGCTTGAAACCACGCAGGATACAAAACAGATATGCCCTGTACTGTAGATGTATTTATATCTCAAGGCACCAGACTATAAGATGTTATCAAGCCTTTAGCCCAGTTGGTTGAAGTCTTTAAAACTTAATATATTCAAAGCTGGAGATTTCCTGGGCAAATGCCTGGTAGCAGCTGAGAAAATACTTTATCTGATGTGATGGGAGCTATACATTAGAACTGAGTAAAGGAATGCATCATGCACATGTAGAATGTCTTAAAATGTTAATTGAATGTCAATGATCAACTGAGAAACATGCAAAGAAATAAAACATTGACAAGAATACATCTCTTTACAGTAATCCACACCAGCTCAGTTTGCAGCAGAGGACTTGACCACAGGCTAGCTGTTCCCGCTGATCTGGTCAGGGAAATTATGTGGAAATCAATAGCAGGACTAGCTAGCTGGACTACTATCAGTTTATACAGAAGCACACACTCAGGAGGCCCGTCTCCATGGAGACACAAACAGGGCATGAGACTGCCCTCAGGTGAATTCTCCGTGTGGCTCCACGAGCTGAATTGGTCCATTTAGGTTTCATTTTCTTTCTCGTCTACATCTTTCTCTTTCTCTTTCTCTCCTACTGTTCAGCAGTAGGCCCTGAGCCCGACTTTTCCATGTCTTTCTTTCATTCACTCTCTTTCTGTTTCTCTCCCACTGACAGGTAGCAGGGATAAAATTCAAGAGAAGATATAAAATGAAATTGGGTCTCTGTACATAACAACTGTCACAGGCCATTCAGGGGACGGATGCTGATTTGCCTCTGCCTTGGTTGCAGAGATGTTTGTCAGTTGATCTCATAGCACGGCCCATGCATGCTGTGCTTTTCCCTCTCCTGTCTCTGACAGAATTTCTTTCACCTTTTTTGTCCTCACCTCTCTTTTTCTTCTCTTCCTCACTCACACATTCAGATGTGTAAGAACATGTTTTTCAGCCTCTCGCCTCTTTATTAAACAGACTGTATATGGCTGTGCTTCTGTTTCCTGCATCACAAGGTACATTTAGTGCTTTGAGTTTGTTTCGAATTTAGCACACCAACCCCAATGGATTTGTTTGAAGAAAATGAGAGATGTCTCCAAAATGTCTGATCAAAGCATGGCTTAGTTGCCCAGGGGCTTCAACTCATGTTGATAAGATGTCCAAGTGCCAGTCATGGAGCTTATGACTGCCTAGTATCTAAGCAGATTGTATATTTTTAAAGTGCTAGATATATTCAAGGAGGAGAGCAGAGCAGAGCCATCCAGTGAAGGACATGGATGTGTTTAAGGGCTCTGGCAACCAGCGCTGGGCCTGGCAGCTGGGCAGAATTCTTTTATATCCTGCTATGACTGACACTTTTATACACACACACACACAGGCATGCATGCATGAGTTCATGCTCTGTCTCTCTCTCTGTATGTCTCTCTCTTTAATAAGCTCACTTACCACTCATGCCATTATACATGCTGATATCCCTTTTCATCATGGGTGAGGCTACTACAGAGCTTGGCCAGATAGGAGAAAGAGGTTCTGTGTGTGTGTGTGTGTGTGTGTGTGTGTGTGTATGTGTGTGCAGCAGCTTAAACTGCTGCAAGAAATGTCTTCATCACCCCGAGAGGTCTGCGGTCAATGCGTGACAGTGCATCAGTTGTTTCGACCACCTGCATCCCAGAATAGGGGAGGTTTTCCTCTCTCTGTCTTTTTTTCGTTTCTAATTTTTTCAAATGTTTTCTATCAGGCAGCTTTTACAAGAGAACGCAACAGATCAGCCCTACTTGTTTATTAATGTACCATAAGTTCATTCATCAGTCTGATGTTTAAAAAACAGGGTGCTTTACTGACGACCTGGTCACTTTACTGCACAGAACAAATTTTTTTCACTATATAAATTCAACCACCAAAAAGGGAATATTAATTTGTGTTCGCCTATATGTGAGTGACTGGTATGCCAATCAGCTTGTTGTGCTAACTTCAGCAGATGCTGCTACCGGTGTACGGCTAAACGATAACTTTAGTTCTGCATTTAGTGCATAAATCTACAGACTATGTAGTCTTTGTGTCCCCTTACTGTCTTGGTTCGGCACAAATACGCAAACCATTACAGCCCTACAAACAGCAGACAAGAGACACACACACTAATGCCACTTCATATATGAGCGCTGTATACACATGAAGGAACATATAGACCCAGAAAGGCCCATATTCTTCTGGCCCCAAGCAGACGCTATTGTATTGTGATAAATAGAGTGTCTCCTGTCCTTGTAGCTGCAGGGCCCTGCAGCGGTCCACTGGGAGCCTGGGGATGCTTGGTGGCCTTTCTCCCAGGTTTCCTGTCTCCTGACTCAGCACCAGCTGTGCACACCAGCAGGAAAAAGAACATGCAAAGGGTAAGAATAATTCATTGGAGATTCATAGTATACTATGACCCTAAGGCAGTCAGTTAGACAATAGTGTTTCTTTTACCTGACAGCAAGCCAGGCAAAGCATTTCGGAGGAAAGATCATCATGCTCTGTGCGATAATGGCCCCTAAGGATGATGTCATGAAGGAGCAGGATATATAGGGCACTTATAGAAAATGTGCCAAAATGATATAAATTCAGTATGTTTTGTAATGACACACTATAAAAGCCCTGTTTCATTGTAAAGATGTTGATTCGAGTTTATTTTAGATCATCTGGATATGATTGCTGCTTGTTTAAATCACCACAGAAATGCATCCCATATGGAGACACTTAATCAAAAGCTGAATTTGGCAAATTTTTCATGTGGTTTGAAGACATTCTCTGACAGTTGCCCTGGCTGACTCTATGCCCAGAAGCCACTCTGGCACTGAAGGAGACTGATCTTTATGGCAACAATGGCAGGCGTGCCATCGGAGTAGCAACCATGGTGGGCTGTCAGAGAGAGCTGTGTAGCAGCACTGTGCGGTTAAAGCGCCTGTTCTCTCCATAATGGAACAGCTGTTTGGAGCGCGGTGCGCCAGGGCGCTGGAGCACAGAGTAAATAGAGGAGAAGAGCAATGTAAACAGAGATGGGATGGCGGGAGCTGCTTCCCTGCTACCGTGAAAGGGGGTAAACACCCCAGAGAACTAGACGAAGGGGTTGTCGAAACAGGAATGCACAAACACCACTACACAGGAAGGTGTGGGAAGAAAGGGGGATGTATTGTCAATGAAACAAAACAGTAATGCTCTACTCTAGTCACAGGTTCCCATACGATACTGGACTTCTATGTTTTTATTTTGATGGGAAGGATAAGAGTTGAGACAAGAATCATACCTGCTACCTTAGCGACCAATCCCAGTTTCTCACATTTGAAATCTTAATACTAGGCTATGGGTTAATGATCAACTACATGCCTTAATTTAATTTGATTTTGGGGGCAACTGATTAATTGAGCTCACAGTTGATGTCTCTCCTATCTTCATTATTTATGAGAAATAGAGCGTTTCCAGCTGTCCTGCACTTACAAATGGGGTAGTACGAAAAGGTGCCTGACCCGTTTTATGACAGGCTGTAACTTTTCCTGCTATTGTTGGGTCAGTAGAGTATTGAGGACAGTGACAGAACAACTGCAGCTTTTGGTACAGTATCATTTGGGACCCGACAAGAGGGCCACAGGAAGACATTCATACATATTAGATCAAACCCAGATTCATGTAGGTGTTGAGGTTGATTTAGGAGCCAGTGACAACCAGACCCACTGACTGTGTGGAAGGGCTCCGCTGACTGCTGAATTCCCGTCATCTTCTTTCTTTTTTCCACAGATAGGTCATGTGCATGACATTGAGGCTGGAAAAGATCCTTTGGACTCATTTACAAACTGCATTCATCCCCTGATTACGCAATATTCTGTGATTTCTGCCAAACTGGGTAAATACGTTATGAGATAGCAGTTTAGGCCAGATACATACAGTACCAGTCAAAGGTATCTGAGATATTTTGAAACCATGTGGCTATAAAAAACCCCTTTTTTTCTAAACCTAAACTCTCTTGGGGAAAATAACCCTGAGTGGACCATCCTCCTTAAATTGTATATTCATATGAACATGCTGCTTTCTCCTCTCTTTTAATGTTCCTAATTCATTCATTCATGGACACACAACTGCTGTATCACACAACAGAAGGAAAGACATGGAAAAGTGTTAGAAGGGATGATTTTGGGATAAAAGAGGATGTGATAATGAGTCATGCATTTGTTATTTTGTCAGCGCCATGTAAACAGGGTGGCAATATTACATCAGAGTTTGTGCGCAACATATGTAGCGAGGAGCAACAGTAATCCCATGTAATACTGTGAAAATCTCTTTTAGCATAGCTGATACAGAATCTTAACAAGCCCACTAATAATGAGCAACAGAGAAAAGGATTAGGGATGGCATGGCTGGATCTGGGCCACGGCAAGCAATGCACAGCACAGTTAGTGAGTTGACTGTGTGTTGGCATATGTCTCTGTAACACAGGAGTATGCATTAGTCCAGCATATCTCTATGAGGATGTGTAGGTATTTGCAAACAGCAGGTGGTTCAGCATTCCATTCACCCTGAAAGCCTTCCATAATGCATGCTGTAAACATGCAAACACTTTCAGCTTTTGGCAGTTTCATGCACTTAAAGTTGTTTAAAGACTCCATCCTGAATCGGTCCCTAAATTAAAAGACGGGGGCCTTGTTTACCATCAGATCCACTGAAAGACTCTCACACTTACCTGTCATTTTGCATTTATACTTTTTATATACACTGCACTACCATATTTTTCTCATCTAAAAGTCTCAGTCTTCAGTATTTGTATAAATACAAATTTAGACATCAAAGACGTTCTGTGTTTTTCACAATGAGGCTGCACTTTTGCTTCACTCCATAGAGGAATTGCTTGAAACCTTCGGTGTTACTTCTGCGTACACTATGGTTGAGGTTATTCTACAGCGACTGTAACTGCTCCATAATTGATATACTCAAAAACTAATGATCGAGGCTTTAGTTCCCTTTAAGAAGAAGCAGTCAGCATCTGAGTGATCTGTTTGTCCTGCTCTCCTCTCCCAGCACCTTGTTAAGACCCAAGACTTCACCTCAACCCTACTGCTACACACACATACACACACACACACACCAAGCTTTCTGTCCCCTGTTCAACCTCCTCACAGTCAGAGGCCAGACGGGGTCTAGCAGAGGGCGAGACATTTATGAGGTGTAGATATTTGTGCAGGAAAGCATTCCTCCTGTTGACACTGAGCAACACAGTCTGGATACTGAGTGAGCTGAACCAAACAGCCACTGAATAGTAAGGCAAGCAGACCAGTCTGTCGAGTGAGAGGTAACAGAATCCAGGTTAAAGAATTTAAAATGTGGTCGAAATGAGGAACGCAATAGACATTTTGGGTGCATTGACCTGTTCTAGTGACCTTGTCGTTCCCACAGATACAGCATGTTTGGATGGCTTAATTTAGAATTTAGAATTTCTCAAAGATATCTTGAGAAAAGTACAACCTAAATTGCCTTTATTAGATCCCTTATGAATCTTATCTTGACTCTGTTTCTCTAAGCACAGAGGAGTAATGAAGCAAACCCTCTCAAAACATGATATTAACCTTCACACCCCCACACACCCACTTTTAACCCCTTCTTCCATTCCAGTGATGAGGAGAGTGACTCATACCCCCATGCTGCTGATGCAGAAAGGGCCATGGCTCAGACACGGGGCAGTGGCCATAGTCAACACAAAAGTTTGTGCTGGTAAACAGAGCTGTTTGTGTTCACTTGGCCGCTGTTGGAGATGACTGATGTGCCCATTAGCCCCTATCTGGGCATTAGGGGGAGGGGTGACGATGCTCAGGCTCCATGCAGGACAAAAAGACCCCTGGGCCTCAGAAAGGTCACTGACCCATATTGTGTCTGCTTCTGGCCAAGCCAGTGGTTATTTCACTGATTCAGGTTACTATTTCAGTTTGGCTTAGTCTAAGCTAATGAGCATGTATGTAAATGGACAGATCCTGTAAGTCATGGATGGTGTGTTGGGATAGAGGAATATACCTGCTGCTCTATGCATTGAATGGAGAAGGGTTCATATTGCTGCTGGCATTTTGTGTACTATTGTAGACTAAAAAATCATAATACTACACTGTGTCTCTGAGTCAAAATAGAAAAGGTGTTTTCAGTGTGATGTAGTGTGCTTTGTGTTCCACTAGAGAGCGCCCTCCTTTACATCTAAGCAGTGTGAAAAGTGCATATATAAATCCCTTTTTTTACATTAGAAAAACACATTTAATTTAAGAAAGTCTTGCATTTTTTGTTATTGTATTTATTCATATATTATCTATAAAAATTTTGATCCTATACGGCAGATTTATTTGTAAAAATCGTAGCACAAATACAGAAATTACACATTTAAAAATCTTGAAAACATTAACATACCGAATGCTGACAGACTTGTTCAAGTGGGAGGACAAAATAGGAGTTTTAGTTTAGCTTCTGGGCATATAACTCATGGTTTACTATTACCCCAAAGATACACCAACAAAGAACCAATTAATTTCAAAAGAAAATAGGCAAATGTACTGTATCATGAATCATGAAATTTCACATCTCTGTATCAGTCAACATCATATTTACAGAGCTTGGCAGCTAAACCCAGTAGGCTTTATTTGATGCTGTGACAGATTTGTCTCTATTTACTAAGGAACTCAAAGCTCACATAAACTTAGTTCAGCCAGAGACATTTACATCAAAGGACTGATCGTAACAAATAAAAGAATTTGGCAAAAAAATGCCTTTGTGCTTGATGGTGCTTTACAAATGAATCCAAGTCAAAATTCTAAGGGGAGCACATTAAAACTCCCTATGGGGTATAAGTTACAGAGCCCAGCACACACATATAAATGACATATTTGATATACATAATGCACAACAAGGCAAGAGCTGCCATCACCACATCTAGTAATAAGAAACTAGAACATGTGGAGGCTGTGGGATGGTTAAAGGTGAAATCAGCCGTGTGATATAGGTGGGAATAAACAATATAACCAACAGCAGCAAAGGCAGCACCAGTGATCAAAACAATGAGTGCATAAAGACTCCTTATGGTTGTCTTGCCTTTCTGGTGATTGTTATAGTCAAATGATACTGATCAGCTGATGACATAAGCGCTTGAAATGCCAAATGACAAGATACAATTTGTTCCCACCTTTTTGGTCAATTTGTGCACAAAAGATAAGTGTATAGAGAGCCAGCACATACCAGCCTTTCTGCCCATGAAGTGCAGTGCACCTGCTTGACTGTGATTTTAAATAAAAGGTGATTATTATTAAATGCCAACCATGGCCAATATCATGAGCTCTTTTGAGTCATTTTCAATGACACAGTTTGTTCCCATCTTCATTCATCTGAAACCAGAGGGAGGGGAGAGATGTAAAGTTGCTGGCCTCCGCTGCTCATCAGATTAAAAATGCACTTGCGAAGGCATATTCATAGTAGGCTATGCAATTATATAATCATAGCAGACATCTTAGTAGGCAAATGACAAGTGATAGTAATCAAATAATAGGTGATGGCATTGCGCCATGTTGGTAGGAAATGCATGGTGAGAATACTATGAACTGGCTAGTCTAATATTTATTGAACATGACTCAAAGCAGTACATGATTTTGGCCACAGTTGATGAATCAAAACATGCACACAAAAGCATTTTGAGTGCTCAATGTAGTAAAACGTGGCCTCGATACATATTTATTTTTTCTCTCTATGGCCAATCCGGGGCTCTATAATTCCATTTGTGTTAATGGGTTGTGCACTTTTTTTTTTTCCTTTCAAAACACCAACAAATCTATCCAGACATTTGTGGAAAATGGTACTTGGACTGGGTTAGTGTGTTCTTTAAACAATGTCTCTTTGGTATCAATTTTGTATCTGTTTGTCTGATTTGGATGACAAATTTAATTATATTCTGTCTTTCAAAGTCACATTACAAAACTTTACTCAATCCATCTAATCTAGAATCCAAGGGGACCCTCTGAAACATCTCACCCTTTCTTTCTATTACTTACAGTAAGGAGTGGCTTTCTAATGTTTACTCCACTAATTTCAAATTACACACACACATTATAATTGAGTGTAGTAACATTTTTACTGCTCTGGAGGATTTTGCTATTGCTCATTAAAGCAGAGCAAATTAATTGTTTTGACAATATAATAAAACTAAGTTTTAAAAATAGAAGAAGTTGGGGCAAAAATGCTGAGTTTACATAAATGGGTTGATGGGAAATGGCAGGTTCAGTAAGATGAAGGGGACACAGCCAAAATAACAGAATTAAGTCACAGAGGTTTGTGGATGAGAAGGATCCAGTGTTGCTTTATTTCTTTTCACTAGATGGCCTCTACAAGACCACTTTTATTTAAGGAATGCAAATGCGACATCACACCAAGAAAAACAATGTCACATTCTCATAAAGCGCTCTTGGCATGAACAAACAGCAACATTGACAATAAATAAAATGTTGGCGAAAAAAATAAAACTTTGAACAAAGAATACTCAGGATTGCATATCAAACAAGACAAAAATAGACAAAACGTACTTGGCACAAATTAAATAAACTTAAGTAATTTTCAGATTGAGTGAACCTACTTTATGTCCATTGCTTTGTGAATCTGATTGTCCTTCACAGTTAGCATTGAGTATGTGCATGTACTGTACAAAATAGACACAGATGGCTGATGAACTTAAAACAGATTAATTCCAACAAATTGTCAATACTCAACATCTTACTTTGTCAGTACCTCGACCTTCATAGTCACACTCCCAGGTGGTCTTCTGCTGCATATCTCTGCACTAAACAAAACTGCAGGTACATGTGCAAGAAAACATTGTCACAATGCAAACCCAATATATATGCACATAGTGGAGGACAAGTATTTTATAAGTTACCAGTGATTTCTGATTTGAGTTCAGTACAGGTGCTTGACATTAAATTAAAATAAAGGAAATAAAGATATTAAAGACACTTTGGTATTTTGTAGGTCATAATGTGCAGAACTATGTATTCATTATGAGTGCAATGCACATTTAACACATTTTCATGAAAAGACCCAGTCTTGTTCTAAATTGATTTGTGTGGACATGATTATAGTGATGCCAGGACACTCATCACACACAAATATTTCAAAATGGTATACTCATATCATTGATCTTAAATCATTTTGACCCGTGATTGCAGTCCAGTGGGATCTGCCTGGTGATGATGACCAACTGAGAGGTACATAAATAAAAAGGTGTTTTTAAAATAAGGATAACAAAAATGCAAAGTAATATAACACTTTTACAAAAAGCCACTTGACCACATTTTTTTAAACAGGATGATGCCTCTCTCTCAGAAAGTGAATCTTGTCCTGTTATAGACTAAATCCTTCTGTCTTTGTGCTCTGTCTGTCTCTGTCTGTCTCAGCAGGGCATATGCAGTGCAACACTAACATCTCCAATCTTGACTTCCCAAAGCAAAGGAAAAACGACGTAATGTATTCTACACCCATATAAAAATAAATCAATCGCAAACATGGAAAGATACATCTCATATATACAATAAACTCCTATATAAAATAGCTTTTATGTACATATAGACAACAGACAACAATAAAATAATTGAACTGTACAATGTACACCTGAACAGACAGGCGAGAGGTACTGAAGTGTATGGCTTGATTGGGAAAAATTCAAAATATTTACAGATATCAACATTACATCCTTTACATGTTTTCAACTTCACTGGAATGAAGAGGGTTAGGGAGAGCCCCATGCCTCACTTTCGTTTCCATTCCCTTAGGTAAGGCTACCTTTTTAAAGAATTGGTCCGTAGAGACTATTCAGCCTCATGGTACTTTGCACAGTCAAATGAACCCTCAGCTCTCCTTAGGTGACATGATAGGAGCTGGAAGCATGAGTCCTAAAACCAGTTATGAAGATGTCAATCACATGGATCCATTAAAAAGAGATTAGGTGGACAATTGAAACACCACTTATTGAATTTGGTGATGCCCAGGAAGACCCAGACTTTCTACTATTCTTATTGAAACGATCAACCAGTTACGGACATCCCCTTTACTTCCACAAAGGTTAGATGCCAATAGACTCCAGTGTGTAACCTCAGACAGCCCTGCTTTGCTGCTGACATTTAATTTAGTCCATGGACCCTTGAGGCATACCCAAGGAACACTTGTTGTCTTCCAAGGCTTGAGAGTCTTGTAGGTAAAGTCATGGACTTTTATCCTTCCTCCAAAAGGAGTCCTTCAGTAGTGTCCTCATGGAGGTTCAGCACAGGATGGAAACCCCTTCAGCAGTGACCAGCTGACCAGTGGTGGGGTCATACGTCCCAGCCAGGTAGTACAGGTCTGGGGAGGTAGTGTTCGGCTTCTGATTACGAGTCAGACACTCATACTCCTCCCTGCTCACCACCTGGCACTTATGAGAGATTGTCTGGACGTCATTCTCATCCTCATGACATGACTGGTACAGGGCATGCTGGATAGGGAAAAGACAGGGTTAGCTGCATTATTATATTAATTAACCAACAAAGAAAGAACAATGTCATGTGAAAGTTCCAAAAGCTACAAATGACTAACAATCTCCATAAAATTGTCACATCCATCACAGCTCACCTTGCCATCTCGATGCCTCTTGCCTAGCTTGGTCTCTTCAGGGTGGTAGAACCACTTGACTTTGACCACCATGCTGGAGGTCCAGGATTCCCAGAGGTTCTCAATTCGACCTATATATGGGAGGTTAGGGCGTCCAGCTGAGAGGAACACAGCACAATCTCCCACTCTCACTGTGTCTCTGCCTCGCACGATGGCCTTATAATAAAGCTTTCTGGCCTTGCCCTTTAGACCGCGCCGCTGTGGAAACCCAGACAGTGCAGATTATTATTAATGCCTCTCTTTACCTAGTGTTTAGTATTTTAGTAATAGTTTAGTATCTGAACTGATATGAAAGAAAAGAAGGACAAATCTTTGCTACATTGATGTAAGGAGTAGAAACATGGTTAGACTATTCTCACCTGTGTAGGGTTTCCTGACCACCTCCACATTTGTCGTCCTGCAAGGAATGCAGACATCTTGGGCCTTGGAATAAATGAGGTGTCATCTGGAATCATCCTAGGTTTCTTGACAAAATCCTTAGATAATTTGGAGGTGGAGCTGGTACATTCTTTCCTCTTCAGGGACTTGCTGTTGGCGACCTGGTCAGGGGGGCCTCCTTTGGGATTGGAAAGAGCCACAGCTTTAGCTACAAAGGAGTGCTGGTGTGACCTTGAAGAAGTGGAGGGTTCAGAGGGTTGCATCAGCCCCCGGTGGGAAGACAGACAGCTCTGAAGCATCAGTGTAGAACTGTCCTCATCCTCTGAGCTGTAGGAAGAATCATTGTCAGAGGAACACAGGCTTGAACTGGAGAGAGAGCCTGAAGAGGAAGAGCTTGAAGAACCAGAAGATGAGGAGGAGACAGAGAGACGAGACAGGAAGCGGCCAGCCGTCCTTAATCCTCCTGAGGCTGCAGACAGTGCAGCCCTCCTCCTCTCTTCCTCTTCATCATCCAGATCAGAGTAGGAGCCATGACACTCTCTGTGGTAGCTGAAGCCCATGTCACCATATTCACCCAGACGCAGAGAATGGGAGGGCTTTCTTTGGGGTGTGGTTCCTTTCACGAGAAGTTCTACCCTTGAGGCACCGCCCTTTTTGTTGTCTTTAACCAGCAGAACTGGGTGAGAGTAAGCCTCTGTCCTGGGCATACAACTCACACTGGAAGATCCACCTCGCAACAGCAGAGCCTTGCTGTTCTTTGTCTTAGGGGAGGTTACTCCTTCATGATCTAACTTGACCAGGAACTCTTGTCCTGACTTCCTGCCCCTAGGCATAACCAGCTCATCTTGCCTGCGCCTCTGGCCATAGAGCCCACTTCTGGGGCCCAGAGATAAACTCGGACTTGACCTTGTAGACTGAGTACAGAAGGAGGAGTAGCCATTTGCAATGCTGCTGAAGGAGTCCACCTCAAAGGAGCTGCTGCTGAAAAGGCCTTTAGTAGGGGTGGAGGCCAGTGGCTGGGTCTGAGGCAAGGGGAACAGGTCACCTTCATTTCCTCTCATGGCCTTCCTGGGTGTCCCATTGAGTTGAAATAGGTTGTCGGACGTCCTCTTCCTGGTGTTGGCCAAGGAAGGCCAACCCAGGAAAGGTGAAGGATTTTTATTGGCATTCTCAGCCTGCTGCTGCTGCTTTTGTTTTTTCCCAGAACCCTTTGGTCTCCCTAGAATGATATAATGTTTTAGCACCACATTGCAAATGATGAAACATGACTGTGTCTTTGTTATAAAACTTCTGCTGCTCAGTTTAGGTTGACACTTTATTAAACATATGTTGATTCAATGGTAATTATTTTTTTATCTTCCATTTATAGGTATGTTGTAGACACAATTATTTGAAATACCTCACTAAAATATATATGTCCAAAGCAACACCAGCAATAATTAAATACAGCCACAAAAATCACCAGAGCTGAATTCAACACCTCTCTGACAGAGTGTGAACAAAAATGGAACATTGTAAACTTCACAAGGATCAGGTCTTTTGCAAGGTTATTGTGTTGGATTACATAGCTGAGCAGTGTACAAACCCACAGAAATGCATTTTGAATTCTAGTCAAAACCTAATGGTTTTCAAAGCTAAAATGTCAGGTTAAATGAAGTTCATTTCAGTATAAAATGACACATAGGACATTTGTAATATTTCATGTAATGGTGCAGCTATAAACATGACATTTTGGTTTGGTTCTCAATTTAAGTGTTATAGCTCAAATGTTGTTTGTTGGAAGAAGCAGATAACTAATATGTGTGATACTGTTGCACAGAAGTTATTTTTTATTTTTTATAGACCTTTACAGCTTCTAGATAATTGAAGATGAAAAAAAGAGTTTCAGGGGTTAATTCTTACCTGGTCTTCTTTTGTGAACAGTTAGAGTTTGGCTGTTGATTACATTATTGATAGTGTTGAGTCTGTCAGAAGGTCTGTCACTGATGGGGGCCTGCTCCAGACAAGAACTTCTCCTTCCTGTTGTCCCGCTGGGTATCACCAGAGCAGGAGATGACTCCCCACCTAAAGGACAAGGAGTAGAAGATTATTAGCATTGACTTACAGGTAGAAAATACATGAAAGGGAAAATTCCCAGTTATACGGAGAGGAGACACCCACAGTGAATCTGGTATCCTGAAGGCAGGAGGCGGATGTTTGGGAGAGAAATCTTCCCTCTGTCTCCATCATCAAACTCGACCATCACTCCTCCTTGCTTCCTTTCATCAGATGAACCACCTGCAAGAGGCAGAAATGCACTTCTTCAGGTGTGCAGGAACATTTATAAATGCTAAGAAGTGATTGTATATACATATAATTAAATGTATTGATGAAGATATTGAGAACACACAAGAAAACAGAGATAGAAAAAGTTGATGTCTCACCTCTGCGAACGTAGCCTGGGTATAAGCAACGTGAGCGTTCACTCCAGTAAGCACACACCCTGGTTCCTTCACTGAGCATGGTCTCCGACTCTGGACGTACATCCAGGACCTAAAGGCCAGACCAAAACATTTTTAAGATTCATTACAGGCTGCACACACACAGACATGCATGCATCCATACACACACTCACACATACATACAAACAGTGTGAGAGCCATGGAGCATTGTGCATGGGCAGCCACTGTGCCACGTTTCCAAGCGGCACTTATCTCATGCCAATGTGCCAGTCAGGGCTGAAAAGAACGGAAGCCATGATGCAGTAAATCCTGACTTGCTGAGTAATACTAAAGAGGGCCTGAATAGAGGGCTTGTGATTGCAGGTTGCCAGATCCTCCCTCAAACAATGCAGGCAGCCCCAGCATCCGCCACTCACTGGGGGCTCTTTCAGGTTGCTTTCATTTACTGTTGCCATGGCGAGGGACCCTTTGACTGATGAGGTGTGGATGTGGGTGTGTGTGTGTGTGCATGCGGGAGGGAGAAGGAGCACAGTGAAAATCGGGGTATTGGTGTCAGAGTCAAATAAATGGCTTTTGGACTAATTTAAAGACGCGAAAGTGGAAGTATTACATAATTAGAAACAGCTGCTATCTGATGAGTGTTTAGATGAGACTAAAGTTGCCAGAAGTGGTTGGTGTAGAATTGCCTGGAGAATTTGAAAATGGCACTGTGAGAAGGATTTGTAGGAAAACTAACATTGATGAGTATGAATGAGCTAACATGGATGAGGGAAGGGGGCAACAAGCGGTCAGAGAGTAAATGGACATCTGATACATCTGCTTCTCACCGATTTTGGTGCACAATAAACTCCTCATCTGGGTCTGACTGAGGCTCAAATGTATGGTTGAATCTCGCCGAAGTTTCCTCTAACTCTAGCCATCTTGACGTGTCATGCACCTTTATATTACCATGGATGTATATCTCTCACCCACATCCGTCTGGAGGGGAACTTTCAAAAATAGGCGCAATTGAAGACGTGTAATTGATTCCTATGCACCTGTGATGTATTAATCTCTATTAACTTTGAACACATGTTTCTCTAGAGGTGAAAAAACAGGGTTTAAAATCTTATCACAATATTTACTTTAAGTGAAAATGTATGCCAGTTAAGTTTTTCAAAAACAAGCAAACAGCTTGATTCCATACACTACAACATAACCAACAGGAAACTGTATTACGTCTAGTCTAAAATTTGAGTTGTGAAGTAATTTCCATCACAAGATTTTAAACATCACTACTCTATTATTCATAAAGTTATAAGAAATATGATCACAAAACCATTTTAGATTAGGTACAGGCTCAGTTATTGTGCCTACTTGGCAGCTTCTCCTTTCCCCTATTACAATAACAGCAAAAGACATTCATCCAAGGCACAGTCCTGCCAGTTAAACTCTCCTCTACTCTAACAGGGCCATCATCTCTGGACACTATTGTTTGCAAACACAACGTCCAGTGCCCTGTTTGGCAATAATGAAGACTTATTTCCACAGCTGGAGAAGTTGTGAGTATGACGGCTTTGTTTTAGGTGACCCAGCTGTTATTAGGGCATGGAGACCAGCATCCTCTTAGTAAAGAAATGGGACAAAGGTCACCTGCTGCAGTAAACAATAAAACTCCATTCTGGATGCGAAGCACACCAGGAAGCACATCTTACCTAAATGCAAATGAATACCAGCCAAGAATGTGCTGTGGTTTCTACAATATATAATTATGTCTCATTACATGGATGACTTAGGTAAACTGTATGTGAGTGAGAATTACAAATCCAAACAATCTTGTGGTCAAGGTAAAAAAAAAAAAAAGGAAATAGAAATCTCAACCACCCCAGGTTCAACTGAAAAAACTAAAGGGGTGAACAATTTTATTTTGAAAAAATTCCATTATGTTTTCTAACAGCTGAACAAGCCCTACACTTTGGATGACTCCAGGTCATCATTCGCTAGTTTTTCTTTATACACCGTTGTGTCTTTGTCAATATGGGCCTTTAAACAACTGTGTTACTTTGGCAGCAGTAGGGATGTAAAGTTCACGTCATCTCTCATTTATACTCCCAAAACGTGAATGGATCCAGGTGTTAGTGGGATTATCCCACCCACACACAGAGCTGAGTTTAACGGAAATTCACAGACACTCACACAGAAATACAAAGATCCTGCCTCCAATATGTTCATATTCATTTCAGAGGTTGAGATGGCCTCAATGACCCTGAGGGACAGTCAAGGGAGGTTGAAAGAGAGAAAGCGAAGGGAATGGCAGAGCTATAGAAAAGCTGGAAGGCAGTGGGTGAGAAGGATGTTTAAGAGAAATAGAAGTGTTGAGTGACCCAGAAGAACAAGAACAAGTGATGGTTTTCTTACAGCTTCCTGTAGAAGTTGCTCCAATGAATAGATTCTTGGGCGGTTTCCTCTTTCACCGTCGATAACAATGCTAAAGCTAGAGAAAGAGCACAGCACAAAGAGAGAAAGATTTGGAAATTTTCAGATGCTTGTATTATGCTTGCCTGGCTCCCATGTCATGCCATTACTCCCACTCTGCTGTTGTTATAGCATCTTTTTCCTGCCTGAGCCAGAGGAGCCGTATTGATGCTTAGAGTTAGGGATGACACGATGTGGGGTTTTTAATGTAAGAAAGAAAGACATGAAGAAAGATAAAAAGAGGCAAAATGTTGGATACTGGTGATAACCTCTACTCCACTATTGCTAAATTTCACTTTCCACACAATTGTGTTTGCATGATTTCTTTTATGATGGGTTGATGTCTGGAAGGATGTGTTTGCCTCCAGGATAATACAATAACACAAGGTTTACTCCATTTTAGCACAAGTGCAGAGTGAACACTGACAAAAAGGTGTAAACATGTAATTTGAAACACTTAAGTAATCCAAGTATGTTAATTGCATTGTCCATACTTTCTTTTCAACCTTGATAACCTTAATAAATAAAATAATATGATTAAGATATTTACATTTGCAAATATTTGATATTGCTGTGTGTATTCACAAACACCCTGACTGATGACTTGAAACATTTCATGTGTGCTTACATGTCTGGGAGCTCCAGAGTGTGGACCCTGGCAGCGTATAGAAGCTCATCCTCCTTGGAGATCAGCACCTTCAGTCCATCAGTTAAGATTTCTTTGGTCAGGACACAGTTTGGAGCTGCGTAAGGGCAAGCAAACGTCCCAATTCATATTGCAAAACATCACATAATAAACTATCTGTTGCTTGAAACAGTGTTGCAAGACATCCAGTGTTATCTCTTACCTTCTGGGCTTTTGTTGTTGTATGAATGACTGCTGTCCTCCTCTTCTTCTGAGAAGCTGCTCCCATCCATCTGAAAGCCCTCATCAGCCGCAAAGCTCTCCAGCAGCCGACTCACTGCTCGTCCCTTTGGCTGTAGAATATAACAGAAGGGATGGACAGAAGAATAAAGGGATAAAAAAAATTTACTTTTAGATAGCAATGTTGATAGAAGAAATTGTTGAGCATGCTTCTCAAAGTAGCAATTAACCGCAGGGGACTTCACAGTGCCTGTACCATCTTCTATTAGTAGCCATTTTACGCTAACATTTTTTCACTCTGTCACAGCAGAAGGTGTGAGCCACCCGCCTTCCCACATCTCCTCTCCCATCCTCTCCTCCCCTAAGATTACTCAGCAGGAGGTTGGGCTATGTGTGATGTGCTAAGTACTTTTTAATAGTTCTACAGTAACAGTCCTCAGGGTGAGAAATCTAGGACAGTAAGACATCACCAGAATTTTTAATAGAATGTTTTCCTGAGTGAGGATTGAGTGCTTTTTGAATTCACCGTGAATGGTACCTGTTGGTCCTTGCTCCTTCGTCCTCTGCTGCCCTCCTCACTCTGTGAAGATGGTGCCCCAACTGACCAGCAACTCCTCCTCTGTTAAAATTGAAACAGGGATAGACAAGCTGAGTAGTGTGATTGTGACATGTCTCCCCAACTGTTTAGAGGTGCAGGTGAGATACATGCAGATCACCTATTATGTGTGGCTGTGTTTATGCTTGGGGGGGGGGGGCTGTGATGGCCCACAACCACTTTAGGAATGTACAATGAGATAGAGCCTTTAGACTATACCATTCATTTTGATACCTTTTATCATTGCTATTTGTATAATTTCCTTAAGAAATGTAAGCAATGTTACAGTATTCGGTTTATCAAATTCAGTATATCAAAAATTCGATAAAAACACTTTCAGCTTACCTTATTGATTGCTCCTCTCAACATGGTGCTCTTGCGGGTCGCCCTCTTTAGCCTCTCACTGGTGGTCGGGAAGGTGGCCAGTCCCATGCTCCTCCGGTAGCGGTTGCCTTTGGTCCCAAGGCTGCCCCAACGAGGCTCCTTAGACCTGGGTACACATGGCCTCCTTACCCCTTCAGGCCGGTGATCGTCATGGTGGTTTTTCACTGCAGTGGCCAGGCCCAGCCTACAGGGGGGCTTCTTCCTTACTTTGACTTCCCCTTCTGCTCCAGACAGACTCTGGGAGCCTGTGCAGTTCAATTAGAGAAACATTTATACCAAGCTAACAAGCCAGGAGGAGAAACACAAAACAGATGCTTCCCATGAAGATGTGGGGCAGCTTTGTTGACTTATGAATCAGTTTCAAAGGACATTCTTACCATAAAGCTCCTGTCTCTGTTTTTTGTTCCTGGCTTTCTGATTGGCCTCCAGTTTTACAACAGATGAGGGACTTGGACTTGTCACGGAGGAGCTAGATGTGACGTCTCTGGGGGGTTGGGCTCTGTAATCTTGACCTTCATCGGTATCATAACTGCCTTCCTCTTCTTCATCTTCTAATGGAGATAGCAAACAATACACCATAAAGATGCTACTATTGGGTAGGTTTATGGAGCTTATGTGGCTTCTCAGAACCATCTTTTAAAGTCATCACCAACCATTGAAGTTATTTAACTTACCCTTCATCATTCCACAGGCACTTCATTAGCATTTAAGGGAGTAGTTCATAGAAATTATGTATGAAGTGCTTTGCTTCAGTGGTATTTCCTGGTGTGAACCTACATGCAACAGAGCTAGTGTGCAAGGGAGTGTAGGAGTGAGTTTGTGTGTGTGTGTGTCACTGCACTTTCTCAAGCAGCTCTTTGACCCAGTCTGCTAGTCTCCAGAGGGCTGTCAAAGCCTCTCACAGGCAAGTGTCCACAGCTGTGGCTGCACATCTAGCCCAGACCAGCCAATAAGGTCGATCACTGAGGTGTTGAATGTCCATGCACAACGCTGTCCATAACAAGACATTCATCAACACCTATTCACTCGACTCTGATTACTTTTAACTGATTTACAAATTAACAAAAGGCACACTGGACTTAAAGTGGCATAGTACATCTTGAGAGGATACCTGATGTGTTAGTGATTCTCTGATCAGACATACATATGTTTGTGGTTGTTTCTTTATTTTTTGACTTGAAGCCAATCAAAAGTGTTTCATTCACTGCAGCCCTTTTTTTGTTTTCTGTATAATTGTATTTCTGTGTAGGGTGAATGTTTTTCAACCAAAAAACCCTTGACACATGGCTGTTCCATCATACAGATAACATAGCTTCCATAGCTACCCAATTAGAAGTCCCCAGTTCACCTCACTTGTCTGTCTTTGTGGGAGTGAAGGAGAGAACCCAGAAGTCAACAGCAAGAACACAGGAAAACATGCAAACTTCATACAGAAAGGCCAGACCAGGAATCACGTCCAGGTCTTTCTTGCTGCGAGAGGACAATATATACCACTAAGCCATATTGGGTTGCTGTGGCAAGTTTCATTACCTATCACTGTATATGTCTCATAGCCAGCTCTCAGTATTCACTGCCTCACCTTGATATGAAGAGTCACTTTCTGCAGGGGAGCTCTCTCCCTCCTCCATTGCCTCCTGTCTCTGACCACGGAGAACCCTCGCTCTGGGCTGGCTCAGACGGGAGGAACCCTGTGTCAGAGTGGTGGAACCCTTTTTCCGTCCACGGCATACCAGTCCAGTCCAGCTGTCTTGGGGGCCACTGTCCACACTGGCTGCTGAGAAAGTTTTCAAAACCACAGTTCAAATTTGGGTTAAGAATTTTTGGATTCAACAGTGTGAAACTGACAACACAGCACTGTGCTTATTAAAACAACAGCAGGAGGCTCAATCAATACTGTGATTGCCAGTATCTACCTGTGTCACTTTGTCCCCCAGATTCCCGCCTGGAGTCAGCTTTGCTTGTGGCCTGGCTTCTGTGTCTATGCTTGGGGTTGGAGTTGCAGGGCGAATCCTCCTTGTCCCTGGAGCCTGTTCCTGAGATATTCTTTTTACCCTGGGCCTTTTGTTTGAGCTGAGTCACATCACCAGCCAGCTTAGAGCTGAGCATGCTGTGAAGACTGCTTTTTCTGCAGCCCTGTGCTTTTATCTGCTGCAACAGAGAGATGAGAGAGAGCCAGTTACACTCCCGGTCACAGCAGCCGCAAAAGCATCAGAACGTCAGAGGAAGAGGGCTCTCGTTTGCTCACACACAGAGAAGAAAAAGGAATAGTAGAAGCCCCAATGAAAAAGATGGAGAGCAGAGGATTTGACTCCTGAGGGTAGCACCTAATTAGAAATAGTGTGCAACAAAGGAATATTTCAGACGTGAAGAAACAAAGAGTGGCCTCTTTCATTTCTAGTTGCATAGAGGACAAAAGGGAGGACAAGGGGACCCTGACCTGTGTGCTGCCGAGTCGCTCAAAGCCTCGACTGGACAGCCTCTTCTTCCTTCTCTGGTTGTCTCCGCCCCCTCCTAGGTCCTCAGGCGACAGGGCAAGCCCCGCCCCCATCGACCTGCCAGTCAAAACAAGGGAAAGGCATTCATTAGAGGAGAATGGCGGTGGTTTGAAAGAAAAAGAGGGGGTAGGACATCACAGGGGAAAACAGAGTTGAGTCACCTCTCTGTGGGATCTAATAACTCTCATTTCTCTGTCTGATGAACAGAATGACAAAAAAGGACATGGAGAGCCCAGTGTCTGAACCATGCACTTGAAAAATTGGGATCTAACAAGGAACCTGGGATTGTTTGAGGGCAGTGTGGCATAAGAAGCCTTAACGCTTTATCTGTGTCTGGGCCTTTGCAGCCTGTGAAGCACTGCATAGCTTTGAAAGATAAAGTACATGGTTGGAAGGCATTGCATTTCTATGCAGCTCTCTTGTTCTCAGCAAATATCATAGTGCTCCAGTTGCATTTTCATATCACTGTGGCACACTATTTCCCCTACACTGAGCAGCATCACAGGCCAACCCCTCTAAATGCCCTTGAATTTCCCTCTGGAAGCCTGCCCATAGACCACACCGACGTGAGCCAGGCCATGCTCAAACAAAAGATTAACTTCCCCTCTCCTAGTGTGCGTACAGCCTAGGAAATCAGTCACATTTACAGAGTAAGCAGGGTTTAAATGTGAAGTAGATAAATAAAGTACATTCAACATTTCATGTTAGTTCTTTGTTTGCATAGTGTACCACATACAATTCTATAACTACACATTGTTTGGAATCAAATGTGTGTGTGCTTCATTGTTTATGTGTAGTCAGGATAGGAAGCACGTGAACACAAAGTTTGTATGCAGTCCTCGACTGTGTGTAAATCTCATCATCAGAGTGTGTCAGCGTGCATCTGTAACAGAACATGAAAACAATCAAGGCAAATGTCGGGCAGTGGGACTGTCTGCCCACTGACTGACAGGAGAGTGACAGAGGTGGCAGTGAAGTGTGAGTTGTCCCTCTGAGGCAGATCCCACCACGGCTTGCCTTCCGCTGCTGACAAACACAATATGACAGTCCCTCCCCTCTGTGGGGGGCTGGTGGGGCTGAGCGTACAGTGACTAATTAAACAGAATTGATTAACAGGGTTTGCTGGCGAGCAGTAGTTCTCACCAGCCTTCCCCCCAATCAAAGCAGCACCACAAAGGACCTAAGTGCTCTACCCAAAGGAATAACAGAGGCATGCACAAAAACAAACAATGCCTGCATAAATGCTCATAAGCACACAGCTGCATCCATACCTAATTGCACAGATGCATAGGAATGCACAGGCAGGAAAGCTTGAATTTATCATTCACTGCCCCTCACACTCCCTGGGCTTCAAGCAAAATAAGGTAAGGAAGGAGATACTAAAAAGCTGGGCTGATACCCACTGACCCATTGCCCTCCTTCATAGTACCCAAGCGTTAGCATCTTGTAGTGACATGAGTGGCAGGTGCAGTACATGCTTTTACATAACCCTGCCATGTAACGCAACATGGAGCTAATCAGTCCCCAGTCTGCCTGCTCCTTGTTCAGAAGTGTCATGTCATTCTCTGCTGCATTGTAAACACATCTGCAACAGAAGGGTGTACACCCTGGCTGCCTTGAAGAAAATTAGACCTGAGCTGTGGCTCACATTTTAACACAATAGAGAGACAGACTGCAGTTTACTGTACTGTGGCCTGCAGAACACCCCACCGCCCCCATGTCGGCCCCCACCTTCCTTCCACTGCCCTGCAGGGCCCTGACCCGTTACCCTTTCAATTGGGTGTCATTGTCACCCAGCATCAGCGTCCCCACTCCGATCAGTACTGACCCGGCGAGGGGGCAGGGGTACATGAGTAGAAGTAGAGTGGAGGTGACATCGCAGAGGGGCAGCTAGGAACACTGTGGACCGCTGCCCAGAAACCACAGAAAAGAAGGGAGAAGAAAAGATGGAGAGAGACAGAACACTGCGAGGTGACATTTAGTGCTCCAAGCCTTTCCAGACCCTGATGACAAGGCTAATTGAAGCCTGACAGCAAACCTTTATCCCCACAAAACCCTTTTGATTTATCAGTTCCCTTCCACCATCAAACAACAATGGTACCCCTGTTTTGACAAAAGTTGACACGTGCACTTTTTAAAAAAATGTTATCAACACATTTTGAGATAAAGTAGGAGCCTTGTTTCTGGAATATCTTCCAATGTCTTTATCTCTGTCTCCCTCTTTATTTTTATTCTGCTGTTCTGCTCACTGTGTTCCTCTAATAGTTTTTTCCCCCATAAACAAGCGGACATTGTATGAGAGCTCTAAATGTCAGCTTATCTCTGAGTTCCTGAGCTGCCTGACCATCATGTTATCCTTTGGACCCCTAGTGGCCCTGTGGGGCTGTAATGACCGTGGTGTATCACATTCCTGCTGCTGGGACAGATTACAGGAGAATTCACAGTACGCTAATTACATCCTCTGCCGGCCTGCCCCGTCCCCCCCAAACCCACCCCATCTAAACTCAACATGCTGGGTTGAAGCCTAATGAGACTTATGAGCGGTTGTCTCTTTACATGTAATACATATATCAAGCATACATAAATATTCTGTAGCAGACATACACACAACTGACAAAGATTATGCTGTTATACAATTTAAGCTGGTGTTGATTAGATTAGAAAGGGTTCAAGTGGACTTCCTTGAGTGTTTCATCTGTGTTCTCCTATTTCCTGTTTATGCCAATGAGAGGCAGTCCCTGTATGCCAGTGATACAGAGGGGTTTATCAGGCAAGCTTGGACTATTGCCAGCCATCGGAGGTGGGCTGAGTGATACTCACTTGACTTTTTTATGGCCCTCAGATGAGGACACTGGACCTGTGGTGAGGGTAGGTTTCCGCTTCCTTGGCCGTCCCGGTCCTCGTCGCGCCGGGCTGCGAGGTGTTTCCTCCTTCCTGCTTGCACATGCAGATGTAAACACACAAGCAGACAGAGAGGAACTCTGAGATACTACAAATATCTAAACTCAAAATGTTGTATAAGCAAATAATATAGAAAGGAATCCTCTGAAAACTAGAAGAAAATGTGTTTAAGGTTTTATTACTTTTGATATCTCCAAATGCAAAGGGTGGAGATGAGCTTAAGGGAAAGCACGATAAGGTCATACTCACTGATGATCATGCTTCCTCTGAAGTTTGGCCAGCTCCTTTTGTTTCTCTTTGTAGCGACGCTGTAGCTCAGCCAACTTCACACGCATTGCAAGCTCAGGACCGTCCATTGTTTCCATGGTACCTTTGGCCGGGCACACCTATGGTATGCATCATTTGTGTTTATTTTTAACATAAAAAAAAAAAGTAAAACTAATTCTTCACTAGGTTATCTATTCATTTATTTAAATGAAGGACTTTAAAACCCTATAGGAGGCATTTACACAGGCACACCGTAGTTGCAGTCTTACTGGTTCATTGCGAGGTGTCCAGTTGCATTTCCTACGTAAATTGAGGATCCTGCGGGCAGGGAAGTTTTGCCCTGAACCCGTAATGCTGCTTTCCTGGGAGCCCATCTCCAGTGCACGGGCTGTGGCAAGGGTAGCAAGGCTCTGCAGGTCAAACATCAGCAACTCCTCTTCTGTTACAGAACAAAGGAAAACACATTGAATTGGTTCATATTGTGTCCATGCGTGGTTGATTTAGAGACACTAAAAACTTGTTTCCTTAAAATATGCCAAAAGAACCTTATGTCAAAGTGAACTAGAAAGATTGTGGAACTTGAGCAGTAGTAGTGCATATGAGCGTTACATGAGCTAAATCAGCATCAAAACTTGCACATGTGTCTAATTATTTCAGCGGTAATGTTGCGATATAGCAAATAAATGGTGAGGAAGAAAGAAACTGAGGGAAATTGAGCACATTAAGCCAGTATGAGGAAGCAGCAGCATATAATTTCAGAGGCTGATAGATAGATGCTGGCATAGATGCTGCTATGCCAGTGGCCATCTGGGCCAAGCTCTTCCTATAGCCCTATCTGACTGTGGCACTGACTGGACTATTTGCTATGAATGAACTTAGCTAAAGGCAGCCTAGTCACAGAGACGGAGAAAGATGACATTTTAGTCATTTAGTCAAGTAACACTGTCATCTGTCTTTACATATATAAAGCAACAAAATACTGACTCTTCTCACTTGTTTTATTACTTGTTTTGGTTAAGACTATTGTTGTGGCTCGACATGTGCCACTTCCCTGAGCTGTCAACAGTATCACATCAAAGACAACATCACTGACTCTGGAATCAGTTGATGATACCCTTTTTATAGAAACCTCTTTTGGGAGCAGTTAAATGCATTAGGATGCTGTGGTAAACACAAAACATCCTTTTGCATGAATAAAAAAAACACATGGCGCTTAGAAAAACAAGGAAGCTTTTAAAGGCACTTTAAAACAATGGGGTCTAATTAGCCAGGCAATGCTCCAGGGTGCTGAAAACATCGACTGCTTTTGTGATTACACACTAACACTAACTTTCAGTAACATGTTGTGTGTGGGAGAGAGGGAAGCCAATTGGTGTCTCTTTTTTTCCCTTTTTGTTAAAGTGTGTTTATTTGCAATTGTGTGTGTGTTTTTAATGTGTTTTTAATGCGTGTTTAGGTGTGTGTGCGTTTGTGCACACGTGTGGCTCAAACAGCGGCAGAGTGGAGAGAGAGAGAGAGACACACAGATACATCCCTAAGGAAAGCTGGAAGGGAAAGAGAGGGAGTGAAAAAGGGAGGTGTACACCCCTCACTAGTAGTTCAGCCCTGTCCTCCTGCTTCTTCTCCCTCTCCTGAGGCCTCTGCATCGTTAGAACAGCCTTTTAGAAAATAAAAGTGCCTTTAACACACCAAAGAAGAGGAACGGCAAGCAGGCATGCAGACAGTTTCTCTGGGGACATGTTAGAATCCACCAGAGGCTCCTGAGACCAGCAGGAAGAGAGGAGTATCTGGGAGGGAACACAGAGCGACAGAGGCTAGGCCTGAGGGGGGAGTGGGAGTTTGTCTCAGTGGACGCAGGAAAAGGAGGGTAAACTACGAGAGAGAAGTGCATTTGCTGATATGAGTGTGTTTCTGTGTGCATGTTGATGTGTATAAGTAATGGAAGACCCACTGTCCCTCACCCTGGCTTTTCCCACAGGTGCGCTTTTGCTGTTGCAGCTCCAGATCTGCCAGCTCACTCAGAAGCTCCATACCCTGGTGGGGGTTGGGCTGGGAGGGGGAAACTGAGGGGGTGCTAAGAGGGAACAAGGGAAATGGAGGTACATCTGTGCAGAAGGCAGCAGCAATCAGCAGCTCCAGACTCCAGTAGCAGGGCACGAGAGGTTTGTGAGGCATGGAAACATTTGCCTGGCTTGGGCTAGGGGTGGAAGCTGAGGCAGGGGAAAGACACACAAAATCCATTGAGGAGTCATCAGGGGCCATCTCCTTCTTGTGCTTCTGCTTTCTGTCCTTTGCTCCCTCAAGGGCCGGGGACTGCGGCTCAGGGGCTGCAGGGGAAGCAGGGTCAAGCTCAATGATGGTGGGGAGCTCTGGCTCCTGCTCTCCAGGCATGCTGACCTTTTGAGCATGCTCCACCTGGCTCTCCTCAACCACCGCCTCATCATCCTCTTCCAAGGTGATGACAGCTTCTGGCCTTTCAGACTCCTCTGTTGAAAGGGGTACTGGACAGGAAGCAGCTTCACACACTGGGCTCTCAGCAGGCGGACAAACCAGGACCTCTTCCTCAGCGGGCCCCTGCTCCTCCACCTCCTTCTCTCCAGACACATAGTTGGCTGCTGTCACTGCAGCTACCTCCACCTCCTCCCTCTGTTCCAGAACTCTCTCAACCACTCGCTCCTCTTCTTCCTGCCCCACTTCATCAGGTGGGAGTGGCTCTGGTAGGGGCCTGACCACCGCCTGGCAGTCAAGATCCTCCCCCAGGCTGGAGAGAGACTGGGGAGCATGCTCAGCAGGCTCCACTTGGACAGCTTCCAGGTCGGCTGGCTCAGCCAGTCGAACATCCTGGGGGGAGGGTCCACTCCTGTAGCCCATGCCAATACCCGGGTAGGTGTATCCAGGAGGCAAGTCTATAGAAAGAAAGAAATATAGATAATAGAGACATCAATTGTCAACATTAGCTAAGCAATTCTGCTAAAACCTCCTACAAAAAACAAAAAATAACGCCATTATCTTTTAAGTGATATTGTATCTGAAATACAACCAAAAGCAAAATTTTTCTTAAAAACAGCCTTACATTTAGAGGTGTTATGCAAATCTAAAATCCTTACACATCAGGCCCACTCTAAAACTAACTCCCTTGCTGCCTTTGAGGTCACAAGAGGTGAAAACCAGGAAAAGAAAAAAGCACACTGCCTGGATCTCCCAGCAGTAGCAGGGGTAAAGAACCACATGCAACCTTGTGTGAGTGTGTTATTTGAACTGGGCCAGGCCTTTGGTTTATCAGACCACCTGACACAATTCCTCTGGCGTGCGGCGGCCGTTAGCCAGACATTAATGATGATGAAGAGAGTGTGGGACCTGTGGGGGTGGAGGAGAGGTGAGGGTTGCTATTGAGGTGTTTCTCAGTCATTACCAAGGTAACGGTACTGGAAAGCCCCAGCTCAGCCGGCAGCCATTTTCTGCAACTTTAAGCTGTTTAGTCAATCAGGGGCTTGCCAACAGAGCCACCCACACATATGACCACACCACCAGAAGAAAAAAAGGATCATCACAACAGTGGCTGTTCCAATTACCATCGAGTATAATGTACAAGGTGCTGCTAAATCCTAGGATTCACTGTCCTTTATCTGTTGCTGTGTCAGTTATTTGGCTTAACATCTGTTACTAGAGACATCTTAAAATATTTACAAACATCATGTTCTTTGACAGGTTTTATCTGATGTTATCAGTGAAGCTCATACATAAGCCATTGCACACAGTGCATCAAAGCCAGCTGGAAAACTTTGAGGCTCATTTATATATTTTTATTTGCATATATAGATACTTTTGCTTATGCTTACCAGGTTCCAGAGACTCTGAGTAATCCTGTGGGGGCTGTCCCGCTCCTCTTTTGTCCTGGGATTCGGCCCCCTTGGGCATCTGAGGTGGGGCAGGGCTGATGGAAGGTGAGTGAGGGGCTGCTGCAGCAGGGCTGGGAGCGGGGCAGGGTGTAGAAGGAGTGCTTTTGGGATGTGGTCGTAGTGAGGGGGACTGGCAACAAGGGGACAGGTGAGCGGCACAGGCTCCAGGGGGAGAGGTGTTCCTCTGAGATGGATTGTAAGAGTAGGGCTTGGCAGGTTTAGACGTTCTAGGTTCCGAAATGAGTTCCTCTAGTTCAACCGAGGGCTCATCGGGCCTCTTCTGCATCTATGGCATTAAAATAAATTTATTTTATTTTCTACTGAAGGACACAACAAATCTAGAAGCTCTTAAGCAAGTGAATTTCTATATTAGCAATGTAATTGTAAACCAATTCCTTGCGAACTAGTCATTGACACAAAAAGCTACTTGCTCTGCAGCCTATATTTAGCAATTCACTCCATCCCTGTAAGAAAATCAGCATATCCCAGAAAAATATTAGGGGAGATAAAAATAGACTAAATAGTCATGCGATAATTTAAGCTGAATCATGACTCACTTATTCTTTGAGTCCTGTTCTCTTTTTGATGTGTAGATATGTCAATATATGTACATAAATGTTAATCAAACTCTCTTCACACTAAAATATTTAAGTTTCTTGCATATTTAGACTTTATAATCACCTGTGAATTGTGAGTGGCATGATGTTGCATGTCCATGCCATGCACAGCTCTGTGCTGCTGCTGGGTTTGAGACTGTGGTTGTGGTTGCTGTGACTGGTGGCTCTGGTGCTGATGTTGGAGCTGCTGGTGCTGCTGGAGAGCGTATAGCTCCTGTTGCCGTAGAAACTGGGAGCGGGAGTACACAGCAGGATGTTGCATGTGGGAGGGTGGGCCCCGGGCGCCATACACAGGGGGCCACAGCCCTGGCTGCTCCATCACATCTAATGAGAAAAAGGAGGAGGAACGTGACAAAGGGGGCTACCTTTGAACAAAAAGACATGCATGCACACACACACTTGCACATACAACCTTTTCCTTTGGATTCATACACATCAACACTATGCACTACACACTACAATACAGCATTGTGTTATCCATATCTCTCATTATCTACCTCCCACACACCCATTTCAAAATAGTAAAACCATTATGGATCATTTAAAAATCATTTTATTCACATTTTAAAGCAACGACATAGACAAAATCTCTTCAAAAAAAGATTTTTGACTTCACAGAACAACATATCCCCAGGCAGCAGCAATCCCACACTCTCCCCCGCTCTGAACAGAAAGCTGTCTCTTAAGAACTGCCATGAGAATTTGCTGGAATGCAGGAAAAAAAGTCATGACAATGATGAAATGCGAACCGATGATGTTTGTATGTTGATTAGAGGTCAAAATACTGGGCTGGAAATGCATGTTTGTCTCGCTGGAGCATTCAGCATGGACTTTCCAGCGAAAAGTCCCACCTGCCCAGCCAAACCACAGAAAATGGTCTGCAAAAGGGCCCAGCAGGAGGCTTGGTTCCCATGTCTGTGGGTGGACAACCTTTCTCATGTGGGTGATATGCTATGACAGAGGTCCCACTTGGGAAGTAGTGAGCCTACACTATAGGAACTTCAAACTAATATTTTTCTGTTTTATCACCCTTTCGCTCCTGACCCGCTCCTTGACCCCATTTTTCCTAGACACACCAAAAATCCATGTTCAGAGACATAAACTTGGATACGCAAATGTTGCCTGTGGAAAAGCTTTTGAGGATGCGCTTCCTTTCTCGGCTGAAACTCCTGTGGAGCACAGAAGGAAACGTACCATTGAAAATTGTGAGCTAATCAGCCTGTTTACTGAATTTGTCTACAATGAGTTTTGAGAAGTGATCTTTCCCTCACATTCACACTTCCTCTTCTTCTGGTGTGATACTCAGTGTGTGTGTGTGTGTGTGTGTCGTGTGTTTCTATGTTGGGGGTGCGGTGCACATACAGTATAGCTTTGGATGAGTACCCTGACCCATTGAGAGCCCTATTCCTGCTGGGCCAAGCAGGTGGTGTGCAGGAAATGTTTGAATTGTGGTGTGTGTGTGTGTGTGTGTGTGTGTGTGTGTGTGTGTGTGTGTGAATGAGCCGATTAAGGGGAGATTCATCAGCAGTCTTCACAGGATCACTCTGATTACCAACAGTTCTTTTAATGTTTGCCCCAGATTTATAGAACACTGAAATAACATTGTGTTAATGACTAGTCAGTGGGAGACAACGCTATGGAATATAGCTTACATTTAGTGAGTTTCTAATTTATGGGGATTTACGTTTGTGTGGCAGATTATAAAGGGCAAATACATAATATGTATGTATCAGGCTGGACATGCATCGTTTGTGTGTACTTGGCAGACTCATTTGTTCAAAGTGCTTTATAAATACACTTGGCTTTACAGAGGAGAAAGCAAGGTTATGGCCTACCCAGGTGATGGGTGCCAGGATGAGCAGGAGGCTCAGTGGGCAGGACCACCAGCTGGGCAGAGGGGTCCTGAGGCAGAGGCAGGACTGGCTGCAGAGGGCCTGGCATGGCTGCAGAAAAACCTGGGGGCAGATTCTGGTGCAGGGCTGTATGACCTATACCTGCTTAATAGAAATTATGTCAGTTTAGATTTACAGTATATACCCATCACATTCTGTGTAAAAAACTGCTACAAATATACTACAACTACAAATCCTAATCACTACATCATGAAATCAATTCTAAACCTGACTGAGAACCAATGAAAAGATGCTTAAGTTGAAATTATGTGTTCTCTTCAGCATAATGTAAAATCCTGGCTGCTGAATTCTTTGAAAATTTGAGATAACACAAATGTTTGTAGGCTGGGAAGGAAACTCAATATTTGCTGCTGAGCAAGATTTTATAAAAGCATAAATGACCTGTAAGTCAGTGGAGAATAAGAACACCTTTGTTTTTGACGTATTCCATAAATGGGAAAAGTAGGACTGTAAAACCTATACATAACACTGTAAAAAGAAACACCACTATTGAAATCAGTGAAGTCATACATTTGGCATGTGTACATAATATTTTAGCATCTTAATTTCCAAAACTATTAATATTCTCTTACCATAAGAGTGTCCTGTCATCCAGAGGGATGGGCTTCCAGTTCTTGGCATCCAATGATGGTGAGCAGAATGTGCAGCAGGATCACCTAATTGGCCAGACTGGAGGGAAGTCCCGGCTGGGACCATGAGATGAGAGGTGAGGTCTCCGTGACAGCTGTTGGAGGGGTGGATTCTTGCAAACTCCACCCTTTCCTTATTATCCCTGGCATTAGGATGAGATAAAGATAAGGGAATACAAATGAAGACCAGTGTACTGAAGGTTTATAACAGTAACATATTTTAATTGGGTATTAAGTAATGGCTTTACAGTTGCTTACCTGATATATGCATCTCTCTCTCTATCCAAGGAAGTCAGACATATCTGTTCCCCACTCATCCTCTTCCTCTCCTCTTCGGTGGTGGGATCTGAGGGATACATGGAGCGGGGTGGTCCTGTGAGACAAACATTAGTTCAACCATTAGCTTCCACCATTGTGCCTCCTGTGAGGACATATTCCCAAGTCTCTCACCATTTCTCAAAATGCTACCATGACTCACAAGAGACTTGGAGCACTGACAGTGCATTTGCTCCATTATACATATTTTATATCATATTTTTTAATGCCAATATAGCTATACTCTTATATACCTATTTTCTGACCTGTTTCTTCCATTATACCTGCATTTCTTCCCAAAAATTAGTTCAGTCTTCCACTGACACGTTTGCTAGAACTTTTGCAAGGCATTACATTTCAGATATCATAAATTAGATTTTGATAAAGCCAAAGGAAAGGGGCATCTCATCACTTCTGTCCACTGTTTTGATCGATGAGTATAGATTCAAACAAGGACAAATATGTTATTGTAATATACTGTTGCTATATTTAATAAAAAAAATTATGCTACAGAATTAATTTTCATAGGCTGCTAAATTGAATTAAAATATGTGTGGTGGTGTTTTGGTAAACCAAACAAGGGAACAATACGCATTTGGTGCCTAGCTTAGTAATATTGAGTTATTGAAAATTGTGAAATCAGCCAAATCAAATTATATTCTAACCTATGAGTAGTAGAAGGCAGTGAGAAAAACATACTATACTATAAGACTCACCAAAACTGAAGGTTTGTCTCATCAGAAAATGCTCAGTGCCACCAATATTTTTCAAGCTTTTTCAGCATTAGACCTTGTTTTTCTATTTTGTTTTGACACCTAGGTCATTAACAGGTCACAGATAAGGGAAGAAACTGGTTTCTGTTCCCTGCACCTCACTTTATGAGGCAGTGACCTAGACTGCTTACCTTTCACTGAGGGATGTACCCTGCCCTGCCGGCTGCTGGGATGACTGTCTACTGAACGACAAGGTGGCTCCCTTTGTCTGGCCACAGCCACTGCAATTCCCACTGGTGGCTGCCGCACCTCACTTTCCCCATGACCTGCTTCCCCCATATCCCGGCTCCGCCCACTGTAATCAGAGCGCTCGTTGTCATTGGCTGAGCCCTTTCTGGAAGGTAGAGTCTGTTTGTTGCCCTGCATGGCACAGCTCCCCCCAGCAGGAGCTGATTTGAGGCTTCCCAGCCCCCCAAAGGGGCTCTTCTGGGAGAGGAGCAGTGGCTGTTGCTGGTTGCTGTACTTTAGTAAGATTTTCATGGCGCTGCTCTCCCCCTGAGTTTGCCCCTGGGGCTCAGGTTGCTGCTGTGGCTGCTGCTGTTGCTGACTGAGGGGGGGTGCAGGGGGAGGCTGGGGAGGAGGCAGGCTCATTCCCGGCTGCTGTTGCTGCTGCTGCTGCTGCTGGGAGTGTTGCCCACCAGTGCTCCCTAACTCCATGTAGGACTTCCTCTGCTCCTCCTCGGGTTGTGACATGTGGTGGGGAGGCCTCATGGCCCAGGGTGGCACCGGGGCCTGCTGGTGGTGGTGCTGCTGCCCACTGCTGTTGCTGTAACCATAAGGAGACATGTCCATCTTTCTTTTCAGCTCCTGACTAGTTCCCTGGTTCAAATCAGCAGGAGAAGGAGCATCTGGACCAGGTCGACCATGCTGCTGGTGGCGTATCCTGGCTACCTTTTGGCCATCTCTCTGTAAGGAGCAGCTACCTCCAGGACCAGGGCCATGGGCTGCTCCAGCCCCACTATGTTGACCCATGCTTTTACTTCCAAGTGGGGAGGAGTTAGGTGGGGGTCCTGGATGGGAACAGTCTCTGTAAGGAGAAGTGTTGACAGAATGAGGGACAGAGTGTCCAGCTTTGGGCCCCTGGGGCAGCGAGGGTCTGAACACATCCATCTCTACACCACTGTTAATACACTCAGCACTGCGTGATCGTACAACCTGGTGCTGTTGTTGGGGATGTGGAGGTTGTTGTAATTGGGGAGGCGGAGGAAGCTGTGAGGGCTGAAGGTGTTGGTGGTGGGACTGCATCCAGTCTGAAGCCTTCTCTGTTTTTCTGTATGGGTGCTGCTGCTGCTGCTGCTGTTGCTGCTGCTGCTGCTGCTGCTGCTGCTGTTGCTGTTGCTGTTGCTGTTGCTGTTTTCTGTGCCAACTACTATGGTGCCCACTCCCTCCATTCTTTTCTGTTACCTTGTCCTTGGTATTGCCGCCTCCCCCTCCACCACCCACACCCTGGCAGTCAGGGTTACCAAGCTGAAATGGCCCACTAGATTTGTCCCCCAGGTCTGCCACAGAAGGCACAAATGTAGGCCCTGTGACTTTAGGTTCTCTCCCCACATTGGCTGGCCCCCTCTCATGTGAGGCAGGGTTGGCAAGAGGAGCAGGAGGGGGAGGGCAGAAGAAGTCAGGGTGGTGGTGTGTATGGTGGGAATGATGTGGATGGTGTGGGTGGCTAGGATGGAGCTGAAGGCAGTGGAAGCCCCCTGGGTGAGGATGTGTATGGGGGTGAGCATGAGGATGCGGATGGGGGTGTGCCCCTCCAGCAGCAGAACCCATATGTAAGGGTGGGGGTACAGAGTAGGACAGAGAGTGGTGAAGTGGGGCCTGACCCCTTTCAAGACAGTCTGAAGGTTGTTCACTGATCCTCATCTCCCCACTTATCCCCTCTTTGGTGCAGCGACTACTGCCGCTGGACCCCATATGTCTGCCCTGGCTGCTCCCCCCACCCCCCATGGTCCCAAGGGCTGCGCCCTCCCCCCCACAGCTTGTCATTGAGGCCTTAGCCCCTGCTCCAGTTCCTGCATCTCCATTTTGCATCTTGCCATTGTGCAAGCAGGCACTGAGGGGCTTGCCCATACTCTGAGGGTGTTCCTTGCTGTACTCCATCGTGAGTGATGCCTTGTGTCTCTCCAGAGCACGACTGTTGACCTCCTCCAGGGGTAGTGGGTGCTGTGGATAGTGTGGGTGCTGCTGATGGGAGTGGGAATGGTGGTGGTGTGTGGGGTGGGGTGGCTGGTGGCTGTGGTGCTGTTGGTGCTGCTGCTGCTGTCTCTCCTTTGCCTCCTGTTTGCTACTGGACCTCTCCTTGTCCTTCACAGGTACCACTCCTCTCTCCACAGACCCCTCTTTAAGACCCTTATGTAGACCTGTCCCTACCCCTGGATCTCTGTCTCTGCTGCAGGACCCCTGAGAGTGTCCTGAACCTGCCCTGGACATTGGTGGCAGACTGTGATTGGCTGCAATGAGAGGTGGCTGGGACGGGAGACCTCGAAGATAAAAGTTCTCTAAGAGAGGAAGGAAGGCAAGCCAGTAAAGTCAGATGCATTAGTCAAGAAAGGAAAAGGCAATGATAGAATTATATCATTCAGCTCTCATGATAGTGTCCCTAGGCATCCTTATATCAATATTTAACATCAGATTACACCATAATATGTTGTATACATTCAATTTAAAATGTCTTATTTCTGTCTGATTAAATTTTAATGATCTTATGCCTCACCTTTTTGGGTGTCATAGAAACGGTGCTGTCCATATAGAACTCCACTGTTGGCATGGTGATCCAAGTGGCTCATGGGAAGGAAAGTGTGAGCCAGGCTCCCTGAGAATCGAGGATACCCTGGAGCAGCTGAGATGGATAGCAGAGAGAGGGAGAGAATTGATAAGACAGGACAATAACCACCATGATGCAGTTATCCAGACTAACCCAACATAATCCTTCAGGTCTAATGCAGATGGTGGTGTTCATACGCAAATAAGTACTGGCTCTGCCTGTCATGTTTGCCTTTCCTGCCCGAGTTTAGAATGCAAACAATACAAGACAAGCTTGGGGATTGCTGTAATGTATGAAATCTGTCTTTGAAACATATGGCTCGTTCTTTATCTCTCTCTCAGAACTGGCAGTGGCAGCTCTATCCATCTGAATGGAGTGATAAGGACGGATTTTAAGCTTGTGTTTACAATGAAGAGAGCTGGGTGCCTGCCCTTTACTGACCTACATGTGGGGTAAAAGGTCATTTGGATATTGGGCCTGTAAGCCAGTACACCTGAGCTTATTACATCAAGCCCATCTGGAGGACATTTATACAACAACCAAACACAAAACTCATTTTGCAATGGGACATTCAACAACACAAAGAGGTGGAGGAAAGAGAAAACATGGATTGAGATGAAAGCCAATCGCACTATTAGGACAAAGAAACAACATCACTATGACAACCCACTTCCACTGCAATTGGGTAACTATAACATAAATCAATGTGAATTCAATTAGCCTTTCTCTGTCCTCTCTATGATAATAATTTCACACAATTGCAAGAAAGAGTACTGTAAATTACAAAAATAGGGCAGTAATGGGCATTTGATGAAATTCTTTGCTGACAACAGTGCTATATAACTACAGTGAATATAATTTCTACTTAGCATATTATGTAATGTGATACTAAAAAAAAACCTTCATTGATTTACATTCATGATGAAACTTGCACCCTACCCATCTACTCCATGCTATGCACATGAAATAAAGAAGGAAAAGAAAACTAAACTATATACACAATCACCATGAGTAAACCAATATCAGAAAAGGAAGGTAAGAGAAGGAGGAAAAGAAAGACATAAAGGGAAGAGACGGACATGTACCGTCATTTTGTGTTAGTGCTTCTTTTCTAATCCATGTGACTGTGATCAAGACAGACAGGACGTCTACTGTCCACCAGCACCACATACAAGCATCTCAGTGAACTCTGAGTCATCTAGAGATGTCCAGGTGTTTCATGTCTCCTTTTCCCTGCTTTTGCACCTGTCTCACCCTCCAGCCTCACTTTCAAACACAGCTCACAGACGGAGTGAAGGAAGGAGGAGGGGGATAAAGAGAGGAAAACATGGCTCTACAAGCTAAATGAAAGACAGAGGTATTTGTGTTGGCAAGCATGCGACCTGATCCCGGAAAGCGCAGATGCAGTTCATTTGGCCTTGTGTGTGTGTGTGTGTGTGTGTGTGTGTGTGTGTGCGCGCGCAACGCTGTGGTTTTAACAGGAGCTCCAAGTGTTGAATGTCTCACTTTCTGACGGTGAAACAATGGGCCCAATGCTATGAGCCGGCTCTGGGGAGGGAGGAGTGTTGTGGTGGGCTTAATGACCTCGTCTCAGAGCAGCCTCCGCATGCTCCCATCTTAATTAATGAAATGTTCAGAGAGGGCAAACAGCCCTGCCATAACACAGGAGGTGCTGCTTTCTGAGGAGGGCAATGGGGTGATAATTACATACCCTCACTTTTTCTCTCTTTTTCTTTGTTTCACCTATTTTTCTACCTCTCTTACTCTATTCGCTCTCTCCCCTTTTGTCTCTGTTTCTTTCTTTGCTGTCATGATTAATAAGCACACACATTTATGCCAATTCATCTACAGTGGGAGGAGGGGGGATCCTTTGTTTAAGCAAGACGCTTTTCTCTGATTTTGGGAAGGAGAAAAGCAGAGAGCGGTTTGGCAGTTTTTATCCAAGCTGGGAGAGAGGCTTTTTTTTTCTGCGGCAGCATGTTGTTTGTGAGCGTGACGATTGACGGCGTAATCCCTTTTCACAGCGTGGTCTGGCTGTGCCCGATAATGCCAGCCCGCTCAGTTTCAGCATGCCCTCCATTGGGGCGGCAAGAGGGGAACTGCTGGGCACGGCAGAGCCCATTCAGCCATTAATCTGGCCAGGACAAGGGAAGCTGCTGCTGCTGCTGCTGCTGCAGGCGATGTGAGCAGAGTCTTAGTGCAGTCTGCTGACTGCACATCAGCCTCACTCTCTTTTGCTCCTTCCACACACACACATAAACAAGTCTGCATCGGCAAGTGAATGACAGAGGGGAGTTTGCGGCGCCCTTTCCACTGGCAGAGCAGGGGCGAGAGGCAGAACAAACAGAGCTCCATCCCAGGGAAGGATTTCCAGAAGTTCTTAAGGTATTTCTTGCAGCATGGTTTGAGAGAAGCAGGCCGAGAGGGAGGACAAAGAAAGGGGCTGGATATAGAATAGCACCTAGAGGCAGAGGAGAATTAAGCCTGCTGAATTAGAGGCAGTTTTTGTTTCTCGCCAGCACAGAACCACCCTCTCTCCATTCCTCTCCACTCCTCTTATACCTTCTCTGAAAACACCAGCCCATACAATTGCCCGAGGATTTCTTCACTTTTGGAAGGACAAATAACATAAATGGCAAATTGTATATTGTCTCTGGGGATATGGCTGTAACATTTCAGAGATAGAGAGATAGAAGGACAGAGAGAGAGCATGGCAGAGGACGACCAAGACGAGAGGAGGAGCAGGCTTAGCTGCCTGTCACGTCTGCTAATTGAGAAAAAGTGACAGAACCATCAAGACACAGAAAGGGAGGAGGAGGAGTTTGGCAGAGGAGGGGTACTGTGGTGGATCTCTTCAGGTTTGACTAATTGAAAGGATGGGATGCAGGCTGGCACGAGAGAGAGAGAGAGAGCGAGAGAGAGAGAGCGAGAGAGAGGTGCAGCTTAAATCCCACAAAAGGAAAAGCTAGCAAATGCTAACAGAAGGAAAGATGGACAACTGAAGATAGGCTTGGAAAGGCGTATCAAACAGAAGTGGATTAGACAGGTGTGTGCAGGCAATTGTGTATGTGCATGCATGTGTGTTTATATATGCTGACAGAGATATGAGACTGTGATTGTTTTTGGCATAACGTAAGAAGTCATTTGGACCACAGCCAGCTGGCCTCAGGCCTGTGAGGAGCCCGCAGGTTTGGTGTTTGTTTTTGGGTCCATTTTTGTTTTATAATTTTTCCACTCATTTGATTCAGTGGTGTTTATTCAAATGGTTCCAAACATGAAAATAAATCTTTCAAAAGCTCAAAGGGCCTAATACATTTTACCAGGTGTGAAAAACACTTTACATTACATTTATTAGTCACTACAATTAGGTAACAGTCACTACACTGCATCTGTCCCTGTTTATTTTGATTGTTTTTTCCCCCCATCTTCTTGCACCACATTCATTTACTGCCACCCATCTCTCTCTATCTCTGTGTCAGTGAACAACAGACAATCCCATTTGTGGTACATACAATGGCTGTTACTTATTTGACAATCAATCTGAAGAGATAATATGAAACAAAAAACCTCTTTTAAACTGTGCTACCCTCTGACATCTTACTGTCACCTTATTCAAATATCTCATCACTTGTAAGACAGTATACTGTACATTTTCCTTTTCCCAACACTAAATCTTTAAGCACAAGTTAACAAAACCTTTCCATCTCAAATTCACTCCCTCTGCCAGAGTTATCTTGATCCAAATTCCCATACCAGCACAGTTATGTGGTGATGTTATTTATAGGTTTGCATAGTGTGTCACGCTCAGCTAATGCTTTGTCGCTCATGCACCCAATAGAAATGTGGTCTGTATGCATGATTTAAGTGGTCCTGTCTGAACATATTCAGACCATGTCCGCACTAATTTCTGTGCTACTGTGGATTAAGTTGAAAACACATCTTTTTTTCTCTCTGATTTGGCCTTCAAACCCTAGAAACAGAGCTTTGAAAGCTATTTCCTAATTCAATTGATTAGTTTGTGATTAGTGATTATCTGTTGGTGCAAATCGAGATTCAGTTTCATATCCAAGAAAAACATTGCATTTTTGAAATGTTATTTTGCTATTTTGTCATGCACTTCAGCATTTACTGGAATAAAAACATATCAGCCACATGTATCTTTTCATTGATCATTGTGATTATTCTTGCAGATCTAGATCCAAATGAAAATTAAATATGTCTCCACCTTTTCTATTATTAAAATAACATTTTCAGAGAGGATTGTGCAGACTTGGAGAAGACACTGCCTAAGTGCTTTCTAATTATTATTACATTTTATTTCTCTTCTTTCTATCTCCACCATAAATCCGGTTCAAAAGCCTGCCTCGATTATTGTCTAGGTATACATTGACTAAACTAAAAGGTACAAAAGGTAAAAAATAAAATAGAATCTCACCTAAATGTTCTTATGATTCAGCCTGCTCCATACACTCGTATTCACTAGGAAAGAGTTTATCCACACTATATGACTTGCTAGTGACTGATGAGATCTTTGTTATTGGTAGATTGGATCTCCTAATGTGTGAAAAACGTGTCAGACGAATAGCAGAAACAAAGAGATTCTGCACCATAACAGGTACATGCCAGAGACATGGGGATCATACAATAATCTTTGAATAAAAAATTGAACTGCTATGCAAACAGCCACTTTAAAAACACACTAAAAAAAGAGAATATCCAGAGAATATCTTTAAGGTTACAAGTGACACACTAATATGCTGACACATACACGCACAAGTCAGTGCCTGCTCTGCTGCTGGTGGGGTTCTGCTGACACCCGGAGAGAGGAGGCGAGAGTCTGGGTAATTGTGCCGCTCATTTTGATGACTTGCTTTTTATGCAAAACAGGAAAAAGACAATATGCAATTATCTTGAGGAGGGAACAGCTGAATGTGGTTGATGAACAGTCTGGATTCAATCATGCTCTTAGTGCGTTATATGCAATTAAACTGCAATAGAGATAATGGCCTCCATTGCCAACTGAGTAATAATCCCAGTCATAATCACCTCCATTACTTTTATTAGGCTTGGCATTATCATCATCACTCTTATTAATATTATTCTACTTCTCCACAAGAAGAAAATCTTTGACAATGAAACCCTGAAACTATAAGGTAAAAGAAACACTGATGATTACAAAATGAGTTTTGACGGTAAAATGTTTCTGAATGAGCTGATGCTAGAGTTGATATTTCATTCAAATGTATTCTTCCTGTCTCCATGTTTATTTGAAGATGTCTGGAGTTTCACCTCTTCTCACCACTGTAGCAGCTGTACTGACTCAACCCCTGGTGGCCAGGACAGCGAGGTGGGGTGAGGGGAGGAAGTGGCTGGGAGGCATCCAATGGCTTAATACACACAAAAACCAGACAGCATCTCAGCTACACTGCACCCAATCAGCCCCCGCAAGTGGAGCGCCGCTGATCAGTGACCACAAATAACAGACACTCCCCTCTGGCTTCCTCCATGAACTAACAGCTGGGCTATTCTTAGAAAATAAAATAATAAATACTAGAGGGCTGAAATAACAATAGTTTGACAATTTAAAAGACTGTGATTCACTAGATGGCATTGAGTGGCCATCACATTATGTAATTAGCAAAAGATTCTGAACATGTAAATCTAAAAGGGGCATCATACGAAAGCAGACTTTGCATTAATATATCAGTGGGTGGCATTGGATAGGTCTTACCTGTATCTGTCATCCTTTGCATTTGAATCCCCAAAATATGCTACAAGAATAACCTCTCTACTTTATCCTTGTCTGACTTCCTGGCTGTATCTAAGCAGAAAAGCAAGGTGTTAAACTGAGTGTGTGTTTATATTTTCCTGACTATGTGTGTGAGGCCAGGGTTTTGTGATGCTGAGCGTTGGGTGGGAACCACCCTATTAAACTGTGATGGAGACACCAGCTGAAAGCTCTGCAATCACTGCAACTTTTTACTGGCCCACATTCACACTTGCTGCTTCAGAGAGTCTTGAGTGACATTCCTGCTGACGTGAATCGAATACCACAAGATTCCTTGGCTGAACTTTTGACCCTGTGTCCCCATCCAGAAACCATGGCACAGTGCTCCATCCCTAACATGCCAGGCCTCGGCCTATTTTGGTGCACAAATAAAAGGGCGGCGGCCTGGATTTTGCTAGATGATTACAAGCTGGGCTTTGGTGGAAACCTAACAAGGCCTAAAAATACACAATATCAGAGTAACAATACACCCTGCAAAGCTCTTTCCCCAATACTACCAAGACATGAATAATTCCTCATCCAGACAATGTGGTCAGATGAGGGGGTGAGGCCGTGGGTGTGTGTTTGTGTACATGTGTGATGTGAGGTACCTTCATGTGAATGGGGAAACCAGATTTGCGAGGCGCTGGAGTGGGGTCCGCCCCGGAAGGAGGGTGAGGAGGGTGAGGAGGGCGGCCGGGAAGGGTGGGATGGGTGGGAAGGGGGGGTACCCAGACTACTGGCCAGAAAGGTCCCCATGAAGGAGGCGGAGGAATTGCCCATCAATCCACTGCCTGCATTCCCACAGGGAAAAAGGTAAGGAGAGAAAACATGGTTAGTATCAGAGGAATGCATGTACACTGTGAAAGAAAAGTGCATCAGATCTAGATGTAGATGTAAAAGGATGGACCCCACTGGCCCTCTAGGTGGAATCATTAAGCCAGTCAGATTTGATCGCTGCCCTGGGGAGAGGGAGAATAAGTGAGAGTGTATGTGTGTGTGTGTGTGTGTGTGTGTGTGTAAGAGGAAGAGTGTGAGATTCTCCTCCCCCTCACTGACAGCAGAGTCCTCTCCCCTCACACTGCCTCTACCCATGGGCAGACAGAGGTCTCATCTCACAGCTGAGTACACACTTTCTCAGGCTCTCTCCCTCCCGCTCTCAAACACACACACTTTTGCTCCTGCTCCCCAGTGTCCCTTTCTCAATTTCTCTCCCTCCCTCCATTATCTTATGCTCTCCATCTCTCTCTTTCATGCCCTCAATCTCTCTTATTTCTCTGCTCCATTTCACCTCCCTCTCTGTCTCTCTTTCTTTCCTTCTTCCTTTCTCTCTCTGCATGACTCTGACAATCCTGTATTCTCACTTTCTTCTTTGGTTCCATTGTGGCATTTTACTCCTTTTCCATTCTGCCTCTGCTTTGTCACAGTGGCCCTTTCCTCTCTTTTCCTCCTCTGTCCCATCTCGATGAGCAGAAATACGCTATGTGCATGCTTCTTCCCTCATTGTCTCTATTTTCTCTCCCTCTGTCCATTTTTCTTTCTGACACATACAGTAGCATTGCTTTGTTCTTTACCATAATGATGGCACCAGCAGAACAATCTGTCCCTGGCTAGCTGAACTGTGTGTTTAACAAGACTATGATGAGTAATTGACCATTTGTAGCAACGCCCGTGTGACTAGGGGCTGATTGTCTATTATGCATTGCTGGGCAAGTCGGAGAAAACACACTGATTAACCACTGCTTAAATTACATTCCCGTTATGCGCCCGCCAGTGCACTTGAGTGAGGGGCCCGGGTGCCCGGCCCTTTGCACATTCATTTCCCACAAGTCACACCACCATGAACTCTCATGCATATGTATGAAGATGCCTGGATAAGAGCACACATGCACATACTTGCACAAACACACATTGGTGTAGCATACATTGTGTGCACAGGGCTAGCTGTGAAAACGAAGGGGAGAGCGACATGGTGCAAATTCATTATCAGCCCCTCATGAAGAGCTGATCTAACAAGGAGCTGTGTGATTTGATTTTCTTTAAGCATGAATCAGTCCAAACATGAATCGATCCTTTTCTTGGAGTGTGAGAACAATTGTGTGGAAGTCTTAATCAGCCAGGCAGTGAGCGAGCACATCCTCTGGGCAGACAGCAGGGATAAACCCATCAGTCTGCCGCTCGCTCCTGCACTCAATAGCCTATGGCTCATGGGCCAGAGCACAGGAGCTTGTAGAGGCAGGCACACGCACACACACACACACACACACACACACACACACACACACAGAAATAGGCATGGACACGCATTCTTGCACACATACAGACACATTTCTGTCACACTTTGCACCACAGCTCCAGACAGGTGGAAATCCCCCACAATCCCCAACCTTACTGAGCTCTACCTCGAAAGCTACCTTAAAACCTTGTGTGTGTTCACACAACGATCTATCACAAACTCATGGAAAAACAATATCAGTCTCCGTAACTAGCACATTTATCAGTGCAACACAAAGTAGCCTCCGAAATTTGGCCACAAGAGAAAATATAAAAAGCAAAGTGAGTTATGTTCCTTGTTTCAGTATTTGTAATTATTGATGCCATTTCTTGTTGTTTGTCATTTGTTTCATTATTGTTTCTTGGAAACCTGATCTAAAATGTTTTTTAACTATAAGTCAACCCTTTGAGTCAAAGTCAGCTAAATTAATTCAAACTGAAATTGAAGTTTCTTTCAATCAATGGGAGAACTTCCACTACTATTACAATCATTTGCAGGATAATTCACCCAGAAATGATGAGGAAGACTTTAAACATCATTATGAGGCAGCCACGTAGGAATGGGTGCTATAGCAACCAGTCAGCCAGATGTAGCCTGATGACTAGTACAGTATCCAAGTTTTTCTCTTTTTCAGCCCCACTTCCCCTCCTTCCTTCTCCGCTGCCACCTCCTATCACCCCTGACCTTGTAGAGCACTATTGGCAGAGCTCTGTGGAGTGCAGGGTGGGGTACGGGGGCAGTGGGGGATGGATTGTGGCCAGCGTGCTCGCTAGGCACACATCCAGCCCCCATCATCCAGACACCCAGGGCTCCTGTATGGCACCGCTCTCCACATTGCACACTCTTCTGCCCTCTCTTTCTGCCTGTCCCCCCAAGGAACCCCAGCTTTCCACAGTGCCTCCGGCTCACATAAATCAGCTAATCCTCCTGCATTATTAACAGCCTCGCCCCAGAGAGAGAGAAAGGGTGAGAGAGACATAGAGAGTGACAGAGAGAGGCCGTGAAGCCCCTCTTCATGAGCCAAGAGGGGAGAGAGCCTCTGCCAGAAAGACAAGGAGAGGAGAGGGACAATACATAAAAAGGGAATGTCTAGATGTCAGGCAAGGGGATCTTTGAAGTTTAAGCTGATGTTAGGGGAGAAGGGGATTGCAGGAAAACCTTAGGAGGGTCTCAGATCAACTCAAACATGAAGCCCTTCCCACAACACAACCAGATCAGACCTCTCAGTGATCCAGTTTTGGTCACAGGGTCTGTACTAGGAGGAGGGCTGACCATTGTTCCAATTTGAGCTTTAGTACGTACACAATAATGATGCAGTGGCTTTCACCTCTGTCACAGGCTCTTGCTGACTCCACAGCCTGTCATTCAATAATGAACCCCTCCTTCTGTGTTATGTCTACTGTTTGCCTCCTGCTGCGAAATATACTGTGTGTGGTTCTGTGCAAATCCAAGTCTTTCTCTTGCAGTTTGCTCCAGCATTCTCATACCACTGTTGAATCAAAGGACACTCACACAGTTAATATGATGCCTACCCTAAACCCATTTAAAGCTTAACGAATTAGAGGTGTCGGTGAGAAAGCACACAGGTTAGAAAAGTGGGCTGGTCTGCCTTGGTGTTGGGGCAGTTTCAGTTTGGGTGCCAAACAAAGCAGTGTGGGTCAAGTGGAGCGAAGGTCTGAGGCATGACAGCACCAGTGCTGGACTCACCATAACTGTTTATTCAGCAACTTATTAAATAGTGACAGGGATCCAGGGAGCCTGCCACCGCTACGCCAGCTCCTTGTAAAAGTTGCGTGTTTTCTCTGCCTTTTTAAAATAAAAACCCCATTTATTTATTTATTTCTCCGGTTCTCAAGTGGTGCCAGCAGTGCACTTGTATGGGCTCTTAAGAAAATCGGGTCATGTGCATCCTAATCGGCGCCGATCCCTGACAGCGATGGAGATTAATCCTATTAGAGAATTAAAGGAGAGGGGAGTATTTGGATGAGGGAAACCCACCTCTCTTCCTGACATCTAAACATATTCCACCCGAATACCGTCTCTCACATAGTTGTGCTCACATGGGTTCAAATGTACAAACAGAAACACACATATCCCAGAACCTCTGTAGGTGGAGGTGTTAACTAGTGCCACTCCACCCATGCTCCAGTGGGTGTGTAGGGTGAAGGAGTCCAACAACCAAAACACACATGCTTGCACACACAGTAATGTGGGCCTAGGCGAAGGCCCCCGTGGACAGCACCGAGTGAGCAGCAGGCGGCACAGGGAGAATGAAGGCCCAGTTGTCATGGGAACGAAAGAGAAACAGCGCTCGAGGCAAGGAGGCTGAATGCTAGCCATTACAACAGAAGTGGGTAGATGCAGTTGGTCAGTGTGCTGCTCAGCAACAGCAGCCCTCCCAATCTACCTTGAAACCCCACCCAAGCTCTTGAACAGCTCGTAAACACACACACAAACCTTTCTGCGGAATTTAATCTGATTTCAATGTTAAGGCTGCTGGGAGGGAGGTGTCATAATCTTTGCCCTGTTTGGGTCAATAATCTGCTCCGATGAGCACCCCTACCCATTAATGTAACATGAGGGTGAGTGGTTGTTTGGTGTCTTAACATGGAATTATACAATAATAGGATGTAAAGGGATTCATCAAAGTGTGGGCCAAGCAGTGATGGGGGGAAAAAAAGCTGAGAAGACAACAAGCATCCACCCACAACACGTTGTTCTTTTGAATGCTGGGAATCAGATCAAAATTTCCTCCTGGAGAAATACACACCCATTCACATGCAATTGTGTGCTTGGGCATGCAAGTGCACACATACACACACATACAAGTGCAGATTTGCAACTATGCCTATTGTCTAAGTGAATAAAAAGTACAATTATTTCACCGTGAATCATATTTCCCTGTCTGCTCTTGAAAAATGAGCCAAGGTAGTCTCTGTCTTATCGGCAGATGGCAGCCTGAAGGGACGGATGGACGTGTCGTCTAGACAAGGACACCAGACAGACAACGAGAGAGGAGCGTGATGGTGACAAGAGAAGAAGAGACAGAGAGAAAATTGCAGGTGTGACTGCATCAGCCTGTTCTCCACAGCTCAGTGATCAGCAAGCCCCAGACAGGGGAGGATAGAAGAAGAAGAAATGCCAAAAGATAGAAACACACACATACACACTACTAGTTCGTAAGACCTCCTATCACAGAAAGAGTCAGTTAGCCCAAGCCGATTGAGGTTGCACAGTCAGCGGCCAGTGCCATGTGGCAGCCAGGCTCGGTAGCTGTTCACAGCGCATGCTGAATGATTACAGCTCACATATCTCCCTCTGTCATGTCCTGTGACAAAACACACACTCCCTTTCTTCTTGTCTCAAACAAATTAAATCGGTATCACCAAGAGTTAGATGATCACAGAGAAAACAAGAAACCTTTTCTTTTGCTTAAAAAGCGGCTAGCTTGAAGCAGATGTTGCTGGCATTGCTTTAACTCTCTGACACAGCGAGACGAGACCCCAGCACAAGCATTGGTAACATATTAGAATGGGATTGGCGATATCAGATAAGTTTTCTTCTTCAAGCCATAAGGATAGTCTGTGTTATGAAGAACTTAACTGTGAATCTTAATGGTTTGGCTCCTAACACCTGACTAATTTAAGGAAGGAACCTAAAAGCAAGGAGTAGACTGAAGCCAGAAACGATGAAGAAATAGACATTTGAATGTTAACTTACCAAGTGAAAACATATTGAGCAGGATGCTGTTGGTAAGAGTTTCACTCCCACTTCAGTGTCTTTCTCATCAGACTTTCCTACCGATGTAGTTCCATGTTCTGCCCAGGAATTCAGACGCCCAAAAAGCAAACCAGACTTTCCACACACATATTCACTCATAAGCACACAACTACGTTTTTTGACCCTCGCTAGTAGCACAGGGAAACTGGATTGGATTGGGCAACTGTACACACCAGCAGCCCCAGACAGACTGCACACACTACCCTGGAGGGCCGCTGACTAACCCAGCACCTACTTCCTCACAATAAAACACAGAAGGAATTTCAAATGGCTACTAAAGAGGGGGGATTTCCTTCAAACAGTCAGTCATCTTGAAAACATTAGCGCAACTGGTAGCCAAATTCCTCCTCACTTCGGGACAATTCTAACAGAGTTGTTTTGCTTTTGTTTTAGTTGGTTGCCCCCTGCTTTATAAACTCCCTCCCTGACTTTGTCTTTTTGGGTCGGTGGGTGGTTGAATGGTGGGACTGAGGGAGTGCGCCCCTTCTACAACTCTAGTAGGAGGCTGGTCTGATCAGAGGCATACTGAAGTGAGGGAGAGAGAGCAAGCAGGCGGTCCAGTCCTGGAGCTGGGCCCAGTGCAGGGGTGGGGGAAAGTGCCAGCAGCGCACGCCTCCGACACTCTCCACACTGCGTGCCTGTGGAGTGAGTTTAGTGGATGTGGTCAGTGCGGGGGTGGGAGAAGTGGAAAGGGAGCGGGAGAAGCAGTTTGAAGAATGGATGGAGGAAGAGAGTCTGTACTACAAGGCAACATCCAGAGGAGGGGTAAGGGGCGAGAGTTTAGACTAGAAGTGTAGATAAGGGTGTGAGGAACTGTGAGAAACTTGGAAAGTGGAAGAGCAGCCGAGAATGTGTGGGAGTGTGTGTTGCTGAGCATATGTGAGCCTGTGTGTGTCTGATTGTGTGTGCGTATGGTGGTCGTCTCGCTGAAGTTGACAGCCTGTGTTTGCAGAGTGGCTTTGTGGTCAGCCACTCGCTCGCGATTGAAGTGATGGTAAAAGGGATTCTGGGAATTTTTTTGCAGAAGTGCAATGCAAATAAAATTGGCCCGGGGAGGTCAGTCGAAGCACCCCGCCCACTTCACCCAGCTGTTTATACAATATACAAGTTGACATGATAGGGATACGAGATTCTAATCCTAAACAAATTAGTCCAACTGGCTCATCCTTCCTTGGCAGGGAGCCTGAAAACAACAATGGATCCACACAGGCCATGATGATACAGAGAAAACGTAATTTGTTCTAGTAAGGGTGGGGCGTCAAAAAACATGTACACATCCCAATATATGGTAAATGAACTGTACTTGTATAGCCTTTCTGATTACTCAAAGCGCTTTTACACTACATATCACATTCACCCCATTCATACGCTGATGGCAGGAGCTAACTGCCCATCAGCACAAATTAAACTAATCATTCACACGCCGAAGGCGCAGCTTCGGGAGCAATTCAGGTTTCAGCATCTTGCTCAAGGACACTTCGACACGTGGCTGGGGGAAGCCGGGATCGAACCACCAACCTTCCAATTGGTGGACGACTGCTCTGCCAACAAGCCACAGCCGCCCTATATGTTTTTCTCCATCTATTCTCCTTCTTACCCTATTTCACTATTTGTACAGGAGTCTGCAAAACTTCATATGTTGTGCCATACCTGGCAAGCCTCCTCAAGGTGTATTCCACCTCAACTTTACTGCAATGAATCAATCAATTCATTTTCATTGTCAAAAAGGGACTCCACCTCTGATCCCATCACTCCTGTGCCAACAGTGGTGCTGGGGGCAGGGGGTGGCTGATGGGAAGAGATAGCAATGTCTGGAAGAGTTCCTGCTGAAGAGGCGTTTTATGGGCACAGTAAATAAGGAGCCGAGCTGGTGCAGCTATTTGCTGAGAAGCGGGCCAGGAAGTGTGTCATTTAAGGGACATGAGCTGATCGGTTGAGCTGTGTGGGTGAAGGCTACAGGGGAATGTGGAGCAAGTGTGAGGAGGTTTTAAGGGTAAAGGACAGGGCAGGGCATGTGGTTCAAGCAGGTTTAATGCTACTGATAGACTAGAAAGGAAACTGGACATAGAGTAGCTGGGAAATTAATGGTTAGACAAATGCCTAAGGTAAAGGTAGAGTCTATTAGGTTTGGGCTTGTCACTTGGACCTGTGTTTAGGTGTGCTTGCTGTGATGTATGTTACATTTCAGTAGTGTGCTGTAGAGAACATGTAGACATTCCAGGCTGGGACACAGGAGGTGGGAGGACAGATTCAAAACAGCAGCAGGTCCAGGCCAGGACAAATGAGCTCAAGGCCCATTACCTTCGTTTTACACCCACCCACACATGCTCACTCACATTCCCTACTCCCACAACACAGATTTAATAGCACACACAAGAAAAGCAATGTCACAACACAAAATCACTAAATTCTGCTTTCAATTTCATTTCTCTGAAAAATTAAATGTTCATGATGTAACATGAAGTGCCTATTACACCAGACCAATGCAGTTTTCCTTGGACTGGACTTTCATGACAGAGTGTTTTCTCTCCAAGCACCACCTTGTTATTTCCATCAGCATTTTGCTCTATTAAGTCCCCATCCACGATACCTACTAAAGCAAGTTCTGTTTTGTCTCTTGGTTCGGATAAAATGCAAGTGTTTCTTATGGAATGGCCTGACATTTTGCTGAGCGCTTGCAGAGCCAGAAGCACTTTGTTCTTTGTATACAGGGCAGTTACACACTCCTCAAGGAGAACCATTTGTTATCTGTCCAAACTTTGGTGAGTGTGCTTGTTAACTGACCCATTGTTACATGAGAGCATTTCAGGGCCGTTTGTTGCATTCGGTTCTCTTTATTCCTGAGGCATGAAATTGTGATTACCATAGTGGGGCTCATCCATCTCATTCTCTCATCCACACACACACACACTAAACATTCGCATTTTTATTTTGCTTTCTCTTCCCCTCTCTAGTTGTATCTGTCTTCCTCTCTCATGATACACACACACAGAGCAACACACCCAAACACAAAAAGAGCCGCCCACAGCTGTGTCAGGCCATCTCTCTAACAATCCAATCTGTTTTCTTTCCCATGATGTTTCCCATTGGCACAAGGAGGAGAAAATCAGATTTACTCCCCCACAGGGCCCATGCAGTTGCACTGATATGGAAAATGATTTCAGTGCTGCTTGAGCCCATAAACATTATTTTGGTCTCCCCTGTTAATGACACATTTCTTCCCAGCATTGTGGATCTCACAGAGGAAGATATGAGCGTAAGGGGGGTGGAGGAGGAAGAGAGGAAGGGGGGGAGGAATCCTCCAGGGCCTCACATACAACAGGGGAGTCCTTCACCCCTCAAATTGCATCCTGACATCCAAGACTTCTCTCACCCTCTTCCTCATTCACACATACACACAAAAACACAAACACACACAGCTAATCAACCATGCAGGAACTTAAATTGTCACAGCCTTCAAATAAAACCCCCCAAAAAAATCAGAGCACAAAGATATCCCCGCTGGAAAAAGAGCAGTCAAAGAGGGATTTCTCACCTCTCTCTTTCTATCTAGCTGTCAGCCTGATTCCAAACAAACTGCATTTGGCTCCGGGGCTCAAAGCAGCCCAACTACAATTGTGTCATAGAGCCTACATATATTTTATTGGTGGTAGCAGCTGATATAGCAACCTCCCCTCCTCCTCTTGAACACAAGGATAAAATTTATACTTTTAGTGGTAAGTTACAAACACTTTCTGCCCGAGGCATATTGTCAACAAGAGAAGCACGCTGTAGCCTCGAGTCCTAAACGCAAGTCATTTAATATTATGGTGTTAAAAAGAGACTGCAACAGGCCAATAGCAAGGCACTAAACCTCCCATTTGGCATCCATTAAAACCCATCTGCAGGGCCAAATATGAGTGGGCGAACAGGAAATAGCCACGTTAGATATGACTAAAAACTGTCCTCCATATTTGAACACTCTCTCACAGGTCTCTCAATCTCCAGATCCAAAAATGGGATTTTCATGGTTCTCCCGTTCCACTGGAAACATCACATGGAATGCTCTGGATCTGGTTTGTTTTACAGCTGATGACTGATCTGTCTAAATCCACTGGTTTTATGTTCTGGCAATGGGGACGGATGGGTGACTAACGGCAACTTGCGTGCCATGTTTCAGCCGACGCAGCCAGAGCTCAGCCAGCCAGGTCACGGACACAGACATGCCTGGTAGTGGGAAAAAGGCAGATTAAAACAAGTGCTCAGCACTATTCTCTCTAATTAGTCCCCTGTTAACTTTTGCACTTAATTGGTTAATTGAGATGTGGTTAGACTGGGCAGGTTTCTCCTCCCTCAGGGTGACCATACGGCTCCAGTATTTCAGCCTGGCACTGCCTGGCACAGAAGGTGGCGGCTGCCTCTCTCTTTCTCTCTTTTTGAGCATCCCACCGCTCCAGTGACGAGGAGTAATGATGCCGCACAGGAGGCAGTAAAACTGTGTTTTCGAGTGTGTTTGAGCAGGGATTGTACCCATGCACTGCACATATGCTTGTGCCGCATCAAAGCAGCTCTTTGACTACCCAGTCCTGGGTGGTCTAAACCTCTCTTCTCTCAACCAGCATTGCTAGATAGATAGGCTACAGAAAAGTGGATGTGGGTGGATGTTACCTCACCACAGGAGAGTGTGTTCTGTCGAACTCAGAAGTCAGTTTGCTTTGGAGGAGACATGAACAGAGTGAGGAGGGAGAATAAAAGTGTGGTGCAATACATACACAGATAAACACACACAAAACCCCATAGGCGTCAAATTGCTTGAGTCTCCCCATCTCCTCTGGTTGATGTATAATGATACCCACAACACCACATAAATCTGCAAGCAGCTCAATTCATTGGGTCAGATTTTGCCTGCTGTCTTCCCTTTTTCACTTTCATCCCCTCTTCTCCCTTTGCTCCTTCAAGCCCCATCACTCATTCCCTTTCTCCGTTTTCCCTTTCTGTCCTCACACCCTCTCCATCATCCCTCCATCACTCTGCCTCCTTCCCCCTGCTGCTCAGCACCATATTTCTGTCCTCCCTCATCACCTCGCTCTCTTCCCTCAGTTGCTGTCATCCACATGTTTCAAAATGGAAACACTTTCTCTTTATTTTTTGGGCTTTTAAAAACCGCTTTCCCTCCCACTCCCTCATCCCACTAACGCTGTGTTTCTCTACTCTTGTTTGTCCATCAGTTTTCCTAAGGCTGGGGAGGGCAATGCACGTCTGGTTTTATGGGGAGTCACAGGTTCACTCCTTCCTTTGTCAGAACCGCCCATAAAAAAGCATCCCCGCGTTCAACTGGCAACCAGTGTTTGTCAGAATATCCTGTTCTCTCTTGTCCTCCCATCCTCTCTCCCTCCCTCTTCCATCTGTGGCCCGGCGCCTCCTTTAGGTCATGGGGAGCAGTGCTGGACATGAGGGGCCTGGTGGCTGAAGAGACTGTTTTGTTGCTGTCCTTTGAGTTCTCTTGGATTGGCCTGTAATATGATAAAGTCCCGGAGTGATGTGTGTGAGAGAAACAGTAGGCAGCTCCCTGCTCTGGCTTCTCTCTGTCTGATGTAGCCTGTCAGAGGCACAGAGACAGAACAGTGCAGATAACGGAGCCGAGAGCCACCACGCCAACCAGCCAGCCCAAGGTCTTTCTGCAGCCCTGAATAAAATTTGCTGCTGGTTCACAAGGGGAACAAAGGATAAATCTTTAATTCTTGTAGCGCTGGCCAAGACAAATGCAAGCATTTTTGTTCTGATAACCTACAGACAAGAGAAGGGAAGGCACCTGGGTAGCCAAGGCCAAACGATATACAGTATTACCTTGTAAAGAACACACTGTATAATATGCGTGCATCTCCTTGACTTCTGTTGTTACAAAGCTTATTAGCCATACTCCAGTTGGCCCATACAGATAACCACCTTCTTTCCCACTGTAGCAGCCTATCGAGTGTGTATAAAGGTCAGCCAAATCACACAGTAAATTCTTTTATGAAATGTATCTGACAAACTGGGTTTTAAAGTTGAGTTATGTCTCCCGACTGCTGACACTGGTCATCCATGGAATGCCGCTGCCGGGGACCTGCTCAACATCTGCAGCAACATACTTGAGCAGAGAGGAGTAAAATAAGGAGCATTTCCTGCAATCTGTACAGAGGAGAGAAGGTCATCCTCACCCGAACATGAGCAGATGAAGTGTAACAAAGAGCAGGGCAGCCATAAAAAGCCTCTCCTCTCCAGCTGGTTAGCTTGATGTAGGCTTTAACAGCTAGGAGTAGAAAAGGCACAATCCAAGGTCAAACCAGAGAGACGGAGGGGAGGGATATCATCTTGATCAGCTGTTTATGGGTGTGTGTCTTGTTGGTTGGCTACACAGCTACCATTGCAGTCATTTATTTCCTTTGCAGTGATCACATCTAGGTCCGCTGGACAGGTGGGCGAGCTGGACGGTCACATGTTATCCCCCCAACACTCAGTATTTGTCTGCAGGTCGTATTTAGAACTAGCATAGGAAGAGGGAGGCCTTGTGGGGTTAAAGGAATCTGATCGAAGTTAACAGATGTTTTGCAGCTGCTTGTTTTGTTTGCCATAGCACATCCTCAAACACACCCACACACACATACACTCACTGAAAAGGCACACAAAAATACCACTATACACACACACACACGTCAGCAGGATGGAAATGAAAATCATATATTTTTTTAGTGACCATGCTCAATAGCACTACTGGCAGTGTTTTGGGTCTCAAATAAAAACCCTACATCCCAGAGTAACCATTAAACCGACTTTAAACAGTATGCCTATGAGTGCACATGTTGGCTTTTCTTATTTTTCTTTAATATACGCTTAGCTCTGCTGGCCATAAAACATGTCAGCACCTACGCGTTGGGCCAGAAAGCCTCAAGCTATGTGACGGGCCTGACCAGTGAAATGATTTGGGGAATCTGTGAAAGGAAGACAGTGAGTCACGGTCGTGGAGTTAAAGGGAGGAAGCACGAGGGAGAGGTAGCGGAGAGAAACCTCAGATGGGTGTCCTCATATCCATGGGAGAGCAACAGCTTTCAGCAGGTTATCACAACGTCAGTGTGAGCCAAGCTCAGTCTAGACCTGGCAGAGGCCATAATGGAGAGAAAGGGGGAGGCAGAGGGAGACATGGAGAGACAGGGAAGGAGAATAAAGAAGAGTTATTAGGGTGATGTGAGGCAATGAGGGGAAGATGGCTTACTGAAATGTTTTGACACAGAAAAATAGCAAATGTGACATAGGTACTTAAACAAGGGTTTGAAAAGCAAACCACCGTCATCTTTCTTTCTGTGCCTTCTCTCCCCAGTAACCTTTCGGTCTCTATACTCAGTTTGACACACACTCACACAAGTGATAGTTGCAGCTGTAACTTCCACAAACTGCTCATTCACTTAAGCCCAATGGCAGAGCTCATCTCATGACTGTCAGGCTGGCCTCTATTCTTTGGCATGTTGAGCAGTTCGAGCAGAGTCCAGGTCCCTTCACCCAGATTAGTGAGATCCTAAACACCCCATTATTTTCATGAGCTCACATGAAGACCAGGCAGTCTGGTACCATGAACAGCCCATACTAGGACCACAACTTAATCACACTTCTGCTGCATAGTCCTGCATTATCAGTTATGCATTGTCTTGTGCCATATTGATGCCAGCATCAGCAGCAGAAGCTTTGACTTGTAGTGCCATGGGACACATTCCCTCACAGCCAGTGTGTGTGTGTGTGTGGATTGGTGTGTCGGAGAGTGTGGTTTTCTATCTCCTTACTGTATTTGTTCTGGCACAGTGTTCTATTGTGGGGCTGGGCTTTGCACTTCTCAGATAAGAGAGCAGTTATGTCAACACTGGGTGCTGTGAAGGAGCCGCCTGGTCGTGTTGACATTCTACAACACTGCTTATTTACTCTGACCACAGAGTTCAGCCATCATCTAGCCTTAATGCACTAATGACCAGTGGCCTCCTGGGGTGGAGCCCCCTCCTGGTTCTGCCTGGTACTGGGTTTCAGCTTGTCAGGTGAGAAGAAAGATGAGGGGGTTGGGGATGACTAATGGCTTTGAAAAAACCCTGAATTTAAAGCATACTGCCAACAGATTTTGAAAAAAAGGTTGACGAATCCTTCTCACAATACACACAACCCCTTGTAGACTCAGGCAGCATGAGTCTGCATATTGAACTGAGCTGAGCAGCCCTATCAGTAAAGAGCCACTGAAGCAATCCATGCATAATTAGGGAAGGGGGGGGGGGTTAATTGACTTCTTTGAGAAAGATCCTGATTTCTATCAGCTAGTCCCATAATCATGTGAGCCAGGGCTCTCATTAAGCCCCCTCCCTCATTTATCTCTTTTCCCCTCTAACCCTTTACCCTCTCCCTCCCTTTCCTCTCTCCTCCCCTGCTTTGAAAAAGGGTGAAACCCCAACCACTCCTGCTGTGTCCTCAGCAGGCCAGGAAAGGGTGAGGCAGATTTATGGCTCACACCTAAGCGAGTAAGGTGCACACTGGCAAATAAACACATGATGAGTGCACATTCATGCGCACACACACACACACACACACACACGCACGCACGCACACACACACACGTGTGCTAAGGCTCCAGACAGCAGTTGACCTGACTGTGACCCCAGTGCGGTAATGTACTGGCTAGCAGGTATTAACAGCAAACCTGTGCGCATGTGTCCCTGTGGCCAGAAACGTTCTCCACATACACAGTGTTGCACAGAAGATTCAGACCCGATGCGTTTTTCTTCCAACAATTATGCTCAAACCACAGTGCAGCAGGAACAGCACCGTAACAAGTGCTTTGAATTATTTACAGGCAGAAAGTATACACTGCCTAATGACACACATCCTTACCACAAACAAAATACATTACGCTGGTATGTCAACACCTATGAATATTTAGTAAAACATATCCACTAAGACAAACCTTTTGTTCAACGTGGTTTTAACCAGATACAGAGAGAAAGCAGCTCCTTCCTGGTTGTTTTCCTTTTCTCTTCCTTTCCTCCCTTTTTTTCTCTTCTTCTCCTTTCTTTGGAAGCAGTGGAAGATTTGGGGAGAAGCTGAATTCCATTGAGAGAGAGGAAAAAACAGGATGACGTGGAGAAAAGAGATGAAAAGTGACAAATGAGAGATTTCCTTCACAAGCTCATAAATCAGTATGCGCAGGCGGGGGCAGTATGAGGCCTGCCTCAAAAAGCCAAACTTTTTTTCCTTTCACAGCCAGCGCTAACCACCTCTCTCCCTTTACATGCACGCAAACACGCACCTACACAAACATATGTGCAGAATCACATACACAAGAACACACACTTTCTCCCTTCCTCTTTGCACACACTCCCAGATGGTGTGTACTGGAATGGCATCCCCATTGCTCTCCACCAATCTGGTTGTGGCGCAGTGGCCTGGCTGACTGGCACAGAAACACGTCTCATAAAATCAGTTACAGTTAGGAGTGGTGCCGGTTTCAAAGTGGCATGCCTTCAAACCAGCCCTGTTAAAAGGGTCCCAGCACGTGTGCTCAAATAAATCCTGCTCATTCTGTCACATAAAAACACACAGGGTGGAGGGCTGAGGGAGGAGGGTTGGGTGGTACCGCTGCTACTGCAGGTAAGAGGGACAGCCAGACAACGGAAGACAAGGGAAATGAGCTCTTCAGAGCATTTGCTATATGCACACAGCAGGGTGCCACACACTGGGCAAGGATGTGGGACAGCAGAGTGAAAAGACCCCCTGCTGGGTTTGTGGGGAGCAAAAGGAGTGAGCAACTGTGAGCAGTCCTTTTTCAGCTCCAGTGTTTGTGCGAGTGAATTTGGGCCGTTGTCGAGATTAAAAAGCACTGCCATTAGACTGGACATATGTGCGCTAAGGAGGGAAGGCAGCAACTACGGCCTTGTTGGAGAGCTGGGAAAGCTCAGGCAGTGCTGAGAAACTCGATCCCCTTGCAGGACGGTCCCAGAGACTGTCGGATTGATGGAGATCCAAAAGGACTTAGGATCTGCTTTCATTCTGAATGCTCACCATCTGCTTGGCTGGAAAGATAACCCACAGAGCTGGAGAAAACTCTGTCAACTGACAGATGAGACAGTGTGTGTGTGTGTGTGTGTGTGTGTGTGTGTGTGTGTGTGTGTGTGTGTGTGTACTTGTGCAGACAGTGTGTCAGTATTGATTCTCAAAGCAGCTCCACTTTCTGAAAGAAGATCTGTCATACACACACACACACACCAAAAGAAAGCGTTAGGCGTTAATACATTGCGGACCTCATAGCGTAAATAAAATTCTTTCTCTAAGAAATAACAGAAATCTGCAGCACCATCACATGTTCCAGTATGCCCAACCGTCCTCTCCTTCTCCCACAACTGCACCATGCCAGCGGTATTGATCCAGTTTCCATGTGTACAGACGACTCTAGTCTGGTAACTCTGTTACCAAGGATGACCACTTCTCTCCTCATACTTCATTGGTCTGTCACACAGTAGCCAGGAAGGCAGAGATCGCCCACGTCACCAAAATAAACCGAACACATGTCCTGTTTTGTTTCCTAACAACCACAAATGAATTCACATGTGTACAACCAAGTCCATTTATGATCCTTTAGCAGCCACGGTCTACTGCTGACCCCCAAAAGCCCTCCTGTGTGAAAATGCCTCCTGTGGGTCTCTGGTGTAATCCCTTGAGTAGTCATTGAAAAACTCTCTATGACCCATCACCAACCCAGAAGGTAATCAACAAAGATGCACACAACAAAATTCAAGTTACTGTGCTGAAAGTTCTCTCTGACCCGCTGACCCCTGAAGAAACCATAATGATGTCTGAATCCCTTCTGTCTAGTTAAAAGAGAGATAACACGGGCCAAAGGGCCTGACGAAGAAACAGCAGATACACTCCCATAACTGTCATTCCATATGCTGGGAATGCAATGTGATTTACAGCACTTGCCAGCAAAACACTAAACCACAGCATCTCGCAAATGGGGGCGTCTGCACACCTGAGAACAAGCTGTTCCACAAGCAAAAAATGAGTAATTAAAATTATGAGGTGAAAAATGAACACAGCTTCTTATTCTTACCTGATTATTTATGTACAAGTCTTATAGTATAATGCTGTTTAAATCCATCTGTGCGTGTTATTATTCTGATTACTGTCACAGATATATTGGCTAATCAGCGTTATAATTGAAGCAGGTGGTTTTACTACATACCACAACAGCACCATGCAGAAGTGGAGGAGATGGATGGAATATAAAACGCCCAGGGCTGAGGTAGAATTAGGCACCTGCATCAGCCCCCCGTCCACCCCCACATGCTGCCCTCTCAGCTGCCTGCCACTCTGTTTCCTCTCTCACTCCTTTTATACAATCTCTCCACCACACAGCTCCTTTGATTGCTCTTTCCCGTGGGCATACACACACACAGACACACACACACACACACACACACAACCCACATGCGTACACAAAAGCTCATACACACAAAAACACACTTCTTCCGTACTGTTCAGAGACAGTTGCGCCAGCTGAGTTTTGATTCGGAAAGAAAAGTTGCCTCCACTACAAATAACGACAGGCACTCAAGAAACAAGCAGAGCACAGTTATCACACAGAAAACACACACACAAACCCACACACATATGCAAGCAAAATGCATAACTCGCAAAAACATGCAAAAAGCACAGAAAAAACACTCTGAAAATCAAGTTTAATCACAGATACACAGGCAGCCACCCACACATAGCACACATAACACTCACACGTGTGTCCACACACCCTCCCATTATGCTGTATAACCAAACGGCATTCAGCCATTTCAGCAGCATTCTGAGAGCCAAGCCAAGTGAGAGGTCTGTCAGTGCATTAGCCAGCATGTAATCATAGCCCAACCTCACTGCAATTAGAAGTGGTTCTAATTCTTCACTGGAAACACTGCCTTCTCCCACAGCTAATAGTTTACTTTACTCCAACAGCTGACAGACCCAACCCTGCCTCCCCGCCTCGGCTTCCTAAACACACGCACACATACACACTCAAACAGACACACCCACAGCTGTAGCTCGTCTGTCAGTATGGGAGATCAAAATGAATCCTGGGAATAGTCCCCAGCCATGTCCCACTTGTGCCACATCAATCCCACGAGTCTTTAGGCTGTGCCACAGTTCACCTACTGTACGTGGTGGAGCTCTGTGAGTAAAGGCCTCCCCTCTCAGCTGCCTTCAAGGAAAAAAAATCTCCCATTTTACCAAACATGACAGAGAGAAATTACAGTGAAATCATGAAACAATTTAAAAAATAAAAACCTGAGAGCTGCTAAAGGCCCTCTATAGATGAGGCAGGCGTGTAAGGGGAGGGTGGTGAGATAGTGCTGGGGAAACGTTAGCTAATGAAGACTGAGGAAGAGGGAGCACTCCCTATACTGATGGTATTGCTATTAGCCTGTGAGCCGGTGCACTTGGGTGTCACTTCAAAGCATTCCCCACTATTAATCAGAGACTATCCAACCCTAAAGCAAGGGCCCCGCAGGCTGTGCCGCTAACTACCCCCCTCAACATCAACACAATGGAGCCATCATTACGGCCGTTACGCTACGCCTCGGCCAGACAGCGCACCTTTATCTTGGCATATACATTACATACTCACAGCCAATTAATTCACCTGCCATGTCTCAGAATAAAGGGGGTGGAGTGGGTGGTGGTGGTGGGGTGTATGCAAACACACATTCCCATTATGAGGTGGTTTATGTATTTGGGTGGGGAATGGGGAGCACCTGGCTCAGGTTGCATCCAGCGGGCTGTGCATTCTTCCTAGGGGGCTTTTTATGAAAGCACCTGCAAGAGGCTGCAACCTGTCTGGCCCAGACCCACAGGCCCAACCCTGCCCTGATCTGGGTCTCACCTGGCACCCCCAGGCGAGCCGACAGGCAGCACAGCGTCTCCCTGACAGCATCCCCCCTCCAGGCCCCCCTGGCTAACAACAGCCACTCAGCTGGATATCAGCCACCAAGCTTGAGGATTAACTACCGCACTGGCCCTGTCTCTTTAATACTAGATACATTTTATACAACCCTAATCCTCCACATCAACCCTTTCTTCCTTTTGTTTTGACTGTTATGACGGACAGCACTTTTCACCGGGTCGAAGCGAGAGCCCGCAGGGCAGGGGTGAAGAAATTATTCTCTTTTTATTGGTGTGATTGTCAATGAATGTAGCAGTGAGGCTAATGGGGAAAACACATTGCCTTGTGTGCCGTTGCTCACTTCTCGTAAATTTGCACATTCATGTTACATGAGGATGAGAGGGCTTACGATACAAGACACCCTTCCCCTCCCCCTCTGTGTCCTGTTGTACTGTACTGAGAGCCTGCAGACTGTAGCAGCGCTGAGGGGATGAGATAACCGTTCACCATTGTGAGAAAAGGCTGTCAAAGCTTTGTTTTCTCCCTCGCTCTGACTTCTCTCTCTCTCTCTCTCTTTCTTTCTTTCTCTCGTAAGAATATAAAAAAGCTGGAGCAGTTGTTGCAGAAATAGTCCAGTTTCTATAATTAGATGTAAACAGACGAGCCAGACTCTCAAGCTTGCTCTGTCCCACTGGCCCCAAGGCCTCCTGGGAAGCAAGATGTGTGAGTGTGTATGACGTGCGAGTGTTTGTGTGTGCATGTGTGTGTGTGTGTGTGTGTGTGTGTGCCTTTGTATGCGTCTGCTTGCAATGCACCAGTAAGTGTATGACAGCATGTGACAGTGTGGATCTAGTCTTGCTGTCGCTCTCCCCTCTTTCTCTGTCTCGTGCAGACACACAAACTCACTCAGCCCCCTCCCCCACATTCACCAGAGGGTAGGTCAGTGGCTGTGTATGGCAAGCACAGAAAGCTAATGCATGCAGCACCAGCAGACAAACACACATCTGTTGCTGAGGAGCGAGTCATTTGCCCCAGATCCCCAGGACACATACTGCATCAGAGAGAGGAGGCAGTGTAGCCTAGTGGTCACACCAGGCAGAGAGGACAAAAAAAAACCCTGCAGAACGAGGTGGAGGGCAGAGAGGAACCCAATCTGAGAAACATGGGGGACAATGAATGTAAAAGAGAAGGGGGGAGGTGGATGGGGGGACTGCAGGGAGGAGCGAGCAGTGTATGGACATGGATCATCAAGAGAGTTGAAAGAATTTGTGGTGTAAAACAAGTGAAAAAAAAAAAAAAAAAGCAGAAGAGGAGAGAGAGCGAGCAGGATTTTTGTTCTAATCAATGTCAGAAGGAGCACAAGAAATCCATGGTAAAGAAAAAGAGAGCGAGAGAGAGGAAGAAACATGAGAGAGAGAGCGCAACAAGTCCCCTTTGGATTGAGGACTAGGCAGCTGGTTGGATGGTCCCAAGAGACTTATTAAAATGGAATTCCTGATGCTAATCTTTGTTTTCTCACAAAAGGGCTGACACATCCTTGAGAGGCATACTGCATGTATATTTAATGGCAAATCTCTGCATATATTTAGCAGCACACCTCATTGTTTGGTACTGTGTCACCACAGCCCGCTGTTCCAATGACAGTCACTGAATCGTGGCCCATTATTTGAGTTTATCTGCTCTCAGTCCTGCCCCTCCACCACATACCATCTACATTTGTGGATCATATTGCGCTATTTGAAATAGGGAAGCTCAGAATACAGAAAAAATAAATGAAACAGGAACGGAAAGGAGGCGCTGTCCAGGAACAACTGCTGAGTTGTATAATTGATTTATTTTTCAAAATGAATACATTAACAACATGTTAGTGCTACAACAGAAACTTCAGCCTGTTTTTTGCAGAATTTTGTTGAACTGGACAGGCACCCCACACACCAAACTGCCGTCTGACAGATGAATAGTTGTGATTTTTGAACCTCCCAAAATGAGAACGCTATTACACAAGCTGCATCACGAGCATGAAATCCTGCCAGGAGCACTAGCAGCAGATCCAGCAGGGACAGACTCAGACGTTAGAGGGTTAACAATGCACCTGTCTAGGCCCCACAGCCAACCACAGGGTGCCTCAGCTCTAGTGGGGGGTGTCTGGAGAACACAGCCCAGCACACACACACACACACACGTGCAAAACCCACCCACCCAAACATAACCCCACACACGCTCATAGGCTCTCATGTGCATACAGTAATGTCACTGACCACAAATCTGCTAACAACAATAGGGCAACGGCCCTTTATTGTTCTTTTCACTGAACGATTACAATAATAAAATTTAAATTAAAAAACAAGTAATCTGGATTTTCTGCTTGAGTCGTTAATAATGTCCAACAGCTGTCACATGCAATAACGCCATGCACTGACGTGGGCCTGGGGCTGCCTGATGAGAAGCAGCCTGATACCGGGAGAGGGAGGGAGAACGAGGGGGAAAGAGAGGCAAAAAGAAAGAGAAAATAAGCAAAACAGAGATAGATCCAAATCACAAACAAAACAGCAGTGGTTGACTTGGGGCAAATGTATTAGTCTATTCAATCTCGCAACAATATATTTTCAGTCCAGGTATATTTTTTTTTCAAATTTTGGTGTGTGTATGTGTTCGTCATGGGAAGTGAACAAAAGACTTTCATAGCCTTGTTGGATGCCTAACGCAACTTCTCACTTCCCCATGTTGAGTGTAAAAATAGATGGAAAGGTTTTGAAATCCAATGCCCTGAAATCTGATACAGGAAGGTATTACCCTGCCCGTCACTCTCACCCGTGGGTCTCCTTTGTGTTTGTCCTGCGTACACGCCCCGTGCTCGAGGCAAGGGCTCTGTGGCACCATGCCACACGTTGTAGTGTGGGTGGCGGTCTGTTTGAAGAGCCCGTCTCTGAGGCAGCATGGCCACTCACTAGCCAAATTCCTCTTGCAAAGCCAGACCCCTGCTTTTTTCCCCCACTCAGCCTAAGCCTTAACTTTCTGTGGACAGTTTTGCTGATTAGCAAAGAAAAGCAAAGAAAAGGAACTGATTAAATCATTTATGCAACATCAAATCGGTCAATCTGTTACTGGAGTGTAATGAATTCCAGATGCTGTTACTTATTTCTTGATGACTGGTTATTGAACACCTGGTACGATGATCCAATAGTGACAAAATAAAATTTTTAGGGAACGTCTGGGGCTTGCCAGAGTTTTAATGATACCGATGCCTGAATCCACTCGAAACATGGTGAGCGCACGTTATCCATGTAACCAAAGGTATTTGCAAATGTGCAAGAGAAAACAGTTGACTGCCCTTGCAAGTCATTTGGGTTTTGAGTGGGAGTGTCAGGGGGAGGTGACAGATGGCGGCAGCAACGGGCAAGGTGCTACTTCAGCCAGGTGTAGGATGCCAAGCAACACCTCCACTATTCAGGGAAACTCCTGTGACATCGCGTCTGAACCGTGTCATCCCACAACAATCCACAAACGAGCCCGACAACAGGCCAGGGTTCTCACTGTGTTTTGCAGAGCTGGAGCGAAAGAGAGAGGGGGTGCATAAGGCCTGAGCCAAACGGAACTTGGCCTAAGACCCACGTTCTGTCACTGTGCTTCCACAACGGTCGCTCCCAGATATAAGTAGCCTTTTAATGTAATTTTTAAGATGGGCTATTCAAGATGTCAGTTTTCTTTTCACTCAGGTAGGGCTCACCTCTTCTCTTCTCTTACCAAATTCCCACAATTGTGAGATTTAGAGAGAAAGGACTTTAGTTGCTCTGGGTGTTGTGCAGGTAAATAATTACGCACCCAACACACTCCAGCCACTGCTCTTGTCTGGGGTCAACTAGACAAATAGAATTGGGGGGGGGGGGGTAAAGTCAAAGGCAAGCAGGGTAAGAACTGTGAGCGCTCACAACATAAGAGCTACAAGGCCAAGAAGAAGAAGCCTCCCTTCCCGCAAACAACTCTCACCCACTTACTGAGGTTGATTCTTTTAAAAGACCCTGGTTGTAACCAGCCCTCTGCTAACTCCACCAAACACCTGCGTTTGTCTTTGAAGCGTCTTCCTAACAACCACAGACCCATGGGATATTCCAGCAATGAGACGTTCAATAAAAGTCTCAGTAAAGTTATTTATTCCCCTTTGGAAAAAAAAAATGGAAGAAGGCAGACAGCATAGCTAACCTTTGAAGGGGGAAGCTGCTTGGATATCCAGCTAGGACATAAAAATCAAGGGAATGACAGGGACATCCTACCAGAAAACAATAAAGGGGGTGGAAGGGACTGTTTTTTATCTTTAACAGCAGCCGTAAAACACACACAAAGCTGGGGTCTGCAACAATGGCCTGGGGCAGGGGAGGGTGGCTAAAACAGAAGTGGCAGGAAGACCACCGCTTCCCAGACACAAGGGTCTTCCTGCTGGAAAGAAAGGAGACTGAGAAATGGAGGGGAGGGGAGAGAGGACAGCTTATGGAAAGGGAGACAGAGGAGATGTAAAGGAAGGGGAGGCATAAATGAGCGAGATGACACAAATATGACCTTTGATTACATGGGGTGTTTAGAGCAGAGCTCAGCCATGGACAGCCTCTGAACCCCTGCTGCTTTCACACAGCCACACCTCAGCCAGAGCACACGGATCAGAACAATATGGCTGAAAGATGAGCCCCCAGCTATAAATGCCAGCAGTAAAGACAGCTCCACTGTGTCTCCTACTTTGACACTATCCAACATCTGAATCCCAGCCTCACAGCCAAGTGAAGACTGTCTCCAACTCTGCGCCGGAGCCAGTAGAAGATACAATTACTATTTCAAAGTCCTTGTAAATGAACTGGCTGAATTAATGCGCATTAGATGAGTTTACAGGTCTGTGTCTCACTGTATCAGCAACCACAAACAGAGAGAAGTTGCTCCAATGTCACATTCCCAGAACACAGTGCAAGTGCAAACTACAAATCGACCACCTGACATGCATTACAAATGACTGGCTTGTAGTAGGTGAAGATGGACAGAGGCAAATGCACAGTGACAGAATCTTTACCAGTTCTAAGTTAACATGGTTCAGTGGGCATGAAGGTAGGAGTGTGTCTCTGTGTCTGTTGTTGCCTTATTGTAACCAAAATTTACCAATGTGTGCAAAACAAAGAAAGGAAATTTCCTCCCAAAATCTGTTGAAATTCTGTAACCCGGCAAGGAACAATGCCAAGGGAGGGTGTTGCAACAGCCATCACTCTTTTCAGCGGCGAGGGTGAAGGGAGCGCTCACAATAAATACCTCTGCAAAGTCAGAGGAGCCCTTTCAAGAAGCCACATCAGACACCTGCCACTGAATGCATTTTTACATCAACCCTGAAATATTCATGCTCTTTGTAAAGTATTCATGTGAACCAGTGTGCAAGTTAGTCCCCAGGGGGAAAGTGCAGAGAAACTGAAGGGATCCAACACATTCAGCAAACAACACTCTCAGTTGTGCTAATGTTGCTAGCATACGGGACACTTGAGGGGACACTAATGACCTGCCCTGTCAAGACAAACAACGGTCTGGGAGCAGTTTGGTCAGACAACCTACGAGCATTTTACTGTTCTTACATAGTGTGACTGGCCTGTATTCATTTGGGGGAACTGACTGAAAATAGGAAAAAAGAAAGCTTTTATTCACATTAACTTGATAGTTTGATTAAAAAATGGTTGAAAATAAATTAATTGAAAAAAATAGTTAGTGTGTTTTTGCTTATATTCAATAAACATAATGAAAATAGCTTTGAATTTTACATTTTTGTTTGTTTGTTCTTGTGTCACATGGATTATAAATTTTCATTTGAATAATTGTGAATTATGTTTCGTGTCCCGTCCACCTATTTGCATTGTGACATGCTTGACATTTTCAAATATTATTAAAATGATAAATCATAGCTTGCACATCAGCAAAGCGCAATAGCAAAATAATTCTAACAGCGCCTAGAGGGGATTTAGATATACCGTGAACTCATGTGAAATAATGCCTCATGTTAATTGAATAAAATACCTGAAATGCAAAGAATTAAGTCATTTTCCAAATCTTAAGGATATTAGATGGACTTCTCTCCAGTCACACCCATGTGTTACTGACGAGACTGGGGGAGAACAATAAACCACCTGTGCTGCTCAATGAACAGAGATGACATTTGGAGGGTAGGTCTTCATGTTGGTGGAGCACAATACGACAAAAGAAACACCAAATCTGTTTGGGGGGGCACCTGTACCCTGTAGCCAGCATTAGCCTTCATGTTCTCAACAAATAATCTATAAGACAAAAACATACAGATGTAGGCACTGTGTGTGTGTGTGTGTGTGTGTGTGTGTGTTTGCGCATGTGTGAGTACTGCCAAAAGCAAAGATGAATGGTGAGAGATGAATGGTGAACAGCACCCATGAATTCTCCTGAATGACTAATTATACCTCATGTTTAGCATGATTTTGCAAATGAATTCAGAATCTTTATAAACATAATGAACTTGAAAAATATCTTTGATTAAGCTACCACAACACTGCCTGCAGTAGAGCAGTTTCAACATAAATAACTAAATTGTAACGCAGAATACAAAAACATTGATACTGTATTTAACCACCTACAACAACCACCTACACTGAGCCCACAGAATTCAGTTATAATTTTAGCTGATATATACGTTGCATAAAATAACTTTAAAGGGCTAAATATTCCTTGCTTTCCACTGACCCAAGATTCCTGAGCTGCTGCATCATAAACACCTTTTTTTAGAAGGCACATTAACATGTTTTCAAAGGAAATTGTTCCAGAAGTGTAACTGTTTGATGCAATCATTATGCCACTATTGTGACTTATTTAAATCTCTTTTGTTTTACATGGGAGGACAAAATAAAAGCAACGATAGTATATTGCAATCCAGTCCGTTACAATGTTGTGCAACAAATATATTTGTCTTTGTGTGGTCTTTTTGGGAACACAAAAAATAGAAGACCATTATATATTTAAATAAATCCAATACAACATCTACATAAACTAGCACATTATGGCCTAAAACATTTTTCATAAATTAGATAAAACAGTCCCAACATAAACTGAACATTGCAAGCAACACCTATGGTTTTGTATTCCGGAGGCTTATTGTATTAGGTTACATTTGACTGTGCATGTGCTCCTTCTGTTGTTTTCGTCACTGTATTTTAAAAATATATCAGCTGTCATAAATTATACTGTTCAGCAGACCATATGTTGAGTTGTAAATTTTGACTGTTCTATGTGGACACGAATGTTTGCAAAGGTGCACATTTGGGTACACAAGATACCCAAGTCACTTGTTAAACCTAACGCATGCACTGTGAACACATTTGCACCCAGACACTTTGAAGCCCAATATAGGAGGAGGATTTTCTAATATTGCTCTTCTTCCTACAGCGTCCTTAGACTGTGCAGACCTGTTCATCCAGCTTTTCCCCCTGCTTGCTTATGGCTCTGGGCATGGTCCAGGGTCTTGGTTAAGTGATGGCACTGGTGTGACACTCATCAATTTAACGTGAAGTGACAAAGTCTAATTTCAGATTCAGCTCCAGAGCCAATGGGGAACCAGTGTCAGTGTGCTCTGTCCAACTTCCTACGTGCAAACTAAAACAGATCTTAAATGGCATTTTTAAATACAATGGCATTTACCTAACTTATCAAATGGTTATTTGTTTAACCACGATGCCTTTATTACCTCTGAGATATTTAAGCTATAAATGTCGAATCAGCTTAATCAAAATTCCTGATCGTAGCCACAGTGTAAATCAAATTCCACCTGATTTATTAGCAGATATTTGAATAGTGAAACTCTGTCAACAGCCACATCTGAGCAACCATTTATTTTAATCAGTAAGCCTCGTCTATTCTTCTTTTTTGTGCCAAAATAATCAGCTTTGTACCACACCTCACATGCAGGCCATGGACTGTTATTCACGCTGATAAATGAACAGGCTTTATGGCGCAACATTATGAGAAGAGCATTTGAAACAACAGCCATCTTTGAGATATAAAAATGTTGCCGCTATGGGAACAAACAACATTTCGGTAGTTACATTCTTGTGTGACAAAACCCCACGTAGATGTTTGACTAACCTGAGTGGGGAGCCATTGGTATGTGCGAGGGGTAATATTTTCCCGGCGGGAAGTGCCCGGCATGCTGTACAGAGCTGTGGCCCGAGGGAGCGATCCGAGAGGCGGCTCGGTGCACCAGGGCGCCCCGCTCTGATAGGAGGTGCGCCGGAGCAGCGAAATCCCGTCCTTCCATTCCGAAGAATGTTGAGTAATCCGAAATCCGGATAGGGCAGGTCAGGAAAATCAAATGCAACCCATATAATAATCCTTTCCGTCAGATCTATGTGTTGCATTCAGTCGATCGCAGGCTTCCCCAGCCAAAAACGATCACCCCGATCATCTTTTCTGTCAAAGGAGAAAATCAAAGCAATTTGCATTATCAAGACAAATGGAGAGCCCGGTTAAGAATTACACGAGGCAAAATACTGACAGTGCTGTAAAAATGTGAGAGAAAACAAATCATTAGTTCCGCCCCATTGCATTTTGCTGTAATACCTTTCTGTCATATCCAGGTTTCATTTGCATAGAGCTGAAATCACCCTTTTCGACCTAAAACTGGTGGTAGGAAAAGAAGTCACCGCAGATAGAAACGGCCAGCGAGGCGTGCAGCAGCCCAATGAGCCTGGCTCTCACATTCAGTTCTATTGATCAGCCTGGTATATAGGCCCTAGCATATGCATCATAAGGAGAAGAGCACTTCATATTCTACACACACACACACACACACACACACACTGGCACTACGAGCAGATTGACACATTTTAGCTTTCTAGCCTATATTCATGTTCATGTTATATTTTATCCAAACAATTAATTCAACTAGCACGTCTGCACTTGGCAGCTGTCACTCTCTCCCAACACCGTGGTAAGCATTTACCATGCAATATATAGCCTTTAAAAAAAAAATGAAATCGTGGTTGCTGCAACAATCTAAACAGCTTAAGTGGAGGGAGTGCGTTGTCCTGTTTGGGTGGGTTAAAATGATGGAGGTCTACATCTCAAGGTGAACAACGCTGCCTGCCTTCTCATGCTCGTCCTTTTGTCTCTGACTGGCGTTTTCTTCTGCCTCTGTAACCTCCATCCAGCTCGCCTTACACCTCACACTATTTCCACATTTTGCCCCGCAGTGATCTCATATTTAAACTGGCATAAATACCAAATATGTTATATTTTGCACCATCTGCAGACCACAAACTAACCTAGTTTATCGGAAAACTTGCAATTGAAAGAAACTGCATCGACCAACTTGCGGACCGCCAGGCACAAGGAACCTGCTGTCAGTTCATAAAGTTTCGAAACAAATGAAGCAAGAGGTCTGTTATTTAAAATAAGAATATAATTAAAATACCGCTCCATAACAGAGCTGCAGCAGCTTCTGAAAGACATGGGCTCTCTCCCCCTCTCTCTCGCTCAGTGTGTGTGTGTGTGTGTGTGTGTGTGTCTGTGTGTGTGTGCGTGTGTTTGTGCATTGCACGTGTGCGCGCACCCGGGTGTGAGTGTGTGTGCATGTGAATAACTGCACTCTCACTGTCTTCATCTGCCTTGACCTATTTCAGGTCAGGTAATCAAATGGAGTAGTAAATACATTATAGGCTACATCCTCTGCCATGCCACAAAAATGGCATTATGTAGGTAGTCGAGATGGGAGGGGAAAAAATGTAGTCGCAGAAATTAAAATAAAACGAAATTTCAAGGTAAAAAACGATGTGATTATATCGTTACAATCATCCAAAAGTGACAGCCCATGTTTGTGCCTCAGAGTGATGGCTGTGAGTAATTAAATATAAGGCAAGCAAACAGAAGGCAGCCCATTTTATAGTTCCAAATGAGTACATAAATAAATAAATCCTCAGGACTGAATTTTCGTAATACACTAGGTTATTTGTCTGGTTTTACATTATAGATTCTCAATTTGGGGTCCCTACAGGGTTTCTTGAAGGGTTTGCAGGGGGTCCAAAAGCATCATTGTATCATAAATTAAATTACCAAAACAGAAATCCAAAAAAACAAAAACTAAATTCTACACTGTGTAAGAATGCGCAATCAGCTATGCCACTCTCCGTGTACTATTATCTCCCCGTGTAGCGTACAGCCGAGCCTACAATTCAGTGCTACATCAACAACAATAAAATCCTTCCACACGGAGATCCTGGAACAAAATCTTATCAACTGAGGCTTTGAGGCTATGCGTGCATGTGGGCCATTAACGCGAAAGCGCTTGAGACGCCTCGCTATTGCATACATGATAGCTGAGTCTTCAGTTTGTGGACTGTATGGAGATCCAAGGTGAATGGCCGCCCGTCAGGAGGACTGCCTTTGTCTCCATGCTGGGAAAGTGCTTTGCAGTCAGCCATTACCTTCCCCCTCGCCATGCTGTTGCATTCAGCCCCACTTTTTTTATGTCCACTAAGCTCCGAATAAAAAATGTTCAACATTTGCGAGACTGGGAAGGGGCTGCTGCCTAAATGTTCGAAATGTACATTCAGAGGATTTAATTGCAGAGGCGTAAATACCCACGCCTGATTTCTTTCATTTTAGCCTTAAATGTGCGAATGCCCCTCACCAAATATTTGGTGGAATTTTTAAAACCGTTCAAATAATCGACGGCCGGATTGCAATTCGTTTGGCTGCTGTCAATTCCGTTTGCAGAATCCGATCGACAGCAGCAACGCAGATCCTAAATCACATTACGCTGTATAGGTCGGATCGCGCGGCAGGGCAGGCGGCCTCCGTGGCTGAGCTGGCCGGCAGGGAGTGCACCTCGGCCGGGGCGACTCGACACATGCCTCCCGTCCCCTCAATGCAAAGTCTCCGCTCAGAGTTAGTTGGAGCCTTACTACAACCACAGTCTACACCCCACCGACAGGTCCGCAGAAAATAGAGGCTACACATATTTGAACAATTTAGCAAAGACTCTTCAATCTTGGACACTTGCAAAAGAAATGGGCTACGTAGCCGCCAGGTTTCGAAAAATGTAAGGATAATTTAAAACAAAACATCAGCAAATACGTCATCGATGACAAATTAAATATTTTATCTTACTACGATTTTATCTAATGTAGTGAAACAATTAACATTTTTTTAATAATAGTGTTAATTTAATAACAATGTTAGTGATGATAATAATAATAACAATAATAAGCATAGTTTAAGGTGCTGTAGCCTATTTTTTGTCAGCTCAATAGGCCTACATTAAATCATAGATTTATTCCGCATAGGACATACTCATACATATTGTTTTGTTATTTTGTAAATTATGGCAATGCAATGTGTATAATGAACATCATGTCACATATAGCATTTTGGACTAAATAGAGCCTTTCTCATTTTACAGCGAGGAAACAGGCCTTAAAATAATTTTATTCAATTTAAAAAAAATCAAGTATATAAAATTACTACTTACTGGTATGTTAAATCCTTGCATAACAATAAATTATAAAATCACAAAACACAGGGAGGGAAGGAGCAAGGTCAAGTGCGACGCCCATTTAAAATCAAAATCTGAAATAAACCATGTGGCTAGAGTGAAATCCTACAATATTTCCATCTGAGGCTGTGCAGTAGCCTTCTGGTTCAGTCTATGGAAGCAGTGGGACTAGGGCTTCCGGCCTGGCTGGATCGCGGCTCGGATCTCCGAGCAGCGGTTTCTCTCCCGGTGCAACTGCGTACCTCGCGTCTCGGGGCAGGGTAAACACGCCCTCCCATTGGTCGGATACGTGCATGTTAATGAGCTCGTGCCGCCCGCCCGGAGAAAGGGAAGGTACTGATTGGCCGCCAGCACAGGCCAATGGTGTGGTGACTGGCAATGCTAAACAGAGTGAAAAGCGCCAGATTTAAAGCGCAGGATGGTCTAAATCACTCACAATAGAGCTCAGTGCAGCCTGAGCACAGCTTAAAATGCGTAGTGGAGAATGTAAGGTCTACAGGCAGTGGTCATAATAATGTAAATAGGCCAAATGTAAAAACAAAAATGAAATAAATGTTTAGAGGTACAGTTCCATGTATATGTGTGCTTTCAAGAATATCCCCAATTTCACTGAAAGGCCAAATCAAAAAGTGACTAAAACATTTTTTTACATGCATACGAGATTTAAGCCTGACACAAAGCACGCATAGCATTAAAATATAATGAGCGCTAAAAAATAATAATACAAGAGAAAATGTTTTTAAAAATCAGGCTACATTTATTCAGTGATGTTTGAAAAACACATATTTTGTAGTTTTCCCAAATGCTACATACAATTGAATGAGAGATTAACATGTATTTTTCAGCTGTCACTGCCCCCCCCCCCCCCAAAAAAAACGTTTTGCTAATAATTTATACACATCAAACAAACAGTCACTGTACTTGCGTCTATATTTTTTCCTTCTATAGAGCCACTACAGGCTTTCTGACAAATGGTTTCAAAAACAATGTCTTGAAATTCTGCATTGAATCATGCAGACAAGACAGTAATTCCAATATTTCCCTCATGTTATTACTATGGACTGTGGTTATTACATTATGCTAAATGTTTACAAATGAACCCCCCCCCCCCCCCCCCCCCCCCCACCACCCCCCCCCCC
>CM022470.1:10352134-10523165 GCA_011952105.1 Coreoperca whiteheadi | reverse complement strand
CCACCACCCACCCCTTAAGGTTCTGATTGGCTGGCACGGCGCCAGAGCATTGTCAGACACAGAATGTAAACAAGACTGTGATTGGCTGTTGGCCAGTCCGCATTGGGCTGTCTGATAAAAAAAAAAAAAAAAAAGAAGGCAATAACTGGCCCTGCGGTTTCAAGGCTTCCCGGGTTAGATGATGAAAGGGGATAAGAAGAGGCGGTTTCAAGGCGCCCCAAAGGCGGACCCCTATTGGCCCTGAAGCCATATGAGTCAAGCGTGAATCAAAGGGAATACTGCAGAGAGGGGGGAATTATATGTTGGATATTTAAAATAATCGAGGTTAGTTTTCGGGTATAAACGCGGACCGGCGATGCCTAATCATTATGAAAAGTTATGAAAACAAGTAGAAGGAGCCTCGAAACCATTCACGTGAGGGTGAAAGGAGAGGGGGGAAAGCTCCGGTTGTGGATCGCCCTGCCGAAGTCACTTTAATGGAAAAAATCTGCATGGCGTCTTTCACCATTTTAAAGTGTGGCTGCATAAGGTTTGTCTAGAGGGGTTAGTGCGGTAAAAATAAAGACCAGTGTAATTTGGTTGATGTAAAATTTTGACGTTGAGTTAATCGGATGATAGCGTCGCATGCTGTTTGTAATAGTTGTGGTCTGGCTTTAGTCGCTGCAGATCAGGGTGTACAGTGCTTACACGCAGCAGGGAGAGGTAGCGGATGGATGGATGAAGACAATGATAGCGACGATCATAAATGTTGTGCAGCCAAACCATTTGGGTTTTTTTTGTTGTTTTTACCTGCTTGTTTGTAGGTACCATGTAGCCGGTTCATTTCAGGCATTGAACAACATTTATTCCCCCCCCCATCACGGGTTTTCCCTTAAAATACTTCTGGGAGGCCCCCTGATTTTAAGTGAATAGCTGCCACTTTATCCTATTCAAAACATTTTGTTTACTTTCAGAGAAGAATAAAGAAGAGAACGGACTTCCTTTACTTTTCATTTGGTTATTTCTCTACACAACCTGTGCATTAAACTGAACATTTTTTTTAAATCATTTTTTACTCTTGTGTAAATGTTTCATTTAACTGCCAGGACACAGGAAATTAAAATACAAAAGGATGCTATTAATATGTATGACAAAAAAAGATTTATGTTACATTATTACCACATTTTCATGTGTGTTAGTGACCCCTGACCTACATAAGATTTTGTTTTATTTTAGGAAGTACTTTTAAGTTCATCAGATGGACTGACAAAAACACAAACTGTTCATCATGTATTCAGTTTAATTGATTTATTTTTGGGCACATTGCAACCTCAAACCGGCTGTACGTGTCAATGTGCAACGTTTCTAGCCCGATATCCCAAATGCACCTAACTTAGACCTACATTAATAAAAATAAATAGTAAGACAATATTTCTGACGTTATCTTTACTTTCGCAGATTCATGTCGAGCTGAATGTAATGGATTTTTTTTGCGTGTGGCCATAATGGCATTTACCAGAGCGGACACTATTTTCACTAAGCACTGTCCTCTGTGAGATTATACTAAACGTTGGCTGCTTTGTTTGAGTACTAACTTGTATTTTACCAGAGGCTGTTGGAATTTCATCTCATCATGGGCTCCTCTCGAGTGAGTGCATGCAATGTGAAAAAGTCAAAGAGGTGGCTAGTTGCACGCACACGAGCACGCGCAGTAGGCTAATACGCGTGCGCGCGCGTGCACACACACACACAACAGGCAGAGTGATAATTAATGTGGAGTGAGTGATTTCTTAAGAAAAAGACCAGTTTTACGACGAGGATTGTCCTTGATCAATGAAGCGTTGATGATTGACAGTCTGTGCCTCCCACCCACACCTACCGACGGAGAAAGGGCCTTTGGACATTAAGGACAGACAAACTCACTGTCGAGCTCTATGCTTTTATTTCCACACATAAAATACTCAATAACAATAAGCGTGACTGATCATCTGGAACATGTGAACATTTTCTGAAAATATTTGTGATTGTTTTAAGTTTGAAGCAAAAACGCTCTATAGTACCGAGATTAAACTTGCATGGGCGGTTTAAAATAGATTGCAGCCTATTCATTATTTAGCGACTGCTAAATGCTGAAAATCTCACTGCAAGGATTTAATATTTTAAAAAGTAAAAATCATCCAAAATGAGTGATTGCATGATTGGTTTTATGCGTTTAGCTTGGTCACGTTAAGTCATAAAACCGCAGTCAGAAATCATTTGGAGTGGGTTGACAAGGGGTAGCCTTTGACCTGTGTGTGTGTGTGTGTGTGTGTGTGTGAGGGAGAGAGAGAGAAAGAGAGCATTCGTGCTTGCACCATGATCTGATTGAATATCAGTCGATTTATTAATTAAGCCATAATGGATCACATAGGACAGGTATATCTTTATGCTTAAATTATAACATTTAGAAAGCATTAACAGCTCTCATTTTGTGCGTTGTCTTGAAAATATACAAAACATTAAATATTTGTTTTCTGTTTATCATGGGTGGATTGGCATAATGGAGGTGGAGATGAGGGTGTGTGTGTGTGTGTGTGTGTGCTGGGGGCGCTACATAAGAACTGCTTGAATTGTAGTGGCATATGGCACAACCAGAAGCCTACTGAAGACTGGCGCTGTTACATGGATCTGTCTTCACGTCAAGGAGAGAACCCGGATCTTGCCACACTAATAAAATTGTTCATTTTATTTTTAGATAATTCTCACCGAGATGCAACTCTCGCTAAAGGGCAGCTCAAACACATTTCAGTTTTTAGCAACAGGCCAAATATAGTCTGCTTTAAACCAGGTCTCCTTAATTCACATCATACTTCCTCTGACTGAACACAAAAGATCATTGGGAGTAGAAGCACGAGTGCCTGCAGAAGCCAGTGGACACAGATTTCTACTACATCAAAGACATAGTAGCCTATAATGCAGCACCCAAAAAAAAAACCCAACAGATCCAGTATAGGCAAACCATCTAATTTTAATAAATAAATACGCCTATAAGGTCACCCCTAAAAAGTAAAAAAAAAAACAGATTTTCAATCAAAATATTAGGCTACTGGTTTTCCTACTGACGCATGCAGGGTATTTGTCTATATTAATAGCAGATCTAATAATTTGCACTAGCCTACAATCCTGTGACATCATCTGGCACCTTTGCTCATCTTTACCTTTAACTTCCCCACCCAGGGAACCTGACATCATACATTAACCCTGTCATTTACAGTAGGACAGGACTGTTTCCACTTGCTGCCCCGCAGGTCCACAATGGAAATGACAACATTTGCAAAGTTCACCACCAGTTGGAGGCTGCTAGTACAATTCCACTGCTAGTAGCAATGGACAAAATGTTTGTGTGTTTATGCACACGTATGTGCTATAAAACCTAATTATTGCAACTAATGAATTCTACCGATTCACCAATTCTGACAGATCTGATCAACAATCGTATTGTAACAATTTAACCCATTAGGAACATCTGTGAAAGGATTTATACATCAGCATTTCTTTGATGTGACATTAAAATACCCCCCCCCCACACACACACACATATAATACATAATATCAATATAAATAGCCCTATTGATTATTGCCTCAGACTGTATCACACGTTAAGTCATTATGTTCCTTGACCAAGTCTTGTGATTGTGGATGTCTAACCCAGCTGTTGAAGGCTTAACAACACACAAAAGCAACATTGTGCCTCCATTATCAAATAAATCAGCCATGTTTTCACCCAACATCTGCAATGATTTTTTTTTGGGGGGGGCAGCATGGTCATGTGACCAAGATGGCTGTTGTCAAAAAAGCTCTTGTTTGAGAGAAGGAAAGGGGGTTTGTCCTGTGATTGATTTCTCCCCCAGCTGCAGGTTGGAGGAGCATTGCATAAGCAAGTGGGGCAGCGTAGATCAGTTCAGATCAGTCCCAGACACAGGCCTGGTATCTCCCAGGCACAGGGAGAAGTCCATGGCGAAGTCAGCCTAGCCCTTTGGGCTTCCTCTTTTCATTCACAGAGCCTCTGCATTCATTTTACACAACTCAGGCTTTATCCTCTGCCTCCTCACGACACCCTAAGTGCTTGTTAGGCCTGATTTATTTGGATATTCTGATTTCTTTAGCCAGTTTGATATATAACACCACTGGATTTCTGTTGGCACTGAATTGGTGAAAATGAAGGCTATGCATTTGTCCTGCTTATATAGTGATATGAGAGAGATTGTGTTATGCAGCAGAGCCTCCTTCAAGTTGACTGGTAACAGACTGCTAAAATCCTCTGCATGCATATGAGTTCAGAAAACAATGGAGAACAAATTATCATGATATTTCACAATGAGGAAGTATGGAGAGTCAAACATGTATGAGTTGCAGTTTAGATTCCCATAACTGTATATTTGAGCATAGTGCTCATGCCTTTTCGGCTAAAAAGTCAAATAATTTGATATAAAATAATGGCACCTGATAATTATTGCAAAGAAAAATAAATGTCCATATAGCTGTTGGGATATAAATAGGCATAAGATATAAATCAGCAATTACACTTATACAAAAAAATGCTAAAACCTTAGTTTTCCAACAAATGTTTGCATTGTGTCCACCCAGAGAAATCTAACAATTACTAATGTGAGCCTCAAAGTAGAAAAAAACTCAACAGGCAAACATGTTTGAGGCCAGAAAATGAAACCAACAGTGGCAGCATCCGCCGATCATCCACATCTCTTAGAACTGTAGCTGAATCAAGAAGGTGCTGAGCTCCGGCCACCAGTTACTGATTAATGATCAATAGGGATTCAGTGATTCAGGTCTTGCAGCCCCAACTAAGGCTGTGAGGCTTAGTTAAAAGTTAGTTAAAGGCCTTATTTTGATGGTTATTTACAGTAACAACAACAACAATAGCATACACTGAAATCAGAGCATGTTAAAATGCCATGGCTAAACAGCAAGCAACGTTTGAACAATCCAAGTAAAACTACGCATTCCTTCACAGCTGTATGCCTCCATGCACTACTTTTCATTTTCTTCTAAGCATCTAATTCTCTCCCTTCCTGCCTATATGTCTTTGCTTGCTGCCATAAATCCAGCTCAGCCATCATACCAGCTAATCCGTTTATATGACATATATATGCTTTTTGTATGAAGCATCCAATTAAAAATGTCCTCTGCAAGGCCTAAAACAGTGTTCCAGGTTGCCATTGTGCCCCCTTATAGCAGGCGGCCCCTCTGTCATATTAATTTCACATCCCAATAGCCGATTGTGGTTCCGACATAAAAGTGATGGGCTGTATTTCAGTGTCCCGCCTGATACAACTCCCAAAGACATGGGGGCTCTTTAATGGATCTTCAAATATGCAGTTATCACTCTCGCTGCCCACCTGACAAATCTGCACCGTCTGCCAAAGATAAAAGTTTAACAATGCCAGATCACTGCAACAATGCCGCAGTGGAGAGTAGAAGAAACAGCGGTGGGTACAGTCAGTTCAACGAGCAACACGTGCTCTAAAATCCTCAGTGTAACCCTTCAGGTAGAAAAGGTCCGATCATGCACAACTGATTTTTTCGCCATTATTCAAAACTTGTTTTTAAGTATAGTACAGTGAATGTTGATTTGCCAAACAAATAGACCCACACAAAGCAAGAGACAAAAAGTGAGAAAGACAAAAACAAAGAGAGATCCATCATTTTTGATGGCGCACACAGAGTCGCTACAGGCTCCACACAAATTAAGTGTCTTTCAGCAGGTCAGCCATAGCAGTAGGTTGTCACATTTGATTAAACCACTAAATATGCATTGAGAATTATTTACCAACAATCATAGAGCTAACTTTAAATGTAGTCTAGACACAGTAAAGTGTTTTGTCGTTATTAAGCGTGTTTCCAATGCATGCAAACATCTTCTTCTATGTCTTTTCCTTTTCATTATGATTTTGTTTTTCAGAAATCTAATAGTCAAAATGAAGGTAAGCTAGGTATTCATGTCTCTGCATATGCCTTTGCAAAAACACTACATGTGTGCCAGTGCGCCACTTGCCCCTCTGACATAGATATTTCAAAAGATATAAGTTAATATTATTGTTTGGCTGAATATGATCAGGGAGCCATGTTCTCCGTTCTCAGGAGGACATGACACATGGCCTAGGCCAGAGGATGGAATAATGTGAGGCAGAGTGAATGGCTGCACATGCTCATTAGTATCATTAATCACCAGGGACAGAGATGCCTAATGATAGAGAGAGGAGGGACTTCACAGAGGGAGGAGGGAAAGGGTATGACAGAGATGAAGGATTCCTCAAGAATATTAACATTTGGAAAATATAAGTCGCTTTCATATTCATTTAAATGTATCTATTTTGGGCACTCCTGGGTCTGACAACATCGCAAGGATTGCTCGAAACAAAAAGGAACAGTGTAATTAATACCAGACTTAATTGTCACTCTAAATTGTAGCATGATTCTAATTTAATGTGGCGTTCTTACTCTGAGTGTGAGGGAAAATTGGGCTGAGCCAGTTCCCTTGTGGAAAAAAAGGATCTCTGTAGGGATCAAATGGGGTGTGACATTTTCTCACAGACGTTTGATTGTGAACTGATGGATTCCTCTTATGGGGCTTCCACGAGCTGCTTGGCTGTTCGTCGCCCAGTATAGTACGCAGCTAATGGGAGAAGCCGAGCCTTGAACCAGATCTCAGGGTGGAGAGTGTCTGGTATAGCTCTGCCGGCTCTGTAGCCTGTTCGGTGGGAGCTAGAGGCCCTGAGCTTGGCTGTCCCTCTGCAGCAGCAGAGGCTCTGGGGATAGTCGTGCATGGCGAGGGCAGGCTGTTTGATCAGCACATATTTTTAATTGGCTCCAGGCACCCTGGAGTGTCAGCATTGCCACGGAGTAGACTCCTATTGCACCTTTCCTAATTAAAATCATTACAAATTCCAGGCGCATCATAAAGGATTAAATGAGACTTCTGTGTGTGTGTGTGTGTGTTTTATCCATTGGTGTGCCTGTGCATGGGTGCGTTGTCTCCTTGATAGCTAACATGGATAGCTTAATTGTTTTTCTCCTCAGTAATAGTAAATGAGGGAGAGCTGGCTGTAATCCTGGTCGCCTAACAAATTACATGAAAGAGAATCTCTCAATATATTAAAAGGAGGAATTAGTTTCTCTAAGTCAAAATAACTAAAATTAAATATGAACCTACTTTGGGCAGTGTTGAACCTGCAGTTTTTTGTCGTTTATTTAATATTCCCATCTGTCCTGCTGTGTATAGCAGGTTTAACGAGAGCAGTTTGTCTTATTCAAAATAATTGATGTCAGACAAACTGTGCAACTCCATGGAGAATTATTTTGAAAGGCTTGGAAAATAAATGGTCTCAAGAAAACTTGTATTTAACTTCAGTGGATGTTTTATTCATCACTTCTTTGATGGAAACAAAACGCTTTCCCTTTGTTAAATTATATGTACAGATGATGAAGATATTGTATGAAAGCTCCATGATCTTGCTGCTATACTGTGCTGTAGAGGGCTAAGGAAGGAGTGGCTTCAGAGCCCTAAACAAAGAAGGCTTAAATCTCTTAAATATCTACCAGTGCCACTTTGCCCTGAGGGAGCATTGAAACAAGGGAGTGTTTCTTTGGTCTGATATTGGAAGCTAGAGTTCATGAAGGCGAAATGCAAGCGATGACTATGGAAGGATTTTAGGAGCTGGCTCTGTTCAAAAACATGCCCCTAAAGCCTTAACACACACCCTGACACAAACATTAAAATCATATGACAGAGAAAATTACTACAATTTATAAAAGGTAATAACCATGTCTGACCAAAGTTTAAGATGAATATCTCAGTCATGAGCCATTATGAGAACATCTACAGCATTCGGAGACAATACATAAGCTTTGGACAGAAGCCTCAGAGCACAACTGGTAACAGATAGTTATGGCGACCGAGATTGATAATGTCGCTCATGGAACAGAGTGGGACTTCTATTCACATCAGCAACCAATAAAACTACAGCAACCCATATAATAGTTAATGGACAGTATTGTCCAGCAGTGAATGGACGTTATGTGTAGGCAGACACAACAATGGATAGTATACAGACGTCCCAAGGTCCACTGTAACTCTTGCGGTTGGCGATGTGAGGACTAAACTGGTCGCAGATCGAATTGTGTAAACACAGAGAGGACTACAGTGTTTTTTAGTGTCAAAGCTGAAAAAAGTGGGACACAGATGGATCAAATGTAAAAATGACCTTGAGAATTAAGTAACGTATCTGTTCCCTTTATCCTCTCAAAGATTTCAGAAAAAAATTAAATAGAATTTGGAGTTGCTTCAGTTCCTCAGCGTTGTTCAAAACCAACAAAACAGCACTTAATACAGAAACATTTAGTTTTTTTGAAGCCATTGTGGGGACTCAACTTTGTCGAGTAAATGAAAAACTGCAACTGCATATTTTGGAGGGCTATATTTGTGGAACATGATAGTTTGGTTCCTATTGACTCAAGGAGGACAGACAACAGAGAGACGTGGCAGAGGAAAGAAAGCGAAAAATGGATTGGAAAGATGAGTGAGCGTGGGGTGTCTCTTCAACCATCGCAGCTTCCTGTCCGGAAAAGTCCATTCATCATTTTCACGTCTACGTGTCATGGCTTACTTTGGCAATAGCCAGAAGTGTGGCAATGATGACACAGAGGATTGATGAGGTGCAGGCGGGGGGTGGCTAGCAGGGGTTTTGGGTGGAGATGGTCAAACCAGATGTGATGTGAGGTGGGGCTGGGATGGACAATGAGGGGGACCTGACGAAGGTCATGATGTTACCCATTGCCCCCATAACCATATCCATTTGCACACACACACATGGATGTAGGCCAGGTACAAAGCCTGGACTGTTTATTCTGGTGCATTTCCAAATAAATCCTCAAAAACACAAGTTTCCACATGTCATTACCCACCAGCAAACAGAAACACTTTATCCATAAATGTGGACAGCGACCTGCAAGATTCCGTAACACTACAACCGTATCTCGAGACAACACTGTACTGAAATAATATAATATACAAACTGCTGATTTCTTTCTTGATTTATATGAGAAGCTCGACAACCTCTCTCATGTCTGCACGTAAATATGAAACTGTTTGTCAGTTGTTGTTTGGACACTGCAATGATATGAATATTCAATTTTTGTTAATGTTTTGACCAACACAAGTGCAGTTTGGGTCCCGATGATCTGGCCTCTTTGGAGCTGTTACTTGTCAGTTGCCTCGCGTTGCCTATTCACTGACAAAATGCTGCTAATTAGCCTTCCACCTAATATTCCACGCCTTTGTAGCAGCATGTGAAACATTAATTATGAAATTAATTTACTTAAATATTTTATTAGTTGTTACAGCATTTTGCCAACCCCCTGTGAATTTTTTGTGCGACTAACATGTGGTAGCAATATTCTATCTAACATTAAATCAGAAAAGACCCGGCCCAGATGTCACACTGTACCTTTACGTCTCTAAATGTTAAAGCTGAACTGGGCTCCTCTCCGTTGTACAGTCACTGATTACTGTATGTGAGTGGGTATTGCTGGACTCCCCCTTGTGGTAAAATATTACACAACTGTAAAAGACGACAGTCTCCCAGCAGATACGAATACATGGAAATGTGAAGGTGTAATTGAACTCAAACTGAATTAAATAAGAGCCAAGAGTAGTATCAAAAGGTGTTCTCTCTTTCCTCTCTCTCTTCACTTCGCTGTGTAGTGTATCCCCTGCTGGCACTGGGCGTGCTCCTAAGAGTGTGGCTCTCCCAACTCAGTAGCTGATCAGAACCAGGTGGGTAGGCCTCCATGTGCTTTCCATTTGTGGAGGATGTAAATGGATTCAATTAGATCCAAATGCACAACCTGTCAGCCAGGGGGAAGTGGCAGACTTTCAAAGGCCATTAGATTATGGACAGGATTTGGAATAAAAACTTCACTGGCTGGGATTGTGCCATTAAATTGGTTGATGTGAATCTATTGAAGTGATTTGAGCCTGCATGCTGACTCTGCGCTATTCATGTGAGCACAAATTCTGTTACAATCCTGCCCAAATTATCATTAGCAGCCACCCCCCGCCCCCCTTTTCTTTTTCTGTCTCTCTCTCTTTTCCTCTCCTTCCTTCATGCACAATCAAATGCAAACACACAGACAGCACACATAAAGCTGTAGTATATCCTCAGACATATTGCCAGTAGCCTCACAAAAAGCTGCCTGCATTACAAACAGTAGTTCTTACAGCTTTAACGTCAAATGGCTCCATCAGTCATGGCTGTTAAGAAGCGAGCCATAAAAATTAAGGACTTCCAGCAAACTGACCAACTGCAACACGTCTCCTTTGTTTTGATTGGCTGGAATAATATGATGTCTACTGTTAACATTCGGTTTCACTCACTGGTCTATGTAAACATGTTAAATATGGTGGAATTTAAGCCTGTTCAAGGAAAAAACGCTGCAAAGGAATCATTCATATTTCCTCTAAGCGGTAATGCATTTTCACACCTTTGTTAAGGAAGCGTCACAGAAATGGATATTACCAGGCCAAGCAGATGTGTTACTACAAACCGTTTCACTCATCATGAACTGGAGAGGGGGAGGGGCAGTTGCATTGAAAACAAAAGGACTTGTCAACCAGATAGAGACGACAGATAGGAGAGAGCGTTCAGTTGACCTATGATTTTAATGCAGAGAGCTTTTACTTTACAGGCCTGATATAGAAGTGAATCAATGGTACATTTCTAAGCCATTATTATCAATCGCCATTGCTTAGGACACCCTAATGAGCTCATTAGATAAGATGAACAGCAGATTGATTGCAAAATGGGGCAAGTAAAAAGTAAGATGTAGTAAAGGAGAAGGTGATGGAGGAGAAAGGAAATGGATCTCCAGAAAGAAGAATGGGAGAGTGAAATTAAATGAGTACAAGACAGGCAATGTTTCTTGGGCTGTATTTCAAAATCCAAGTTTTTGCATCTTTTTTTTTGCCACCTGCACAGGCTTTATAAAGATCACATATGTTATACTGAGCTGCAGAGGTGGTTTCTGAAAGCAAGATGGCATCAAAAAGGGTCAACAAAATGACCACAAACCCTTGCAGCTGTATAGAAATGATGACTTGGCGTGTGTCTCCCATAGACAGCTACTGATCTTAGCCACAGAACTAAGCAGTTTAAGGCAATTCACCAGCTGCCTCGATAAAATGTGGACATAGGAGAGAAAGCAGAGAGACAGAGAAGTAGAGAGAGAGAGGATCAAGAAGTAAAAGAACAAAGGAAGAAAAGCCAGAGGAAGTCAGTGAAGTCACAGAAGCAAGAACACAAAGAAGGAGGGGAAAAATTGTGTATGAGAGTGTAAACGATGTGATTTGGGCAGAAATTTGTTCCCCTTGGGCGAGCTTGATAGACCATTCTGTCTGAATCTGGGGAATAGAAGAGAACCCTGCTGGTGTTGGATTGTGGCTGCTGTTGTACTACAGCGGATTGAAAAAGTGAAAATATTTAAGAGAAGGTCAGTATTAAAGCAGCAGAACCCCTCTCTGTTTCCACCCAGGACGGAACAGATGCGCTCACAACTCCAGCTGTTGCCAGATGTGGATATAGGACCATCTGCATGGGCTGTTATTGCGTGTGTGTGTGTGTGTGTGTGTGTATATATGTGACTGTGTGTGTTTGAAAAAAAAAAAGAAAAAAAAGATGCAGCTTACATGAGTCAAATTGAGTAATGTGACTATTTTTGATGATTTGATTCTGACACCTACCTCTCCAATTACCCCCCGTCAGGATTATTGTAGCGCCTGATAGCCTCTAGGTGAATGTTGGCTGGTTTTATGGGAGGAAACACAGCTCAACGTTTAATTACTGGAACATAGTTTGGAGTGTGTACACACACTTTCAGCATCACATTTTGGCATTAAAAAGCCGATCATAAAATGTTGCTGCACAGACACACTTTGATCTCATATGTGGTCAATTATATCCTGAAGACTGCTTCTATTCATCAGTAGATCAACACTGGCACACAGACAGCACTCACACAAGGTGATTTTAGAAGGCTGACAATACCTCTCTATGGTAATGCAACAGTACATATGTGCCTTTCTTTTTTGAGCCTTCTCCAGGCTCACATGTTCATTTATTTGGCTAAAAAAATATCTAAGAACTAAAAAATATGATGGCGACTGTAAAGCCAAAAAGAAGATCGAAGGAATAAAAAGCGAAGGAAAGTAATTTTTTGTGTGATCCTAGAATATAAAACCTGATGAGACATATAAAGCCATAAAGTGTTATGAGACCCCAGGAGATGGCAGATTAAAATGTGCAAGGCCGATTTCCACCAATAAAAAGGTGGAGACAGCGGCTGCTCCACCACTCTGCTCTGCTCCACCAGGCAAAGAGAATGGTCTGAATAGATTTCAGAAACCTTCATAAAGCCAGGACTAAAGCCACTTCACAAAAGGGAATAGAAACCAAGCCAATCAATTAATGCCCCCCAACAATGACGAGCATAGACGGGGAGAAATGCTTTCAGACCTGGCGTGCTGATCTGAAACTTGTTGGGTTCCACCATCCTGTCGCATTGAGCCGGAGAGTCAGGCTCTGCATGTTCACGGCTGCTTTCTTTGTGTGTGTTCATGCGCGTGTGTTCTAATGTATTTGTGTATGTATGTGTGTGTTGAAAAGCTCACTATTGAATGAGTACATTCAACAGAGCACAGAGCTCTTTAAATGCCAATGAAAATAAAGAGTGGGAAATTGTAGGTACTCTAAAGCAACAGGGGAAAAAACCAACAGAGCGAGACAGAGAAAGCAAAACCTTACAGTGCCAAGAGAGACTTCATAAGGTTCAGCAGCCCTCCACTCAAATATATGGCGGCCATAAATCCTCCACTTAATGTCCTTTGGGCTCCACTTTTTATGGTTAGTGACAATGACAGTGAGTGACTTCTTTAAAAAAATAATAAAATATGTTAATCAACATAGCAAATTTCAACAAGGCTGTCTGGACAAACGCCAAGGTTTACTCTTTCAAAAACACCCATTCAGGTAATGAAAGTCGACATTACGCTCTGTTGCACCACACAAGACATTCAAAGGGATGTAAAATATTATGTTTCCACTGAAGTTTGGATGGAGTGAATCATTAAATAGAATGCAAACAACCCAATAAATGATACGGCCCTGTTAAGAAGGCCACGCTTGATGAAATCAATTTGTGTGAAGTTTCTTTTTTGGCATTGTTTCTAGACTCGGACCTGAAAATGACATTTGCAGGGACAATGCCGGTACAACGTGACAAAAGAAGTTAAGTATCAGCCAGGGGCATTTCTTGGATTAGTGGAAATTCAGGGCTATTTTCTGTAGAAAACGTTGATTAACAAGGTCTATTTTGATGCTTTGTTTTTTTTACGCACTCTGGCACCTTATTTACATTAAAAGTGCATGTCTTAAACATTGAAAAATTGAAATGTGCAACCCAAAAACTGTTGTTTACGTTCCAAATTGATTGTGAATTGTGATGTTAACAATATTAGTAGTTGTTAGTATTCGTACTGAGTGGAAACAGTATACTGCTATCATTACACATTTATTGGAAAAGCAGTTAAATGTGTTTATGTTAACATTATTTAATTGGAATATTAACTTTCTTTCACTCTCTCACTCACACACTTTTCAGATACAGTTCAGTGTAGTGCTGCACTGTTCACCTCTCTATCATCTGCTGTCTGTCTGTCTGTCTCTGCTCGCTCGCTCTCTCTCTCTCTTTCCATCATCTGCTGTAGGAAAAACAGTTAAATATATTTGTTGACTTAGTCTACTGGAATATTAAATATAAATATGAAACTATTCTATTAACCAGTCTCCCTCTCTTCATCCACTCTCCGGCTGGCTGGAGCAGCTGCTCGTTGAGCCAGGGAGGAGGGCTTAGCTCTCTTTAGTCTAATAAATAAAACACAATAAGCTCACAAAATGTCAAGAAAGGAAATATTCTTACAGCCATTTTCCTTATGAAACAGAAGAACTAAACCGTACACCTTCTGAACTCAAGTTGAGCTCTTTCGCCAAACTAATTGCCTTGTTAACTGAAACACACTTCATTCAAACACGACAGGAACAAAATAACTTACGCTCTGCTCATTATCATGTTCACGTAACTTGGAACTCATACATTCAGTTACACACCTTGCTTTCCTGGCTCTGCATGAGAGAAGGCTTGTGCAACTGCTTGTGCAACTGCTTCTGCTTTAACCCGCTTTTACCGGTGAAAAAAATGTCCATTTTCTCCTCATACTGTGAGCTAGCTAGCGATTGGCTTATTAAATGAAGAAGAGACAGAACTGTCAGCCAATAAGATACGAGTATTTCCCCGTATTTTCCCGTAAACCCTCTGATTGGTCTTGCTTCTGTTGCGTTCACTGAAGATACAAAATTACAACACTATCGTCTTCTTTAGTTAGAAACCGCTCAATTAGAAGAGGGTTATTAGAGAAAAAGGAGAATTATTCGTGGCCAAATAAAATATCTTCGGGGCTACAGCCCCGGACGCCCAGGCCAGGCGACGCCAATGGTATCAGTGATAAAATCCACTATTTAGGTATCAAAAGTAACAGTGCTCTTTGAGAAGATTGGTCTCTGTCAGAGTGGTAAACTATTAATGCACAAAGCTGTAGGAGTATTTTAATGTAGTCAGTGATCAAACTACAACATGCAGTCTTGGATAGCATCAACTCCAACAATGCATCCTATTATCATATCTTTTCAAGCAAAATGACTTAATGTTTGTTATGTGTATGTGGTTCACTTAAAGTAAAAGTTCAAATGTCCAAAATGTATTCTAGCAAAGGTATTCCAGCTTTTTAATATTGCACTTCCACAAAGAATTCGAAGCACGAGAGGCCAGATAACTTTAAGTCTCTAGTATGGGACAAGCACCCAGAACTGCATTGCCCATAATGCAATGTATATCGCAACGTATCAATAGTGTAGTTCATTAGACCCCCTGATAACATCATCAGGGTTATTTTTTCAAACGTTGGAAAGCTCCCTACAGAGCCACAGAAGACATTATACAGCTGTTTTACAGGCTGTGGAGTACTTCTCACAAACATTAATTAAACTGAACTTTGTGTATTAAATCAGTGGAGTGCCCCTTTAAAGGTGCAATATTTTGCTTTGAAATCTAATGGAATATAGTCTCCCAAAGTACAAATATACTGAAGAGGGCCAGTAAAATTAAACAAAAGCACAGCACTTGAGTAAATGCACTTAGCACTTACAAATCCAACAAAATATTAGTCTTTTTTGTGTCTAAGCAGGCCGTGTAATACAATTGCTGCAAAGATGAGAATCGCTCTCAGCATTTTTCGACTTTTCTTTTTTTTCTGTGCGTTATTAAAGCTCAACCATCAAAGCTTTGCGGATGAAAAGGCTTGTCTTTGTGTATATTGTTCATGGGAACTTGTTTCCCTTCTGGTTTGATGATTACTCATGTTTTTACACCCCCAACCACCCACTTTTTAACTGGTCCGGCAAAGACCAAGTGTGCACCATCATTCACCGTGGCATCGAGGTGTTTCAACAATCATGTGCATGCCCAAACAATACTCTGTCCAAGGATTACTCACTGTTTTCTTTGGAGAGCCAGTTTGTTTTTCTATTTTGTACATATATCCATGACTCCATATACCCGAGCTCTGTGATGTGAGCCTTTTCTCTCCATGTTCCTGGTTGTTCACAGTCGGTCTTGATGGCTCATCAACTTGTCATGGCCTTCCAGCTTTTACGGCATTCCTTTCTTTATGTCCTGAGAGGCGGTTTTTTTTTTCATCAGTGCACACTGACGGCGCTGTAAAATAAGCCCATGAGAAGACCAAAAGCTTTGAGGTGCACTCAAGGCCAGGTACGTTGTGTTGATATTGGAATATTATATTGGAGAGTCCTGCCTTCCTTCAGAGTGTGATGCCACTTTGGGCTCGGCCTTCCGTTTTGGAGGAATAGAGGTCACAGTCTGAAAGTCTGCTTTGGGTTTTTGTATGTGTGAAAACAAAGGGACTTGTGCTACGCAAGAGAAAGCTGTGTGGGAGAGAAAAAGAGAAGGAAAACGGAGAAGAAAGTTTGGTCGCCACGGCCTTGGTTTCATGTTCAACAGAGGAGTCATCATCAACAGCGAGAGGAGAAGAGAGGGATGGTGACTTAGCGACTAATAGCCCAACATACGTGATAGATGTCTTTAATAACCGCCGTCTGCTTTTTTTAGTGTCCCCCAGGATTTGTTGTTATTAAGATCTAGGTCTTATTATGATGACCACCACTTTCAGCGTCTCCCACATCACGCTGGGCGTCAGTCCAGACAGTCAAAATAAACACGAAGTCAAAAGCACCCCTGTATTTGTGCTGATGTGGCACTTGTTGATGGTGCCAGCATGTCTCCGTCCTGACCAAGCGATTATGGCTTCACAATAGTCAGCAGTGAGGAGAAAACACAACATCCTGCTTGGTGATCACCTGTTGAATCGGTCGGAATCTGCACCTCAGAGCCATGTAGCCACCGATCTAACGTCACCACATCGCCGATTGCAAATGGTGTTTGATGGTTTTAATAAGCATTTCCATTACGAAAAGGAAGGAGAAAGCTCATTGGGAATACATGTAGGACCACAGGAGCCGTAAGAATGCAAGCTCATCACTGCTGAAAGACAAAATGAGAACATTTTATTGTGCTTCCATTTCTTTTGAAAATAACAATCACAAACACTCAGTCCTTTAGTGTGTCTAAGTAGCTTCAAGGTCTATCACAAGCATAGATTTGGTGAGGGCCCATGTTTTATTAATTTGTAGATGAGCTCAGCTATTGATGGCATTTGCTGCCCATGGGTTCAATTAGGATAATACAGGGAGAGGGGCAGATTATGGGCAGCTATTTAAGTGAGAGTATATCTCTTCCTGACAGTTATAGTCCAAATGCAACAAATTGCACCTCGGTGGCTGTGAGCGGCGCCATATCAGTCCTCCGGTGATGAAACATGCCTGTGTGGCAGGTCAGCCGCGTGGAGACGACACCAGGCTGTGTGAGCCATGTAGCCCGTCCTCTATGAGCTAACAACACAGGCCTGAGTGCAGCCTACTCCCATTCAGTTAATATGGGCCATTTAGAAAACAGCAGTCTATATGGTGGTGCGCTGAGTGCACGCTCTGCCCAGCCAACCCTTAACAGTCCCACTTAGCACAACCCTCTCTAAACTATTGCACTCCTTCTCTGCGGCACTCTCTGGGTTGAAAGCCTGTATTGACAGCTGAACATGGCAAAACTGAACCACATAAACATCACAGTTTACAAATACAAGACACGGTGTGTGAATATCCTCACAAGAAAGGAGGAGCGGTTGTGGCCTGCATGTGGGACAAGAAACTGCTCACAGCCTTTCTTTCTGTGAACATTTATTATGATTGATCGGAGCCCTGACTGTAGCTTCGCTGTGCAATGAAAACAGTCTACTGTACATTGTCTCTGGAGCGCATTGTGTGAAATTGAATAGGGAGGCCATAAAGTGGAACCGGAGACACTGTTCCCAAGCATGCCGAGCCTGTCGGTTATCTTACTTTTCTGGTCAGTCCGTTCAAGGCATTAAAACTGCAGACAGCTCTATAGAGAGTGGCCGTGCTGTTTGCTTTCTTTTGCTTAGGCAAATGACGACTGGTTCTCAGCTGCATCGGGGCAGCCTGTTTAGGCTACAGTCAGTGAGATAACCCAGTCCTCCTCTCCACACCCTGACAGCAACAGTTGGGGAAAGAGTGAGCACTCCCAGGAGCGGCGTAGGCTGGCTCATAGAGGATAAGGAAGAAGATCCTCCTCAGGTTTTGGTTTTACTCAGGTTGTTTCAGAGTGCTGCACCTTCATAACCATTCATTTTGTATTTTAACAACCTCTGTCCTCAACTTCAGTCAACTGGCTTGCTCTGCCACCAGGTGAAATGCACTTTCTTGGATCATTTGCGCACAAAAAACATAAATCCAGATTTCTAACAATAATACTATTATTTAATTTTGTCAACATGGCTGTAAAAGTAATGATAAAGGCCTGTTGTATGGTGAAAAGGGACTTGCACAAATGCAACAAACATCCCAGTATCACCTGAACATCTACCTATCTTAATTCCTGACCTGTGATGTGCTTTATCATCATGACACACTAACCCCTACCTCTCCTTGTTTGCCCACCACAGCTTTCCCTATTCCCCGCTCAAGCCAGGCCGGGGCAATAGGGCATCACTAATGTGCTTCGTGGGTCATTAATTCTTCGGATGGCCATTGGGGCAGCGGAGCAGGCGAGCTTGGTTGTTTGATGTTGGGCGAAATGGTGGCGGGGAGGCAAAGCAGATGTTTGTGTTGGCTGGCGAGGGAAAGCGTTATACTTGATGCCAACCCAATCGCCATCTCATGCTAGGCAACAGCTGCCCAAATACATTTCAGCCCAAAGTCTGGCAAAGTGAGGCAAGGATGTCCAGATAAGCTTTACCTCACTTTTGCTTACTTTTTTCATGTTCCTTTAGCCCTGAAATTTATGTTTTGAACACAGCCACTCACTTGAAGGACTGTCCTGTGGCCAGTATCGTCTTTTTTGTTTTCCAAAATAGTTTTGGACAAGTGAGATTATACAAGGAGATTTTGTTTCAATGTGCAAGTCTTGAAGCCGAAGGTGAACAGGACACTGATAAATATAAAACACACAGTAGTTTGTCTGCTTGTCTGTATTTGTCGTGTGTGGCTGGTGTTCAATGTGCTTTTGCCTTTGAGGAGAGATGGGAATCAGAGAGGACACAAAGAAAAGAAGCCATAGACTAACCCAGATTTTTCCGCTGGCCACGGTAAAAATATAACAATGTATGCGCATACATAGACCCCAGAACAAGGACAGTTCTTTTAACTCTCTCCTGCCTCTCCACTCAACTGATATGAGCCATTCATCATCGCCCACCTTCATATCTATGCGCTGCCTGGAAAGGACAGTGTGTGTGTGCGTGTGTGTGTGTGTGTGTGTGTGTGAGAAAACAGATTAAAAACAAATATCTTCTACATAGCCCACACGTTTTGATCCTGTTGAAGAATTTCCAAAGCATTTATGAGATTCACACAGCGAGGACTACAGTCTTGTCCAGCTAACACTCAGAGTGTGCTGCCCTCTGCTGCTCTTTTCATGACCATCTGGACTCAGACCATCTGCTGTTCAGAAAACACACTATGCGATGATTTATGCTTGAATCATTATCAATGACGCTTGTATCAGTGGCGTTTTACCCTTCGTCCTCTACGAATAAAAGCATTTTAGTTGTTTTGTTCGTGCACTCATCAACCCTTCACTCCGGTATGACATGTAATCAAATGCATCCCAATCTTTTGCTTATCCAGTATGTTCAACGCTGACACTGCCTTGTTGTAAACACTGATCTCTCCTGCAGTGTGTATATGTTACCAGAGTAGAACTTAACTTCAATAGTCTATTAAATGAAAGCCTAAAAGTGTACTATGGAGGCTTCATTGATGTTATTCTCATCATTACATCACAGTAATGTTTTTCTCAAACAAAAATTTGGATCACACCTGGAAAATATTTATCCAAGCTGCTAATTGCATCCTCACCACCTTAATTACATAGCACTTGCCTGGCTCTAATGTGATGCCTGCTTCAAGAAACAAAAGGCCGTTCAAAACAGGAATACCACAGATGATGCTAGGATGAAAGGTTCACTTCCAACTCATTACTTGTCCCTCTCTGTATGTTGCTGTACTGTATGATTGGTAGCTGCATTTCAAGATAATGAGAAGGCATGCATCTGAGAAGCAGGAAGATTTCTAATCCCGAATTATCATTGGCCCATTCGTCATCTCTAATTTAGTAGAGGTGGAGCGAGGGAATCAGAGGAGACAAGTAATGAGGACTCACAGTAGCCGGCAAGGTAACCGTGGTTACGTGTGGTGCATTAATGTATGTAATCTGTTACTATTTCTGTGACAAGACAAGGACATGTAGTGTGCTAATTAAAGAAACCTTTCACTGCTCCTCACTTAGACACAGGTCATATCTCATTACTGATGATCTCAATGCATGGGGAGTCATTTATTACTGGCCTTTTGGAGGAAAAAAGGGTGTGGGAATGGAGGGAATTCCTGTTTGCACATACAATACATAGCATGCAAAGCTAATTTCCTCACAGAAGAACAGTATGAATAGACCCAGATCATCACAGCATCCCCATGTTAGACATTTAAATTTTTTTCACTCTATCACTTCACAACGACAAGAATAAAAATGATGCTTAAGGGAAAAAAAAGAAAAGAATAAAGAATGCCTTTGTTCCAAAACATTAATTTTATTTTATTTTATTTTGTTTTCAATGAAGGGGTATTTACAAGAAAAAAAGTCAATGGCAGGTTAATGTCATGTACATTACTAAGTAGAAAAAAATATACAATTGAAAAAAAAATAAACCACGTCCTCAAAATGCGTTCATTTTTGACAACACCAGTCGGAAAAAAATAATCAAATAACTAGCTGAGCTTACTCCTGGGATGAGGGTTCAACAATGAAACCAATCCCGCTTTAAGAAAAGGAGAGGCACAGCCTTATGGTCAGTGATTGTACCTGGACGTTCAGTGCACAGGGACACACGTGTAGCAACCATCGAACGGTAGTGCACAGGCAGAAAGGCTTGTCTGCAGTTAAAAACAGCATTTCAGTGGCTTCAGTAATGTTGCAAACAAAGCCTGGAGAATGTCTTTTTGTTCCTAAAGGCTGTACTTTAACCCCTTCTAGATAGAAAGATCTACGTTTTCCTACATGCTCAAATGCAACATCAAATAGCCCTCCATACAATAAAAAAAATAGATCGAGAAAGTCTAAAGAGTATGGAAGGTTGTAGAGTTCATGGGTGTAACTATTGTTTTGTTTTCTAAGTGGTTTTTAATATTGTAATCCCTAGACTTTTCCATGATCACAAGAAAACAAACAAAAATAACCTTAACTGCTTAACTAATCTGACGATAAAAATATTCTAAATTATTCTCTCATGAGCTCTTCATTTTGACTAATCAGTTTGTGCTCACAATTATTAGAAAAGACATGCCAGGTGTTGTAACTTTCTATAATCCATACACATAAGGCAATCTCTAACGGTTATTGCTATGTGTCCAGGGTCATTATATTGGTAACTGACACCCACAGGTGCACCATCACTCCCTGTAGGTGACTATTATAGTGATATTACATTGTCTCTTCCTTTGGTTGTAGTTTCAGCAGTTTATAATAACAAGGGTGTTCAATTCTGAGGTCACATCTGGCAATGTTGCTACTTAAAAGATGATCATTCTCACGTCACAATCAACGGAGTTATTTTTGAATGATCATGAGAAGACAGGATGTGTTGTGCTGAGATCACAAAATGTGGTCATCGCAAGAAAACAAGGGATTTTTATGTCAAGATCATGAACAAATTTGTCTATTCCATGATCAGGAGAAAATAAAACATAAAAATGAAAGCTATAAAGCAACATCTGTGCATACCACTGTCAAGGCTGCACAATCTTTTAACAATCAACTGTATTTCTTCCACACCAGGAACAATAAACACACTACTATTTAAATATGGGATAAACTTGCCACATTTTTTTTTTACCCAAGTACGTGCAGTAATTGATGAAAAATTTGCAAACGTGTTTCTCCTTGGCTTGCGCTGTTATGAAATCCTTTAAATAATTGTGATCCACACTAAAACCAAATCCATGGCCTGACTACGTTTAACTGAAATCTATTAAAGAGTTTTAAATACTCTATTAACTAATAAAGGTCAGAAAACATAACCTCCTTGTCCAAGTTAACACCCATGGCTTCTACAGGTCCGTGTCTGAATAGGAGAGCAAATGAGCAGACCAAAACAAGTGCAAATCCTCCCTGAGACTGGTCCATGTACTTACACGGACATCAGATTCAGCATTATACAACCCAAGTACCCAACTAGGAGACTAAACGAGTCACACTGACCGGCCTAAATTTGTGTTGGGAGCCATTTCTGCAGCTACAGTAGCACTGTTTTCATACAACATTTAAGACAAAAACACAGGGATTCATCATCATCAATCAGTCACAATAAGGCTCTGTGAGCAGCATGTAAACCAGACTGGTCAGAAATCAAGTGGATCACAAAAAATGTTAAAGTTGATCACACAGTTATTATTGCTAAAATGATTATCATTTGGACTTATTTGAATGATGAACCCTGTCCAGATACCTGGCCTGGAGCTAGTCTCCATCCACAGATATGTAGCTGTGTGATATCACAGTAACTGGAGAGGGATGGGAAGAGCCGAGTGAAGTGAATCAGCATGTGATGTGCTGACATGCCTCAGGGACTCAGCGATCTGGTGGCTAACAGAGAGACATTAGGTCGTCATGTGTCTCTGAGGTGACCTCGGCACTGCAGGCTCTGGAAGTGGGCCTGCCTCAGGATGCGGTTGATCTGCAGGTAGGACACCAGGTGCGTAGGGCCGGCCAGTTCTGAGGAGTCACCGGGGCCGAGGGGACTGCAGGGGCCCACAACACACTGACTGCTACAGCTTCCAGCCGCATGTTCTGGACTGCTGATGCTGCTGCTGCTCTCACTGTTGGATGACTGAAATGCAGATGTCAACATTAGCAGTGTGCGAGCTTAATATGAACGTCAACATCCAGGGGTTCCACAAGAACATGCACATCGATGTCAGAGACTAAAGTGGCTGTCAACTTTAACCTTTTGTCTAGTGAAAAGCCAACTGACGTGTTCTGAAGGTAATGCATGGCATTTGCCAAAACTAGACATCACAAAGGCCTCATTAGCCATGACACCTCTAAACAGAAATAGGTAAACTAAGGGTGCTTTCCAGAGGTAAGGGACTCAAGTCACATGACTTGACTCGAGTCACAAATTTGAGGACTTGAGACTTACATGACCAACATTGATAAAATACTTCAACTTGGTATTCATGACTTCGATGACTCAAAAGGACTGGACAGTTTTATTAAGCTTATTAGCATTGTTCTAGATATTAAGCATGAACAGTTACTGTTTTGAAACATGATTGGGTGACTTTTAGTGCAGTGCGCACAAAACAGGCTTACAGCACCTGTGCTGATTTTCTATCGAGCCTTATATTGCTAGACCATTTCAGACATCTTATAAATTCACAGATTTTCAAGACAAAGTGTCATACTTCTGCTCACGGTCCCTCACTTGTTCAAAGTCAGTGTAACTCAACCACTCTCTAGTCAACTGTGTGACAAATGCAATCATGCTAGATCAGGCAAACAAAGTGGTATTATTCCGTCAAGATTACAATCGCAGTGTTCTAAATGAATGGATGTAGGCTATTAGTCTACACAATCCACAGCAGAAAATAGTAATCAGAGCAATAGTTATCCACGGCTGGCAACCATAACCGTGCTTGATTTGCATCCCTGCCTCAGCAAACCATTTAGAGCGCATATTTTGCTAAAATGAACTCCGGACAATGGAAACGTTTTGTTTGGTTTAGGCGAGGGGTAGCGCGAATCTCAAAATCACCACGAAACTAACTGATGGAAGCGGAGAAGGGTGATGGAAACAGAGGGAGGCCTGAAGGTCGGGCATGGCAGCAGCCTGTTGGTTGCACGGAGGCTTTCTCCAACCACAGCATTTTGCAATAGTAGATATTAAGTTGGGCAATCAATTCAAAATCTAATATACTATTAAATCCATCTGTTGATAGAGGGACCTGGTATGAAAGTGAGCTCCTAGGCGATCTACATATTTAGGTAAGATTATTCGGTAAACATAGTAACGTATTCATGTCAACACGTGTGTGAGGGAATTTTACCTGATACATTCAGTCTTTACCTGATTAGACAGTGAAAAGTAGTTACAAACCGATGGGGTAGTGTTAAGGTACAAGGCACCATTTTAATGCCCTTTCTCCCGGTTTGTCAATATTTACAACATCGGAGATCCAGTTGCAGTCTGGACTAACACTCATATTTACCTATTTCTTCGTGAGCTCTTTGTGATCGCCAGCGGAAAACAAACCCACAATGCACAGAAAGGTGTTGCACGACTCACTGTCTGTCGCCAAAGGAAATGTGTGAACAGGAAATGACTACAACTAATAAAAAGTCAACAATTCATCTCTTCTTTTTTGTTGGTTTGGACAGAGTCAACCAAACTACAGCGTCCACTTAACATCTACCAAACACTGTTGCCACTGGAAAGTTAGTGCAGGACAAGTGTTTGCCCAGCTCCTGCTACAGTTTCTTCAGCACTGAGGTTTTATTTCCCTCCACAGCGGGTTTTACCTCAGAGTCCCAGGCATCCCGGCCTGGCTCAGGGGAGAGAGGGTGAGTCCTGCTCTGCCTTTTGGCTTGGGGCACCAGGTGGCCACTCTCCTCATCACCACCACTGCGCTGCCGTTTCCTGTTAGGACATAAACACAAGACACTTAAAAAGACACATGCACATATGCCATCACACATGAACCGTTGCTGTAACCCAAGCACGGCCAACTGCTGCTCGCATGTGTGAACCCCGATCACGTGTTAGCACACCCCGGCAGCCAACGTGTTTAAATGGCTGCTGCAAGGGGTTAACAAAGGCCACAGTAACGTTACTCCACCATTCGTTTCAGGCTATATTTCGTCAGTTAGCAGTACATAAAATGTTGTATCTCCATCGCTCACCTGTTTTCTGTCAACATATGATGACACTAAATCGATCTCGACGAGTTTCCTTTGTGTTTGTTCGGCCCAGACTGGAGGACCCTGGTTGACGTTATCGACTGGTTATCGTGAGTTAGCTTGTTTCCTTTCAGGCGATAGCCGATCACCTGAGTTTACAAACTAACCTTGCCTGGCTAGCTAATTACGTTGAATATTGAGGTAGTACTCTTACCCATTTTAGCAACATTAAAAGAATAATCTGATATATTTAACTACACGGACACTTTAGACAACTGGCTGCTAAACTACATAAAGGCTGGGCGTTAACGAGCTAGCGTTAAGCTATCGAGGTTAGTTAACAAGCCAGTCCAACCTCACCGCTAGCTAATGTAAACCTTCTTAGCTGAGGCTGTGCTTGTTAAATAGCTGACCACAGCACACACTGCTGAAAAATCGTTTAGATTCTGTCTTAACAATCTCAGTGCCAGCGCCCGAGTAAAATGTACACCTCTTTAAGTTCAACCTAGCTAGCTATACGCACAGCCAAACGCGGCAGTTGTGTTTATATGGCACTGCGGCTGCGCGAACACAAGTAAGGGTGCTTTCAGGAGTTATCGGAAAAACCAAGTCTCCGTTTGTAGTTGGAGAACCCGAGTAGAGTTTTCTGTGGCATCAGAGATGTAAAGTGTAGTGAGCGCGATAGTCCAGACGGAAATGGAGGCAACCGAAGTGATAAATTCTATTACTGTTTTTGAAGGTTACACGTATTTTATACAGGTAAGTTAATTTCGGGGGAAGGTGCAGTGTTCATTCTAGGGTGGAGTGCAAGGGAGATGCTAATTATCGTAATGAGACATTGAAGTTACTTAAACACCATGAGTTAATTCATTTGCCCCTGCTATTAAAATGTAATTGGTCTTAATCAGACACACCAATCGACAAATATCGGCCTATGTGGCCTGATACAATGTTAATCTCCCCAAAAGATGTCGCTGTTTACAATAGAACGGTTTTGTTTGGCGCATTGTAGCTGAATGTACGTTAATGATTTGGACAGTTTGTGTATATATAGCAGTTAATATGCTGGAAACAAAACACACAGTCTGACTGACTGGTTGATATCTTCACAACCCGGAAGTTACACGCTGTAGTGCAGCATTCCCAGCCAGCCAATCGAGTAAAAACGCCTCGGCCAATGACTCAAGCGAAGGACGGAGGTGAGACTAACAGCGATTCTCAGCAGCAGCGGTCCTGCTACAAGGGGAATAATCGCAATGGGCAACACCGACTCAAAACTGAACTTCAGGAAAGCAGTGATTCAGCTGACAACCAAAACACAGGTATGCGCGCTTCCACACAGCTCAATAAAGGATTAAACAGGGACACCGTGTGCCGATGAGCGCACCGGAGAACATCACCGAGGAGATGAGATAACGCATAACGTTATATGATTTTGTAGCAAAAAAAACCCAGTTTAATGCTGCTTGTCCATTCACATTCACTTATTTAGCATAATCGAAATGTTTATAAGGTCGGTGTAGAAATACTGCATGCGCAGTACTATCCCAGATATGTCGTGTTTGCCATACACGGTTTGACTACTTGATGGTCGATTCTGCGATGCAGATGAGTATTTATTCAAGCTCTACGTGTTTAATTTTGCCGACAAGATAAACGATGGCGTAGTTAAATCAAGGGCGATGACGTAGGTCTGGAAATGACCACGCTTGGAGATGCGGCAGGTGGACTGTGCTCAGATCAGTGCGCCAGATACTGCTTCCTCGCTGTTGCTAGAACAGAGGTTGTGTTTACATTGTCATTAGGTAGGCCTTGGATGAGCTCTAATGTAAGACTAACCAGCCCATGTATGTATTGTGATGAAAACAGGTAATATGGTATTTGAATGCGCTGCGAGATCCATCAGGCTATTGTATTTCACCTCTCACTGACATAAAATGGTCCTATTTCTCAGATATATGGAAACTGAAATGTACACATATTTTCTACAGCCAGTGGAAGCCACAGACGATGCCTTCTGGGACCAGTTCTGGGCAGACGCCACCACCACAGTCCAGGATGTTTTTGCACTGGTGCCAGCTGCAGAGATAAGAGCTGTTCGAGAAGAGTCCCCCTCAAATTTAGCAACCCTCTGCTATAAGGTACACGCTGTATGAACTATTAATGCATCTGTAAAATACCAACGTGTTTATGAGATGAGATTGCATGGGGATATTCCTTGCTTTGAGGCTACATCATGGAATATTGTTGTTTGTTGGAGCTCAGCACGGTCTGTCAGCAAGGCACTGCCTCGTGCTCTCAGATGTGGGAATAAATGAGTCAACTCCCCTTCCTTTCCCTTCGCTTCCCGTCTCTCGGTCCCAGCTTCCGTTTGAAGCTGCCTATCAAAAACAAAACAGAGATACCGTGTACTTACAGCCTAATTAAATAAAGAGGAGGAGACGAGAGCCCTGGAAGCTGAGCTGATTCAAAGGGGCGGGTTACCTATTTCAGACACAGGCTGTAACGTGCTGTTGTTGATTTAATGTAGATAATGAATCATTTTGTTGTTAAAGACCCATAACAATGAAAACATATGTCCCCATCTCATAGGCAAAATATTTTCATCGTCAAATGGCACAAACTGTAACTATCTAGTGTATTTCCCATCATAAATTGGATCAAATATACACAGACTTTAATGAATAATTTATGAGATGCTGCAGTTTATTGGTGAAACTGTTGTATCTTTGTTCTCCAAAACCAAAATCATTAGCATCCTGCTGATGGCATAGTAAAAGAGAAATAATATACGTATATGCTCAAAGGTTTTTCCTCACTGCCCATAAGATCGTGACAGTGAGCTGCTGTTACAAAGAGTTTCCCCTCGGGGATTAATAAAGTATTTCTGATTCTGATTCTGATCAGCCCCGATCAAAGAATTTCATGTTAAAAAAACTGTTACTGTGATTTTTATGTCTTTGTTATGATACTGTGCATGTTGACCTATCCCATTAACTGACTGAAAACGGAACAGTAAGAAAAAAGGGCACCAATGTTGTAGCAAATTGGATTATTAACATTTAATTAAAAAACTAAATCAAGCTTTTCCTGTGTGAAGTAAGATGATCAAACAGTGTGCCTGGCTCAGGAGATGTTTCCATACCGCACACACTCGCTCTCATGTACCTCCTGATCACCTTTTTTGTCTCCTCAGGCTGTGGAGAAGCTGGTGCAGGGCGCAGAGTCTGGTTGCCCCACAGAGAGGGAGAAGCAGGTGATCCTGAACTGCAGTCGCATCCTGACCCGCATCCTTCCCTACATCTTTGAGGACCAGGACTGGAGAGGATTCTTCTGGTCAACGGTGCCTGGTGCTGGGCGGGCTGGGGTGAGTGGGCGCAGGAAAGGAAAACCTGCTTGCAAAGAGCACCAAGACAGGTCATTTAATCACTCTTGACACTTCTTATCAGACAGTGTCGCTGTCATTTGCATGACCTTACTTTGAACAGAAGACGTTGTTGTTTGTTACTTAAACTATGATCAGTCAGTTACTAAATACAACGTTCTCATCAGGCTTCTCCGATTCTTACTCACTCCAGTGAGTATAATGAAAGCATTGAGGTGATAAGCCTGCTTTTAGCATGACTACACGTCCTTCACTCCGTTCATCAGTTAAATTGGTTTCCTCATTCCAGTTGTAAAAGCACTGTAGAGCAGGAAATATAACGTTGCAAGGTAATTTAAGCTGTACAGAGCCATTTCTTGTAAACTATGAACCTTTTCCATTTTCCCATTTACATAATTTCGTTCAATGAACGGTAGATAATAATGTTTGTCATCTGGATTTAGTCTCACACGTATGTCCATCCTCTCCAGACAGATGAGCTGGATGATGACGACGGAGCTCGACCCCTGGCCGAGTCGCTGCTGCTGGCTATTGCGGACCTGCTCTTCTGTCCTGACTTCACTGTGCACAGCCATAAGAGAGGCCCTGTGAGTACCCGGGGTCCCGTCACTGTGCAAGTTTATCATCTCATCACCATCCAGCAAAATGAATTATTTCTGACACATTACGAAATTTGTCGGGAAATTGTTAATATGATCTATTTTGAAGGTTAAAGATATTTTATATATTAACACTGTTTCCTTCGTCCTGGCCTGAACTTGCCCAACTAACCTATCATGCAAGTTTCTCGGAAGAGAGCATGTAAAAAAAACAAAAAACAGATCATGATTGATGAAACACTGTCAGTCTGTCAAGGAAGAATTCTTTATCCCTCATAAGCAAGAAAGGAAGGAGTTTTATGTCATATTGCAACTTTGCAGCTTACAGTGAATGAGGGGGGTTAACTTCCCTGGTAATCGGTTGTATACTGTTCTCATTATTTCACAGTCATTTCTACATTTCCTCCCTAAACTGCATCATGGAAAATGTGCTAAGATACAGCTCCTTAAGAGAGTTCAGAAAAAGTGAGATGGCCTTCTTCAGAAAAATGACAGCACTGGTCGTTTGTTTCTTAAAAGAAACTATGTTTACTGATATGCCAAAGCAGGAAGACGTGTGTAAGTAAGGAGAAACGTAAGGCTGTGCAGGCTGTGGTGGTGGGCGATTTTGACACCCCAGAGACATCCCATTTCTTACCAATGATTTCCATATAACTATTAGGTTCGAGGACTTGTTGGAGAAAGTATAGACAACGATTTCCAATGTCAAATACAAACATTGTGACCATTGTTAATCCTGCACCTTGAATTAAATAAGTTGATTGATGAATGTTTTTTGTCACCACATCCAGGACTCCGTAGAGAGCATGCAGTCTATAGACAGCTGTGAATACATCTGGGAGGCAGGGGTGGGCTTTGCACAGTCCCCCCCTCTCAACTACATCCATGACCTGAACAGGTGAGTTGGTCGGCTGTGTGCCGCAGTGCTCGGCAACATCTGTATAAACGGTCCTTACTCTCATTTGTTTCCCGCCTCTGTGCTTTTTTTCACGGATCCTCTTCAGGACAGAGTTGCTGAGATTATTACTAACCTGCTTCTCTGAAGCCATGTACCTGCCTCCTTCATCAGACAACAATGTCCTCAACCCTTGGGTGACATTCTTCTGCTCCACAGAAAATAGGTAATGGGCAAATGTAGGCACATCCACAAATGCATGGACAAACGTATGTCATGATGTGCAACCATCCAACTGTCGTGAAATTTCACCAGACTTCAAAGAGATGTTTGAGCAAAAAACAAACAAACAATATCTGGTCGAAGGTCCACTTTCCAGGTTTTTCAGAGCTTTCAACTGCCTCTCATGCATGTTCTTCATCACAAGTGGAGTTTGATCAGTTATCATGGAGAGGTCTCGTGAGATGTGGATGAAATTTCTAAAATTAAAGCTTGTAAGTGGACCTTGAGTACATTTATTTTTTTCAAACTACTATTTCCAAAGTCAAGAATTTTCCTGCTCACGAGTCTTTGCACTTTCACATTATTGTTTCTTTTTTCTTTTTACCTTTATTTAAACTTGAAAAAATTCATTGAGGGATGGCCCTCATTTACAATGATGTCAAGTAACATCATTATGTAGATATTATGCACAAATGCATTTTCATATCTTTTGTGGACTACATAATTTCTGTATTGACTAAAATAGGACCGTATATTATAATTGTCATTCAAACTTTTTGCTTGTAATGACAGCTAGAGACTCAAAGGGTAAATTCTGTACACAGATGCACGTGATTCACTGACACCGTCTTCACATCTTTGTCCCTAGACACGCTCTGCCTCTCTTCACCTCTCTGCTGAATGTGGTGAGTGCCTATGATCCAGTGGGCTACGGCATCCCGTACAACCACCTGCTCTTCTCTGACTACCGGGAGCAGCTGGTGGAGCAGGCTGTACAGATCCTTATTGTGACGCTGGAGCATGATGGAGGGGTTCCCCACCGCTCTGCCTCCCCGTCCAGCATGGAGGAACAAGAGGTACGACACACACACACACACACAAGACCACCACAAGGAAATCAATCCGATGAGTGTATGGCATGTATTTTAATGTCATTCAAATAAATCTCTTTATCTTTGTGCAGTCTACAGGCCCTGAAAACCTGTTTGTGAATTATTTGTCAAGGATTCACAGAGAGGAGGTATGCCGATTATCATTTCTATAAAATACATCCCTGTAAAGATGTCCAAAGCACAACCTTCTGTCTTTCCATTGGCAGGACTTTGACTTTGTATTGAAGGGCCTAGCTCGGCTGTTGACAAACCCTTTGACTCAGACTTACCTGCCTAACTCTACCAAGAAGATCCAGTTCCACCAAGAGCTGTTGGTGCTTTTCTGGAAGCTTTGTGACTTCAATAAGGTTGGAAGAAAAAAATAAAATTAAGAGGTTTTTTTTTTGCAAAGGTGTAGCAATAAGCAATAAGTCTGTGCTTTTATTCAACAAAATCCCCTTTGTGTTCCCATGACAGAAGTTCCTGTTCTTTGTTCTGAAGAGTAGTGATGTGCTGGATATTCTGGTTCCTATACTCTACTACCTGAATGATGCCAGGGCTGACCAGTGTGAGTCTCATCCCAGTGTTACCAGGTTCCTTGCACTCGACAAGCCTCTACTAAGCGCATACGTTTGTTATCTTCTGATGTGTTTGTCTTTGGCTGCAGCCCGTGTTGGACTCATGCACATTGGTGTGTTCATTTTGCTGCTGCTGAGCGGGGAGAGAAACTTTGGCGTGCGCTTGAATAAGCCCTACTCTGTCCATGTGCCTATGGACATCCCAGTCTTCACAGGGACTCATGCTGACCTGCTTATAGTGGTGAAATGTTTACTCCATTTCATCATCTGAATTGATAATGTTCTTTATTGCTGCCAAATTAAAATACAGTTCATGCTCACAGCTGTCACTGTGTTTGTTTTGTAGGTGTTTCACAAGATTATCACCACAGGCCACCAGCGTCTACAGCCTCTGTTTGACTGCCTACTCACTATTGTTGTAAATGGTGAGTTGCTTTGGCGCCATCTGTCTAGCAATGCACAGATTTTCTTTTCAACAATTACTTAAAAGTTGTAACATCTCAATAGATGACACTTGATCAAATATAGTTTTCGTTTTTTAATTACACAATCGTCTTCTTAACATTTCTTGTTCTTCTGCAGTGTCTCCCTATTTGAAGAGCCTGTCCATGGTGGCAGCCAACAAACTGCTCCACCTGCTAGAGGCCTTCTCCACCAGCTGGTTCCTGTTCTCTACAGCCCAGAACCATCACCTTGTATTCTTCCTCCTCGAGGCGTTCAACAATATTATCCAGTACCAGTTTGACGGTAACAGAATTCTGACCTTGTGTGGATTTGAAAAGCTTTCTCTTTTTTTTATGTTGCCGTCACGATCAAGGTTTTAGAAGGAACTTTGCTACACACCTGCTCATATAGTAAATCTGTCCTCCAGGAAACTGCAACTTGGTGTACGCCATCATCCGCAAACGCAACGTGTTTCACCAGTTGGCCAACATGCCGTCTGATCCTGCTTCCATCCAGAAGGCATTGCAGAGGAAGAGGAAGTCTCCAGATGTAATTTCCCGCACTAGCTCTCAGGAGACTGTATCCATGGAGGGCTCTCATCCTGCTGTGCCGGCAGAGCCCGGTACACTGAAGACCAGTCTGGTGGCTATTCCAGGTACTGATTCTGTTATCTTCTATTGGGATGTTACTGTTAAACTGGCTCACTGGTCAGCTCACTGTACTTTTCTGTCCAATACACAAACTTACATGTTAGCATACAGTACATTCAGCACCTGAAGAGAAATACGATTGTCTATCTGAGAGGACGGACTCTTCAATTATTCAGAATTGGCATATTTGTTTTTGTTTTTAATGATTTTGGAATATAAAATGTCTTGATAAAGGTGATGGGAACCAATGGGTCGGTTTTTCAAAAATGTCTGTTATTTTGTAAAAATACAACTTTAAATGAAAAGGCTGGTGATATTCTAAATGTTTGTCATTGTAGAAAATCTCAGACAGACCAAAACCAAGTCCTTCTCTCAATACCTTTGACTTCCATATTTTTTCCCATGGCTCTTTACCCCAAACCCATTGGTTCCTACCAAAAACATAAATCTATGAAAAGAAAAAAAGATATCACATACTTAAATTTGTTTGTTTAGTTTTTAGCAAATGTTACTCAAACAGAGTTTAGTGTTTGTTTGGGACTATTTTCAGCCGCGGATTTGTCGTGCTAGCACCTATTTTCGGCAGCAAGAAAATGTATGTAGAATTGACACAAAGTAACTACAGTGGTTCATGGTAAAGAAGGAACCAGTCACCCAGTGCAACGGTTTGGCTCTAATGTTTTTTTGAATAGTTTTTGGACAAAAATTGAGCTCTATGGCACCGGAGAAAAATCAAGTTTTAGATACACACACACACACACACAATACTCAGGATCAATTCATCCTTGGTTTTGGTATTTTCATGGGATTTGTTGATAATAAGAAAAATATGGAATATCACCAGATTTATCCTTTAAGGAGGGACTGGTTTCCTGTGATTCATGGTTCCCTGCAGGCATTGATAAACTGACTGAGAAGTCCCAAGTATCAGAGGATGGCACCATGGTGTCACTTCCAAAGACAGACTCCCCACAAGCAGTCCACTCAGACCAAAGTGCAGTCGCCGGGACCAGTGACACAGAGTCAAACTCAGGCCGAGACAATGAAGTAAGAGTGTGTGTTTGTGTGCATGTGTTTGTTTAAAGTCATATATATGCATGTTAGTAAATCTATTTCTTCAAATTATCAGGACGTTTTCTACACTGAAGCAGAAATGGAGAGAAGACGTTTGTCAAGTGCGTCTTCAACATCGTTTTGGGCTCCCACACCAGAATGGGTCAGAAATTTCTTTTGCCCCCCTTCAGTTTTTGATACATGTTGGATATTTGGCAGAATGTGTAACTGATCTGGATTTACCTTTTATTTGTCCCAGGTCCTCTCCTGGAAGTGTAAACTACCCCTACAGACTATCATGCGACTTCTACAAGTGCTAGTTCCCCAGGTTGAGAAGATCTGCATCGACAAGTATGTAAACGCTTCTGTTCCTTTTTCGGTCAGCATGTAAACGTCACATATTGCCTGAGATTCTTTTGAACTATTATCCAAAAGTGTTTTAAAATGTGCTCACGTGTTTTACTGCAGGGGTCTGACAGATGAATCAGAAATCCTGAAGTTTCTCCAGCATGGCACATTAGTGGGCCTGCTGCCAGTCCCTCACCCCATCCTCATCAGAAAGTATCAGGCCAACGCAGGGACTGCCATGTGGTTTCGCACTTACATGTGGGGTGTTGTCTATTTGCGGTGAGTCAGCCATAAGAGCTGAGCATTATGCAAACAGTCGTCTTTCCACACCGACTTAACGCTAACAGTCTTGTTTGTTTGTTTTCTAGCAATGTGGACCCTCCTATCTGGTATGACACCGATGTCCGCCTTTTTGAGATTCAGAGGATGTAGACAGACTAAAAATGGGACAGTTCAATTCCAGGGTTCCTCTCCCCTTCAGTATCTGCTGGTTTCCCAGTAAACCTCACTGTGTTTAACTTGCCTCCGTAATGATCATCAAAATGCTTACACCACTGACTTGGGTAGTAGTCGTTCAGATGACTGAGGTGGAGATACCTCTCCGATAAATATGGGAGATGACTGAATTATCAATATTGTCCATAAACAACTGTTTGTAAATTTCTTTAGACCTCAAGACCATAGAATGTCTGTCAAAGTACTGCGAAGACTAGAGTGTTTTAATAAGGCTAAGGCTCTTTTCTTGACAGCATAGAAGTGAAAGTCAGACTTGTTATAGAAAATATGGTGCTTTCCAACAGAGGCTTGTAACAAATCTTGGACGGCACAATATTGGTGTTTCACGTTATTTGTCGTACTTGCCATGCTTTAAAGTGAACTTGCACTCTTCAATGAGTTGTCTGGTATTATGGTTGTAGTTTGTGACAATGTAACTCCACAGGATTTTGGAGACAATAATAGAGATTGTATGTATATGGCCAGGTTTACATTTTAATCTGGCTGTCTATGCTTGCTGTTAAATTGTATTTTCCTTAAAATATACATTGATATGCATCTGTGAATTCTGTGTTGGTCACATTACTGAACACTGTGCTCACAAAGAGTCATCATTTAATCTTTGTGGAGCCTCACCAAAACTGAAGGTTACTGTATAACACTTAGTAATCATCCATATTAACTGCACAACTATTGTAAGGTGTTTATTTTATCCACCCTCTCCACGTAGCTTGGCCGCAACATGCTGTGTAAAGTATAAGCTGCCCTTTTACACCATGATCACTAGATGGCACTATGTCCCTGTCCAGCAGTCAAGAAGCTAAAGGTTTGACTTTGAAGGAGCACATTTACATTGTCAAGTATTTTGATGACCAATGACATTTCGTGATCAATAAACTATAGATGCAAATGTAATGTGCAGCACATCATTAAACACATGACCCTCTTATGTAAATATAAATGTATATATTGGAATTGAAATGTTAGGCCAGCAAATCCAACAGCTAATAAGTGAAATGTTCTTTTAAGTTCAAACATTTATTATCACAAGTTCAACATTTAAATAAATGTACCATCATAAAATTAATTTCCATTCTCAAAAATAAGTCCATCTAAGAGATTAAGTACACCTCAAAGAGACTGGCGACTGAGTGCATGCGGTAGAAGATTCCAAAAGGAAGGCCAATATTCACAATGGCAGCCCACATTGGGAATTTGTAGAATTTTATCTCCATGGGATAATCAAACTGGGGACGAGCGCCGAAGGCAGGCATGATCCACAGCTGTCAAAACAGACTAGTGAATAAATTGGTAACATCAACAGGAAAACAGTGATCATTGTTTGTTGTAATGACAGTTAATGAAAGAAACAAGCATAAGTACAACTTACAATGATGTTAGAAAGCAGCAGAAAAGCACAGACTTCCTTCAGTACTCTTCTCTTCCAGCTTAGTTTATCAAGACTTGAAGTCAGGAAGTAGCTGGACATATTGCTTTCCATAACAACGCCCGTCTCTGTATTTTCTTGGAAGACGTGAGCATTTGAGTGCAGAGCCGCTTCCTGCATCACGTGGAAGGGCTTCCGATGGAGGCCTTCGATGATGAAGTAGTTCTGCAGGCCGAGCTCGAGCACCATCAGCACAGCCCAGGACAGGTTGAGGGCATTCAGGTACCCTCTGGCTTCTGTCGCCACCACGGCCAAGATGGTGAAATAGCTGATGACAAACTGTCCCAGTGAGGCTCCCACCAGCAGCCCCACATCCAAGCTGCGAGTGGGGTTTTTCTCCGACACGTGCTCCCTGTGGTCCAGCCTGTAGACGATGCAGCCAATCACGGTGGAGAGAGACATCAGGCTCACTATCACTATATTCATGATAAAATGAATCAGCAGGGCCTGGTTTCTCTGGTTCTTCTCCTCTTTTAGTATGTCCACCTTGTACACCATGAACGTTACAAGTCCGGCCACCAACAGGAGTATTCCTGTTAAAGGTCCCAAACACACATCCTTTCGACGGAACTTCATGTTGTGGTGGCTGTGATCCTCCACAAGTCGACCAATATTTTTCCACATGATGTAGGCCATAGCCGAAGCAAAGAGGCTGTATTCTATGTTGAAGGGGTACAAGTAGTAGAAGGCCTCTTTGAAGGTGTCGCACACTGAGTGACTGCATTTACACTTATCGCCATAGCTTGCTGAAATAGAAAGAATAGTCACTTTTCTTTTAATAAATCCATGAATTAATCTAATTAGAATGAATCACAATCTAGGCCTACCAATACCTCTGTACATCTTGTGTGAGACATTGACATTTAGATCAGGAATCTCAGTTTGGTGAAGTGATTCCTCAGTCACAGCTGCCATCCACACCACCAGGTTAGTTGAAAGCGTAAGAGTAAGCCCACACCTGGAAGAGTGAAAACATGAGTGCCCTGCAAGATTAAATTATGGATTTTCTAGTGTGTAAAGAAAAGTATTTACCGTGTAAAATTTGTGTGTAGCTGCACACAGTCCTTTGCATGAAACCACAGGAAGTATGTCTAAAACAGACAGGTTTTGTTAAGTTTTCACAACTCAACCAAAGTGCAGGTACGTCTGCATGTTCTTGCAATGCATAATGTTCTGAAAATGCAACAACCTGGACAAACAAAAATACAGCTTGGATGACAGGGAAGGCTACTTTAACAGCAGAGTCACAGTGAAGGTAGCCCACATAGTTAGCAATCATGAAGATGTCCATGAGGAAACTTAGAAGCCCAAACAGCACAAGTCCAGCTGAAATATAAACATTTGAGTGATTAAGCCTCGAAATGACAGTCATCTAAAAACAGAGACCCAGAAAGTCAAGAGCTCTCACCTCGGAGCCACACAGGCCCAGCATGGCTATCTTTGACTGCATCATCCTTTCGAGAGGTGACGGTCATGTAAAAAAGCATCCACAACGTTGTGAGGAGGAGGAGAATGATGAGGAAGATTTGTCTGTGCACAGCCGTAATGGCCACACTGTTTAAAGCACTGTAGCTGACCAGAGTGCAGCCCAGAATCAGGATGTTGATGCAGATGATTCCTGACAGGAGCCATCCACCACTATGGTGGGCCCTCTCCATCACTGCCTCCACATGGGGAACACGCTCGCCAACAGCCACCGCACTGAGAGAATGCGAAGGACTGGGCAAATGTTGAATATTTTCCAGCTGTGCTGCTGTTTCAATGTTGGATGGATGGGCCTCCACAACATCATTTGGCATTTTTCTACAAAATTATACAAGTCATGATGGTGTGCTTGTCTCAGAAGAAGCTGGTAGCCTATTATATATATATAGCCTATACACACACACACAGCTTTTTTTAATTGTGTATTTGAAGAAATAATAATTGTTTAGAGCACTGATTGATATTGCAAGGTTTATCGATAGATGCATGACCCCAGACCCATTCAAAGATTTCAGGTCTAAGCCCCGGATCTCCGCTGACCCTCGAACCGTCCCTGCATGATCTGCACAGTTGACTAAAATTCTCAAGAGTGAAAAAGCATCACCACAAATTTACCTAGAGAAAAGTTTGTTGCAGGTCCGGAACATCTGCTGCGCTACAGTTTTCATGATGTCTCTCAGACCAAACGGAGACAAAGACAGTCAGAGCCTGGTCTCGGGACTCTTGGGCCCGCATCGATCGTGTCAAAAGTAAAAATGCATATGGAAAGGAAATACGGAGACTCGGAAAATATTCAAATGGCCCGGCTCCTCTCTCAGCACGCCTGCGCTAAATTAAGACAAGCAGGTGTAATTAGTTTCAGCTGATTAGTTATTCGCACGTCTCGGCCCGCACCCACAGGGCTCCTCTAACGGGGCAGTTCCAGGGTGCGGATTCACTTCAAGGTGAAGTCTCGTTTGGCCCCACATTTAGTTTTTCCATGTATCCACATTTGGCCCCACATTTTATTGTTATTCCATGTATCTCTAATAGCATGCAACCGTGGCACAGGTGGGAGACTGACTCAGGGGAAGTTCAGGTTCAATAAGGGGCGTATTATGCATAGTCCTCACCTCTTCCAATAAAGCAGGATTACTGCCAATAGTAGGAGATCTTTGCTGAGTAGACCTCTGGTTCTGGTGACTTAAGACATAGGCAATAAAAAAAACAAAAAAACTTACAAATACAAAAACAATAATGAGAAGCTGTTATAACAGCATTAGTAAAAGCAGAGAGACATGTACATCCATTTAAATAAAGAGTATTTATTTGCATGCCTTTTTAACTGATCTTCTCTGTCCAGCGCTATTCTGCCTTTGTGGCATACAGTGTTCATAACCTTGACTGAGTGCTTTCTGGTCCTAATAGATATTTTTAGAGTTGAATCCTAGAAAATTCATAGAAGTTTATTCAAAAATGTTTAAGATATGATGATAGACAAACAAAAAAAAAGGGGGGGGGGGGGGGGGGGATGGGGACATAAAAGGATAAAACTTGATGTCTCAAAGCAGGTCTGTTCTTGCAGAAAAAGTAAATCTTTTACAGGTCACCTGCTTGAGCAGACTGATGTGGTTTGGAGCTCATCAACTTTACTGGTAAGCTATGTGCACTCGTGTTAGTCACAAGGTTGGAAACAAAGGTCACCTAATGTTCTCCCATTCTGTCACAAATATTCAGAATGCTGAAAACACGAGACATGCTCCTTCTCTTCTGTCTTCTCGGGGCAGCGAATGCCCTGTACAAACAGTGGATTCCTGACACCAACTATGAGAATAAGACCAACTGGGACAAAGAAGCTGTTCCATGTGGCAGTGACATAGTTCAGTTTTCAGCCCAGAGCCAAGTGTCTGTGTTTGTGGAGACCACACATGCTGTGCAGGAGATGAGAATGCCATTTGATGGTGAGTTCATTCTGAATTCAGGTGCTGGATTTTACATTGCGAGCGGACACGAGCCAGGCTGCGGGGCAGGTGTCACGACCCAGTTCAAAGATTCAGAGTCTCTTCAGTGGTTTAACTCAGCTCTGTGGCAGGCGGCTGCAACTCTGGATGACCTGCAGCGTGGAAATGTCATCTTCTCCGTCCATGAGGAGAGTGTCCCATGCCAGTATGATGATGTTGTTTTTAAAGCCAGCTCCTCTTTCAGGGTGGACACCAGCTCCAGTCAATCTAGCACTCCTGTCAAATCTGTGTCTGTGCTGGGGAGAATGTTTGATAGCAGATCTGAGTTCTCCCAGTATCTCAGCTCACGCTCCGGCCGACTGCAGTTTCACGGAACCTCTACGGTCACTGTTGGAAACCCGGGCTGTGGGGATCCTTCCGGCTGCAACTGTGGGAATTCTGGAAACCATCAGCGGATCTGTAGCACTGTAACATGTGCCTCTCTGAGCTGTAAGAAGCCTCTCCTCCCTGCAGGACACTGCTGTGATATTTGCGGTGCCATTGTCACAATCCATTACGCGGCTGCTTTTAACCTGGAAAGTTACAGGCAACGAGTTCATCACCTATTTCTTGTCCTGCCACAATACAAATCCATTCAGCTGGGAATTTCTAAAGTCTTCAAATCCCAGCGGTTGATGGGGATCATCCCTTTTGGTACCTCACCTGAGATCCAGGTGGTTATCCTGGATGGAGAGAAAGGAACACAGTCCGATGCTCTGGCCTGGGACATACTGAAGGATGCCCATTCTCATGGCTCTAACATGGGAATCATTGGGGCTGAATTTCAAGCCTCCTCTGGGAGCAGCAGTTATCAGTCTGGAGGCAGTGCTGGGATGGTGGTTGGAGTTGTGTTTGGAGTTTTAATTATTATTACACTCATCGTCATCGTGGTTGTCCTGATTCGTAAGGGGGTCGTTCAAATGCCATCGCTGCCGTCTCTGAGCAGCTTGAAGAGAAACAGTGATGTTGGAGAGCTTGGTGGGCCTCTTGACCATGGCTTTGATAATCCCATATTTGACCAGCCCAACATGCTGCCTGATATTCCTGGTCTGTATGGGACTGAAACAAATAATTCAATCTCCTTGACTCGAACAGGTGTGCACTTTGTAAATCCAGTTTATGATGAGAATGAAACTGATTTTAATGCCTGAAGTTGACTGCAGTGACCTTTGATTTCCAAAGTACATTTGTTATAAAAATGGCTGATTTTACAGACCCGTCATAAATTAATCCTTATAGCTTTATAATAATTCACCAATGTAAATATACTTAAAACATGCTGACAGAGACTGAAGCTTTTAAATGCCAAATAGACTTGTAAGACAAATAAATGAAATGCTGGCAGACTATTGAGTTCTCTTTTCCTCATTCACATCACATTCAAGAACAGTAAAGTTGCAATAAAAGTGCTGTATATTCCAAACACACCCACGTCTGCATGGGTTTCTTATGTTCATGTTTCACAGTTACCACTAGAGGGTAGTAAATTTAACCTTCAATGACATGTGAAAAAATCCTCCCTATGTACCATAACTTTATCTACCTTGTTATTTAACTTCAATAAACATTTGCACTAATTTCTTTAACATGCTCAGAGGGAAGGAAGGTGATGATTTTGTAAGTAGAAAATGGGGAGAGGCATCATTTTGCATTAACCAGAGAAACTACATTGTCTTTCTTTGACAGCCAGGCTGTGACATAAAAGGCTCTATGAAATCAGCCTCATAGGACCAGATACATCATAGGGCAAACAGCCTCTGTGAAAGTCAAGAAATAAGAATTCTTATATCAGTGACTTCCATGGGCATCTCCACATCAGCATACCAGGCAAAAGTCGCATTTCCAGTGATGCAGCTGGTGCTTTGCTCTCCCTTACGATCATTACTCTTGTACATGACTCCTACATGTGCACCATCCCTGCTCAGCTTCAATATAGTGCCTCCCCAGGCAAAGGCTCTCTGAAGTCACTGCCTGATGCCAATATGAAGTGATCAGGGTGGTCTGTGCTGCCAGGGGCTGCTGTTGGTCAGCCTTCTGTGGTCCTCCATTAACCGTAGGAAATGTCAAACTCCTTGTGTCTACAAGACAGGGGAAATATAAGAAAAGGTTTTATAGAATGGAGCTGAGCAAGTAAAGATACTAGAGCGTATACAGCCATTCTAGCGGCTTTGTGATGCTGTACTTAGGCACAGTGGTGCTAACATGCTCAGAACAACATTATTTACATGCTAATGTTTACCATGTTCACAGTCTTAGTTTAGCATGATAGCATGCTCACATTTGTTTACTAGCACAAATAAAATTACAGCTGAGGCTGGAAATGTTATTAGTTTTGTAGGTACTTGGTCATAAACCAGATTTCATGACAATCCTTTCAATAGTTGCAGAGCCATTTCACTAAAAACCACAATTGTGAACCTCATGGTGGTGCTAGAGGAAAAGTCAGGGGGTCACCAAAGTCATAAGGATTCATGATCTGGGCAATGAATTTCTGTAAAAAATGTCATGGCAATAGACATTTATCTCCATAGTTGAGATATTTCAGTCTGGACCCAAGTGGTGGACCAACTGACTGACAAACTTATCCATGTAGCAAGATACACTGAAGAAAGCTTGTCTGAGGCAGTTCCCTTTCAAGGGAACTTCAACGCTGCGTCAGCTGACGCTATGGGGAACGCCTCCAGCGTGACAGCCTCTGAATCTCTTGTAACAACTTAGACCAATCTTGATTGGGTCCGACGTCAACACGTGACGCACGCCGGCGGAACCGGTGGTATAAAGGGAGCCGGCTTCACTGTTGTCGTCAGTCTTCTGATCTTCAGCAAGCGCTCTGAGTCTCAAAATGGCGAGTGTGAAGCGGTTTCGGCAGTGTGTCTACCCATGCCCACGCTATATCCCGGACGGCGACACCCACGACATGTGTGCGGCCTGTTTGGGTAGAGAGCATGCACTGGCAGCCCTCGAGGGGGCTGGCTGTGTGCATTGCGAGCGTCTCCCGGTTCGGAAGCTCCGCTCTCGGCTGGCGCTTTTCGAGGAAGGCGGCCAGCTCTGCTCCCCACGCGGTAAGGGACCGGCGGTTGCTGAGGCATCCCGGCGACTTCACTCCTGGGGATCGCAGATGGACCTCGGCGATGAAGGTGAGACAGCTTCGGCTCTTTCTTTCCCTTCATCCGCGGGGTCTTTCTCCCGCTTTCGGGATCCGGAAGCCCGCACCGGGTCGGCGGCTTCTTCCGTCCCGCAGCGGGAGCCCGCTGTCCGGGACTCCGGTTCTGAGGAACTGGATGTACTCGGAGCGGATGGCGGAGACATGGGTGGCTCGTCAGCCCAGTCTCCGCAGTATGACGAGCTGCTGGAGGTGGTTTCCCGTGCGGTGGCTAGGCTCAATATCGCTTGGCCTGCGGAAGAGCAGGACGCTCGTCGCCGGAGTAAGCTCGACGAGCGTTTCCTTGTAGCCCCACCTCCTCGCCCGCGTCGGGAGTTACCGTTCTTTCCGGACCTCCATACTGAGTTATCGAAGTCCTGGTCCCGGCCGTATTCTACACGGCTTTCTGGCCCGACTGGTCGCCAGTACGCTTCGATCAGCGGGCGCAAAGAGAACGGTTACGGCACCATGCCTGGCATTGAGGAGACGCTGGCGGCGTACTTATCGCCGGAGGCCGCGTCCTCCCTGAAAACCCCGACGTTGCCTACTAAGCCATGCCGTACTACCTCGGCTTTAGTCGGCAAGGCTTACATGGCAGCAGGTCAGGCCGGTGCCTGCCTTCACACCATGGCGGTCTTGCAGGCGTACCAGGCCGATCTGCTTGACGACCTCGATGACGGGGGGCCCCTCGCATCCGAGGATGTGAAGGAGCTTCGCCGAGCGACAGATTTATCGCTCAGGGCCACGAAGGATACGGCCCGAGCTATCGGGCGCTCCATGGCCCTGCTCGTGGCGACAGAGCGCCACCTATGGCTAACTCTGTCTGGTATCAAGGAGAGGGATAAGACCTTCCTTTTGGATGCCCCGCTTTCACCCGCCGGTCTCTTCGGGGAAGCGGTGGACTCAGTGGTCGAGCGCTTCAGGGAAGCGCGCCAACAGGCTGCAGCCTTTCAGCGATTTATCCCTCGTCGAAAGAGGTCGCGGGCCGAGGCTGAGGGTGGACCACCTCAGCCTTCGACGTCTCGCAGCTCGTACATGCTGGCCCAAAAAGCGAGAGTGGCTCAGCGTGCCCCTCCCCAGCGGTCGAGGGGTTCGCTCCCGCCTGCTCGACGGGGGCCTGATCGGGAGAAGGCGGACCTGAGGGCCGTGCTTCTCGCCCGACAGTCTTCCAAAAAGAGGCCCTGACGTGAGCGTCGGGCCTCTGAGGGCGCCCCCCACATGGGTCGAGCGAAAAGATGTCTCCCCATTGGGCCCTCAGGAACTCAGCCGCTTCACCCCGCCGTCAGGGACGCTTCGGGGCGTGGCAAGTTCCGTGCAACCGCCGCCTTTAGACCTGCACGGACGTGCAGCAGTCGGGGCAGAGTTGCGTCCTCTACAGAGGCCTGTAGACGTTCATTTCCGGTTGTCTCCCGCCGCTTTGTCGCTTCGGGACGCCGTAGCTCTCACATCGCAGATAAGGGGGGCGGTCACGCATGCACATGCCGATCCTCGGGGATTTCCCGCCGCTACAGCGCTTCGGGTAACCGAGGCCGCCACTCCGGGTCTCCCAGGCACCAGCCTCGAGCGGTTGGTCCCCCTGAGGGAATTTCTGCCTGCTTGGGAAGCATTGCCCGGCGTGTCGCACTGGGTTTTGCGCACCGTCCGACAAGGCTACACGCTTCAGTTTCGGTCTCGACCCCCCGGATTCCGAGGAATCCTGGAGACCAGGGTCAACCAAGTACAAGCACAAGTGATGGAGCAAGAAATTCACTCCCTCCTGTACAAAGGGGCCATAGAACAGATCCCCGACAGCGAGATGTTTTCCGGGTTCTACAGCCGGTACTTTATAGTCCCGAAGAGAGACGGTGGTCTGCGCCCCATTTTAGATCTTCGTCGCCTGAACCGGCCTCTGAGGAGGCTCCGGTTCCGGATGTTAACGATCCCTATGATTGTGTGTCAAATTCAGTCCGAGGACTGGTTTGTCACAATCGATCTGAAGGACGCATACTTCCATGTCTCTGTCATTCCGGGACACCGGAAGTTCCTGCGGTTCGCTTTCGGGGGCAAAGCTTACCAATATCGGGTGCTTCCTTTCGGCCTAGCACTCTCCCCCCGCACCTTTACAAAATGCATGGATTCCGCCCTGGCTCCTCTCAGACTCCAGGGGATCCGCATCCTCAATTACTTGGACGACTGGTTGATTCTAGCCCAGTCTCGTCTACTCGCGGTACAGCATCGAGATGTTGTACTTGCGCACTTGAGGTGCTTGGGGTTGAGGCTCAACACGAGCAAGAGCACGCTCACTCCAACACAAAGGATCACGTTCCTAGGAGTAGTGTGGGACTCAGTCACGTTGCGGGCACAATTGTCTCCCGCACGTGTCGAGTCGATCCTGACTATGGTACTCAGGGTGCAGCTAGGCCGACATCTCACTGCAAATCAGTTTCAGAGACTGTTGGGCCTCATGGCTGCGGCATCCACCGTGATTCCGCTTGGATTGCTGCGCATGAGGCAACTGCAGTGGTGGCTCAGGGACGCCGGTTTTTCCCCGAGGGGCAATCCTTTTCGCCTGATCAAGGTTACGCCCAGATGCATGCGTGCCTTAGACAGGTGGAGACAACGGACGTTCCTGACCCAAGGCCCAGTGCTGGGCATGGTGTACCACCGTCGCACACTATCGACGGACGCCTCCAGCACCGGATGGGGCGCGGTTCTGGAAGGCCGCACAGCCCGAGGTCTGTGGCTAACCCCGCATCTAGGGCACATAAATTGCCTGGAGATGCGAGCGGTCTTGTTGGCCTTACGGCACTTTTTGCCAGACCTCAGGAACCACCACGTGCTTGTCCGTTCCGACAACATGGCGGTGGTTTCCTACATAAATCGTCAAGGCGGTCTGGGGTCGCGCCCTCTTTGCAGACTGGCGCACCAGATCCTCTTGTGGTCCCAGAGAAGGTTGCTCTCTCTCAGAGCACTCTTCATACCTGGGTACCTCAACGTGGGAGCAGACATCCTGTCGAGGCAGGGGCCGAGGCCCGGGGAATGGAGACTGCACCCCGAGACGGTGCAGATGATATGGAGGCGATTCGGCAGAGCACAAGTGGACCTGTTCGCGTCCCCGGACAACGCTCACTGCCCCCTCTGGTTCTCCCTTGTATATCCAGCGCCCCTGGGGCTGGATGCCATGGCACAGCCATGGCCGAGGCTGCGGCTGTATGCTTTTCCCCCGATTGCTCTGCTCCCGGGGGTTCTAGAGAAAGTTCGCCGAACGAGGGCCCAGCTGCTGCTCGTGGCCCCGTTCTGGCCCGCCAGAATCTGGTTTTCGGGCCTGGTAGCCCTCCTGGATGGCCCCCCATGGGAGATTCCCGTCAGGAGGGACCTGCTATCGCAGGGCCGAGGCGAAATCTTTCATCCCCACCCGGGGAAGTTGAAGCTGTGGGTTTGGCCCCTGAGGGGGACCACCTCCGAGCTGCTGGTCTCTCTACCGAGGTAGTGGAAACCATTTTACACTCTAGAGCCCCCTCCACGAGGAAACTGTATGCGGGCAAGTGGAAAGTTTTCACTAAATGGTGCCTGGAGCGCCATCTTGACCCAGTTCACTGCCCGATGGCTTCAGTACTGGAGTTCCTCCAAAGCCGGTTTTCGGCTGGACTCTCCCCCGCTACACTTAAGGTGTATGTGGCTGCGATTGCAGCATTCCACAGCTTGGTGGATGGCTGCTCGCTGGGGAAACACCGCTTTGTTACCAGTTTCCTTCGTGGCACCTTGAGGATGAGGCCTCCGGTTCGAGTCAGAGTCCCTCCGTGGGATCTGACTGTGGTGCTGGATGGGTTGACCACAGCACCGTTCGAGCCATTGGACAATGCATCGGACAGGTGTCTGGCCTTAAAAATGGTATTTTTGCTGGCCATGACCTCTCTTAAAAGAGTTGGAGATCTACAGTCCCTGTCGGTGGCTCCTGCTAACCTGGAGATCGTTCCAGGCGCGGTTAGAGCCATCCTGCATCCTAGGCCGGGATATGTACCTAAAGTACCCACTGAGGTGGCCCGGCCGGTTGTCCTGCAGGCGTTCCATCCTCCAGTATCGGCGGAACAGGAAGGTGAAAGGCTGCAACTGCTTTGTCCAGTCAGAGCCCTGGAAGTTTATGTCCGGAGGACATCCCAGTGGCGTAAATCGGACCAATTGCTGGTATGCTTCGGGCCCCCTCGTAAGGGCTGCCCGGCTACCAAGAGCACTATTAGCAGGTGGATAGTTGAGGCTATCATTTCGGCGTACGAGGTGCGCGGTTTGCCTTCACCTCTGTCGATCAAGGCTCACTCCACACGGAGTATGGCGTCCTCCAGAGCTTGGTGGTCGGGAACCCCCCTCTCCGATATATGCGATGCTGCGGGATGGTCCTCACCTCACACCTTTGTGAGATTTTATAGCCTAGACCGCCTACACAATCCGGGGTCTGTGGCTCTCTTGTCTTGAAGTGTGCCCTGATGGCTTCACACTCGCGGCAGGCATCCCTTCAGCATGGCGGAGTTGGTACTGCGTTCCCCATAGCGTCAGCTGACGCAGCGTTGAAGTTCCCTTGAAAGGGAACGTACCAGGTTACGTAGGTAACCATGGTTCCCTGATAGGGAACGAGACGCTGCGTCTCGCTGCCATACTTCCGGCATGCCTGTGAGCGGCTTGCTTCAGTCGATCAGAAGGCTGACGACAACAGTGAAGCCGGCTCCCTTTATACCTCCGGTTCCGCCGGCGTGCGTCACGTGTTGACGTCGGACCCAATCAAGATTGGTCTAAGTTGTTACAAGAGATTCAGAGGCTGTCACGCTGGAGGCGTTCCCCATAGCGTCAGCTGACGCAGCGTCTCGTTCCCTATCAGGGAACCATGGTTACCTACGTAACCTGGTACGTTTTCTCTACAAGGAGCCAGAAGACGCAAAGTAGAAGTTTAAAATATGATATACACTCATCACTTTTCCCAAAATCAAGCTTTTCCCCTGTAGGAGGAGAAGATCAGATCACACAGCTCCTGTGTAGCATCAGTCACTACTTGGACATAAGAGGTTAGATGGTCCATGCGGTTGAAGGCGCAGAAGGCATACATACATCTGCCAGTCCTTTCTTCCGCTCTGAGTGCCCCTGGAACATGCAAAACAAAAGTAACATCATGATGTTAAATTAAGCGGTTAAATAACGACGACAAGCAACATGCATAACATGTAACTCTCTTTCCGATCCAGAACATTTCTCCGGGAAATTGCTGAAAAGCCTGCTCTGTTTACACGGTCAACACACCAGTGTCCTTTGCCTCAGAGAACATCCTGTGCTAATTCCAGATCATGAGACAGACCTAATGGTCTCTACTTCTTTGTTATTATTATTAGTAATTATTATCTTATATATTTTAAATATTTTCCAATTGCTTTCTCAGCTGATAAGACACTGGCTGATCTAGTTCTAGTTCTTCTGGAGCTCAGGCTACAGTACAAACAATCACAACCGCATCACGATTTGGCAAACAGGAAAACGGGCCCAAAAGGACCCAAATGCAGAAAGAGATGGTAGGATGAGTGGAGATTTATTGTCTCTTGGTAAACAAGCAGCAAACAGGTTACAAGCAAGTAAGCAGATAGGCATGCAGGTTGGCAGGTTTAAACCAAACTTACAGGCAGACAGAACCAACACAGCAATAATGATGGCAAATAAACAATTGAAGTGAACAGGTATATTTAGGGAGCGCTAAGGAGGAAATTGAGTGCAGGTGAGGAATGGAATTACTCACTGCAGTCTGATGAGGGAAAATTAAACCAGGTGTAAGTGATGGAGCAATCAGGGGTTATTGCAGGGCACTTGAGAATGAATGGCAGGAAACAAACATACAACACACATGAGGGAAGAGACAAATTACAAAACACACAAATCAACCCAAAACCACAACAGAAACTCCACATAACACAGAAAATAACTGAAAGCTCCCAAAACCGTGACACAACCGCAACAGATGCTGCGTCAGGTTTTCAAAGATGCCATTCATGGTATATCCTAAATGAATATTTTGCCTTTTTGAGATGATAAAGGGGAAATAGTTTGAAACAATTAAAGCACATTTAAACAAATACAAATATAGCCAAAACAAAATTCATCTCACAGTATTAAATGCTCTGTTGAATCAATTGTACTATGTGTTGTGTTGTTAATACCTCAATCTGTGTGTGCGCCTCCCCTGCAGATGCAGTCGTTGCGTGCCCTTTGTGCTCCTCCAGGTTCTCACGGTCCAGACACACACAGCAGCTGTCCACCAGACAGAAGCGGTCGAGAGGAAGTTGATGAACCTCATAAGTTCCGACAGTCTATGTCGTGGTCTGATTTTACTCCAGAAAAGCTGGGTTTATTTCATGGTGATAAGATTTGTCATGGGTTCTATCACCAAGAGGCTAACTAATTAATAAAAACACTAGTATAGCATGTGGATACCTTAGTGCTGCTAAAGGACCTGCGAGAGTCTGACAGTGTTTCCTTCTGATAACAATGTTGTGGAATAATATGGTATGGCATGGAGCTTCCAGACAGCACTTCTCTCCAGCACAACTTTGACTTCATGTCATGTAGTACAGAGAAAAGAATGAATGCTTGTCTTTTGTGTATGTAAGCAGCACTTGAGGATTATCACAATGGCTGAAGATGACAAATGTTTTCCACTTTCTGTTAACATCTTTCTCAAACAGACACACACCCCAAAGTCTTGGCAGAAGCTTAAAAGGATATCTTTTTAAAACAGGTAACAACTAAGAGTGGATTTTCACTGACGTGTAAAAACTGTATAATGAAAAATGATGCAAACAGTCCATATTAGTTACACTATGCATAAGTAGTAGTACACAAATGACAGTCATTTACTTTATAAAGGGGATTTAGAAATACTAAGGCCAAATTCTCACAGCAGAATCCCACCCATCTCAATTTTTAAACTAGCTACCAACCAAACTGTACACACAATTCAAGTACTTAAAAAAACAAAACAAATTCATTGTTCAGTAACATTCTTATCTTCCGACATTATGCTCTAAATGTTGTTTCAAAGCCTTCTGTACATGTCTTTACATGTATGCGATTCTGGTGGCAATTACTAAATCCACTTTAAATTCACATTTTTGCTCAAGAAGAGTAGGCAACAAACAAATATGAAATATATTAACTTTAAGAAATATCAGAAATCAGCCCTAAAAAAAAAAAAAAAAAGAAATCCAGTGTGTAATCTTAATGTTATTAAACCCCCACAAATTCCCAGATACACTGTGGGACCAAGGGCATAACCTCAGTGTCCTCAATGTTAGCTACGGCCCTAAGTAGAGTAGAGTGCAAGAAGGAGAGCAAAGTATTATACATCAGTTAAGTCATTTACATTAGTATTTTTTATTTAAAATCCACCTAAAATGTTAACAATTTGAGATAGTAAACCTCAACATATGTTAGTGTGCAGATGTACATTATGTAGAGATACAAAGGTAGAAGGACATGAGTGATATACAAAAGGTTTATAAATCTCCTAGTATATGGACTGAACATGCAAAATATAGAACTACAACATGATTTTTCGCATAGTTTACAATACTACAGTAAATTAGAAAAGTAATCTCAACGAACAATTGGCCTGCATTGCCAGGGAGCCACACTTGGACTGACATGGCTTGCTGTATGTAAACATGTACAGAGATATGAGTAAAGGAAAGAGTTGAGTGGCTTTGGGTGAAGATTTTACTCAGAATGTTGTAATGGAAAACAGTTCATAATAAAGTCATGTCAAAGGTAGTTATGACAAAATGTACTTTTAAGCAAATGCACAGGCACAAGCAATGCAGGCACATGAGGTGGTAGGATTTACCCCACAGGGGCAAACACGTTCAGGGGACACAGACCCCACAATCAACTCTCTGTTAACTATGCAACTTGACATGCAGCGACACTGCACAGCACTGCACTCTGATAATTCTCTTTCACTTTGTTAAACCATGCAGTGCAGGGGACTTTGTGCAGGGGACACTGTAAAATGATCTTTTTAAGAATTTATCTCACACTCGTCACTTGTTGCTTGACATATTCAACTTGACAGTGTCCTTTCTGCTTTGTTACCACCGAGGTATCATTATGTCATCCCTGTCCATAAGTGACATTTCACTCCACAATGCTCCACTGACCTTTAAGGCTGGATGAGCACACAGCGGGGTGGACCGTCTAAACAACTTTTATTATCTGCAGGACAGAATGAAGACAAGAGACAAAACGGTGTTTGTAACTGATGAGGATTTGTGCTGGATTACAGAGACAACGTAACAATATGTCCAAGTACTTCCTTACTACACTGTACAACTCAAAATATCACTCACAGTTCTGTGTCCTCAATACAGTCCGGGTCCTCTATGGCCTCCAGCCGTCTCTTACAGGCATCCAAGATTTTCTTTCTTGGTCCTAAGGGGATATGGATACTCTTAAGGTCACGGTCAGAGCAAAGCAACAGTGCTTCAAGGTCGATCTTCTCCCTCTTGAATATGGAGAAAAACTCGCTCATGCTCTGTGTGGCGAGAAAGACCTCCAATGGGCTCGTGTCAGGCTCATCATCATCATCCAGCCCCAATTCAACTTCTTCCCAGGGCAGCTCCTCCATGTTTCTCTCCTGCAGGCTGCGTGCACTGCCGATGCTGTCTTCATCGACACTCGGGTACTGTTGTAGCCGACTGCGTAAACGCACATTATTGCCTGACCGGTCCACACTGGGGTCATCCCGACCACCAAGGTCAAACATCCCCCCAGTCACATAGTTCCTCCTAAAGACCATGGTGCCCAGACCAGGCCGGTTGAACAAGGAATCATGTCCTGAGTCAGTGCTGATCTCAGAATAGTCCACATCGGACCTGTGGAGGTCCGGCTCGCTCATGGCACGTGAAATGGCGTCGTAATTGTCTCTGGAGAACATGTCACGAATGTTGCGGCGGTCACGATCCTTCGGGTTGATGGAAGTCCCCTGTTTGACAAACATGACATCGTTGCCCAGCTGAAGTCCAGAGAGGGAGCGCACACTCTTCCTCCCATCCTCGTAGATTTTAAAGGTTCCCTCTCCTTGTTTCCTCTTCTCTAGCTTTTTCTGAATCTTTGTCTTTCCTCGGTTTGTGGCATGAAGAGTAGCCTAATAGGACATGAAAAATACAGCAATTAGGCCGAGTCACAAATGAAAGGATTCGATTTTCCAAACATTACTAGCGACCAACGTTAACAAGATAGATTCATATTTGATACTTTAAGTAACCACTGGTTTCAGGTCATGTCAGTGCTATATAGCCATGCTAGCAGGCTAGGTATAACAGTATCGGTCTGAAAGTCCATCCACCGTGTGGTCCAGACTGAAATATCTTTCATAACTACTGCATGGACTGCATAGACATTCATGGTCCCCAGATGATGAATCCTACTGGCTTTGGTGATCCTTGACATTTTCCTCTAGCACCACCATGAGGTTGACATTCTTGGTTTTTAGTTACATATCTTGACAACTACTAGATGGGTTGCCATGGAATTTTGTGGGCCTACAGACATTCATGGTCCTCAGGTGATGTGGTTTGGGCTTTTTGATAGGAACAGCTGAAGAGACACTAAAATGTGTGTAAGAGAGAGAGGATGACATGCAGCAAAGGGCCGCAGAGTGGATTTGAACGCGGATCGCTGTGGTAAGAACTTGTGTATGGGTCACCCTCTTTACCAGGTGAACTACCAGGGAGGCCCCAGGTGATGAATTCTAATAACTTTAGTAGTCACTTTTCCTTTAACACCTTTTAATGCTTTGGTTTATGACCCAATACTTGCAGAACTAGCATTACTTCAAGCCTCAGTGGTGATTTTTGTTTAGTGCTAATTAGCAGATGTTAGCATGCTGCTAAACTAGGATGGAGAAGATGGTAAAAAAATTCAACCCGTTAAACATCAGCTTTTTAGCATTGTCACTGTGCCATTTTAGAATTTAGCTTAATCTTAAGTTATACATTTCAGAGGAGAGATATGAAAATTATTTCTAGTTGGCAAACTGAAATATGCAACCATGTAAAAATGCAAACCAAACAAACTTGGTCCTATAAGAACAGACAAATGAAAACTCCTGACCTGAGAATATGGCACACTGACGGTGTTTGCATTTAAGTTGCGCAGCTTGTGGCTAAGAGAGCTGCTGGTGTAACTGGAAAAGCTCATGATGTCTGACGCAGAAGCCTCAGAAGCATCCTTATGGAACTTCCTCTCCATGCGTTTGTGGTGTTTCTTCTGCATCTTCACGCACTCTTTGATTCTCCGCTCAGCCTCGCGAAACGCCCGGTCCTTCAGCTTGTTGACCATCTTGGGGTTGAGGGCTGTCTGCTTGGCAGCGATGGAATCCAGGTAGCGGACGCAATCCATGTGATTCTTTGTGGCAGCCATGTCCAACGGCGTGTGGTAGTCGTTGTCCAGGCACCATATGTTGGCACCGAAAGACACCAGGAAGAAAAGGCAGTTGTGGTGACCATTGGCAGCTGCCAGGTGGAGCGGCGTGTTCCCCCATATGTCACACTTGTCAGGGTTTCCTCTGTGGGCCATAATAGAGTTAGATACAACCTTTTGACTCAGAAAACTTGTATCAGATTTACAAAATAAATATTTTCATTTCCTTTTTAAGGTTTTGGGTTTATGTTCAGTTATTTCCCATCTTATTTTGAAACATTCTCCTCTTCTCATGTGTCCTGTGGTTTTGTGGCCTGCCCTTTGAGTGTTTTCACCTGTGTTGATTTAGTTCACCTATGTCTCGTTTTCTCCCCTACCTGATGGTATTTAGTCTGTGTGTTTTCCCTGTTACTTTGTCAGTTCGTTAAACAGTTCGTTGCTGTGTTGGTTCTGTCTGCCTGGCTGTTCTGGATTTATGACTGCCTACTGCCTGTTTGCTAACCTGTTATCTGCATACCTGCCAGTTAAAATGCAAACTGGATAAAGAAATCTCATTTATGTTGGGTTCTTATAAAGAAGAAAATTAAAAGCAGGTGGTAAAGTTTTTGTCTCCCCTTTAAGATTATTATTCAATTTCATAATCTTTTTAAAAAAAACACTAAATTGGAGAAAGAAAACAAAATCATCTTTGCCTGTAAGTCAGCAAATAAAGATCACCCATCATCATCCTGCCACCTCTGTCTGCGCTTGGGTCCTTCTTACTTGTTTCCTGTTTGCCAACATAAACTCTGACATTCTTCTTCAGACTATTACAAAAGTTATGGATACAGGTGGCCTCCTTGGTCTTCTGTTTAGATGACTCACTCATGAGTAAGCATGTGATTTTTGATTATATTTTCAGCACTGACCTGCCATCTGTGTTAATGGGGCCTTATTTAATAATTTATAGTCTAAACACCACATTGCTCTTTCAGAAAACCAACCATAGATCTTCTGTAGGCAGCACGTTTTTTAATGGCTTTGACAATTTAGCAAATAGGATGGATTGATTAAAATGATCTTTCAAAAGGAATTTACCATCATGGAGGGGCCATAACTAGAAATATAAGCAAGCATTTACCCTCGGTTGGCAGTCCACGACCTTAGGGTTACCTCTACGTGTGCTGCACTGTTGCTGTTGGCCTGTAATATGACCACAGGCTTGCCAGCACAACTGCTACACTACCTGTATCCAGTTTCAGGGGAGGCCGAATAGGTTGCGCTTGACTCAAAAAGCACAACTGTGCATGGCTGGTGATGTCACACTGAATTCCTCAAGTCAAAACCTACAGCAGGACACACGTGTATGGAGCATTCTTACTTTTATTTCCCATCATAAAAGCCTGATATGTAAATCTATGAAAACACATTTGTTTGCTCATTAATAATTTAGTATTTCGTTTAGCATCTTACTGATCGATAATGTTCAAAGGAAAACAGGATTTATTCATAATATACAGCTTTTTTGTGGCTACCACAACTAAATATTGGGAATAAAATTTTAACTTTCTGCATATATTTTCAGTTTAGTCCTCTGATGGGTGGTCACACCACCTGAACCTACATTTTTACTGAACTGTCTTGCCCCTGTCTTCCAATGTAGCCTAGCCACGTTGAATATTTGCTGACTGCTGAATATTTGATACAATGGATGTGAAGGTACTGTCGATGTGCAAATGTATTATTGATGGATTGCGTTGTAAGGTTTCACAGGGAATGTGTGTCAGATCTGCCAGTCCCAACCTGGGCAGCGATTAGTAAAGTCCAACTCTGATTTCAGCCCCCCTGTTCTTCTTGTGTGGACAGGATTGGGTTTAAACGGTTACAAAGAAAAAACGCCGTTATGTGATCAAGGGTTGCTTGAGTTCATATGCTGGGGAATGGTTGTCATCAGTGTGCATAATGAACAGTATGTGGCAAACAGCCCAGAGAGCGACAATAAAACAGTGATCAAACAAAGGAATTACACTGTTCACCTGGCCCTGATATAAATTTGTCAAAAGATAAACAGCAATTATCTGTTCAATTTTTATTTTGAGATGAAATATTTATCACCTTCAGATTATACAATGTGCTTGTTGTAGGTAGAACCCATTTAACATGAAAGATTTATGTGTCATAATTTATGGCTGTCCTAGTAAAATGCTGACCGCAGCTGTGACAGGTCTGCCCACTTATCCCTCCCCTACTCTTTATCACATTATGAGCTATTTGAGTCTAAATATAGCACTGCCTGGCATCTTTTCCATAAAATTGTCAAGCAGGATTAAACTTCTCTTCATTATATCCCCGGGTCTCATGAGTTTGGTGCCTCTGTGAAGCATTATGGCAGCTATTAATGTTTAATTTTAGTACCTCATGTCAATCAAAGGTTTATGTTTTTGGCTATCAATAGAGGAATACTATGTCCTTGCCAGCTGAATGCCTCCAGAGCCTTGTTTACACTTATTTGGTGGGAAATAGAGAATTTAGTATTTTCATGTAGCAACAAAGCAAGGAAGACCTCCCTCCAGGCAAAATAAAAGTCCTCAACTTTTCCTCAATTCTGATATTTTGCATTCAATATACTAAACTCTGATGAATGATGCTGTCTCACTTAGTCACAGTAAGTCTCTCAATAATTTACTCAATTAAGCAGATTCATAATGGGCCCATTTTTCTGGCTGACAAGCAAACTAGGTCGGTCAGAAAAGATGAGGAATTTGCTGTTGTGCGTTTCCCCATCCCAAATTTCCAAGCATACTGATCACATTTGCTCACTTTGCTAAAGTAAGCCCTCCTAAATTATGTTATCTACTGTTAATTTGGTAAATAATTTTTCTTTTCCTGTTATGACGAAATTGGTAATTATGTAACGATAGGCTATAGAGCCTCTCCATCAAAACAAAGTAATGAACTGCTCCCTTTTACGTAACAGTTCATGATTTAGGAATGAGTCATCATTTGTACAGTATGTCTTTAAAATCTTATGGTCTTTATGGGCCAACATAGATGTTCTAGTTGTTATACAGTACATACTGCCATTGAATGCAGGACTGCAGAGCATTTAATGAACTGTACTGTACCGTAGTAATGTCTCTATGACTCATCCCATGTATAGGTGCTTTCAGGAGAAGTGCCCCTGCGATCAGTTGACCATGAACAGTGTCATCATGTTAAATGGCATGGAGTTGATTAATTTAACACAGTCAATAGTCCTATGTGGCTTTGAAAATGACATAATAACGGCATGTGGCTTTCAGATGATGATCATAAAGTTATGAAAATATTTAGTGAATGTTAAATTAATCAACCTGAAAAAATGCAACTATGAAATTAGCTCACAAAACTTTGTTTTAATTATATGATACAAAAAAACCTGTCCCTAAAAAGTTGGCCTGCTAACATCATGCGGGTTTACTGTTGTGATGCTACTGCAGAAATATTTTTAATTTTAGTTACTTGCCTGTCCATGATGGGGATTTTTCAGACCTGCCAAGCAGGTTATTTGGGTAAAGGTGCTCTGCTTATGCAAGAGCAAAACCTGAGATTATTGTGTTGGTAGTAGACTATGACAGGTCTCCTCCTCTCCCCTAGGTATGTTCAAATGCTCAAATAATTGCTGCACCCTGTCAAAGGTGACCATTGTTAGTGGTGTATTGTTACTTTAGTAGCTAGACTTTGTTCAACTGCAAAAACTATTAAAAACTAAAAATATTATTTAATTTTATTATCTGACAATCAAACATTGAAATAAGGTCATTTTGGGTAATTGTTTGGCTTATGCTGCCTAATGTCACACTGGATGTTGGAATACGAAGGGACAATAGGAAAATGGTTCACTTTTTCTCTACAAATGTTTTTATTACCCGATACGAATGACTGATGTACATATGAGTGACATTTGTGACCGCTAATGCAGTTGTTGACACTCGCCCGAATAAGTCATATCACTACAAATGCTTTCTACCCACCCCCTCGCCACGATCAGCCGCAGAGCATCCAGGTTGCCGTGATAAGCAGCCCATAACGTCGGTGTCATGCCATCTTCATCAGGCGCGTTGAGATCCTTCCGAGTCGCCTCCTTCAGCAGGTCCAGGTAGCCGTCCCGGGCCGCCTTGTGGTACCTGTCATTCATGGTGCGGAATTAATCCACCCTGCTCGACTCCATTCCCTTTCATTAACACCACCACCATCATCGTCGTCGCCATGCGGGGGTGTAGTGGAAGCAGACCGCCCCAATTGCCAATTTGTCCCGCAGTTCGCCCTCGGCCAGCCAGTCACCCAGCGCGCGTCGGTGGTATCCAGCGACGCCACGGTGCGCGTCGTGTGGGTAACAGTGCTCCCGGTGGCCGAGGTGGTCCAAAACAGAATGGCGACCCTTCTCTGTTCTGCAAACAACAAATCCCCCTAGAATAAACACACTGCAAGTCCCCGTACCCCATACTGAATGTAGCCAACTGATCAGGTTCGTTTATTCGTATTGCATTCCCATTGGGACTTAAGGGCTGTGTGAATTTGAATTTACTGGACATTATCTCCCGCCTGATGTGTCGCGCTCAGTAATCCCTTCAAAAATACATGATCCTTTGGTATGTTGATATACACTCAGGTGCAGAGAAAAACAAGATTTGTATCTCACTTCACTACTGATGGGTAGATTTGCTGCTCTACATGGAGCAAGCAAATGTATTTGGGATATTCAGTCAACAGGCTTTTTTCCCCAAGCACTTCAATTAGCATGACCTGGTAGAAATATATGCTACTGTATACATACAGTATGTGTATACATAGATGTATGTGAGAGGGCCAGAATGTATTATGGCTTGTATGGCCCCTCATTATGTTCAGGAACTGAAAGTATAGACATTTGAGAAAGTATGTCTCATTGTGAAGGCAATGGTTTCATTATCATTCCTCTTGAAAAAAGTCATTGTTCTGACTTTAATGGAGACAAAGATGGGTTTCATGAGTGCCATGGAGTGTTGGAATACCTCTGCTCTCAGCTCCACCCTAATAAAAAGGGTAGATTAGCATATGTACTCATGTAAATAGCTGCACAAGCAACTCAGAGACTGAAGTTCTGAGACACACTATCCAATTGAAACATCCATCACAATAAGCAACAGATAGTGGCCAGGCTTTTCATGTACTGCATGTCGGTTATTTTTCAGAGACCAGATACAGACGCAAATCTCTTCATAGTCATGAAAAGCAGCAAAGAACTGAAAGTAATCCCTCAAGCACTGAATCAAAAAGAGTTGAGTAATGCATGGTACGCCTTTTTAAAGAAGTTAGATAATATTTATGGTGAGGTGTAGTCCGCTGCAGCAAAACAAATGGTTGGACAGGTCAAATACAACATGACCAATAGATCCTCTGAAGTATTTCTAAACACAAAAAATATCACGAAAACAGGGTTTTGATAATTAATGTCACTTTTTCCTCACTTAAACATCTATTTTGTGCATGCTGTTAAAAGTTAGACTGGAATTCATTGTGTATTGTATAATTTCAAAAATAACCACTGTTTATCAAAAAAGGAACCGGTTTCTTGTATTTTGTGAGAAAAGGTTTTTCCTAGAAACATCTTTTGAACTTAACATGAATATTTTGTGCAAAACACACTGTGTTTGGTAATAATATGGTGTTGTTCATAACAGATTTATTGACATTTATGACTCTGCACAGTAAACCACTGTGTTTTTTAAGGCATATAAAAGCCGTGACAGCTCAGTGCTTCTCAGGATCACACTACATCAGGTAGGCTTACAGGTATCTTGAAATCTTTTCTTCTTTTTTTAGAAGGTCACTACTTTGTCAAACTGTCATAAGAGCTCCTTTTCAGTAATCGACAAGAGCTGTTTTGACATTATTATGTGGCTGTTTCTCCCGTCCTGATTTTATCAGAGATGGAGAGAGATAGTGCAGATGACTTCCCTCATGAAAATAGCACAGCTAATCCAGAAAACCTGTTTGTGGGTTTTCACTCAATACAGCACTGTTTACGCGCATGGCTTGCCAAAACTGAAGCCAGAAGAGGAGGAAATTAAATCCCATTTTTGATTTGAAACTGTTCTCTGTGTAGCACTAACAGGGAAATGATTATTCTGATTTTGAGTCCATGGAAGGGTTGAACATGGGCGGGATCTGTCTTTAAAGGGAATTTTGGGTGTAGCTGGTAAACCTGTAATGTCTCATATGGAACGAGGTGCAGCACACAACTCATTTCGAATTGATCTTAGCGAGAAGAACCATGTGTTTGAACACTGGCTGTCCGTGCAACTGTTTAACCGATGGCAATCCCTGTGAACCATGCAGGATGACGGCTAAAGACAGGGAAACAGAGGAGGGCCACCTCTCCATCAACATCAATGCTCCGGGTCAAGCAGGGAGCACATGTGAACCCGACCTGAACGCTTCTTCCAGCAGAGTCGTGAGGGAGCAGGGTCAAAACTGGGGATGGATGCTGTCTGGGATCATTTGTGTAAACATTTTAATCCTGGGCTGTGCCTTGGTCAGCGGCAGTACCTACAACAATGTAGAAATCAGCACTCCTGACCTGCAGGTTTTCCTCATCATCCTCCTTCTCTTCACCACCATCTGGATGCTTTACTATGTCATCTACATGGCCAGGAAAGAAAACGCTGTTGTTTACAAGGATGGCCATGCTGGACCTGTATGGCTCAGGGGTGAGTAAATATTGCACTTGCTTTAGAATGCTTTAGTATTTTATTTACAGAGCAGTTTTATGATTGTTCCCCTGTTCTCCATGTTCTTGATCCTTCAGGAGGACTTGTGCTATTTGGACTGCTCAGTATTATCATGGACATTTTCAAGATAGCCAGCTATGTGGGATACCTCCACTGCGATTCTGCTGTTAAAGTTGTATTCCCAGTGGTTCAGCTTGTTTTCATACTTGTGCAGGTAAAAATGCCTAAAAATGCCAATTACAAAGAAATTAGAAACGTTATCATTGCTAAATATTAATATCATTGTGCACTCAATTTGCAGACATACCTTTTATGGATCCATGCCAAGGACTGTGTGCAGCTACAAAAAAACAGTACACGGTATGTGATTAATGGACCACCCCCCCAATCACTCACTGTCTTTTTAAACATACTATCGCTGAGGGTATCTATTTTGATACTTAAATTGGCCAAAATCTAGTGTCTTCATTTTCAGTCCTTGAAAAGGTACAATTAATATAGTAGTGCTTATTAAAATTTCCCAGAGCCCATGTTGATGTGTTTTAACAAAAAAACAGTTATTAATGTTACTATCATAGAGAACTAAAAAAAAACCCAGCACATTTTCACATTATATTTAATATATTAAAAGCTGGAAGCAGTAATTTTCAGTAATTTTTGCTTAAAAAGACTTAAACCATTAACCTATTATCATTGTTTCTGTTTTATTTCCTGTCAAGCAAATAATCAATTGATCAACTAATTGTTTTATGTCTAAACTGTAATACACCAGTTTTTATTTGAAAACCAACACAAATTAAAACCAGCAAGACTATAATTACTGATTTAATTAATAATTATTTAAATAATTATTTAAACTGTTGCGCTCATTATTTCCTTTTGCTCCCCTCTTGTCTTTTTATTTAGCTGTGGGCTGATGCTCACCCTTTCCACAAATCTAGTTATGTGGATGACTGCGGTCACTGAGGAGTCCCTTCACCAAACAACTGTTCCTGACTATCCGAGCAACATCACTAAATTCTCTGGACGAAGCATGTACATGAACAAAGGTAATTATAGCAAATAAAGCAATCAAAGTAGACATAGCAATCAATAAAATACCACAACATAACACTTCTCTCCACCTGTGCCCTTTCATGTCGTACAGTGGGTTATGGAGACAATATATGCAAATGCAGCCACACTTCATGTAGCATCTTCAAGGTGGCCTACTACTACTTGTACCCCTTCAACATCGAGTACAGTCTCTTTGCCTCTGCCATGGCCTACGTCTTGTGGAAAAATGTCGGTAGAGTAGTAGACGAACACAGCCACCACCACATCAAATTCCGTCTGAAGGACGTGTTTCTTGGTCCTGTGGCAGGAATTCTCTTAGTGGTGGCAGGTCTGGCAACCTTCATCGTATATGAGATGGAAATGCAAAAAGACAATAATAATGATGACGAGAAAGACAACGCAGTGATGATGCACTTGGTCATGAATATAGTGATAGTGACCCTGATGTCTGTCTCCACTGTGGTCGGCTGTGCCATCTACAAGGTGGACCACAGGGAGCACGTATCGGAGAAAAACCCCACTCGCAGCCTGGATGTGGGGCTGCTGGTGGGGGCCTCACTGGGACAGTTCGTCATCAGCTATTTCACTATCATAGCCATGGTTGCAACTGGAGCCAAAGGCCATCTGAACAGGCTCAACCTGGTCTGGGGTATCCTGATGGTGATCCAACTCGGCCTGCAGAACATTTTCATCATCGAAGGTCTTCATCGGGAGCCCTTCCACGAAGTTCACCCGATCACTGTGGTTGCAAATCCGTATGTGCTGCAGCCAAGCAAAGATCTGAACAGCCTTGGAGGATCAGACATGGACAAGTCCAGCCCAGTACTCACAGGACACAGCCTACAAGGCCACATGGCCGAGCACAAACCCAAACTGTTGTGGAAGAGACGGGTGTTGAAGGAGGTCTGTGTGTTTCTGCTGCTGGGCAACGTCATAGTGAGTATCCCTCACACTCTCAAATTCACTGTTTTAAATTTCACCAAATACTCAAAGCTGTTCTCTTGTTTCTTTCTTTGACAGCTGTGGATCATGCCGGCATTCGGTGCTCGTCCGCAGTTTGACCACCCCACTGAAACTGAATTCTACAAATTCAACATGTGGGCCTCTATTGTGAATGTTGGCCTTCCTTTTGGCATCTTTTATCGCATGCATTCAGCCGCCAGTCTGTTTGAGGTTTTTCTGACCTCATAATGCTGCAGGAGCATACACTGTGTACGCCAAGTGTTTTGTTATTATAAAGCTGTTTTGTATAAATTGTAGCTTGTTTTGATGATTCTTAGTTCTTTCTCTATAACTTTGTGATGTCTCTCATTATAGCCTGTGCAAAATGCTATTTTCAGAAATTAAAAACTAATTGATTGTGAAGCTAATCTTGTACAACTGCTTTATGTGCTTCAGCCTCTGCATGCACAAAATCAAGGCAAACAATGCTCGCTGAGTAAAACAGAATGATTCATTGTCAGTCAGTCATTTTCTTCCGCTTGTTCCTGTTAGGGGTCACGGGTGACTGGAGCCTATCCCAGAGACTTTGGGCCTAAGGCGGGGTACATGATTCATTGTGTCACCAACTAATATAAATATAAGCCTACTTTTAGTAGACACAATATAGATAGTTGCAAAGAATGAAAAATTAAATCAAACAACTATTGTAACTAGAAGGTCACTCAGAGGGCTCAATAGTTCAGTCTTAATATACAATTCTGCAAGCACAACCACTAGCCTACTGTCTGAATTACAGTATATCAAACAAGCGTGCTGTGGTTGTAGCAACAACTGCGGACAAAGCGGGTGAAAATATTGCTTTTCTACTTTTTACTTGAGTATGGTCACCTTCACTTCACCTGGCTCACTGTCTGCTCTGCTGTGTGTGTGTGTGTCTGGGCGTGCAACCACGCAGAGGAGAGGGCAGACAATGTTATTATACAGATCTGCACTTGGGTCACATTTTCAGGTCGCAAAACCCGGAATTCCGGATTGATTGCATATTTCTTATACAAGCCACCTGCTTCATTTGCTTCTACAGTGATATCTGAGGTGGCTGTTATGTTTTGCCGTATGTTTAGTCCCGACACACCATTCACTTTAATTACCGCGGGTTCGCGCATGCGCGTTGAATTTGGGTTCATTTTGTGAATTAGTGAAAATTAATTCGTGTATCCGAAATCGAATCCAATGCAACCGCAGGGGGGCACAAGCCAGTGTCTTCATGTGCCAGTCCCAAGTCTGGATAAATGCAGAGGGTTGTGTCAGGAAGGGCATCCGACGTAAAACACATGCCAAACTAAAAATGCGAATCATGACAATGACTTCCATACCGGATCGGTCGGGGCCCGGGTTAACAACGACCGCCACCGGTGCTGTTGACCTACAGGGTACCGGTGGAAATTGGATTACTGTTGGTCGAAGACGAAGAAGGAGAGGAGGAAGGTGTGTTCGTAGGCAGAGAGAGAAGAGGAAAGCTAAGAATGTAGGACTGACAGTAGGGACTTTGAATGTTGGGACTATGACAGGGAAGGCTAGAGAGCTGATTGACATGATGCAGAGAAGGAAGGTGGACATACTGTGTGTCCAGGAGACCAGGTGGAAAGGTAGCAAGGCTAGAAGCTTAGGAGCAGGGTTCAAGTTGTTCTACCATGGGTCGGATAGGAAGAGAAACGGAGTAGGAGTTATCCTGAAAGAGGAGTTTGTGAGGAATGTTCTTGAGGTGAAAAGAGTGTCAGACAGGTTGATGAGCCTGAAGCTGGAAATTGAAGGGGTGATGTTCAATGTTGTGAGTGGTTATGCCCCACAGGTAGGATGTGAGTTAGAAGAGAAGGAGAAATTCTGGAGTGAGTTAGATGAAGTGATGCAGAGCATCCCCAGAGGTGAGAGAGTGGTGATTGGTGCAGATTTCAACGGGCATGTAGGTGAAGGGAACAGAGGTGATGAGAATGTGATGGGCAGGTTTGGTCTTCAGGACAGGAACGCAGAAGGACAGATGGTGGTAGACTTTGCAAAGAGGATGGAAATGGCTGTCGTGAACACTTTCTTCCAGAAGAGGCAGGAACATAGGGTGACCTATAAGAGCGGAGGGAGAAGCACTCAGGTGGACTACATCTTGTGTAGACGTTGTAATCTGAAAGAGACCAGTGACTGTAAAGTAGTGGTAGGGGAGAGTGTAGCCAGACAACACAGGATGCTAGTGTGTAAAATGACTCTGGTGGTGAGGAAGATGAAGAGGACAAAGGCAGAGCAGAGGACGAAGTGGTGGAAGTTGAAAAAGGAAGAATGTTGTTTAGCTTTCAGGGAGGAGCTGAGACAGACTCTGGGTGGTCAGGAAGTGCTCCCAGATGACTGGACCACTACAGCTAATGTGATCAGGGAGACAGGTAGGAGGGTACTCGGTGTGTCATCTGGAAAGAGGAAAGTGGACAAGGAGACTTGGTGGTGGAACCAGGAAGTTCAGGAGTGTATACAGAGAAAGAGGCTAGCAAAGAAGAAGTGGGACACTGAGAGGACTGAAGAGAGTAGACAGGAGTACAGGGAGATGCAGCGTAAGGTGAAGGTAGAGGTGGCAAAGGCCAAACAAAGAGCATATGAGGACTTGTATGCTAGGTTGGACACTAAAGAGGGAGAGGTGGATTTGTACAGGTTGGCCAGACAAAGAGATAGAGATGGGAAGGATGTGCAGCAGGTTAGGGTGATTAAAGATAAGGATGGAAATGTATTGACAGGTGCCAGGAGTGTGATGGGAAGATGGAAGGAGTACTTTGAAGAGTTGATGAATGAGGAAAATGAAAGGGAACGAAGAGTAGAAGAGGTGACTGGTGTGGAGCAGGAAGTGGCAAAGATTAGCAAGAGTGAAGTGAGGAGGACGTTGAAGAGGATGAAGAGTGGAAAGGCAGTTGGTCCTGATGACATACCTGTGGAGGTATGGAAGTGTCTAGGAGAGGTGGCAGTTGAGTTTCTGACTAGCTTGTTTAACAAGATCTTGGAGAGTGAGAGGATGCCCGAGGAATGGAGGAGAAGTGTACTGGTGCCAATTTTCAAGAACAAGGGAGATGTGCAGAGCTGTGGCAACTACAGAGGAATAAAGCTGATGAGTCATACAATGAAGTTGTGGGAAAGAGTAGTGGAAGCTAGGCTAAGGGCAGAGGTGAGCATTTGTGAGCAGCAATATGGTTTCATGCCTAGAAAGAGCACAACAGATGCAGTGTTTGCTTTGAGGATGCTGATGGAGAAGTACAGAGAAGGTCATAAGGAGTTGCATTGTGTCTTTGTAGATTTAGAGAAAGCGTATGACAGGGTGCCGAGAGAGGAGCTGTGGTATTGCATGAGGAAGTCTGGAGTGGCAGAGAAGTATGTTAGAATGGTGCAGGACATGTATGAGAGCTGTAAGACCGTGGTGAGGTGTGCTGTAGGGGTGACAGAGGAGTTCAAGGTGGAGGTGGGCCTGCATCAAGGATCGGCCCTGAGCCCCTTCTTGTTTGCTCTGGTGATGGACAGGCTGACGGATGAGGTTAGACAGGAATCTCCATGGACTATGATGTTTGCGGATGACATTGTGATTTGTAGTGAGAGCAGGGAGCAGGTGGAGGAGAATCTAGAGAGATGGAGGTCTGCTTTGGAAAACAGAGGAATGAAGCTTAGCCGCAGTAAGACAGAATACATGTGTGTCAATGAGAGGGACCCAGGTGGAACGGTGAGGTTACAGGGAGCAGAGGTGAAGAAGGTGCAGGACTTTAAGTACTTAGGGTCAACGGTTCAGAGCAACGGAGACTGTGGAAAAGAGGTGAAGAGGCGAGTGCAAGCAGGTTGGAATGGGTGGAGAAAAGTGTCAGGTGTGTTGTGTGATAAAAGAGTATCAGCAAGAATGAAAGGAAAGGTGTTCAAGACGGTGGTGAGACCAGCGATGTTGTACAGCCTAGAGACAGTGGCACTGAAGAAAAGACAAGAGGCAGAGCTGGAGGTGGCAGAGCTTAAGATGTTGAGGTTCTCTTTGGGAGTGACGAGGACGGACAGGATCAGGAACGAGTACATCAGAGGGACAGCTCATGTTAGATGTTTCGGAGATAAAGCCAGAGAGGCCAGATTGAGGTGGTTTGGACACGTTCAGAGGAGAGACTGTGAATATATTGGTAGAAGGATGCTGAGGTTGGAGCTGCCAGGCAGGAGGCCTAGAGGAAGACCAAAGAGGAGATTTATGGATGTAGTGAGAGAGGACATGAAGTTAATTGGTGTGAGTGAAGAGGATGCAGAGGACAGGGATAGATGGAGGCACATGATTCGCTGTGGCGACCCCTGAAAGGGAACAGCCGAAAGGAAAAGAAGAAGATCCGAAATCGAATCCACGCCAAAATTCTGCGGATTCTTCATTGGCCCATGCTACACCCTTCCACCAAGTGTCCTGAAAATTGAGCCAGTAGTTTGTTTTTCTGTAATCCTGCTGACAGACAAACACACAAACCTCAGCCTTGGGGGAGGTAAAACAAAAAAAGCAGCTAAATCTAAGATCTATTTAAAAACAGGTGATTAATTGATTGATTAGTCAACAGACAGAAAATTAATATTATAATAATAAAATATAAAATATAATAAATTAATAAATTAATTAATTTGATTTCAATCAAAAATACCAAACATGTTTTAGTTATATGCCTTTCAATGTTGCTGTTTTCGTTCATCTTGGGCTTCAGGAAAACTTATTTTTATTGTTTACAATTTTCTTACATTTTGTAGACCAAATGATGAATTGATTTGATCTACAAAATAATCAGTAGCTTAATAGATCATGAAAGTAGCCTACTTGTTGCCCTAATTGTCTTTTTTGAGACTTTGTTAGGCACAACCTATGCAAAGAGTAAATTAATTAACGATAGAAATGCTTTGGCAAAGCCTTTGGAAGAGCCTTTAAAGCATTTATCCACATTGGAACATGTGACAAAAATTGCTGTTTATTTGAGCTGGATATGGTAGGCTGACCTTTGAGTCAGGCAAGGTTCAAGGCACACTTCCTTGGGGTCCTTAGCACACGGTTTTGTTTACATCCACGTCACCAGGAAATACCGAAGCGTCAAGATGCAGAGACAGGTGGCGCATCCTAAATGTGTTTTTTTTATTAGAAACAGTAATAGCTTTTGAATATATAACTCGCCGGATTCGATTTTAATCTAATATGCATGACTTTTCGTATTGAAATGACAAACGTAGCCGTAGAGCAGCATTAGCGTTAACCTGCTAATGTTTTTTTTCATGTTCTCAGGACTCCCAAGACGCTCCTCTTTTTGGTGAAGATGACGATCACATCACGCTAAGGAAGTCCAAACTGAGGTGAGATGTGCTACTTTTGTGCTTATATCGAAGTGTCCTAGAGAACCTTTCCGGTATTCTGGACAAATGTTTTGTTTTAACTGTAAAGAATGAAATGGCAGTCTGTGTTTCAGACATCCACTGGCCTCCTTCTTCCATCTCTTCTTCCGAACAAGTGCCATCTTGGTCTACTTACTGTGTGATATCCTCAGCACTCGCTTCATTGCCTGTATGGTCACCATCATCCTCCTGCTGTCATGTGACTTCTGGACTGTCAAGGTGAGCAGCTCAGGTGGAGTTTAACCCCTGTGGAGAGAAATCATCCTGTAGCATGCTTCACTATTATTCCTAAAGCCTTGTTTTTTGTTGTGTAGGGCTGCAACTATAGCAGTTATTTTCCTCAGTTAATGATCAGTTAATCATTTAGTTTATAAAATGTCAAACAGTAAAATGTACCTGTTCTAATTTCTCACAGCCCAGGAAGACATCCCAAACCCAACTATTCAGTATACAATCGCATATGATAAAGAAAAGCATCAAAACCCTTTCATTAAAGAAGCTATTACAAGAGAATGGTTGGCGTTTTTGCTTGAAAAATGACTGAAATTGATTGAATGACTGATTATTGAAATTGTTGCCGATTAATTTTCTGATCATTGTAACTCTAATTGCATGCTGTTACATTATATATATTTTTTGTTTTGTGAATATCTGGAAAAGCATGTTATGTGTTCAAAGCACCAGGTTTTCATTTACAGATGGATTCCCTTTTTTTGCCCCCCCCCCCCCAGAATGTGTCTGGCAGATTGTTAGTGGGCCTTCGGTGGTGGAATCAAGTGGATGAAGATGGAAAGAGCCACTGGGTATTTGAGTCACGGAAGGTAAGCACAAGCTCAGGTACGTGCTAAAATGCCCAGCGGGTATATTTGCACAGGGCCCTTTCTTTCCAGCTCAAGAAAAAAAGAAAGACCTTTTCTGGACAAAGCAGGCTTCTCGTTTGGGGAAAAAAAGCTAGAGTCAAACATCCTTTGGAAGCTAAACAGCCTCATCACGTTTTCTTTTTCAAACGTGACCTTGGCAACCCCAGCTCTCTTGAAAATAATGGCGATCTCACTAAATATAGGAATATTCAAACTAACACCGAGGTGACTGCATTCCAGAAAATACGGCGCATCTACAATTTCACAGACTAAGTGTACCTTGCAGCGATTTTTGTAAAAGTGCTAATGTAACGTTTGCCTTTTTACAGTGTAATGTAGCTGCTTGACCTCATTGGACAATTGAAGATAGCGTAACATAAGAACAGCTGCATTGTCTTCACTCTGAAATGTCATACGGCACAATGGAGACATCGGGCATGAACTTCCAAGGAATAACATGAAATGAAATCTTGTTTACTTTTCTTAGCAGACACACAGTCTGAACACGACATCCGGTGCTGAGACACGGATCTTCTGGCTCGGGCTCATCGTGTGCCCCGTCTTCTGGCTCATGTTTGTGTTCAGTACCATCTTCTCTCTCAAGATTAAATGGCTGGTCAGTTCAGTGTTTTTGAAAGTGGACGTCAATTTCGTTTTCTGTCTAATTAGCTGCCTGTTGTTTGTTCATGTCTCGTTCCTGTTTGGGATTTATTTTGCCCCACAGGCGGTAGTAATCATGGGCTTGGTTTTGCAATGGGCCAACCTATATGGCTATGTCAGATGCAAGGTGGGTGGAAAGTCCAACCTGAGAAACATGGCAAAGAACTATCTTGGTTTCCAGATTTTTAAACAGGTATGTGAAAAGCAATCATATTGCCCTCCTTACATTTCGTCTTATTGACATGACATTGACAACTTTTCCATTTTCATTTTTATCACTAAAGGCAATGAAGAAAACAGAGCGAACTTGAAGCTGAAGTGAACGCGTGACGACCATTTTTAGTGTGACGGAGTACGACGCTGGGTGGACACATTATATTTACTTGATTCCTGTTGAAAATGGCTGGTATTTTCTGAAAGGTATTTGTGTTTTGTAAGTTCCATTACATTTTTGGTGATTTTGTATGTTGTTGCCTCCGAATTCATTGACTTATGAATTCTAACTTTTCTAATAATTTGAATAAAATACAATTTAGTTGTTTTACAGAATGCATTTCGTACAGTTGCTTTGGCAGTGCAGGTAACTGCATCGCTGCGGAGCGCAGGGAGAGTTTTATTTTCACTGATGGAAGGTCATTGTCAAATGTAAAATCACTATCAAACCCTTACCGGTAAACTGAGTTTACCTCAATACTGTCACAGTCCCTTAATAGGCTTTAATCCATGTCAAATCAGGAGTTAAAGATGTTAAAGTGCCTGATTCCTAAGGGGATTTGGATCTGTAAAAATTAAAGCATAAAATGTGCTTCCCAGCTTGAGTTTGAGCCACTTTTGTGACTTTTGACAGCTTAGCCCCAAAGGTAGCATCTATGAATGTACTGTATACTGCTTTCCAAAAGGCATTTGGGGATCTTATACTGTATACAGATAGATTTGTTACCTTTTTGTGCCTATTTTTTAAACCTGGATTGTGGACATTAAAGTTATACTAATGCTTTATGTTGTTTTAATCAAACTGTGTTCTATTATAAATTATAGGGGATATAGGGAGAGGTTTCTAAAGTTTAAAATGTTTTGATATATGTGTGATTTTGTACATAAACTGGTCATTTCCCCAGGACTTTTCTGAGAAATGGAAACAATAATAAACTTATACCCACCATTCTGGATGAACTCTTACTAATGGCTCATTGCTTATCCCATGATCATGATATCTAAACATACTGTAATTCCTAAATCAGAATAGTACGGTATATTGTTAGTGTATATATATATATATACAACAGGTTTTCGAGTGGTTTCATAGTATATGCAATTTCTCTAAATTCCCTTCAAATGACCTCAGACTTGAATTTCCTAAACATTAGGTTATTAAAACCTAACCGGTATATTCACCTCTCATTAGCTGCCCTTCAGCAGCTTTGTTTTAATGGTGGACATAAACAGAGTTGTCAAGTATTCAACTCAAGCTGCTGGTTAAAATGTCAGCAGGTCCACGTCTCGAGTAGCTGTAACTAATAGAGCTAGGCTAAAGGTGTGCAGCAGATCACCAGTCTGTCTGCAGTGAGTGCTTCACCCACTAGGTGGCAACAAAGGAACATCACTGTTTAGCAGATTCTGTCACATAACATCGTTTCATTTGGCTTTTCCTCGCATTTTATTTTTTATATATTTATTATATTGTAAAGGTCCCTCAGAATAACTTCCTGGAATACTGCCATAAAAGTTTATACAAAATTATATCCAAAGTGAAAGATGAAATTCCTTCAGTTGTTCGATTTTCAGAAATAGAGACGAGCTACAAGTACTCATCAGCACCACAATATTTCATTGTTTTATTTTATCATTATGTTATAGAGAATGTGAGGTGTAACACTTGCAACAAATGTATTAAATGTGTGGTGAGATTTACTTCAATCTTTCAATATTTGCATTTGAATTTTGAATGTATGAAATCTTATGTAAAAAACAGCTCAGTTTAGCTGTTTTGAGTAAATGGCATGCATGAGCCCGTTTTCTTAGTACCAGAAATCAAAATGGTTAACTGTAGCTTACATTTATAATTTACCATCACATAAATCATAGCAAAAAAAGCATATAGTGCCAAAAAAGAAATAGATCCATGAAAAGATCTTATCCATTGTGTTGGCAAACTTTGGATGTCTCTCACTTTCCAGTGTCTTTGTGTCAAGATCTTCCAGGAAGTTGGCCACCTTTCTGAGTATTCGACTGTCCTCCTCTGAGTCACTAATGCCAGCTTTGGCTTCACACACACTTGATACATCAATGAACTCAATGAAACTCAATGAATGGCACATTAATCATTTGGGTGGCGTTTTCATACTGTGGCTGAGATGCATAGCCTTTCTTGCTCAACATTTCATCCAGACATCTTTGTTTCCTGCAGGTGGAGTCAACATGTCCACGTCCTGAAATTAGTGATTTACAGGCATACATACTTTCAATGAGAAAGGTCCAAAAACTTTTTTTTTTACATGTAAATCGACTGTATTATAGTTTAATTTCTTACATTTTCCTGCTGTATTTGTGTTTATAAATAGTCAAGCAATCGTTTTTGCAACCTATAACTGTTCTATAGTGATATTTTGAGTGATTTTTACATTTTTATCGGCGCCTTTGTCATTTCTCATGTATTTTACGTTCCTGTCAGCTTTATACTTTATAATGAGAAGTCAGATTTTTAGTTGAGTTTGTGCGGAAAGAAATAGATACCATGCACGTGGGTAAGGAAAGTTTGAAAAGTGCTATGCAAAGGCATAAATTAATTTATAGAAAGTCAGCAGAAATTAACCAAAACCAACCTGGATCCAGTGAAGTGCCTTATAAAAAAGCCAGTTTGAAGTTATTTTCAACCCTTCATACACTCTGTAAAATGGTGTGCTATATACTTTCTAGCTGTATAAATAATCTTTTATATTTGCTATTTGAACTTTGAGAAACAGGTGCTTTATCTTGTTTTGACCTCATCATTATCACAGCTGTGCTTATCACCTTCTGGTCTCAAAAGTGTCAGACAAACAATACCATTCCCTGTTGCAAATGCTCTCCACGCTGCCGAGGCTGCCTCCCTATCCAGGGCCCTCATCCTGCTTGTTGCTGTGTTTGACTTAATCTCCTTCCTGGTACCAATCGCACAAGGTATCTGCAACCTCAACCTTAAACTCTCTCCTGCACGACTCTTTAATCCAGCCAGACGTGTATACTGAACAACCCTTACCATAGAGTCACACTCAAACACCTAGCCTTTCAACATGTTGTTTCAGCTGTTTTACTATCTTGTTTGTCTGCTGACAGCACATGTGTTTTTACTCACATTTTCTTGACAAATGGTGTAGCACTTGAATTGTTTACAGAGCTAATAATGATCTAACACATCTAAATATTTCCTTACTTTACCGTAGCACATAGGTTCCATTCACACAGGGGACGCTGGGGACATGTCCCCACCACTTTTTGAAATGGCTGATTTCTCCCCGTCACTTTTAAAAAGCATAATTTGTTAGAAGAATGATTAAAGATTAAATCAAAGATTTTTTTGTATTATTATGGATAAATACATAGAAATAAAAATACATTTCTACAGTAGATGGGATTTTGGCATTGTACGATTGACATTATTCACTTGGTCAAGGTTTTCTGGTAATTACCTTACATTTTCAATTTTAACTCATGAGGTAAACCTATACTGTATGTGTCTATACTGTATAGGCCTATTTGGTTCACATCTAAAACAAGTATTCTGTTTGATTCACATTTATGTTATGTAAATCGGATCTCTTGAAATGTTTTCTTTTAAAATTGTTAATCACAATTTGTTACATGATCATGTTTGATGTTGTTGCAGTGCCACATGGTGCAGGACACACCAATACTCTATTGTCCTGTATTTCACAGTTTATGGGTATTAATATGTACTGTAGTAAAGGAAGTCATACTGTGTTTTCATTCATTAAATAGTAATGTAAATGACAGACTAATGAACTGTTCTTCCGGGTTATCGCTCAGGAATGTCTCTTATCTCTGTCTTCACACATCAACTTAAAAAAAACCCAATACATGATGAATCAGGTAGGTTTCATCGTGTGTGTGTGTGTGTGTGTGGGGGGGGGGGGTCATGTTCTAATTTTAAAAACACATCAAGGTTGTTTGGGGGTTGTCGATCTCTTGGTAACACATTGGGATGCTTTTACGACTGCAATAAATGGGGTTTAAAAGTTATCGTGTCCTGGCGGTTCAGCTGTGATCTCTCTTGTATTATCAGAACCAATTTGAGGACAGAGACAAAGAAAATCCATCTCCACCTGATGGAGCAATGAATCAAGGAAATCCAAAAGGAAATCCAGCTGCAAAATACCCTGCTGAATAACCTATAAATCATCAATATTTCTCTGCCTTCAGCAATTTGTGGAAGACTATTTAAATTACGCAATTTCTATTCCATCACCCAGGAACAAACAGTTGAGAGGATGTCTTTGTCTTGAGGAAGCTCTAAAATATTCCACAGGTCATACATTCTTCCAGATTGTCCAATGAGGTTTCAGAGGGAAGTGATTGCTGTGACACCAGAACAAAATGGGACTTTGCAACCAACTGAACTCAGAGGTTACTTCCACTGTGGCAACACATCGTTTAACGCTTGGCGGATCTGATGGGCTTATGTGGCACCTGAAAAACTCTAATTTCTTCTCTGCAAGTAAGTTGAATATTGAAATATACTATGTGTGCTTTTTTAAAGATCTGTAGCTATACCAAATACTTGAATAAAGTAATAAACACGAATTCTGACATGAATAAGGTTTTCAGTTGTCTATGTTGAGGAGAAAAACCAAATTGGCTTTGTGTTTCTACAGAAAGGTGCAGAAGTTTGGTGATAAGAAAAGTGGGTCAAAGATTTTACTAGACTTCTTTTCAGTAGCTTAAAGCTACTAAATAAATTCAAATCCAGCTGAATAGGTACACAGTCCTACAGAAAAATACTTCAGGATCAATCCACCCAGAAGGGGGAAAATGATCATAGGTTGTAATAAATAAACACATGTAAAAGTAGTTATTAAGTACTGCCTTGAACTGAAGAAACATCATGAAAGATGTTTTGCAAAGGGGACAAGTGCTTGTTCTATTCTTATATTTTTTTTTGTATGTTTCCCGTTGAATGTTTTGCAGGAAATCTGTGTTAAATATGGGGAACATAAACATGTTTTAGTCCATTTACTGCATTAATTGTAATAAAAAAAAAAAATCATGATTAAGTGCATATGAACATAAACCCTCATAAAACAAAATATGACAAAATAATTCCTGAAGCTAGGAGGTATAAAAACAAATGTCCAAGAAAATCTAGGACTCATGACATTTAATTTAGAATTCAGACTCAAGCTTATTGTTCGAGTGTGCACTCACATAGCACCGACTGCAGCTCTCAATGCACTCCCTTACATAAGGATTCAAAAAAGGAAGACACGGGTAAATAAGGATAAAACATCAATTAAATTAAAGTACCAGTACAGATGTAAAAAAAGGTAAATAAATAGAAAGTAACAAACAAACAAGGTAAATGTGATATACACAGACAGAATAATATTGGAACCACCACACCATAGCAACAAAGGTTAGTTTTGATTATTTTCCCTGCTCGTTTTGTGACTTATACAAGTGCTGGAGGGTTGGCTCGTCGGCCCCAGTGACCTTTTCCCTATAGACCTTAATTTCCTGTAACCTGTTCTCAGTGTTGTTGAGTGCTGTGTAGAAGCCAGGCTGTAACTGTCTGGAACCTGTGACACTGCAGCTTATGAGTCAAGTATTCATCTACTTATAAATGCATGTTGACTTGGTAAATTGTTATTTTTAACAATTTCTTTTTCTCATTATTTTTCAGGACCCATTGTGTTTGAAAGTTTGCACTTTGCACTAGTGCACAAACACTATAGCCAAAACAGCTTATTGTTTGGCTACACAATTCAACCACAGGAGGGGTAAGCTATTGAGAAGCCATTTATCATAAACTGAGATAAGCATCAGCTATGTGTTCTCAGGCGACTCAATTAAGTAATAAAAAGTAAATAAAAGTCTGACAGATGTCTTGCAAAGGAAGGGCCCAGCTTAAAAAACATATTGATCAGTGAGGGAGTTTATTCGAAAAATAAGCTTGAGAGTGTGCCTTTCATCAGTGACAACTCAAGCAGCTGTCAGATTACTGAAGTACAGCATATTAAAGTGATAAAAAATATTCTGACTTTGGTGGGTTTTATTTTACTGAAAAGAAGGTGGTGTGGTTAAAGATTGACATTTGAGGTAACATTTGGAGGTGAAAGCTGTTAGTGTGGTTGGAGGATAATAATTTACCCTCATGAGCACGAAAATACGTTAATAACTGCACCGCACTGAGGTCAAGGTTTTCCTCAATTACCTGAGACCTACTTTCTTTGGACTTGTGGAGTGAAAGCATAAATTATAAACACTTTCCTGACAACCATGCTTGTGTTTTTTTGTGTTGTTTACATTTTGGCCTTACAGCTACTTGGGGCAAAAGTATAGATATTTAATGGAAAAGTACCATACATTATTTTTTTTAATTTCTCTGAAATAATTTAGTTTAGGTATATTGTCAAACGCCTGTTGACTCTTCCATGATTGCCACAGTTGCGGGTCACATCTGGAAGGCGATGGACTTTGCCAAAACTCAAAACTAGAGATAAGCCAAACTGATTAAAAAGAGGTTCTTCCCTGTGGGAAATAGATTTTCCTGACCTGAAGCCTTAATCTTGTCAGATGGTCATGGCCAAATCTATATATATCCTTATGGGCTCAAATCTATACTGGGACAAGGTCAAGCTTGAAATACTTTTGTCTTGGAGCCCTCAAGTGTGTGAAGGACAGAAAAATAAGGTGGCTCGTGTCAATAAAGCTTTGAGAAAACAAAATGAAATATGCATGCATACATTTTTTTCTGGTACATGTTATGTCAAAGTCTACAAATACTAAATTACCTTCAATTATTCGTGACCAAGGGTTGATGACACCAAAATGTTTTATTTGAATCATAAAGGAACATGAACAATGAAAGGCCCTTTTAAGTTTAATGGCTCCAGCAAATGAAGTAGACGACACACTCAATGCATGCAGTGAGAAGAGAGACCAGCTTAGACCACCATCAAACCTGTCCTGGATGAGGCTTTGTCTAAGACAAGGTCAAAAAGGAGAAAGGAATACACGGGTTTTAGATGGATGAATTGGCAACAGAACATAACCAACACAAGAGACCAACATTGTCAAAACAGGGAAATCCATCCAGATATCCAGGCAACCCAGCAGGTACTGCTAAAAGCAGAAGACAAACAAGAGTTGCTGCAGAATGTTAAAATTGTGAGATACATCAATTGCCACCCATTTTTGTTTCAGCAGATCACAATAATTATAGTGCTTTTGGGTGGCTGGTAGATAGGGGACAGCAGTCATTTTTACCTGTAGATGGGGAATAAATATGTGTAAAAACTGAAGCCCTAATGTACATTGAACAACAGTTGTACAATGCACAATTCCACATGCTCATCTGCACTCACAAATGCAGTGTGCACTGACAAATCCGAAACACAATTGGCCTAAAATGCATTATATGCTAGAAAAGTTAGATAGGAACAACAAGAACAATGCAATAATGAACAGACTAAATCACTACTTCTTTCAAAAAGTAACCAGGCCACTGTAACAATATCCCAAGCTTATGCAAATCTGAATCAGTCACCTAAAACAAGCAAGAGTACAACTGCCTGTGATTTATATGAATATGATATATATGACATTGTTTTGGTGCTGGCTTTCTTCTGAGCCCATTACTGTACCTTATCACTTCAGCAAACTGTAGAAAAACTACATATTAAAACATTATTATGACTAATGTTATTATTGGTTGTACTGACATTGCATGTTACAATGCTCAGTTTACAGGGTGTTGAAATATGTCTTATTAGTTTCCATAACTGCGTTCATGATTCTTACCAGGAGTGATCACAACTGTAATGCATGCATTAGCTCAAATACTTCCATGCTGAATGTCAAAGTGTTTAATAGCTTTTTTTTTAAACAAAACAAGCTGAAAAAATGTCTCTGCATGATTACATTTGGTTATAGCGTAGACATTAAAGTCTTTATAGTGAGGTTTTAGCATGTATTGATTTGGACAGTGTCCAAGCTGTAATGGAACTTTTGGTAAATAATTCACCGGTAAGAAACTCGTGTTCTTGAAGTACATTTTTCACACCCAGAGCTGGGGACTTGTTTAAGTCATTTGCTGCTGATAGCCTGAGGCTCAGAGTGACCTAGGCTGCTTGCTCAAACATGAAGGGTTCAGCTTCACAAACAAGGCTGAGTGTCTTTTCCTTCCTGCCCACAAGTTCACTTTGTCTTCTTATTCAACTTTAACTTGAAAATGTCATTCTGACATGCATGTTCCATTTCATCTCTGATCATTGTACAGGAGACTGAAAGGTAGCCATGGTCCTAGCGAGCACAGAAAGGGGCGAGCAGGTCTTCATTGATACCTACTCCACTACAGTCCACACACTGGGCAGGCAACATGAGGGCAGGCGGCTACGCTACATGCAGAAAGATGGCAGTTTCCCTGTGGTTTTCCAGAAGGTCCCTGGAGACTGGAGCCCATACCTGATGGACATCTTCACCACTCTTGTGGAGATCCGCTGGAGGGTGATGCTCCTCATCTTTTCCCTCTCTTACGTTCTCTCCTGGCTCTTTTTCGGCCTCTGTTATTGGCTCATCGCATATGTACATGGAGACGTTGACAATGTGGATAATGAACCCTGTGTGGACAATGTGCGTGGCTTCACTGGAGCCTTTATGTTCTCGATGGAGACCCAGGCAACTATTGGCTATGGCTTTAGGGGGATGACTGAGAACTGCATTGTGGCGATAATTGTTGTGACGGTTCAAGATGTATTTAGCTGCCTCCTTGACACCATTGTCATCGGTATTGTTGTTGCTAAGATGGCCTCAGCGCGTAAGAGGGCTCAGACGGTGGGTTTTAGCCGCTGTGCAGTGGTCAACCTGCGAGACGGGGTTCTGTGTCTGTCATGGCGACTTGGAGACTTCCGAGGTAATCACATCCTAGAGGGTGTCGCCAGGGCCCTGTTAGTCCGCTCTGTAAGACAGCCACTGGGGTCTGTTGTGATGTCATACCAGGACCTGGACATCCTGAATCGAGACATTGTCCTCGCCACACCAGCCACCATTATTCACAAGCTGGAGCCTGGCAGTCCCCTCTACAGCCTTGGCCGTGACGACCTGCTGGGGGACGACTTTGAACTGGTGGTGTCTTTCACCTACACCGGTGACTCTACAGGTATGCTCCACCAGACGCGAACCTCCTACACACCAGCAGACATCCGCTGGGGTCAGCGCTTCCGGGACACGCTGAAACCGGGCAAGAAGCACTACAAGGTGGACTACGCTCTGTTCAATGAGACCACGTGGGTGCCGGTGCCCCTGCTCAGTGCAGAGGAGTTTGACAGGGGGAAACGTCCTGCAGAGGGCAGTCAGTCCCACAGTCCACTCTTTCCATCAGTCAAGGGAAATGGCCACACTTGCCGGATGAACTGTGACATCACTGGAGAGGTGATGCAGCAAACCTGTTTGTAGCATCCAGAAATCTGTACATTATAGCAGTGCGGACTTATCCCACAAATGTTAAGGATGTAACAGTGTGGTACGATGTGCACTTTTAAATGTATTTATATGTGACCTTATATAACTTTATAATATAAATGTTTTTTATGCTTTAGATGAATACAATCCATTATCACAAATGTAAATCAAATAAAAGTCACACTGGCCTTGTAAAACTCTGAAACATGAATTATAGTAATAATATCAATAACTTTATTTGATGCCAGTTACTTGTGTGAATGTATCCTCTTTTCAGCTCTACACCACCACCTTGTGTTCACTGAGTATACTCACGATCACTCCAGCAGTGGTGATTATTTTGTTCCAGATTTCACAGTTAAAGTAGGCCAACTCCTTACAACACAATATATTTTCTTGATTCTTAGGCAGAAAAGGAAATATAGCCTACTTAGTCCCGTGACTTATAAGCTCCATTTACAGTTTATTAATTTCAGTAGTTTGACTAACCAAATCACATGCAGGTTTGTAGCAACTCTGGAGATGTTTTGCATGTGTTTGGGAGAGGATGTGTTGAGAGACGTTTATCTTTTGCATTTTGTATTTTTGTGTTGTCTTGCGGAACTGCGGAATGGACAGAGTCCAAAACCAATTTCCCTCCGGGGACAATAAAGTATATCGTAGCGTATCACTCAGACTGACGATTTCCAATTCAAATGTCTTCAAAAGCTTTCAGCGTCCGTTTGAGAAAAGGAGGTTTGACTCCTCTTGTCTTCCACTCAGACTCATATTATAAACCCTCCATGTGGGCTCAGATCCCCAAACAGGCGCTGAAGCTTTCTATTGGCCGCCGCTGCGACAGGGGCGGGGATAGCCACACTTGTTTTTAAAGTCTGTCTTTGCAACGACAAACATTTTCTTCAGTAGCCTATTGCTGGGGAGGGTAATGGCAGAATTTGCAGCGCCAGACGGGAAACCAAGTGAACATAATAAAAGAGCAGCAAGAATAAAAGGGAGGCAGTGTGCATATCTGGCGCATATGGAACTTATTACACCAAGAAAACCGCAGATTTGCACTGCAAGGACCAACAGGTAGGTGCAACGAGCCGGGAAAGATTTACCTATCTCTAATTATGAGAGTGATGTGAAGTGGGAAATAAAGCTACACTCTGCAGTAACTGATGTTAAAGCTGTAAAAAGGCATTTTATTTAATTTTGAAAGACTGTTTAGTGTGTTATAATGTTTTAAACATCACAATTCTTAGTATACAGTTATCCTATGTTATAATAATGATAATAATAATAATAATAATTATTATTATCATTATATTTTCAAGCATCTGCCATTAGAGATTGCAGGACGTAGACTGGATGATCTGCAGTGCCCCTGCCTTTGATTTGAACTAAACTCTGTAGCTCATGATGTCTGTGCATGAGCTGAATTCTGCACTATACTGAACCTGTAGAGTAAAATGTATAAAATATGAATCCATGAAATTAATACAAATATGTGATACTACAGAAAATATATAAATAGGCTCCTATTATGAAATAAGTGTAAAAACTTATAACAAAATACCATACCATCTGCTGCATGATTGGCCATAGTTATTGATTTGTGTAATAATAAATAGAGCATGTTTATGTAACCAGTTTCCATCTGCCTCAGCTGTTGGCTCTAATTGAGAACACATGCAAAACAAACAATCACAGGTTGTGCAGCCTCTGGAAGCCTCGGTCTGTCACCATGTACCCACCTGCAGTATTAAGTGATGTGACATAGTGAAAAGATGAAAGCTCACCAAGAAAGAACCCAATAAACGGTGACAGTATTGAGAGGAAGAAAGAGGGACCTCAGTTTTTGACGTGTTAAGTGTCACTGCACCAACACCACAAAAGTTAAAGATTTGCTTTGCACTAGGGGTCACCAATGTTAAAATTGTATGCACTGTTAACTGTCGGCTGCTTTAGATAAAAGTATCACAAAAATGCCCTTTCAGCTGTCTTTCTCTTGGACGTACAGCCATCCTCCTCATCTTTACCGCTCTCCAATCATGTAGTCTAAACTATGTGCATCTAGGCTTTTGTGCAGCCAAAACACTCAGTTAAACAAATACATGACTGAATGACCAGCATGTGCATGACATAAACTAGATTTTGTGCTTGTAATAAGGAAGTTGACAGGGTCTTAGTTTCGTTTCTCACTAAGAATATGTAAGTCATTTGTGAATGTTGCCATTTACTAATAAAAAAAATGTAGCACTTAAGAGATACAGCATTTTCAATATCATATAAAATCATTAAAATCCAATAAACAAAAAAAAACAAAAAACAAAACACATACACAGAAATGCTTTGAGCTGTGAATGCATTGAGCCCCATATTCCTATTGGTGTGCGTGACAGGTTGCTATTTCTGGTCGACCCAGCAGTGACATCATTAGTTGAGAAAAACAAAGACGATGCAGGGGTATTTAGGATCATGTTCTGCACATTTCATCCCACATGACTTCTGATCACTTTCAGTTTAATACACACACAATTAGATAACGGAATAAAAACGAGCTGTGTCATCTGCACTGTGTTATCAAAACTGAATCGCATAATTCAGAATATTATTATGCGACATTACTGCAAATGGCCCCTAGACTTTATTTCAAACTCATACTCAACCTCTTTCTTACGGCAGTGTATTCCTGCCATGCTAGAAAAAGAAAAACTGATCGGAATCACATTATAATGTGTAACGTTTCCGGTTATAACAACATGTTTTCACGTTATAACAAGATGTTTTCATGTTATAACAAGATATTTTCACGTTATTATGAAATACAAATGTATTAAGTTATAACAATATACTATTTATCTTGTTAGAACGTGAAACGTTTCTTGTTAAAACATGATAAGTTAGTATGTTGTAATAATGTGAAAATATCTTGTTATAACGCGAAAATCATCTTGTTATAACAATAAACTTTTAACATAATAACGTGATAACTTATATTGTTATAAAGGGAAAAGTTTCTTGTTATAACAATATAAGTTAGTATGTCATAAAAACCTCAAAATATCTTGTTATAAGTGAAAATCATCTTGTTATAACAATAAACTTTTAACATTATAACGTGATAACTTATATTGTTATAACGGGAAACGTTTCTTGTTATAACAATATAAGTTAGTATGTCATAATAACCTGAAAATATCTTGTTATAACGTAAAAATCATCTTGTTATAACAATAAACTTTTAACATTATAACGTGATACTGATCAGTTTTCTTTTTTTCTGGCTTGGCAGCAATAAGCTTCCTTACTTTCTTGTATCTTTTCACTTTGACACAATAATGTTGAGATAGAGTCAAAAGTGGAGGTGCGGAGTTATTTTGGCATAAGCAGAGCATGTCTGGCTGACCATGGCCTTTTGTAGCCTGTGGTGTTGCATTTTAATGGACCTTTCAGGACACACACACCAAGTCAATAGCTCTTCTAATTTAGCTGTCCTTGTTGCTCTATTACATATGATGCAAGGTTACTGTTGCTTTCAGAGAAAGAGACTCATCCTCTCTGAAAAGCTTCGAGGTTCATTAAATCGTGTTACATGATGTGGTGCAAACTGTAGTTGTGAATTAGTTTTGGCTATGCATATTATGCATGTGTGTTATTGAAACTGTGCACTTAATAACTGAGATTAAATAGCGTGAAATGTAATAATTAGTGAATGTGTTGTAAGATTGTAAATGCATGCAACATGTTTTAAACGTATGCATTATTTTCTCACTTATGTCTCTGCAGAGTTTAGAGACACATCTACACAGAGCTGCTACTTGTGTCTCTGTTCCAGTGGTTCACTGGATTCACATGAACTTGATCTGTAATTTGACTCAGCTCCTCATGGACTGACCTGCCTAATTAATACTTACATTAAGCAGGGTAAACATCCTTTCCCACTTTGTCAGCTATCTAAGTGCTTGAATAATAGTTTTAATCTACTACTGATAATGTATGCACAATGTATTCCCTGTGATTTCTGACCGCACTGCATACACTTGTTTGTAAATTGTATATGTATGCAAGAAGAGTGCTGCTAACTTTGTGTGTATTATTTAGACAGCAGGTAACCACACGCACACACACACTGATCTTTGTTCTGGTTCCTACCAATTATTTTAAAATGGTTTGTCTCTTTGTCTGTAATTTCCACAGCCCTCTTCACTGATGAGGTCCAAAGCAGCCGTCAGATAGGAGTGACCTGCCCTCACCAAAGGTGCACAGCACGCTTGCAGAAGCACAGGCCCGGTCTCCCCTGTTCCCTGCAGGATCTAGTCCCGTTGTTCACATTTTCTGCTTGAGTTTGTCCCTGGGATCATTCAAAACTGTTTCTCCAACGCTTCTACCAAAAACTTAGACTGTTTTCCAAGGCAGAATCGGCCCAGCCCTCCCAGGCGGAAGTAATGGGGAGTGTGCGAAGCCACCGTTACAGCATTGTGTCCTCCGAGGAAGATGGCATGAAGCTGGCCACTATTGCCATACCGAATGGGTACGGAAACGGCAACGTCAACAAGGTGCACACAGAGCACCAACATCAGAGCCGCTTTGTCAGCAAGGATGGCCACTGCAATGTGCAGTTTATCAATATGAGTGAGAAAGGCCAGCGGTACCTGGCAGATATCTTCACCACCTGTGTGGACATCCGCTGGCGCTGGATGCTGCTCGTCTTCTGCCTTTCTTTCCTTCTATCGTGGTTGTTTTTTGGCTTAGTCTTCTGGGTAGTGGCCCTCTCTTACGGGGACTTAGAGAATGAGACCCAGATGTGTGTTTCCAATGTGGACAGCTTCACCGCTGCCTTCTTGTTCTCAGTGGAGACCCAGACCACTATTGGCTATGGTTATCGCTACGTGACAGAGGAGTGCCCCATTGCCGTCTTCATGGTTGTCTTCCAGAGCATTGTGGGCTGCATCATCGATGCTTTCATCATCGGTGCTGTCATGGCGAAGATGGCCAAGCCCAAAAAAAGGAATGAGACCCTGGTGTTCAGTCATTATGCTACAGTGGCCATGAGGGATGGTAAACTTTGCCTGATGTGGCGTGTGGGGAACTTGAGGAAGAGTCACCTGGTGGAGGCCCATGTCAGGGCCCAGCTACTGAAGTCCCGCACCACCGCCGAGGGCGAGTTTATCCCTCTGGATCAGGTAGACATTGACGTAGGCTTCGATAGTGGCATTGACCGAATCTTCCTGGTGTCTCCAATCACCATTGTGCATGAGATTGATGAGGACAGCCCGTTCTATGAGATGAGCAAACAGGATTTGGAGACGTCAGAATTTGAGATTGTAGTGATTCTGGAGGGCATGGTCGAGGCTACAGCCATGACTACTCAGTGTCGGAGCTCCTACGTGGCCAGCGAGATCCTCTGGGGCCACCGCTTCGAGCCAGTGCTCTTTGAAGAAAAGAACTACTACAAAGTGGACTACTCTCGCTTTGAAAACACGTATGAGGTGCCCAGCACACCCAACTGCAGTGCCAGGGAACTAGCCGAGAAGAAGTCTGATGCCTGCAGCTCGAGGAACTCCTTTTGTTACGAGAACGAGGTGGCTCTCGAAAAAGTCGAGATGGAAGACGAGTTTGAGGAGGAGGAAAACAGGGAGGTGAGGGGTGTTGAGGTTGGTGCACTTGAGAACACAAACACAGATGTAGTGTCAGACTCTGAATGCAATATGGACTCTTTGCCTTTAGAATCAAGGCCTTTGACAGCAGAATCAGAAATATGACTGCAGAGGTAAAGAAGGGTTAATACTGGTATGTTAAAACCAGCTTGAATTTGGTCCTGATTGCTGTTGTTTATAAATGCATGACAGCTTGTAAAAGATTCTAATTTGAGTATGAAGTTCTCTATGCAGAAACTCACTCATGAGCTTTATTATTATAAACACCAACCTAAAATAATATATATTTTTGTCATTTTAAGTTGAAGAATAAAACATTTTGACCCGTTAAACCACTCACACAAAGGCTAATGTTTGATAATGAGCTGGTCTCTTAGCAAAGTATATTTACAGCCTTCTTCAGTGTGATGGTCTTGATGTTAATCTCATTGCGTGAGGCAGGAAAGAGATGTCTCGCACAAGTACACTAAGGCTCTTCAACCTATCATCTTGTCAAAGCATAGCATCTTCTGCAGTGTGTGCCTTAACAAAAGTCTCAGTCCTGGTGGAGGCACTCAGGAGGTTTGGCTTCGACTGAGCACACACACTGCAATAGATGTCACAGGAAGAAGGAGCATTCAGAGGGGATTCACTGTGCAGTATGCTGCCACTCCTAGCAGGTCTTCATGTTCTTATGTGCAATACGAGCCAGTGGTAGAATGTGACAGGAAGCTCAACCCTGAGCCGAGGTTATGAATGTTGATAATAAGTGCTGCTAAGTTACATATTATATGTTCAGAGTGAAAACTAGGAGCCAAAATGTATTATTTGTCTTTCCATTTTGAAGATTGCAGATGCAACCTATAATGTTATTTACTTGAAGTCGACAAGCATGATTCTGTCAGTGTGTTTTCCGAAGCTTTAGTGCAACTCCCCCGCCCACCTCCCAACAGCAGAAACTGTTTTATTACCCAAAGCCAAATGTGTACATATATGTAAGAGACAGTTAGTTGATGTTGATTTTAAACCTGAACTTTTCCTCATCTAACAGCGGTTGGCTGTTGAAACATTGAATTATTTGAGTTGATTTTGACATAGTCAGCTTTATATTAACATCAGTGTTCTTGGCATTACAGACATGCAGAATTTGGACACATCCTAGTTAACCCGCACACATCACCATTGTGGGTCTTGTGAAGTTATTTGTCATTTCCGAATGGGCCCTTGCTTTGTCTTAATAAAGGTCAGGTCTGCTGATTAAAATTTCAGTTACAATCACAAATCCTGATCCAACAGATGTAGCACACTTGACTTCAGTCTTACACAAGATTGAGCTTTAATATTTTTATTTTTTTAACTTTTACTCTAGGTGTCATTGTGACACATTCATGCTTGGGTAACAGTCAGTCGAAGCCAGAACACTCTTCTGCTTCTCTGGTAAGAAAATGTATTAAAACATTGTATCTGTGCTCACATTGACACTTCTCCAGTCTTAGGTCTTTATTTTTCTACCAGGGTCCTCCCACTTTCCTGCACAAACCAGAGACTGTACAGATTTTTTAAAATCTTTTTGTAAATTATAAGGCAAATACTGTAAATTGATATTGCAGTTGTTGAAAACTGTTTATGTCCCTTTTTCAATAAAAACATAAAAAAATCATTATGAAGTTGATGCATTGATTGTAAACAACAAATCAGTTTTAAGGGATGATGCTGTGTGTGTATGACTTTTGAACTGATTAATCCATCCTTCTATGTTTATATGACCTAAGTGATGCATCTAGTCTACTGTGCAAGAATTTTCCAAGGATTTGCATTTTGACCCAAAATGTGGGACATCTGGAGCTGGTGAGCCAGGGCCTGCTTGACTGTTTTAGCTGTGGACACACATGCTGCTCCTCTAATTTGGAGCTTTGGCCCAAATTCCAGGCTGCTAGCTATCAGAGCTCACACCATCATTTAGTATAATTCACCAAACTGACTCACTCCAGTTCTGTGAAAGCCCACAGCTATATCAGTCGGCTCCGCTGGAAGTCATTTTCAATGACAGCGATGGAAAGAACACCTCATTTGCTTTTCCTAATCTCTTTCAGTAAACTGTTCAAAATAAGTGTATTCTGCACTACAGATTGTCTTGAGGATTGGTGTTAATGTGAAGAATTTAGCAGGACGATATACTGTAGAATAAAACAAATATGTCTCAGAGGCACAAAGTTTGAATGAGAACAGAATTTTCAATAGAAATGATCAGTTTAAGGTGATTTGTCTACGAAACCACATGGACACAGCAATTGCGTAATACACCAATACTCCAGAGTGGATGCAGCCAGCATAGTCTGATCACACACGAGCTCCACTAATACAGCATAAATATGCATAACACACTATTAAGCAATAGATCAGTGATCAATATGGTTGTATCAGAGATGAACGTAGGCTTGCAGTATGACACATCTGTGGACAAATTTAGTTAGTTTCCATCCACAGCAGCATTCTGCCAGCATGAGACGTGGTCGGGGATCTATTGATCAGACACGTCCGCAGGGAGCCGATTTGATTTGGTTCTACATAGGATGCGAATGCTGCCTCGGGACTTTTTCCACATTAGCCAATGAAACTGCCACAACGCTCCGGCTTGGAGTGAAAATGGGGACTGTCCCTTTTCCTTTTAGAAAATAAACTCCAATGAATTCACACTAAGTCAGACTCTCACAGCCTTAAATGTAAAAGTGTTTCTGCTCGGAGTCCTGCAGTGAGGTTTGTTACCTAGTTCCAGCTTCCTTTCAAAAATATCGACTTCAGCAGTGTCATAGATTAAATCCTGAAGTCTCTGAAATGACATTTAACTGAACGAGATGGTGGCTGTTCAGTCCGTGCTGGGTGAACTGTGAACTGAAATTGACAGCCATCTTTATCCAGAAAGCTCCTGTCGATGATGCTGATGACGTCTCTCTGGCGGATTCCCCTGAACTGGTCTATTAACAACAGGCTGGTCAGCTTGACCTTCAGATTAGATGGGTGAATATAAACATAAACAATTTATCAGCAGTGTAAAGCAACACGGAAACGTGACTTATTATGTTCTGTGCTACTTAAAGTAACTGTTTCAGCATTTTGGACAGAAGGCGAATGGACATATTCCATGACCTCAGCATGAACCTATAAAACATAAAGATATGACCACGTTGTCCTCTTGTTACCCCTTGTAAAAGCTCCCTGCTGGTTTATCTCAGTGACTTTCACTTAGAGACAGTTTATACACATCATTTTAGAGAGTGTTAAAATCAAAGGCATATTTATCGCTCAGGAGGAAGTGTGTGTAGCCTGGACAAAGTCTTTTCTGAGCATATTTAGAAAAGTTATTACATTAAAAAAATATCTGATTCTGGTCTTATGTGGGGCACATCCACAGTCTGCTGCTTTATAAATAGCTGTAACTCTATGTGTTTGGCCTAAATTCATGTCTTATGAGTGCGGCTGAGGTCAAAGGCAGCTGGACTTGGTTTGCTCTTGGTCTTGAAAACATGGTATGTGTGATTTGTCCATTAGAGATTTGGGGAAACGATGAGGGAAGTGTTTATCTGCAACATGAAAAGAGGTAATCGAACTTCATTGCGTGACTGAACCGAAGCATACGCAGGTTTATCCCATCACCACGGACGTTTTTTCCAGCCGTCTGACTGATGCAACCTCTCTGTTACACTCACTCCATTTTGCGTTACTTCCGAGAAAGCAGTGGGATAGTCTTGACAGTGAAGCAAAGCTGTAGTAGCGGTGACGCTCACAAATTGTAACCATTCAGTCAAAATGACTTATTGCCTCAACAAGTTTGTAAGTGGGACAGAACTTGCAGACGGCAAACTCTTCTTGGAGGACGAAAGCCAATACAAGTCTGAGGGATGTGCTTGATGGGAGCTTTGACCTTGGTTCTGGCATGACTCATGCAACATGTTTTCTTCATGGCAGCACACATTAATAATGTTGTTCGGTCTGCATTCTTACCATTTACATAACATTAATCGCCTTCGTCTGTCTCTCACACCCAATAGTACAGCCATTCTCATTCACACCCTGGTTACATCCCACGTTGATTACTGTAATTCCTGTAATAAGCATAAACTTCAACTGCTTCAGAACTCTGCCCCTCGTATCATTACCAGAACCCCTTCTATTAATTATATCACTCCTACCCTTCAGCAGCTTCACTGGCTCCCAGTTAAATACCGCATTGATTTCAAGATTCTGCGCCTCACCTTCAAGGCCATTCACAACCTCGCTCCTCTGTACCCCACTGACCTCCTTCGCATCAGCACACCCACCCGTATTCCCAGATCTTCCTCTTCTATACACCTCACTGCACCACCCACCCGTTTGACCACCATGGGGTTTTGAGCCTTCAGTCGCTCTGTCCCCCCGCATCTGGAACTCCCTTCCACCAGATATCCGTAACATTGACTCTCTTCCCTTTTTCAAATCTCACCTAAAACACATATTTTTTAAATGGCATCTTCAATTTGATCACTGTTCATAATCACCAATCTCTTGTTCTGCTTGACTATATACCCATACTGATTTTTTGCATTGTAACTTTGCTTTGCTAATTTTATTGATTTATTGTTACACTCTTATTTAATTTTTACACTGTAAGGTGACCTTGAGTTTTTTGCAAGGCGCCTATAAATAAAATGCATTATTATTTGTATTATTATTGTTATTCATAGCGAGGTCATAATAAACGGCCTGCTGAAGCCTGTGATCGGGTACAGTCAGGTCACTTGGACTGGGATTTAGACTTCCAGCATTGTCATGCGTTGCCTTGTTTAAAGCCTTGCTCCTTAACGGACATGAAATGAAAGAAAATCACCATGACGCATCTTCTTCTTCTTAGAAATCAGGTAATTATATAATTCTGGTGACATGGCAGTTACATAAGGACTCGTGGCAGTGGCGATTCTAGAATGTGATGAAACACTAGGCAGAAATTCCCAGGGGGCCCCATACGCCAGTGTGTATCACCATTATGTTATGACACAGATGAAAAATGTACTAAATGTCCATTATTTAATTTCAAATGTTTACATTAGTAGTTTATAAACATTATTATTAGTATTAAGAACATAAAAACATTTTCAAAATATAAAAGAACAAAAAAACCTAAATAAATAACTAAATAACTTCAGGAACTGGTATATAAAAAAAAACAGGGTATATAGGCCTATTGTCATAAAGAATCTAGGGCGTATGTTATCAATTTTGAAAAAGTGAAATGTATTGAACTCACAGTTATCGGTTATCATGACAGGCAGGTTATCCCACTGGAGGTGGACATTGATTGAAATGATATGACAAAACAACAACAGGGTATTGTCATAAAGCATCTTTAGAGGGCATGGCATGTGTTATCAATTAAAGTGGAATACTGAACTTACAGTTTTCATTATCAGCATTTAGAGTGGGCACTTTATACTTCTCTATTGCTGCTGTCGGGAACTTCAATAATGGTCCTGAGGAGAGATAAGAAAGTGATATAGTAGCTTATGATACTTATTAGAGTAGCATGTTAATAAGGTCAATTAAAAATGCTTTCACACTGTAGAATAACAATTCCTTAAGATCAACTTTTAAATGTTCTCCTTGGACATAGCTTTCATTATTCATAGCATTCACAGGATTCATAGCTTAGCTCAGACACAGCTTTCATCAGTTAATTTTCTGAAAAAAACTATTTGTCACGGATAAGGGGTGTTGGCACAGGGAAAAGTGAAAAGACCCAAACGCAGACTCTGATGAGGAATGGAGTATTTATTGCTGGTTCCCGGCAGGCAGACAGGTAGACAAACAGGTAAGCAGGCAGACAAAGTGGAATAGTGAGCAATCTGGGCATAAATCCAACATAGATTTGATCCAAAAACCCACAGTGACAGACAGAACCTATTCAAGGAATGACGAAAAACTGACCCAGAGACAGGGAGACACACAGACTAAATACACCAACAAGACACAGGTGAACTCCATAACACTGGTGAACATGATCAGATTATCAGGGACAGGAAGCAAAACCACCAGACACATGAGGAAACAAACAAATTACAAAATAAAACAGGAAGTAATCAACACCCACACAGAACAGACAATTTAAAAATAAAACAAGAACATCCACAATGCAAGGAGCTGAAAACCATGACACTATTATCTAACAGTTAGCTCTTTCACCCTCCAAATCACTCCATTGCCCATACCAAAGGTCTATTCTAGAAATGGCAGAGACAACGTTAATTTCGGTTACATTGCCCAAAGTTGAATGGTTGTGTGAAGTTTCAGTAGTGCATAACTTATTTACTTTCTTTCACTTTCTTTCTTTCACTTCCATATGAACTACACCTCTTCATTTTCCTTCACTGACTTCCAATTCAAATTTCATATATCATACAAGTTTGACAGGAATGACATGAGACACTTCAGGGAGGTTTCCTACTGAGATGTTATTGCAAAAAGACCATTTTGTTTGTTTAAGAGGGATAAGGGTTGCGGACACTGCAGTTGCCACATTTTGAGACATTGATGTGGAGTAAAGTTTGTCAGCCCTTGGGGGCCACCTATCGGCCTGGGGCCCCAAGCAGTTGCCTACCTTGCCTATTCTAAAGCTGCGGCTGTCTGGTGGGTCTGACAGTGCAGAGGAGACTGATGAGGAAGGGGGCAAAGCACTGATACTCACCTGTCACCATTAAACTGCAACTTGAAAGGTGATCATGTTGCATCCATCCTATGTGAATATGTCTGCTGCTGAGATGCTAACCCAATTAGCAAAGAAATGCAATCTGAATTCAGTGTCAGCCAACATGCTCTGAGTAGTGGTGGGGGTTATGGATGCGGTCATACAAAGGTGAAGTATACTGGTGGGGTATGCAATTATAAACAACAACATAAATCTTTTTGTCAGACTCAGTGAATATCTCCACTAGCTGACCATTCTGTGTGTACACTGAAAAAAAAAAAGTTTTTGTACACAGCCCTGGATCTGTAAATGTGAAATAAACAAAGTGGCTTGGACCGAGGCACACAACACAATTCCAGCCATGATTTGTGTCTCAGGTAACATTAAATGACTTGCCCACAGACATTCAGCTTACTTTCTAGTTTTCCAAGATATGCTGTTGTTGTGATGTTTGCTATAGTAGCAGGAGGTTTGTGAGCATCGCTGTCTGGAGCTGCTGTGTTGGCTCTAAGAAACGTCTCGTCCTCTCTGGCTGTTCGCTTCGCAGCAGCAACTGTAGGGACAGTTTACTAACCCACAATCTAGCTACCGTTAGTTACATTACTTGCTGTTTCATTGTTTGCTCTATAATGGTATTTGTCATGGTTCTGGATTTCTCCAGAATTGCTTTACTCCACCTTTTATGTGGTCAGGGAACAGTCAAATACCTCATAGGCATTTTTGATGAGCAAATAATTTAGCAAATAAAAATGACATTTTTTCTTGCAATTAAAAGAGAGGCTTAGAAAATATCCAGCCTACTTTAGATGTAAACCTACATAATTCTGTGCAATTGATAGCATTCAGTAAATTAAAATGAGCTGATGGACCCTGATTTCAAGGTGCGAGATATTAGAATACACTAGACCCATAACGTTTTACAGTTAACTTTAAACAGAGCAGGAGTGTCAGATCACAGATAAATGTGTTTCACCAAACAGCCAACAGCTGACACACTTGCCAGAACCTTCTGCTTCTGTGTGTTAGTGTGTGTGTAGGGGATTCCTGGCTTGTGACAGTGAAACCCCTGTAGTGATCTGTCCCCTCTCATCATACCAGTAATATTTCAACTATTCATTCATTTTATATATATCATGTATCTTTCAATAGCTTACTTTCATATGTCACCACAGAGCATTTGACATCTAAAAGTAACCTGAATATTTTACCCCAAAACTGCCTCTTTATAAACACTCTATGATCTCTCTCTTATTCTGTTTTGCTTGCTTGTTTTCTCATGCTTACATTTAATAATAGTATCAGATTTTTGAACTATAATAACCTTACACATGCACACAAACACACACCTGCTGGCACTTATTTTGGCTCGACCCTTGACAGCTGAGTATCTCATGACACTCAGGGGAGGAATAGGAGAATACATCAGGTACATAATGTTGGACGAGATTCAGGCTTTTTCCATTCCCCAAGCCTGCTGAAAGCCAATATGTATATTTATTCACGGTGGGTGTGTCTGGTCACACAAGCCGCAACAAAAAGGCATTCAGCCCACAGCAGCTTACAATGCAATCGTGTGTGCTTGTCCATCTGTGCACTGTTAGTTTATTGCTTTATTTTACTGTTCATGTCTCACTTTCCCTTACATATTCTACGTTTGTGTCATTGTTTGAAATTATGTTTTCTGCATACTGTCGTCGGGGCAGAATACATTTACAACAATCACACTGATTGAATCTCCGTCAGAAACTGATTGTCTATTCGTGCTGCTGACCTTTATCCTTCTGGCTCGGGCTCTTCTGACCTTGACAAATACATCCGCAGCCAGGAAACAAAAGCAATACCTACTTTATGCTCAGTGTTGGCTCTTGACCAATAGCACCTTCTACTGAGAGGACTTGGCTCTGTTGCACTTTGTTGCCTATAATGGAGGCGCATCAGATAGCGAGTGAACACAAACCCTCCCTGACCTCCATTTATGATGCCTGCCTCCTTCATAAAAAGCCCTGCTAGCAATGTGGATCCACCTGCAGAAAACAGCTAAAACACTTGCTGAGTTGAAAGTGACATACCTAAGCAGCAGCACAGTGACTGTTTCTCTCTTCTAAAAAACTTTTAACTTCCATTCCATTTCCTTCTGAGATTTGTTATTTTATTCTTGTTCTGTCTGTCATTATCCTGCCTTTGGGACTTTGCCAAGTTTGACCTCAAAATAACAAACCCCTCAACTATGTGAGTGAAGGCTGGAAATAGCAATTAAATAAAATAAGAATATTAAAAAAAGTCTCTCAAAAATGTGGGCATTTTCAAGGATGGATCATTTAAAGGACAGGGGATACTTGAGAGGGGCTTGTTTAAGAGGACAGCTGAGGAGAGATGGATATCGCTGAACTGTGTCCAGCCCTTCAGTGTTAAAGGTTACCACCACCAAACTGGTCCTGCCAGCCACTATGTTCATACATTGCCACTGTAAGTCCCGGACAGTGCATTGCTTATTTATGTCTGTTGATGTTTGCCAAACAGTCATATGTTTGCTGTAGCATAATCAAAGAATTATTTCTTATTTAGCACAAAGTTTACATTCTTTAAAAGTTTAAATATTAAGGTGAGTACAACTTTAATCTTCTCCAGGAATACCATGCTTCACATTCATGCAGTTAAACACATTCACACCTGTTAGGTGAGAGGAAAGATACTCATACACTCTTCCTACCCACATATTCCCAGCCTTCCCTGGGGATTCACTTTGACTACAAGCCTGTTTCCCTCGCTGTTGTAAATCCGTTTGTGTGAATGGAGCTGACGTCTTTCCATTGAAGGTGTGGAGCGCTAGCCCCCTCAGGATGAAGTAGCTTCTACACCTAAAAGTGCCAAGGAAGGCCTACAGCCAGGGTTACTATAATGATATCTGGGCAACTAGTAACATCAGCTCAGTGTGGATCCCTCTGGAGGATAGACAGAGAGAAAGAAAGTTGGAATCAAACTGAAATTGAATGTAGATGATGATAGACTTGTTTGACTTGGTTATATTGAAATGCACAGGCTTAATGACTAAATATTTGCTCCTGTCTGTTACTCCTTTTAGCTGTAACTGTTGTAGCAATATATCATAACTCAAAGCTCTATTTTATTATTTTTAGCAATGCTAGCAGCATGGCTCTTGGGATAGCGATGTTGATCTTTCACTCAGTTGGTCAGTCCACCACTATTGGATGGATTGCCGTGGAATGTTGCACTCACACTTTATGGTCCCCAGAGGATGACTTGGGATAACACTGATCCCCTCACCGTTCATTTAGCACCATCATCGTTCCAGCATTTATTTCAGTCCAAAACTTTATGACCAAAATTCAATTCCCATCAGCCTCAACGTTTTTTGGAAGTGCAATGTGAAATCACTGGAGTACTCCTATAAGAAGTGCCTGCACAGTGCCTCGACATCATTGCTTGCCATTAACATTAATTTTGCATTTGTTACTTCGTAGACACCTACCTATGTTTACAGTTAACCTTAAATTGATATATTTCTTTTCTTGTAAAAAGGTCACTGCTACAATAAAACTGACATTAAAACATATCTAACTATATCCAGGGTCTTCAGGGTCAATGTATGCACACATGCGTCCTTGATGCATATATTGTCACCACAGACAAAATGTTGAGCACACCAACCTGAGAACCTGGTTTGTGTGCTTGGATCTTTGATGCAGCTTGGGAGCTGCATTTGCAATTTAGATCACCCTGTGGACGCCTGTTAACATCAGGTAGAAATGGTGTCAGAGATACAGATCCCTGTCCAGAGCGAGGATAGCTGTCTCACACTGTAGTTGTTAATCATGGCAGAGAGGAAGTAGGAGTCACAGCAACACACACACAGAGAACATCGGGACACAAGGCAATGTGAATGTGATCATCCTCCTCCCCACTTTAAATTTAATTCGCACAGAACAAGATTAGAGGATCCAATCAGTGGTGACATTGAGCCGGGCACCAGTGGAATAAGACACTAGGGAGGCCTAATCATCCCCACTGCTCCACTCTGCTGCAGCAAGCCAATCCAATCCCCTCCAGACGAAGCAGATGGTCGATATCATCTTCTCCCTTTTCTAGGCGAGATTATCTCCTCGGCTTCAGAACTCACGGGTGGATGTTTACTGCGACAGTGGCCTCTCTGCCATCCAGCTGAGGGATGCTGATGCTGAATTTCCCATAGTGTCAAGCTACCTGGGATCCAAAATGTACTGGAAGGGATGGGGTCCATGATTTCCTCCGGTGTGGTGCAGTGAACATCGCATCCTGTGCTGTATGTCATATATACAGCCTTCAAAACCTCAATAATGGGAAATTGACAAGGATGGGGAATTTTCATTTAAAAATTAAATATCAGCAATTGAAAAAGAGCTATTTTGACATATTTTTCTTGTGTTGAGAAAACACATGAAAAGTTGGACATTCGACTGCATTTTTATATTAAATTACATTTTAACTGTTAATAAGCAAGCAACTACTCCATTCTAAAAATAACAAGTGATTTCTTCGTTTTGCTCAGAATGCAATTTCTCCCGACAAGAAGATTATTCCTTACGTCACACAAACACAATTTTCTCTCCTGTCCTGAGATTACAGAGGTGGCTTATGCTTGGTGTAAACAGTTCTGTCATAAGGAAAACGGTGCAGCAAAAGCTCTGCAGGAGATGACATGTGACTTCTGATTAGACACTTCAAAGGAGAGAGACAGAGAGAGAGAGAGAGAGAGAGAGAGAGAGAGAGAGAGAGAGAGAGAGAGAGAGAGTAGGCAAAGGTTGACATGACGGGCAATTCTCCTCCATGGGCAGTGATCAAAATCAAACGCACAGGTTTGTATCACACAACACTGTTATTATCAGCCTTACCAGCTTAAAGGCAATGTCATGGCTCTGCAATATACAACTAAATCTGTGCCTAAAATAGAAACTATTGTAAAACCAGTGTAATATACAACACTGACACATGTTTGCACTTCTGGAACAACAAACACATGCAGTGTCTCTCCTGGCATGGTGACAAAGAAAGGACCGGTTCTCCAGTGTGGTCTAATTAATGCAATGTACAAGAACCACAAGTGTAATGGAAGCCATCGCTACTCTAGTAGAGCACTGAAAACAGGGCAAGTTTTCCATGTCCACTGAGAGGAACAGGTAACAGGAGAAGAGCGGCACGCCACTTAAGGCCGTCCTTGCACCAGAAAGAGGGCTCAGCGTTACATCTGTGGGCTCAGGTAATCAATGTTGTGTTCGGATCTCTTGACTTTCCTCGTTGCTTACAAGACCGGGCGAGCCGCACGAGGTCAAGCAGCTGATATCCAGAGAGGAAGAACTGACAGTAGTGACAGTGACAGAAGTGACAGTAAAAACAAAGGAAGTGTTAGGCCAGAATTTTAGTTTAAATCATGCTCTCCCCGTGCTGAGTCTCTGTGTGCATTTGATGCTCTGCACTGTTTTTCCAACTTGAATTACTTTGAAAAGGAGACACAGCATATGACGACATCAGTCCTTTCCCAGAAACCAGGATTATTTGTGTCATTTAAATACTGGCAGACTTGGAAATAATCTGGACAAAAGTCAAATGCTTTGCCAAGTCTATTTCAGGAATACATCATCCCATTCATGAGGGACGATTACTTTCCATCGCTAATAAAACAAAGTGAATGGGGCATGTTGGGGGATATGGACAATTACTCCCCAGTGGATCTTGTAAGGCCTCGGGAGCAGGACCGGCTGGCTGGTTTTGTTCCTGCAAGTGAATCCTGCGATTGGAAAGAAAGCCCTTCCACATTTCCAGTGTGGTACTTAATCCTCATTATACTGTACACCTGCCCACATCACTGCGACACTCTATAGTCTGCCTTAGACACACGTACCCATCCTTTTTTTATTTTCTTGTCCTTCCTTTCTCTAGTGCTAATGTCTGTATTTCACCTGGTCACTTTAAAAGTGTCCAAAAGATTTAAAACTGAAACTTTCGTCCATCAATGCATCTTGTCTTGAAGTAGCTGACCATCTGACCTGACCGCACCTTTTCAGCATCTCTTGCTCAAATATGATGCAAAGGTATGGTAAGAGTGACTGCATAAAAATACATAGTCTTCAGCTTCATGATCATATCAGGCCTCATCATATTCAGAAGAGTAGAAGAGGGTTATATATAAAATGAAGTCTAAACGGTCTGATGCTTTTTTCGACCTGGTTGTTTTGCGTTAACAGGCACAGGCTTGTAGCGAGGCAGCCTCTACGAGAAGCATCTCTCTACACTCATTCTCACTGGGGACAAGCATGTTTCCTTTAGACCAGCTGGGCTTTAAACGCCATCGCCTCTACTTTGGGAACAGCCCGGGTTAGGGGGGTGCACCACTCTTTGCTTCGCTGATCCCCTGTTGCTAGTTCCACTCCCCATCATGAGAAACCAGGAGTGGTGTGATGGCAACAAAGAATACATTCATTTGATGATGATCTCACACTAGTGTCAACAGTAACAGGTGTAATGAGGCTGAAGACACTCTGTTTAGACTTAATGTAATCTGTCCTGGGGAAGGATGCTTTCGTTTGGATATGAAGTTAACCAACTGCAGCCAATTAGAGCAGATCCATTACAATATAATCTGCGACTGAAATCTGAGCATCTGTGTTTTGGCCCCTGCAGGAGTGGTTTGATCCCCACATTAGTCTGGTTGATTGTTTGTTGTTGTTGTTGTAGAAAGTCAGAAACTCAGCTTGAGGTTCAAAGTGTCTCAGTTGATTACATCTTTATTGGTACATACATGTACGCAACAGGTCAGCAGGAGTTTCTTTTATTGGAATGTTAAAAGACAGCGTCTCACATACTCCTTCTTACAAAATGTGACTCATAACAAGTGATACTAAGACAAGAAATCAGGCAACAACAGTCTGCGAGGATACTTAGGCACAGTGGTGCTTTGAGCTAAATGCTAATTGCTCACCGCTAACACACTGATGTTTTAGTTTTGATTTAAGTTTTTCATGATTTTAGTTTTAGCATATTAGGATGCTAACATATGTTAGCCCTAAAAACCTACAGCTGAGACAGTTGGTAATGCTAGCATGTTGATTTTGAACAGGTATATTGTTTACCATTTGGTCACCATCTTAGTTTAAACACAAGTACAGCTGAGGCTGAGGCTGATGGGAATGTCGAGGAGGTGCAGGTATTGGACAACCTTAGATGGCACTAAACCTAGTCAGGGGATTATAAATCACATTTGGACATGTACCAAATTCCATGATAATCCATCCAACAGTTGTTGAGATATTTCAATCTAAACTTAAGTGGTGGACCGACCAACAGACTTTCAGTCCCTAGAACAACACTGCTAGTGTGGCTAAAAAGTAAAAAGTGTGTGTCTAGGTGCAGGGCAGTGTCTTGCCGCAGGCTCCAAAAACTCTTCATTTGTGTTGTTTGACAATGTTCTAGTAGTTGGAGTAGTAGTCTGAGTGGTGTGAGCAGCCTCTCCACTCATTCGCCGGGCTGCCTACCACAACAAAACTTGTAGATCAATAGATGCTTGTCAGTAATGCTGGATGTCATCAATGGAAACACGGAAACACATTTATGTAATCAGGCAAATGGGAGACGAGAGGTCAAAAAGAAAAAACTAATAATTTTCTCCTTCTTTAGATCTGGCAGAAAACTAAACTCTGTGGCATAAAATAGGTGTGAATAAAATTCCATTGTGTGAGCAGCAAACTAAGTAAAAGTAAAATTTCACCGATGACATTATTTAACCGGACTTGGATGGTGTGGGCTCTGCCTTCAGCTCTGGGTTGACAGGAGAGGGTGCCTTGCCTCGCTGCAGCTGTTCCACTTGTTGACATCGGCCCACGGGACTTCTTCTCCAGAAGAGAATGTAGAGATATTACATTGCACCTTCTTTGGCTGTCCCACGTTTTAAAATAGTCCAAATGTTCCGAATCATGCAGTAAACAACACACACCCTCAGCCTGCAGTATTTTCTGAATGTTGAAACTGTAATCCTTCATAGCAGCCAGCAATCATACTGGCTATTACAGATATCTATTTATGGTCTCTATTAATGTTTCACACTGTATATGGTGGCTTATGTATGCGGATTTCCCACGAGAAGTCATCACTTGATCACTTGACTAAACGCAACTAAAGTCAGGAGGGTTTTAAATGCAGACCGCTGTCACTCACTCATCTGCTTTGGATCTTGGGAGTCGGTTAATTTATTAAAGCCATAAACTGGCACAATAAACCAAACAGAGCTGAAATATGATCATAGAAAGCCGGTCTATTCAACAGAGTTGCATCTGTGTCAGGAAACAGCACACACAACATCTCTCACATTTGCCAGTTTGATCAAATACGCTGTCATCTGCCTTTTATGAGGAGTGCTGATCACAAATATTTGCTTTAATACGGTGATGTCCGCTTATTCACACACACGCTCTTCATCAGGCTGCACATGTGAAACAGCACGGGGGCAGACAGATCTCCTCTCGGGCTTTGCTTCGGCATTGTAATTTGTGATGGATGCTTGCCACCGGTGCTTCTGGGTTTAATTACGACACGGTTTAATCCTGGACTATCAAATCTGTCCAGGTATGACCTTCGACACAAGAGAGAAGAACTAACATCTACGGAGGGGTGGTTTCAGCAGACACCAGTGAATTTAAGATGCTGTATAGGATTGAGAGTGTAATAATAGAGTGCTGTATTTCCAGTGAGTTCAGACTAATTCTGAACGAAACAATGAACTATGTTTACAAAAGGCAGTTAGAGTTTGAGGATATCAGTTTGAAGCACATCATCCTCTCAAGTTACCAAGATTAAGAAATAGCAAGCAGGTGCTATTCATGATTCAAAATGCTCTTTACTGCTTCTGTTCAATGCTTAATCCAGCTGTGGCCTTATATTTGATACGCAGCGTTGTGGCCTTGTAACTGACTTCATGTAAGAGCTGTATCATATCTGTAATCCTCGCTCCCAACTGGGTTAAGAAGTCTGTGAAGCTTGAAAGGAATACAGCAGCAGTAGACATTCCCAAGCCACAGGCCCAATTTTATTCCCAAAGATCTCACCAAAATGTAATTATGTAATTGCAAATCCTGTATACGTCCCTCTGAGACATTTTCTTTATTGCAGATTTATTCATGGACTAGCGTCTGCTTTGTCACCCAATCCTTTGAATACAGTGAGCACAGGACTGCCCTGAAGGCATTTGATAGAAGGAGGAAAGTTTACGTCCAACATTGCAGAAGTACACTTTAGGTTTAGCATTAGCATTATAGCACTAACAATGTATTAAAACATGCTCCTTTTAAAAGTTGTTATTATGTTAACTGGTTGCAGCACTTATAAGTAATCACCGAAGGGATTGATAAACTTTATGTACTTTACGTCAGACTGATGCTCCTTGGTATAACTGAATTATTTTCAGTTTCATTTTATATCAATTTCAGGCATATTTTCCAAATCAAATCTGGAGAATCTCATCCACTATAAGTAATCAAAAATTTACCAAATGGTGAGATGGGGGTGCTATCATAACTTTTAAACGTCTCACAGTCTCAAGAAAACAAAACTCAGCTTTCTCTAGATTCATTCACAAAAACTTTGCCAATTACATGGTGATGGTAAAATCTGGCTAACTGAATCTAATGGCACAATGCTCTCTGCAATGAAAAAAAATATAATCAAAACTTTTGGTGATCATTGTTGAGCCAAGTTGTGCAAACTAATTTTGGGGTGCAGTATATGATTGAAATCATAGGCCTAATTTCATGGAAACTTGCGTGAAATATTTCATCCTTTTCTCATTTGCAGAAATGAAAGGATGACAGTATGCTCTGAATAGGGTTCCGACACTTTTTCTATTTTGCAGGTTATACAATATGTGCATGTTTGCGCAGATATCAGACAACCTCTAAATTCGACTGTAATGAGACTACTCAACCTGGTATGTCTTTCCGATTCCATGCCAACACTCCCTACCCCTCCTAGATCTAGACTTAGGGTGCAATAGGAGCCCATTTACAGCACGTTGCATACAGTTGGGCAATGTCAGCCCAGGGCCTAAAAAGATCTGGCCAACTTGTGCCATGCCTGCAGAAGAGAAAGTTCAAATTATTGTACTGCTTGTAGGTCTGCCATCTAAGGGCACCATGAAGTCCATGTTTTCATTGGCAAGGAACGACACACACACACACACACACACACACACACACACACACACACACGGTTGATGAGTGATGCCGTCTCCCTCAACTCCCATTTGCCCATTTAAAAATCCGTGCATAATCATTATAATTGGCACATCGCAGTCATCAGGAGAATGATTATATGGCACACTGTGTGTGTGTCACTCTAATGGGTTGTTGGGTGGTGTGCAAACGCTAACACTGGATGTCCATCTCCAGGGCATAGGCAGGTCAGGAGATCGTGGGATCTGGCATAAGATTACGGAAATAAATCCAAAATGGAGCGCACATACATACCATGTCTTGTCTGGCAGTCCTTTGTCCATCTGTATGTCCCTTGGGGCAACAGCAAACAGTTCCCAAACTTAACTTCACCAAGCAAAAAATAGGCACAAATTCAATAACTTGTTCTTGTTTTTTTAGATCAGACCTGCCTGAGAAAAAAATAAATAAATTAAATTATATATATATATATTCTAAATAATTATTACAGAGCTCCAGCATGCATTGCTAGCTACTTAAATCATGGCAGCTGCTAAAAGTCACAAGTGAGTGTTAACTAGCCATAGTATCATCTCTCTGTATCTTATGCACCTGTAAAGGCTGGAAAAAGACTAGAAACAGTTGTCCTGCTGGTATTGCATTGCACTCGTGGGATAAATGATTGTCTGCTGGGAATTCACTTGTGAAATGTATAATTGATTCAATTATTTTTTGACTGATGAAAATATTGAATAAAAAGTAACACCAATCAATTAAATTACGGCTCTCTTAATAAAATTGCCTCGTTTCAGGAGGGTAAAGTTGTAGAGAAAACTAGTTCTTATTGCTCTGTAGCACATGTTCTGCCACTACGTGCATTGTATTACATGGAATTGAACACAGATACAATGTCTTAATATAAAGCCACACACTTTTACTAGGTTGACAATTTTAAAACATGTTCTTTTACTTGCTGAACCTGATCGTCTGTCATCGGTCAGTAATGATGGTCGACCAGCAGCAGTGAATCCTTAAAAGACAGAACAGCATGCACACCAAGGCTACGCACTTTTCAGGCATTTCTTTTCTGTAGCTTGATTTTTATCAGTTTCTAAAAGATAGGGACTGATTATAAAGCTAAAATGCCCTGAATGTTGCATTCTTAAGCAGTGTGATATATACATGTGTGATTTATATAGTGTTGGTCAGTAGGCTATTTGTTAATTTTTAACATGGAGGTGGACCCAATTTCTTTTGTTCATCTGTGACTAGCGAACCAACTCATGAATGACTAGAATATAATAGATCCAAGGCAAAACTTAAAAAAGGGCGGGACTGAGAGAAAAAGTCGGAATTACAAAACCGTCTGCTACTTCAGCACCACGGACAGCGCCATGGATTTATCAATACGGAGCACAGTTAGGCTACTGAGCCATTCAGAGCCATGGCTGGGGCCACAGATTCAAACTTGCACAAACCTCAGCCAGATAAAGGATCAATGAGTCAGGCAGACTAGACTAACATATTCAACTAAACAGCCCCTCTGCCCCTGCACTCTTTCTGCTACTAGGGAATGGAGAGGGGGATGGCAGGTTAACAAGGGGGAAGGCATCCCCCTAAATCGCCTACTGCTATTGGGTAGTTTTATCTGTCATGGTGCATTATAGTTTGTCATCTTTACATGTAAAGTAACTAGTAACTATAGCTGTCAGATAATTGTAGTACAGTAAAAAGTAGCCTATTTCCCTCTGAACTGTAGTGGAGTGGAAGTATAACGTAGCATAAGATGGCAATAGGCAAGTAAAGTAAAAGTGCCTTACATTTAAGTACCTCTAATTTGTACTTAAGTGCAGTATTTGAGAAAATGTACTTAGTTACATTCAACAACTTTTCTAATGTCTTGCATTATAAATGTGTTATGTACAAAACAAGCCACAATTACCCAACCATTCACGGTCACTGCTACCTTGCTGAGCTCCTAAAAAGTCTATCTGCAGTTCAGAGATGTTGTTATTCACTTCTGCATCACAGTCCACATTGAATCGAGCTGGGACAGTAATTGAACTGGATGTTGCCTATTTTCCCTCTCACACGATGATCTTTTGAGCAGCATTATGTAAGTCCTCACCAAAGGCCTTCTTTCCTAAAGAGACTTTGGTTTGGCTGGCAAACCATTCTCTCTGCACAACGCTGGACCATTGCCTGCAGTCTACTGGCATTGAGTTTTCTCATCCTGGCATGAAGTCATTGGCCTTTGATGGACACACTCAGAGCAGGGTAGTCTGCTCAAAGTGAGCACAGCAAAAAAAGCACTCAGAAAGAGCCATTAAAATGGGATTCTTCATTCTATTCATCACACATCCTGAAGAATCACGACTTGCCAAGAAGTGTGCGTTCACTTCATTCCACTTACATAAGGATGTTTACACAAAAAGCTACTGTGATAATACTGCCAACAGGCATACTGTGATAGAAAAGGATAATTAATCGTAATAATTGGATTTTAAAAATGACTGCACAGGAAACTGTTAATTATTATTTGTTAATAGAATTTGAGGTGATGGGATTACTCATTTTCATGGTTAAAACTGCAGTGATTGGGGTTCAGTTACTGTGCTCATGTGCTGAGATGTTCCATTTCTATCTCTTGCTTCAATCTCACTTTGATCACATTATACCTTCTTTACAGTATCACATGCGAGAGGATGAAAAACACCGTCTTGCTGACAAGTGAGCGAGGAGAACAGTGAGGTTGGCGACTACTGCGGGTAGAAACCCAAAGACTTTGGCTTCCTTTTATCAGCTGGATCAGTCAGCTCCAGTATCTCTCGTCTCAATTAGAGTGTGCGGATGCAGGAATAAGAGTCTTAAGTGGAACTGTTAGTGACATGGAAGTAGGAATTAAGTGGGTTGAGGAGTGGACTGAAACGCAGTTTGGCCATATACAGCAAGATGCATGCAGAAAGAGAGCCATTCAAAATAAAAATAAAAACAAGGCAGGTGTTACACTGCAAAAATGCCCTTTCAAATTTAGAGTTAACGCATTTTAGATGTGAGCTTAATTTTGCATGAAACAAGCAAATTTGGCTGCAATAAGTGACTTGATAAGACTTCTTTAAATAAATAAGGATGTGCAGCTACAAGAAGTCCCCTTCCGCAGAGGTTGCCATGTTGCACCACCATGTTTCCACTGTAGTCCAGAATGGACAAACCAAACACTAGCTCTAGATAGGGCCTTTCGCAAGTTACGTGGCCACCATAGTTTCTCTACATGCCTGGAAAGGGAGGATGAGGCGAGTGGTATCGAAATGTTGCAATCTGTAATTTCACAGCTAGATGATAGTCTTGTTTCTAGATAACACAGACAGTTTGCTAACCATTAAGCCACCATGGTAACTGACTACTGGCGCTGTGGCTCTAGCCATGGCAACGTGGACCAGTGTGTCGACCACACCTCAAACAATTGGATTGCCATGGAAGTTTGTACAGATATTCATGTTCCCCAGAGGACATGCATGCTGGCAAAAGCAGGTCTAAGTTTTCACTCCATCCATTGAAATATCTCAACATCTGCTGTATGGATTTGAAAAGAATTTGGTACAGACAATCAGCAGCAGGATGTGGGATGTGTATGTGGGATCGAAACAATATAAACTACTGTGTCCACGTTCAATCAATTGTAGAATCAATGAATTGTTGGTTTTGGTCTTTTCAGGGCAGCCATATGCTTCAAACTTGGACAGTGTTGGAATTTCTGCATTACCCACATGAACAGGAACTACTCATCTAATTGCTAAATCTGCAGCAATCATGAAAGGGAAGCTATAAAACGGACATACTGAACAATAAAGCCTTTATTTTTTTGTCTTTCCATAGTTCAAGTTTGTCAGTCCCACCCAATGAAAAGGTGGCCAATAGAGTGAAGGAGTAAGAGGTAGAGCAAGTGTTCCATTCTCATTGTGATCAGCGTAAAAACTCACTTTTACACACCAAGGGAATGGCCATCCAAAGAAGGCCAACACAATTTTTTTTTTTTTTTTTTTTTTTTTTAAAAAACAACAGCAGCTTCTTTGTGGTGTTGCTAGCTTTCCCTTATTATTCACAATCATAAATACTCCTAACTCACTGACTTTTGATAAAGGTTGCACTACAGTGTAAACCAGAGGGGCGATGAGTGCTAGCCATTAACAGAGGCATGGCAGTCATCATAACTATCGCCACCATCATCACCACCACCACCACCACCATCATCATCACAGTCTCTGAACACTTGGAGTGGGGAAACTGCCACATGGCAAGGGCCTCTTGCTGTGTGTCCAAGGCAAAGGGGCTCTGCATAGTATGGTGAGACAGAAGAGATAATGGCCGCTCACCATGGACTGAAAAAGAGGCTCTCGGACCGGCACTCAAGGAGAGTATGACCTAGGGAAAAATAGATGGGGCCGAAACCTGAGCGGTGGACAGCACATCAGTCCAAAATAGGTGTACGATAGTCAGCTGGCCCTAGTGTGTTTGCGTATGCATGTCACACTGCAATAAAACTAACTAATACCAACCACTCCATCGGCACAGCCAGGTTAGGACAGTGCCATGTTACATTAAAAAAGGAGATAGTATTTACATCTTCAACACATAAATTAATTCCCTAACATACTGTCTGTGTAACGTATAATATGGTCTCTAGGCGGGGGGGAGGGACAAACAAAACAAAAACATAAGTGCCTCATTTGAAAAGACTATGCAGACTGCAGAACTGAGAAAGGTAGACCAAGGGAGAAAAAATAAGTTTAAATGCTGGCAAAATAAATCAAAAGTCCGAAAAAAAAAAAAAAGAGAAAAACATCATTAATGCAGTAATTCATGAGAACGATTTGCAACATGGCACACAGAAAGAGATAATGCAGTGAGCTTGATTAGGCAACCCCGGAATAGTAACAATGGCAGCACTGAAGACGGCTCATTAATACCCGAGAAAGAAGAAGAGTACAGAGGGGTCACTGCATGAAGGGCCTCACCTCGGATCAATATCGGTTTCCGATGATACTGGACGCTTTACATTCCTGCCTCACGCCAAGAGATCTAGGAATGACTTACAACTCCTCCCATCCAGAATGTGACCTTGTGACCATGTTTTGTCTCAACTCTGTAGTCTCCCAAGACCCGGCACACGACACCTGCAGCCCCCGCACTGACCAGTCACCTCAGGGCAGAACCAGGTCGAACTGTTAACCTGATGCGATGTGACAAATAAGGCCCTAGTCCGATACAATTCACACTTGTCGACGATATACAGTATAAAACGCAGTATAATGAGAAAACATACAAACGCAAATGCAAATATAGCTTTCAATGCACAACAACATACACATTAACTGTTGGTTTTGCAGATGAAATTCAAAGTATTCATACAATGTGTGTCACAAAGAAATAATGGCTGGCTCTGTCCGTTCTGAGGAGAGAGATAAAAGGGGCAGTGGGGCAAAAACAAAAGAAGAACAAGACAAAAAACAGCAAATCCGGTTCAGTTCATATTTGTCATGTTGAATAATTGCGCACACACAGGAAGCTTGGAGGAGTGAATTAAACCTCTCCAGTTGGTTTGACCGTACAAGTTCATATTACCACCACTCTCCCACTCCAGTGCTGCTGGGCTGCTGTCAGTCTTTGGGTCACCCCCCTGTTGTGTGTGGGTGCATGAGAGTCTGTCATTCCAGTGAGTTAAAAAAAAAAAAAAAAATAAAGACAAAGGGTAGGCCATTGGTTCATTTTGCTGACAGGCCCCGCCTACCCTGACGGGGTGAAACCCGGAGGGAGCCCATCAGTCATCCAGGATGACCTTGACAAAACTGGCCACGTCTGTCTCTTTGGAGTCATGCAGGGTGAAAAATGGATGTTGCTGCATTAAAAGAAGGGAAAAAAAGCACTGTTAGAAATATGCGCTTGAATGACAAACAATTATTTTTAATGATTCCTGTGCTTCCTGTTATTTACTTGGTGGGATAATTGGGTAAGCCTGGCCTCTTGTGGACAAAAGCAAGAACCAGAGCACACTGAACATTAATGCAAGGATGTTGATAGTGGCAAAGTAGCATAATAATACGTGTTGGTGTTTTTTGGGTAAGAGACATTTTAGTTTTAAAAACTACTAACCATTAATTCTGTATAAGCTGGTCTCTCATTTGGCTTCTTTCTTAAGCTGTAAAAACAAAGAGATAAATGCAAAAGTGAGAAAAACAGCAGATAACAAATGTATTATAACCTTTACAAGCTGTAAAAACACCTTCATCAATTGCCAAGTGACATAAACATCATCTAACGTCAAGGTTGGCACTCCACTGATACTTTACTTGTGCCCCCTCTTTCAGTAAACAGAGAGCAAACACTGACCCCTGCTGGGTCTCCGTGTCTATTACAGCAAGGTGAATGAGGAGCATAACGTTGAGGAAAGTCTACACATTTGTCATCAAGTGTGAGACTCACCACTGGGAGATGAAGTCTACAAACTCTGGGGAGAAACGGCCAGCGGGCAACTGTGGAGACGGCTCGTCCACCACCTGTTTGAGCTGCTGGAACGGGGTGCCCCATGAGTCGTAGGGGAATTTCAAAATGGCCAGCTCAATCTAGGAGAAAGAGAACGGCCGATTTAACAAGGATCGTACATGTTAGAGCTAAATTTCATGACGGCGCGTGATGAATTTGGTGACGGCTCAGTGAAATGTTTGCACACGCTAGGTGTGCACGATATGGTTAAAAAATCTAAATAAAATCATTCTGCGATTATTTTGACAGGGTATCATGATTGCGATATGATTCACGATTAGTGGGAAAGTACATTTTTGTATCACAATTTTCATGTTCACTGAAAAACATGTTAAATTTATGATGATTTGTTGGGCTATGTACCGAACAAACATGTTTTCTTACATCTGAAGAACAAGATTGGTAGGGCATCTCTGCAGGACTTCACTATAATGCTGCTTTGTCAAACATGTTACCTTTATCAAAACATTTGGATATTGCACTTGGCCATTAATTGTGCAGCCCCAACTGAAAATCAAACTATTTTGACAAATCAGAAATGATTTACTCCTCTGTAAAAAGTTCCGCAATATGTTTGAAATTTATACTATTGAACATTTTGTGCTTATTTGTATTTCATGAAACTATTTTTGGATAATTTAGTTGTCACAGCTTTCTTTCTCCGGCTTCAAAAGAGTCAAATTCTGCCTTCATGTGAGAGATAAATAAGACATAAGAGTAGCTTCTTTTGTGTCCTCAAAGTAAAACGAATGAATATATATTCTGTCAGCCGTGTTATATAATAGCTGAGGACAGCATGGAGTACTAATGATATGGCATCAACATGGCACATTGTCAAAGGTTACCATGACTCAGCATTAGTGCTGGGTTGTGTTTGAAAATATGAGTTACCTGTAATTGGGATCTCTTTTGACACTGTTTAGTAAATGTGGTATTTATCATATTTAACCATGTGTACCATCTGATTAAATATACTTATGTAGGGAGGGCAGACTGACAGGGACTTGTATATTACTGGAGCATTATGAATGTCCAAACAAACAAGGTGCTCATCACAGCCGGAGCGGAGCGTGGACAGAATGGAAGAAGTTCAACTTTGACTGGTGGGAAATATTTCTATGTTTTCATTCCTTGTAATGCACATTGACACACTGTTAAGAAAACTGCTATTAAAATAAGAGTTTATTATTTTATTATCATCATATAATATGTTACAATCATAGTATAGTGAAGAACATAAGACTAAGTTAACTATTAGATTTTTACATTTTAATGTTTGCCATCTGTGTTAGCAATATCTGAAATCGGCTCACAGGAGGAACACAGTGAATAAACATTGAATCATTTATTATCTCGAAGGCAAAACATGGTTGTGAACTTCAACCACATTTAAACAGTAAGAGTTAATGAACGTGAGAAGCAATAACGGCGATTTCTGCAGTGATTTATTCATTTCCCTAAAACATATCACAAGCGTGATTAATTGCGCTGGGCAGCATTCGTTCTAACCGTGAGAACGACAAAAGGAGCCACGTTTTATTATCCAACCCTACTCACCATCGTGATACCGAGGCTCCAAATGTCTGACTTGACACTGTAGCCTTTCTGGTTGAGGTCAGGGTTGATCCGCTCAGGCTGAAATGAGAAGTATTAGCAACAGATTAAGTACCACCAATATCTGAAACTATAATTATACCATGGATTTTAGAACCAAGGTTCAAATCTTTTTTAATCTATTTTTTTTTTTACATAAATTAGACCGAAAAAAGATTTGAACTGCACCAATACACTAATACAAACTGATTAAAGCTGTTTCAATATCAGACATGAATTAAACTCCCTCAGGAATTAAAAAGGCATGTAAAGATGACAATAATTGTCATTGGGTGAAGAACAAATCTGTCAGCTAAAATGTGTTTTTGAAAGGATTTTAAATAATGCTCTGGTTTTTGTGAGCCTATATTCCAGGAAGGTTGTTTGAAATCTTAGGTGTCAGGAAGGCCTGATTACAATCAGTCAGAGACCTAGATTTCAAAATGGTTATGTAGCTCTTGGCCTGTGGATTCCTGGTTTTACTCCAATTAATGAGGGGCTGGTAGACCTCAGACACTGACACAGGCAATCCTTTAGTAAATCTCTTGAGCATCCTTTTCCTAAATCTCAGCTAGCCGGTAACAGCAGTCTCTTCTCCCAGTCCCCACTCACCGCCATGTAGGGCTTGCAGCCTGCATCCATAGTTTTGGCCACAGAGTCTACCAGGTGGCCACTGATGCCAAAGTCACACATTTTCACTTGGCCCTCAGTGTTGATCAGGACATTGGAGGGCTTCACATCTGGGGAGGAACATTGTTGGGAAAATGACGAGAGGACATAGCACACCAACAATAAGGAAACATCGAGAGGGAACTGAAAACAGTACACACGGATCTTCTGATTACCTCTGTGTATCACTGACAGGTTACTGTGCAGATGCTCTAATGCCTTGACAATCTGTGGAGTGAATAGAGAAAATTAAGGAAAAGGTTTCATTCTCCAAGAAATTGTCTCGAAAACTTTAGCTGCAGATATCTCAGTGATTACAATGAGTGTTTTACATGCACATTAATAAAACAATATATTTAGAAAATGTCAACAAAATGATCAGAATTTGTTTTATAATCTACTTATATGTTTGACGTCAAACATATTTTATGAAGAGACACAAATCTTAGTGGAAAGCGAACACAGCCTCAGCCAACAGAACCATTTCCAAGTAGAAACAAACTAAAATAAAGGCGACACCTTTCACGCTAAATAATTAATGCGTTGTTTCTCATGTGTTTAATCCATACACTAACAGCCCTGTCCAGCCCTTCATCCAGAGCGTCGCTGGTTGCCTGGCAACCTCACCAGGATGACAAGACTCCAGAAAGTCACTGCACCTGGCTTTTGTTCGCCAACAAATAACGTTGCAACCCCCCACAAATTGTTGTTCTTCTCATCTTGCTCTCGGACAGAAAGTGAACAAGAATGTCCCAACAAAGTCGAACTATACCTTTAATTTACATGTAAACTATCTTAGTGACAATTGAAGTATAAAATATGGGACAGGACGTACTGCTACTGTGATCTTGCCCAAGATGTCCTCAGGTATGGTTTTGCCTTTCTCAATGACCTTCTTATAGAACTTATCCAGAGACGTGTCCATCAGCTCCATACAGATCCAAACATCCCCCTGTTAAAAAAAAATTCAAAATAAAGATGGCAACCACAAATAAGATACGAGACGATAACACACTCAACAAAAACACCACACCAGAGTTCATACCAGCCATTAGTGTCATAGTTTATTCACCTCTCTGAAGAGGGCGCCATAGAAGGTCACAGTGAAGAAGCAGTCCACTGTCCTCATGGAAATGTCCAGGTCCATCAGAAGCCTCTTCTGCTCCAGAGTGTTGACTGTGGCACGAATTCTCTGGGGACACAATCACCACAGATTGGGCTACCAGTTTCTTCAGCGGGCAGATATAGATTAAATCAAATGGTGTCCAGTATCCTATAACCCTACCCCAATATAACATTCAATTCAATTTTATTTTTATAGCCCAATATCACAAATTTGCCTCAAAGGGCTTTACAATCTGTAACATAGAGCCCATCCAAATGTTTACAAGTTGAACTCACACGAGGCATGAACACATACATCTAGGAGTCATGGTACTATTTTAAAAGCATGGTGCATTTACAGCGAAACTAAATCAGGTAATATGAGTAGCAGCTTCTTAGCCTACCTTGACAGCCATGATAACGCCACTGGGCACATGTTTCATCTTGTCCACCACCCCGTACGCTCCCCTCCCCAGCTCCTCAATCTGCTCCAAGTCATCGGCCTTCACCACAAAGTTCTGGACAGAGGAGGCAGACGTTAAAATTAATGTCTTCATTCAAGCTCAGCGAAAAAACAGAACGGCATGCGTCAGAGGAATACGGAGCCAACTTTACCTGATCTCCAATGGTGACGTAAGCTTTCGAGTCAAGATCTCGAGGGGGCCTGCAGGGAGAGTTTTAATGCCACAATGCTCAGCAATAGAATATGCATACTCCAAGAGAAAGTATGCATGTTTATTAGAGCAATTTATAAGATTCATTGGAACCAAACCTTGATTAAAGTCAGTGCTAGTTCCAATTATAAATTCATGTGATCCATGCAACAATTCTCTCTCAACCCATGTAACCGACGCTTGTAAATAATTGAACCAGGAAGTGGAGGTCTAAATAAATGGAGTGCAGAGGCTGTGCATTCCCCTCTCCAAAAAAAAAAAAATATATATATATATATATATATTCTATAAATCTTGCTTACGTATGCAGTTCTCATCTGAATATCAATTAGTGTGTCTCCACATTTTTGGCCACTCCATCATAAGAAAACATTTTTGATCATTTAGGATCCTATAATGTCTTAGTTTATACGCGTTTGTGGCCAAGATATGTACTGAACGGTATATTTTAAAGTTGGAAAAAAAACAACAAAAAAAACCTGTCAGTGCTCTCTGGTGGATAAACTATGTAACAGAGACACAGCTTCTAAAAATGCCTCAAACACATCTTTGGCATTTCTGTGCTGCAATTTCTTGTTACTTATTGGCCGACAAACGTCGACACAGATGTATTTGCGACAGGATAATACTGGGCCAACACATTTTAGGGTTCTGGCTCTAACTTTGAGACCCTCTTGGGATGGTATGGCGGCAGTCACTACCCCGTTGTAAAAAGGAGCCTTACGCTGCTGCTGCTGGTGTGGGCTGCGCAAACACTTCTTTGGACAGTTTCAGCCCAGGGTTCTTCTTCTTCCCTTAGAGACAAAAAAAATTAGAAAACCATTACCACCTCAGCTGCATGATCGATATACTGTGATCAATGAAGCTGCACTTAGCAGCAACCACAAGCTAGTATGATTAGCAGTGTTTTGTAGCAAATGGACTTCTACAGACTCTTATGAGCCCATTTGCCACATTACTCGGAGTTTAGAGCAGAGGTTTGCCACAAAAGAGATCCCAAGTTCTAATTCAGACCGTTAAGTGCGAAGAAAACGGACTTTGCTTGTTTTCATATAGCCGCATCGGCCTATTGATAGGGGATTTCATTCTATTCTGGTAGTAAGGAGTGTTTTCAAGTTTCAGTACAATCAATGTTCAGCTGCGTCTGAAACAAACTATAGAAAATGATTGGTTATCTAAGTGGAGATTAGAAGAACTCAAAGCTGAGTCCTCGCAATACAGAGAAGGTGGACTAAATGACTACTCGACATTGGTATGATGACTCAAATGGAGATGGAGGGGGGGGGGGTTCAAGGGAATCATGCTTTCCTTCCCGTCATGATTTTTATTTATTTTTTTTACCATTACAATCACTGCTATCAAATCAATGCTTTTTTTTCCCCTCTTCCAGTTTTTTCTCCTTTTCTTTTTAATCTCAAGTTTTTTATCTTTACTATGGTGCGGTAAACTGTGCAGCTCAGGGACCGTTCTGTGTTAAATCACTGACAGGAGTCCATTCATAAACACAGTTTACCAGCAGCCTCTGGGACTTCCCACAAGGGGCTGCGAGTCCCTGCCAGAATGACACAGCTACCGGGCCTACGAGCAACAACACAGGAAAAACAACTAAACTTCTCTTGACACGGACACTCGTGTTCAGCATGTTTGCTCTTGTTGCAAGGCCGACAGGAAAAACAGAACACTTCTCTTGACCCTTATCTGTGTGTGCTAGGACTTGGCCAACAATTCCACTCACTGCGATCATGATGAGAAACAGTTTAGACCTGGCTGGTTATTTCCTGTTCTTGTCCTGCTGCATAGAGGCTCGGGCCAGGCTGTGTTATTATACTACTTATAAGAGGAACTGGTCTAATGCACAAGCAAGTCACCTTTCACTTACAAATGCAGCAGCTCTTCATAAAACTAGAAAACGTTGGCAATGGGTCAGGTAATTGGTATGATTTTAACATCATTATTACTGTGGGCTTGTTTTTCAAATTGACTAGGTCACACCACTCCAGTGTAGAGGAAGTACGGTCGGGTAAACCCCTTCTTGCTACAGTTGATCAAGCTGGAGGGGAACTGAAGTTTTACCGAGATTTTTTGATTTTATGGCCTACCACTAAAATATCAGACAGGTCCATTTTGTGCTGCAGCCCTAAAATAGGCCTACAGTGTGTGGACAGACTACGGCAGTCTCATGTGGTAGGGAGAGATTGAAGTGTGATTTACTGACACATGCTCAGTCAAAAATAGATTTTGTGTTTCCTCTGCGTGGGATAAAGTAGGAGCATTCAAAGCTTTCCGATGACCTGACAAATAAGACGGCCTTTGGTCTGTGCAACAAAATTAGGTTATCACGCGAACATTATGGTGCAACACAAAAACATCTGACATTCCAAAGCTGTTATTAAGCGGTTAGAGCTATCTAATAATATTTCACTGCTACAAGAAAACTACACTCATGCAGTTTATACCACTGTACATACTAGTTTAAATTAAGTCTGACTTAATGAAACACTAGCTCCTCTCAGGTAGCAGTGTCCAGTGTGTGTCCCTGTAGCCGGGAGAGTAGGGTGGGATATGACTCACAGCCAGTCAGACTGGACACATCCGCTTAAAACACAACAACTGTCAGGGACCCTTTGGGAAATATGATGTCACTTCACTCCGCTCGCTGCTCGCTGTCCACGTTAGGGCCAACTGAGGCCAGTTTCACAGCAGCTTTCGGTTGCAACACCTGCCTGGTCCTCGAACCGTGCCCGATAGGACACAACAGTACCATGACATCAGCCTCAGCTGCTCTCGAAGTACATCGAGGAAGCACAGGAAAAATATTTGCCACTTTCTCAGAAAGGAACTTAGTACGCAAGCATTTCAAGGGAAGTGGGTGATGCAGAGTAGCAATTCATGCCAGTGTCAGCGGTATATCATGAAATTAAACATTTCTATCAATGTGTGCACTGAATTCAGCTTGTTTTATAGCCAAACAAGCACAGGTTGCGTCCTACATTTTTATTAAAAAGTCGCCACACTGCAGACATTTTTCCTCACATGGCAAAAGGTTTATTAACCTGAAGCATTTTTCATTTTAAGTACTGACCATATTATCTTAAACAAATCAGTATTTTGCAGATGCTGTGTTAGGGTCTGTATAGACAGTAGCAGTGAACTGGTGTGCTTTTACAGGAAATGCAGCAACTCTTAGAAAACCAAAAGACGTTCAGTGGAAAATATCCAGTGTGTGCAGTAATACATACGCAATGTGAACAAGAATTTCTGGATTGTGCATGAGATCTAAGCGTCAATAGCTGTGTGGCGACTGCGAGTCACCATCAGAGTGGGTCCATACACAGAAAAGGATGACTCATTCACAGATAATCTTCCACACCTCCCTATCGCTGCAGTTAGGGAAAACCCAATCTCCAAACATGCCTCAGCAATACCATGAACAGCACTGCAATGCACTTAGGGCCACTCCACCCTTGACCAAGGAAGGCGCAACTCCTTCTGGTGGCCAGAGGGGAAAAACAAAAAACAAAACAAACAAACCACACTTTCACAAAAGCCACCTCAGACTTGCTTTGGTGCACACAGTAATTACAGCGGAGAACCTGTGTAGCAGCTAGAGAGTATCTGCTTGCAGCCAGTGAACTGTCAACAAAGCGAGGCTGCAGCAGGTATTGGTGCTGCGAGTCAAAACATGCCATGGTAGGCCAAAGGCTGTGATTGCCTGAGCAGCAGCCAGCCAATCTACACGGGCCTCTCAAAACAGTGTGTCCTCCGGACCATGGTAACGCTAGTATGATTGTGTAACGGCACCAGCGGTGAACTTAAAATGTAAATTGACATCATCGTCGTGCTCTGTGTGTGTTTGTGTGACGCAGAGGGACCTTGGTTTTTCCAAGGTGCGTGTTTCTCTTCGACAGTGTGTGTGCAGTACCGACACGGCACAGACTCCCTAACTGACAGACTGACTGGCGGAAGCCAGGCGTGTGATAGCGCCCTGGTTCCTTGGCGTCGCCGCCGTGTTATAAAAATAAAGGAATTTCCACCCACTGGGGGGGGGGGGGCAACAACAAAAAAACTATTTTCACGGACGCGGCGCTAAAAATATGTTTGCGCTAACACTGGCCAATCCAAAAGGACCCAACACAATTGATCAATCATGAGTCAGGAGACCGAAAAACACAGACACCTGTGGTCCCAGTGTGCTTTACAGAAAGGGAGGAAACTAATCCCTGCACGATTTCCAGCGAAGGGGCGAGTTGGTTGAAAATTAAAGCTTGGCAAAAGTCCTTTATTGTCGTGAAAAATGGGGTTAGCTAACCACTACACGGGGGACTTAAACAAAGCCGCGCGAGTGTACCATTTAGCTAAAACAAAACAAAACAAAACAATAAATACGCATAATTTAGCACACCATCAGCAGGTCTATGATGAATACCTTCAGGCACCAGTCTGTCTAGAGACTTCGCACAATGATAGAAAGCAGGAAAGACATGCTGGCTAGCTTCTTTTTTCACTCCTCTCATACATGCAGCTTTCCACCAGGCGAGGTTACGTTTCTCAAACGTAGCTACCTAAATTACCTCCACGCAGGCTGCACCTTGATATTTAAGATATATGCACCGTTGTTTAAAAAAAAAAAAAAGAATGAGAAAAAAACCACTTACCTCCTTTAGACAGAGACATTTCCCCTTTGATTTGATGAGGGGGAAGGGAAGCACAAAGACTTTTGCCTTTTTTTTTCACTCCCTCCCTCCCTGCATCTAGCCTTACACCCACTCAGTCTTGTGCAAAAACTAGCAGCGATTATAACTAAATGGTTCTACTTCGTGCAATTGTAGCGCTTCAATCGCCAGCTTACGCGTTTAAAGATCGATTAGCAGATTAATGCACAACTTTGAATAAACTCGGCGCGGCTCGTAGAGTTCGAGTTACTTTGCTAACAAAACCTGCACTTTTAGGGTGGCCAAAGTCTGACAGCTGAAGGTTCCAACGACGTAATGGCGTACTTCCTCTCGTGCTAAGAATCATGGGATGTGTAGTTTGTTGCGAGCACTTTTTCTTTAAAAACAACCCGAGATTCTTTTCCAACTGAAACTAATCAAAAATATGAAACTACAGTAAGCTCATACATTCATTTTGCCACCACAGACAGATTTGTTGTTGTTGATGTATTTTATTAATTATTTTGTTTCTGTTTCAGGATGGAAATCTGGTGTGGTTTCTTTAAAAGCTAGATAAAATGCACATGTAACAATAAATAAGAAAAAAACAAGATACCAAAGGGCTGCAAGTGCAGTCATCACTGCCTTGCAATCAAACTACAGCATACAAAGGAACACAGACAATGGGATTGCACTTTAATTTACACATTTTGGTATTTAAACAATAAACAAGTATATAAGCGTATGTCAAAGGATATAAGTGCCATGAGCTAAACATCTATATTTGACTGCTGAATAGTGAAATGTATACAATTAATAGCAATGAAAAATGTATTTTAAAGCTTCTATGCAAACAACATTAACTATCACATAGATTTAATAAATTCAAGGAATAAACTTACAGACTATAAAATACCTGAACTATACAGTACAGTGAAGTGTTTTTTTCTTAGTATGCATGAAATATTGACAGCTCCACCATCATTATTGTGATAATCACTGCTGAGTCATTTATTGTACCAAACACCTACTTGCTAAATAGTTGAAAGCCAACAGAATGGAGATGTCACGGACCTGACACATAAACATGTGCTGTGATATGAGTTTACTTTGGAATATCTGCATGTGATTTTGCGGGTGGAGGGTGGACGACTGAGGGTGAGGCCACACCTAATTCCTGCCTTTACTTCCTGGCAACAAGGAGGGTATGGTAGAGAGGCTTTATTACAATGTGCAGATAGAGGGAGCTGTCAATTAGGTACTCTGATGCACGGCGCTGCAGGTCGGCATCCACCAGGAAATCCCCGGCCTCCTCCGTGCTTTGGTGGAAGTTGTAAACGTGGCGAACCACCACTTTTCCCTGCTGTCTTGCCATCACAATCACCGTCTTCTGGAAACTCACACCGGCAAAGTCTGGGCTAGAAGTGGCCGGTGTTACAATGATGCGAGGTCGACCGCCGTCTGTGCGTGTCGGCTGCATGGCACCCAGCTCAGTATAGGTTGACCTGGCACTGAGTGGGAGCCAGCGAGGGGAGAACAGGGCGTTCCAGGTCACTCTCTTACTGGAGTCATGGCCGCTGGGGCCGAGTTGGGTCTGGAAGCTGAAACTGCGATCATCGCGGGTGGGGTTATTGATGACCCAAGGGGAACCCCAGGAGGAGGACAGGTAGTTACGGGGAGTGAAAATACTGCAGTTGACATCAAAGTACTTGGCCAGTTGGATAGGTGAGGCGGAGTGAAATTGAAAGGCTAGATAGAGAAGATCCCGGATAGACTCGTAATACTTCTGCATGAGGGTGGATTGCTTCTGAAGACGGAAGAGCTGCTGAGGGGGGATCATGCCGTAACGAACAGCCCTGAGGGCACTTTCCACTGTTGCACTGACAGGCTGGTTCTGGCCAATCCAGGCCTCCAGGGCTTCGTAGAGCTCCAGCTCACTCTGCAGAATGAGGTCAGAGCGCTGGAGCAAGGAGAGGAGCAGGTCTTCATTGATGGAGCCCCATTCTCCGCTCTGCAGCACAGAAGACAGGTTCCAGGATAGATACTGCAGGCAGCTGTCCCGCAGGGCCATGTCCCCAATTTGTAGTGCATAGTTGTACCAGCCAATCACATGGCCTGTGGGCGATTCACTAGACAGATGTTGGGTCATATATTGGGTCAGACCCTGTTGCAAGCCCCACACATGGTACTTGCTGGCCAGCTTGTGCAGAGAAATGGCCTGATCTAGCCGCACTGAGATGTCACCGCAGTACAGATACCTGCAAGAGAAATAAAGGCCGGAATAGTCATCTAAAGAAATAAAAAATCTACATTGTTAAAAGAAAACAATCTTTCAGTCAAGCATACTATATTTTGAAGCTTGTTTTCTCTCCTCACATTTGAGTCACTGAATAAACCCACACAGTCCGATTTTTCGATTGTGAGCCTGAAATAGCAGGTGTAATTTTAGAATATTTCACAAGATGGAGCATCTCACTTCTCCAAAGGAGAGAGGCAAAATGGTGAGTGAAGCTCTATCAGTTTACACTTGTGGAAAATAGCATCTACAGGTAGCTCCACAGTTTCTTGAATGGCTACATTGGATTTAATCCAATTAACTCTAAACAAAAGATTACAACCACAGTCACTCTCACCTGACAAACTTGTCAAAGACAGCTGCACAGTCGGGCGTCTCTCTCAAAACCACAGCGCTGTTATTGCGGCTGAGCAGCAGTTCCTCAAACACGTCACTCTGCATTGTGAGAACCAGGCTATGGGCCTGGATCACCTTCACCTCGTCCGTGTTGATGGTCTGCACCCGGAGAGTGACATCACTGCCATTCCCCATGGCCAGCAGGGTCTCCATACGCTGCACCAAATTCATGGAGTGATTCAGCACCGTGGCCCCATTGTCCAATGCTACCTCCTGCTTCAGGGCAGCTGTGGAAGAAATTGCGCATGGTGGTGGATTAGCAGCATTTAACAGAAACACAATCGTCACTATTCAAATGCAGAAGAAATTGGCTTTGGAATTGCAGTTAACTACAGTTTCAGCATTTTCTTTTTTTTTTTTCTTTTTTTTTTTAGAAATTGTCAGTTTCTAATTTTCTATGTTCACCACCATAATTTGCATCAACCTGACTCTGCTTTCCAAGATTCCAAAGCAGAAAGTATGTGCATTTGTTCTACAACTTAAATCAGATTTGACAAGGCAAGAACTGGAAAAGCACTCCCTATCTCTTTCGGCTAAACCACAACTGATAATATGTGTCAGGGAAAAAGCAGACCTGCACATCCTTCTATTCTTCAAGTTTCATTGAAAAGAGATAGAGAGCAACAAGACAGGTGGCTGACTCAGAAAATTTCCATTACCAGGTGCTCAGAAAACAATCCTGAGCTTGCAGCGCCATTGCAGATGGCTGCTTCTATGGGCCCTCTCGGTGCGTAAGTATAAGTGGCACATACTGGAGAATCACACATGAAAGTCTCAGTGACAAGTGACTTTTTTCATTCTGCTCTGCCATAGCCATCAGCAGCCTTGTTGTCCTATTACTGGGGGTTTAATGAGACACAGGGGAGCACACTTGGCTCCCTGGAATGCCTCAGTCATATCTCTACCAGAATCAAGCGCCCCCATCTTCAAAGTAACCTTTTTCCAATTAGCCAGCCAGCACCCTGAGCCAGCTGAGGATGGTGGAGCGTGTAGGGGTGTATTTTGTCAAATGATTCTGGCACAGTGTAGCCAACTGAAAAATTACCAAATTCATTATGATTGGGGAAACATCATTGACTTTTTTTTTTCTGATTCTGTAAGAAAAAAGACACATCTGAGGGATTCAATTCAAAGCAGAAAAAAAAAAAAGTTATGAATAAAGAATGTTTCAGTGTCTCTTCCTCTTAAGCTGAGAAGAGCTGAAAACATTAAATAAAACATTTTATACACAGTCCCTAAATATAGGATTAGATGAGTCTGTGCTCAGGAGGAATTTCAAATGAAACCTAATCTGACAGCAAAGGAATGTGGCCTTCAATAGCTTTGGTCAAAATCAGTCAAAGTCAGATTTTCTTTGAGATACGCTTTCCCTCAGCACTTGCACTGTACTGTATTATTGAGACGGCACAAAGCCAGGCAGCAAATGGACTTGCCTGTCTTTCTCTGCACCCAGCAGACAGATAGATGAGGACAGGATGAGTAGAATGGATAAATAGCCATCCCCTGCCCCAAGGCTGAGCGTGAGCCACACATTAATGCTGTGCCCTACTACCCACTGACAGTATGGGGGAAGCTGGACTGAAATAGTACAATATAGCTTCTCTTACAATGTAGGATATACAAAATAAAAGATGCAAAGGTGATATGACTCTAGAAGCAAACAATTCAAACTACTGATGCCATTTGTCATCTTACCTCCTCTAACTGTGACAGAGTGGAAGTTGATTAAGAGGAGCAGGGTGCCTACATAGACCCAGGCAGAGATCCCTTGTTCACATGAGCGTACCATGTCTTCTCAGTTATTGCCTGCCTCTCTTCCTTTGTCCTTTCCCACTCTCTTCCTTACTCTGTGCCACTCTTCTCCTGACTCTTCCTCTTGCTGCTGTGCCTGTTGTCGTGTGTGCGTGCAGAAAGGTGTGTTGCCCTGTGTGTGCCGCCCGGCTCCCTGTCCCGCACTCTTTATGTAGGACGCTGGCCTTTCCCTGGCGCATCTCGCAACCCCACGGACTCCATTGATTGGTGGAATCTGGCAGGGGCGTTGCTATAGCGACAGCTTTGATTTTGAATGTCTCCCTTTTGGATGTTACATGGCATTGATCAGCGGCTCCAGGCCAGCCAAGGACTCGGCTTAATGGTTTTGGGGTTTTTTTTGTTTAAAAGTCAGGGGGGTTAGGCACTATTAACAATCAATATAAACACAGTGTCATGTTTTAATGGCACTCAGTATTCAGCAAATCTCTGTACTGCCAAATGTTGTTTATGATATCTAAGTTAAGTACAATCAGTGCCATATAATTAATCAATTAATTATAGTAGTTTGCCACTGAGACTATCTGCCAAAAGTAATTGAGGTTCTAATATGTGTGAACAACTGCAGTCAATCAAATTTCAAAATCCATTTTGTAGGAGTTTTTTTCATCTGTGAGCAATTATTTCTCTGATGGTATGTTAATCTCACTAATGGGAGGGTAATTGCATTGGTGCTGGGTCTGCTCATCAATTTAAGGCAAGCTCTGTTAATAAAATTCAACTGCCAATCAGGATTGTATTCCAGTCACATTACTGATGATTTTTTTGTTATCTGTGTAAAATTGTAAATGTCACTGTGCATGATCAAGTACATGTCCAACTATTTTCAGGTGCAGCTGTTGCATCAGTAACCTTACAGAGGGCAGAAGGCTTAATGAATGTGTGTGATACAAATTCCAGCTGGATATGGAATTAATGATCTGCCGCTTGCAGGAACATACTAACCTCCAAGCTATGATAATCAATATAAAATGCTATTGTGACTCAACAGTCACTTGACAGGAGACAATCACACATCCTAGAATACTATTCAGGAACTCGGATACAACAGACTTATTTAATCAGATACAACGTTAAAATAAAAAATGGCAGCAATTACAGCTGATAAATAACACCTCTGGTCATGACCTCGGGGCTTAAAGAGATGTTTACAGTGTCATTTATAAAAGCTTTTATTTATCTCTCGGTCAGCATTGATCTGTCAGTCAGATTTGGGTCAGTCAATACTGAGATCCTAGTTAAAATCTCAAAAAGATAAGCTCAGTATGGATCTGAATGTTTTTTTTTAAATCATTGCATCCGGCTATGCCATTAGTCCAAACACAATATTTATACTAGCATGCTGCAATGTGACAAATGTGTTTAAAATAGCTCCAAATCTACCATGCCCACTACCGAGAGACAGACAAGGAAAGACATCATTTCACAGGGAATTGGGTTGTGGTGAAGCCCCAAGGGCTGCCAGGCTGCAGTAAAAATGCTGGAGAAGACAGACATCCTGCGAGACCCCAACCTGAGCCACTGCTATGAATAACCTGACAGGTTCTCAGAGGAGAGCGGTGCTGCTGAGGTGCCCTAACGAAGCCTGCTGCAACAAACTGGACAACACAGACGAGGCACAGGATCATGCTGTATGAGGTAGCATCTTCTGTTTGTTTTACTTTCTGTTGGCGGATACAGATGCACACAAATATGAATCATGAGCTTTATATGAATGCAATGAACCTATATGCATGCAAATAATGAGACCTTTGTGAACATATTGGTCTACCTGGTATTACAAAACTGTATTCTATATTGGTATATTGGTATTTAAGTATAGCTGCATACTGTAGCACAATTCAGGCAGCTGTTGTTCAGCTACGCAATGAAAACAGAATAAACCCAAACCACTCTTTTAAGTGTGCATCTGAAAAGGGCGTGTCCTTCATTAAGGTCACATTGCTTTCTCCTTTGAGATCAGCTCCTATTAAGAATCTGCTAACAAGGCCACAAAGCAAAGGGATGGATTGGCGAGTTGCTGGGTTTGTGAGAGCACCCCTCGGGACGGGATCCATTGAGGGAATCGATGCACCACAGGGGGCTCCATCACGCAGTGTAAACAGTACGTTTAGTACAGACTGAATGCCAGAGTTACCTTCAGCAAGGTGTCCTGGATGACCTTACTCTTGTGCTGAACCCGGAGGGGAGGCACGAGCTAATCAGGTCTCCAAAACATGGCACAAATGGCGTTTGATATTAATACACATTTTACACGTTGAATGCATTAAGTGTCCAACGAATCAAAAGAACAAAAAAGGAATAAAATAAATAATCTACAAATGTAATATTTCCAAGCATCTCAATGTGTCTGCGGAACTGAACTTCTTAGGCAGTATATCAGTATAGCAATTGTGCAATTAGGCCAGTTTGATTTCTTTGTGACACTGTCCCGACTACACGTTTCACAACTAAATGAGGAAGAGAGATGATGAGGCAAGCACGCAGACAGAGAGAGACAGATCATAGAAATCAGTGGAAAATAAATATCTTAAAAATACTCTGGTTTGCCTTAGGAGACTACGTTCTGCTATTTTACTGCATTCTAATATTCTCTGATCTGACAGCAAACTGCTGTATATCATACTTTGTCACTGCTACAAGCTGTTCACATTGCAAAAAAAAAAACAAGCCATGACATTTAATCTATTTTTTAATGCACAATAACAAAGATAGGTTTGATAGACTGTTATAGTTTCATAATCATTATAGTATTTCGGCAAATTTCCGATGTGTAATTATTGAAACAAAAACATTGTTCAGGAATATTTACAGAGTAGACTCCATTTAAAAGCTTCAAAATCAATGGCACCTGTCAATACTCCTATTTATCAAATTATTGTTAAGTGGCATGCCTATAACAGATCAATAACAAGATCTATTTTGTTATGTAATCTCATTTGATTATGAAACACAGGAGTCCATCTCTCTTGTAACAACATTTTCCACCAGGTGGCTCTGCAACCTGGATGCACTGTCGCCCCTCTGATGAAGAGAGAAAGTAGACTCAACTATTATTACATTTCTCAGATGCCTGTTGTTTCTAAAGTACTAATATTATTATTGAACAGTGCACTAATGATTGTACCCTGTACACTGAAGGATTAAGTGTTCGTTTATGGGTTGAGGAAATTCTTCTACTTCTTAAAATAAATAAACCATTTAAGATGAACCCTTGGATTAGCTGGAACTGGCTAAAAACGCTCATGAAAAGTTGACCTTATAGAGAAAGGCTACGTAGTTCTCACAGGACAGCAACGCTACAAATGATGATCTTACAGAATATGATGCGTTGCTGTAGGTTAAACTACACAACAGTATAAAGTAGTTAAAATTAGCACAGTCCTAAACTTCCACAGCAGTAAGATGCGGCAGTAGCCTGTTAATCCAAAAACATCACTGACAGGGACTATTTTTCTGCAGAATAAGTACTTTTACTTTTGATACTTTAAGTACATACATCTGATAATATTTAGATACTTTTACTTAGGTAAGGTTTTGAATGCAGGGCACTTTCACAGTGTGGTAGTGCTACTTTTAAAGGATGTGAATACTTTTTTCCACACATATGTTATCACCCCCATCCCCCAAATAATCAAAACTGGCCAATACCCCCCCCCCCCCCAGTATCATATTATAAAGATGAATCGAATGAAAAATAATAACTATTGTAAAACATGATAAAGTAGTTGGTTTTCTTGATACTATGTAATGCAATAATTATCACAGAATTATAAGGATTAAATACTGGCATAACTATCAAATGTCTGAAGATACGTTGAGGAAGTGAGAAGTATCTATTTTACTAATACTGGAACAAAAATTGCAACGTTTCACTGTTGGTGCTTATATACAAAGTGAATGATTTTATGCTATTCAAGTTGGGATATGTATACAGCAAGTTGTTTTGGTGAAATTAGCCTAATGCGTCTCCTGGGGGAGATGCCCCTACATGCCCTCCCACCCCATGGTCAACCCAAAGTTACGCCCTAAAACTAAACTCATCACTAAACCTGCAAGCCATTTATCATCACTGTGTGTGAAATTAAGTCTCTGCATGTCAAACAGGTCACAGCCTCAGACCACTTGTATAGTACAAGTGGAAACGTCTCAGCTGAGAGGTGAGTGGCCCCTTTGTCTGGATGAAAGCCGCCTGAAACAAATAAGAAAGGGTCAGGCTGGACGTTAATCTCGCAGAATATGCAAAGCTGCAAACACCCGAGAGGCTGGGTACGGAGAGTGGGTGCTTTGAGCTGAGTCTTTAGAGAAAGTAGGCCTATTACATTCACAGAATAATAATAGTAACTGTACAGGACGGCTACACATGCGACCGCCGGTGAGTCCATTGTAACATCACAGCAGAGAAGGAGTGGGCAGATGGAGGACTCTCCACGACTCCGCCCGGAAAAACCCGCGGATCCTTTAAGTGAACATTTGAAGGCAGAGAAGTTGGTCGAATCATCCGTCAGGAGCCCGATATATATATAATAGTGGAGAAGAAAATAATATTCCGGGCAAGGCAACGCTTTTGTTTTCCAGAGGTGGCTTATCCTCACCGGAGTCCCATCTACCTGAGTTACCTGTCGGAGCGGCGGCCACAGCTGTTTCAGTCCATCAGTCCAGGTACGAAGCCCCTGACGGAAACTCAGAGGCTTGTTAAATGACTCAATATACACATAAGGAGACTTAATATACTTATATACATGCATTTATTGTGTTGACGTATTACTTAATGACGGGCTGATGTAAATAATAGCCTAATGGTTTTCACCGGGGACCTTTTAAAGTGCTACATTTTTTGTCGTTTTATTTAGATAACATTCAACTTTTCACGAGCTAAATAAAAAAGGCCTCTTTTTAACTTTTGATACTGCAATTAAGAATGTATTCATTTACTCAAGCCACACAGGAACACTTGATCTTTCAGTTTATTTCACGACTTCAAAATGGTTTTCACTTGACAGTGACAATGGCCTTCGATCTTTTTTTAGGCTGCTTTTATAGCTGTAGCATTTTATTACATTTGTTATTACATTTCCACTGGGAAATTATTAGAATTAAAGCTGAGGACAAAACTATTTTATCTTAAAATCAAACGGTATTTGAGATGCTGGTTGAGGAACACTCATTATGTCTCCTGTTGACATGTTAAAATGATGCCTCTGCAGATTAGACGGTGTAGCAAGGCTAGACTGAGCTGTCATTACAACATGTTGGAAATAAAGACAAGGGGGACAATTTGTGTTAAATTGTAAATTAGACTCCACACAACTGAGATCAGTTTCTTTGTGAAACTCTACAGCAGGCTATGTGGATCTACTGTGCTGCCACACACTAATAGTCTACGGATACATCTTTTTCAGACGCATGCCAAGTCAGTAGTTTGTTTTAACAATCAGAGATGCAAATAATATAGTTCGTATATTTAATATTTCCCTCCATGTTTAAATAACTGCGGTATTTTTGGTGCAGCATTTTTAAAGTATGGGAACGACCAGTGCTCCAAAAGGCTGTGGCTCCAGTATCAGCTCCATATACTACAACCTGTGTGACCTGACTACAGTGTGGGGGGTCGTGGTGGAGGCCGTTGCCGCTGCTGGTGTGGTGACTTCCTTTGTTCTCTTCATCATCCTCATGGCCTGCTTACCGTTTGTGACAGACAAGAGGAGAAAGGCTATGGTGGCCCTGCAGGCGGGAATTCTAGTCTTCACTCTGGGACTTTTTGGACTCACGTTTGCCTTCATCGTGGGTCGGTACTCCACCAGCTGTGCTGCAAGGAGGTTCCTCTTTGGAGTACTGTTCTCAGGTTGTCTGGCCTGCCTGGTGATGCATGGGTTGTGGCTCGCCCTGCTGGAGCGGCGAGGCCGGGGGCCCAGGAGCTGGATGTTGTGCCTCGGAGCCTTGGGTCTGTGGCTGGTCGAGGTGATCATCAACACTGAGTGGCTCATCATCACTGGGATCAGGAGTCCGCTCGCAGGTGTCATTGTCCCTGACCTCTCCTGCAGCATTGATAACCAGGACTTTGTGATGGCTCTGATCTATGTCATGGTTCTGCTTCTAGCTGTGGTGCTGGTGCCTGTGCCCTCGCTCACACACAAGCACAAGCAGTGGCGCCGAGATGGAACTTTCATCCTGGTCACAGGGCTCTTCACCATGGCTATCTGGGTAGCTTGGATTGTCATGTACATCCATGGGAACAGAGTGGCCGGGAATCCCAGCTGGGACGATCCTACTCTGGCTGTAGCTGTGGTGTCAAATGCCTGGGTGTTCCTCTTCCTCTATACCATCCCAGAAATCTGCTTACTGACCCAGGAGGACCCAGACCAGGAGCAGCCACACGATGGAGATCATGTTTATCCCGCCAGGAGCCTGGTTTATGACAACATCCTGAAGGAGCCGGAGCCACCCCAACAGAACGTGTACATGGAGAATAAAGCCTTCTCTATGGACGAGCCTCCAACAGGTACAGCATGACACATACAGTCAAACATTAATCTTAAAATAACATTGTCTCTTTGTGCTCAACTACATGCTGTATACGTGTGCTGAATCCATAAGAAACAAAAATCGAATTGAATCAGCAGGACATGCGCTTTGGGCAGAAGCCCTTCTTCAGTGTACAAACTGGCAACAATCTTACAACCAAGTGAGTAACAACCACAAGTGAGCTTAATGCCATAATGAAACGCTACAATGTAGCTAATAAGAGGCACCATTAATCTGCTGCTGCCTCTAGTGCCAAAGGAAATGATTGTGAAATTCTTGGAAGATTACTATTTCGGACAAAACAGTAAGAAAAAAAATAAAATAAAAAGCAACAATTTTTCAGACTTTGTTCGTCTCCTTTAGCTTCAAGTGTGATTAGTCCAGGTGCATTGTCAAAAAGTCACCAAGAAACCTGTTATGTCTTTCACATTTGGCTGAAACCACGTCAGCCACGTGACACAGGTCAAAAGAAAAACAAAACAAAACAGTGATACCACGGAAATGAAACTACAACCCACTTCCATTTTTCTTCCTTTTCAAAACTGCTCAATCTCTGTGAAGCTGAATGGGAACGGTGAATGAACAGAAGTTAAACAGCAGCCATTATTATTGAGTGTCAACTGTTGGGGAGGGTTTGAGTTGGTCTGAGTTTAGGGGAGGGGGAGTTTTGCGTGTCAGTACTCATTATGGGCTCTGTGTACTACTGTAGCTCTGCCCGTTGAATGTGTTGGACTGGGTGGTGCCTGCCATGCAAAAATGTCCTGCGTGATGCTCAAACGTGTCTGGAAAAATCAAGCAGGCAAGATAAGCTGTATTGTAGCACACACAACACGTTCTCTTTCATGCTTACCTGCCTGAGATGTCAGGCCTGCCGACAGTGAATTGCTTTTTTGTCCATGTGTATTAGTGTCTGGCAGCGCCCATGGTAATCTACTTAAAGGATAACACTAAGTACGCGTCAATCAGGAACCATGCCCCCTATTTTTTAGGACAAAAGTTTGATTTACTTATTGGAGGTTGTGTCCTTAGATTCGCCACTATTATGAGGCAGTTACATCAAACGAACAATCACCACATTCCATATGCGGAGACGAGTATCAGGTTTATCTACTATGTCTGCAGCGCATGACCCTGATGACAAACAGAAACTAATTAGGAAGAGGAAAACAGTGACGGTGGTCAGCTTGGGAAAAAAAAGAAAATGCAGTGTCTGAGTATGACACTGTCACGTATTTAAAATAGGGTATACTGCAGTGTGTTTCTGAAGTTTTACTATGTCCAACTTGTGTAAAGGTGTCTGATTTATGTCTGACAGATGCAGCAAATATATTAATTCACTTAACTAGTCAGTTTGAGTAAACGCCTGTTGCTACAGAGACCTGTCCAAGAGTCCACTTTAAACACTGGCAGAGGTCTTAAACATGTGTTTTGTGTTTAAGTGTCTTCAAACTTGTGCCGAGTCTGATATGAAAAAAACAAAAACAGTAACAGACTGGCCAATGATTATCACAAAAAAAAAAACTCTTACTAATTCATCCCTCCTCTGCCTATTCTTTACCAGTACCCATGAAGCCAGTGTCTCCATATGGTGCTTATAATGGTCAGCTACGAAGTTGCGTGTACCAGCCCACTGAAATAGCCCTGATTGCCAAGGGTCTGACTAAGGTGAGTATGTACATAATATTTGACGCTACAAAAAACAAACAAAAACACTCTTCCTTCACATCTGAAATACTTCTCTTTGTGTTTCTACAGATGGACCAAGACGTGATGATCCCTCGAGCCACATCCCCGTATTTTAATCCAGGAAGTGGCGGCTCCCTGCCTCACTTGGTCGAGTCCTTACCTTCTTAAGGGCTGTCACACACAGGCAGTGTGAGGCGAGAGTCACCTACTTGCTCGGTTGTTACCGCCATGAAATACTGTAAATCTCCACCAGGCGTTTGTTCTACCCCAAGAGTTCCTACTTTTAAATGTAATGCATCCTTCTTTCTCTTTCTCAGGAAGACGCTTTAACTAATAACACACTGTAGTGAATCTCCAGCAATATGATCTAACTCCTCACAAACGCACGTCTTCATTTTGCATTGTACTTTATTTCCTCTGATGTCCTTGCACTGCTGTCTGCTCTGTATGCACAAGGGCTGAGTGTCATAAATCAAACATTGTTAAGACGCTGACAGTATCGGAGATGGACAGCTTATACTGCTAATGATTTTCATATGGAAAGGTTGTGGCTCAGCTCCTCTATTTCATTTCCATTCTCCCTTTATGGCAACTAGTGTGCTAAAACTTTTACGGTCAACTATAAACCAGCTTTGCTCACTTGTAGCTTGAAATCATTGGACTCCCAAACAAGTCAGTAATCCAAGAGAAATGTCTGAAAGCATTTACTTTACCTTGAAGCTAAGACAAAGACCAAAAACGTTTCTGTCTCTATTTTTGACATTTCTGCAAAATCTAAATCCCAAAGTGGAACAATGCATAAAATTGTCAGGTGACAACTAACCTACTTTAGGTTGATGGTGGAGAAACAGTAGACAAGGATTAGGTACAGAGAGTTTAAAGAAATGGCACGTCTATAATTTTAACGGTTACATGTAAGTCTTTATTCACAAATGTCGAAAGCTGTTATTGTGTCCTCACCAATATAATGTCTAGTTTCTGATGACTGTTAATCTGTTGGCTGTTGCAAAACATTCTTTGTTCCCTTGTGAAATTATGTTGTGATTCAGACTTCCTCTGAAAGCCATAGTGTAGCCCTTTTGTGTCTTGGATTTAGAAAAATGTAATTTTATGTAAAGGTGTAAATTCTAACTTATTAAACCTGTAAAGGCTACTTCAACCATGTGTGGCTGTTGGCTCGTAACAGGTACACAACTCACAAGGAGGCACATGTGGGATAATGCAAGAGGAAGTGTCACAAGGATTACCATACACTGCCTAGTTACAGTATTTACATATGTTGGCTTGATAAGATTTAACAGGTTTACCTGGGGCCCCATGCAGGGATTGGCTCTCGTGCTGTGCTACTGATGGTATATGGTTTTGAAATAAACATACTGTATATTTAAAACATTATTCTGAAGGGACAAATTAGCATGGACAACTGCTTTGACTGATGATGAGTTCTTCCTTTTCTCTACAGGGAGAGGTACAATTGTTCACGTTTCTCTCACACACACACACACACACACACACTTGTAAGAGCTTCAGAGCGAGCTGTGGCTGCCTAGCAGCAGGCTGAGTAGGCTCTCTCCCAATTACTCCCACCATCCTGTACTGTCAGCAGCCATGAGTACTTGCTCAGAGAGAAAATTGCTCACAAACTGGAAATCAGACAGATCGGAAATGTACAACAGACGACGTGTGCAAATGTCGAGATTTAACGCTGCAATGCCTCGTGCCTGCACCCTTTGATACCCTGCGTGTGGAGATAAAAATGGATGCAAAGAGCTGCAACAAAACATGCAGATAGGCAGCGCAGTCTCGACAAACTACCAGATGGTGAACACACAACAGGAACCTAAATTTAAACAATACACAGCATTCACGCATTTAACACAATGTTCTTTTGGCATTACCAACATCTGCCTGTTTACTTCGTTACTGTTCAACGTCACTGACCTAGTTAGCTCTAGATTAATGGGCAATAGGCTGTCCAAAGGAGCCTTAGCTTTTACCCATGCATCTCATAAAGTGTCACTCTGCAGAAGAGGAATCCCACAATTTAAACACATGAAACCTTGCCACGGCCTTTATTTTAAGTGTATTAGACATTCATTCCTGATCAGTGACTTGAGCTGAAATCAAAAACAGCATCTTTCTCTGACAGGCAGCAACTGTTAATCCCCTATCGATATGAATAGCTGTCTCGTGCACATGGACACGGGTGGTTACAGGACCAATGGTGGTTCAGCAGACCTCAAAGGAGTCAACACTACCAATCACAAGCAGCTGTCCCCACTTAATGCATTTCCTTGTCACTGTGACAACCCCCAGTGGACAAACAGACGGAAAAAAAAAAAAAAAAAAAAAATCAAACAGAAATGACTGTGAACCTACAGAGCAGACAACAGGGATTCAGCATTATTAGGTAACACCAGTTGGTGATAATATTCAGTAGATCGCTCTTGCAAAAAAAACGAACCATTATCAATATGTTTGCTTTTAGATCCAGGATGCTTTGAAAGATGAAGTTGTCAAACAAAACATATCTAAATTTGTACAGTTTGTCCCAGAGGCCAAATTACAAACAAAGGCCTTTTTCATGAGGGTAAACCTTTTAAGGATTACAAAAGTAAGGCGCTGTGCCAGGGTCTAACAAGAGCTCTGCATTTAAAAAGGCTAATGTGATTTATTTATCCAAGGATTCAGACTCTCAGAGAGGTACAAAGGGAAACAAGCTATGAACACTTTCTGTGTTTAATTTACCAGTGTTTTTATAAATGTATTCTTATGAATGAGGTTAAAGTTAATACTTAAACTTGGAAACCGCAGATGAGAAAAAAATGGGAATTTGAACAGCTACACTTTTCTAATAACTAACAAGATTGTGCGATATGACTAAAAGCTCCAGAACAGCTACTAAATAGACCTTATGGTGAGATTTATTTTCTTCACATAGTTCTTTTACATTTTATACATAGTCTCTGCTCATTTCCAGTCTCTGAAAACAGACTGAAATATTACAGCCATACATTCACATATATATTATGGCACAGTGGTACACCAAATATACATTTTAACTTTAAAAAAAGGGACACAATAATTCAGTCTGCGTGTTCTGTCAACTCCATACAAACACTATGAAACCAACTTTCAACAAGAGGACTGCCATCTAGTGGAAGCACAGCAAACAGAGGTTCGTCTTTGCATGGAGAAAACCATGACGAGTTTAATGTCTACCATAACAGAAATGAAGTCATAGTGCTGACCTAAAGATACAAATATGAAAAGGGCTTTGTCTTGTTTATAAAGACATTTAAAAACAGCCTTTATCAATCTGAATCTTCTGTTCTTGTTTTTAGCTAAATAGGATACTGAAGTTGGCAGGTGAATGTTGATAACTACTTACCTCATACTGAAGCCTGTGGATGCAAATTTTTGCTTATTTCCCCGACAGTAAGCTACATTGTGGTAAGCTCCCCCGCTGCCATATCAGTCCCATATTAATACAGTCGGACTGAAGGGCTTATAAATCTTCGACATGAAACGTCACTGAAGGTTCTTGAGTTTTTCCAGGCTGCCAGTCCTGGCCTCGTGTTGCAGCTGTTTCTGTTTCTTAAGCTGACGGTAGGCCTCCACTGCTCGCTCCCTCTCCTCCTCCACGATTCTCTGTCTCGCCATGGAGGGCTTGATTGTGGACGCCAAGGTGTGGCCCAGGAGAGAGTTGAGAAGCAGGTCCCTTGATGCCTTCTGGATGATGGAGGTAGAGGAGGAAAAAAAACCCCACAGTTAATCTCTAACTTAACCATTAAGACCACCGGCGTAACATGTGATAACTGCATGGCAGGTTACCTGAGATTTGACCGGAGCTTTCTTAGGTTTGGCGCTCAATAACGGCGGGGCCATCGAAACTTCACCAAAGGGAACATTATCTACAAAACAAAAACCAATCACATCAGTATACAAACAAGTTCTATATCTTATTTGTATTTTTTTTTTTTTTTTTAAATGATTCAACCAGCATTAATGGATGTTTTTCAGGCAGCAGAAGACGATGTAAACACAACACTTATATCACCTTAATATGTTGTTAGGGCAAATGTGTTAACAAACCTTTGCCTATCTACAAATCCAAGACACAAAGCAACTTTACCATTCATTTGAAGTTGTGTTTGTGTCCAGTATTTACTCTCCTTGTAGCTCTGTTCTGGTCTCCATCAAGTTCGAATCTAAATACCTGACACCTTAGCTACTAAATGCTCCACTATGTTCACCAGCTAGTTGCTAATTCTAACTCGATGCAGTTTGGTGCTGTGCAGGTAGCATACAGTGGGTTTGTCAGCACATTTTTGCTGAAAACAAGGTTGGTGTGAGCAGAATTGTGGGCTGGAAACCTAAAACAGCAGGTTCCTCACTATAAACAACCCCCTTACATTACATGTAGTCATATGATTCAGTGTTTACATAAAATCTCTCAGCTTTAAAAATACGTGTCCCATAAATAATCAGCTAGTTACTTCTTTCAGGGTCAGACACTAACAATAAACAAAAATAATTAGCTACGCTAAGGTAAAGTTAACAGCAGGAGCTGCTGTTAAAGGTTTTCGCCTGAAACAAAGAGCAAGAATGACATGTTTTGAGTCCATACAAGATTTCAAGGCTTCCTCTCCAGCAGACAGAGCAGACTATTACAGGTCTCGTTTGACTTTCCCCGATTTACACTGACTTCCAATTAGTTATAGAATACATCCTTCTTCCGCTGTAAGTGTATAAGTCACTAAAGGCTTTACCTAGCCAGTAGTGAAGCTGCAGTGATGACCCTACCTCCCTACCTCTTAAACTCACCTCAAACTTGGCCAGTGCGTGCTTGTAACGAATTAAAAAGGAAAGGACTGAAAACATGCGTTCATTACCTATAAACATCTCTTTTTCCATCTGGGCCTCTTGCCTGTCCAACTTTTTCTGATGTAGCCTCTGTAACCGGACTTTATCATACCTGTAGCACGAGAGAACACAGAACACATCAAATAAATTAAGACATTTATCATCCAGGAACGATAATCACTTTTATAGGTCGGTGCTTTACTGTGGTCTATTTTCTATTGTTAATTACCATTTCTAAGTGTAAAACAATTTTCAAAGTTTTTTGTTTTTTTGAGAAGATCCATAAACAAAGTTTGGTATTGTTGGTAATTCACCGACACATTTCCAAGAAAAAGAATGCAACTTTTTGTTACATTCAAGCTCAGACTGAAACCAAAAGATGATAAAGTGCTACAGTGCATTAAACCGCAACAGATTGCATTTTAATGTCTTCATTGTCTCAGTAGGGCATTTTCATTGCACTAAACCAGAAACCAACAAAGAAGATATTACCTACCCACACATGGCATACAATTAGTACCCTATGCAGGAGGATGGGGTTGGGCATTCACTGACATCTCATGTCAGCACAAACACATATCATCAGTTAAGATCAAGTCAGATTGTACTCACTCCTTCTTTTTCTCAGACTTGCCCTTGTCTGCGGGCCTCTCTTGTTTGTCTGCATCCAGCTCAGGCTTTCGCTCTACTTGGTTCTTGGTAAGGAAGAGGATGTGTTTTGTCTCACTCTCCATGCGGGACACGTATGCTTTCTCACTTTCCTCCTTCCCCCTCCTGAAATGTGGGACAGGTATGTCTCCACACTGGGAATCCTCTGCTTTACCTTTAGGGGAGATGGCTAAAGAGCCAGAAGCAAGTTCCTCACTGGTTATGAACAAATCCATGACTGTTAAAAAAACAAAAAACAACAACTTAAGTGTGCATAACCAAAGTATAAAGAAGCATTCCTACTCACCCTCCTTAAGCTTTTTGGCCCTCAAGGGCCCGGTTTTCATTTTCTCCTTGCTCTTCATTATCTCTCGGAGCCTAAAGGGGATGTCTTTGAGGTGGTCTGGTTTGGCTTTCTTGGGTTTACCATCTCGTTTGAGCTTCTTATCTCTGTTTGTACACGTTACAGTCCAGGTAGCATGAGGGGAAAAGAGGAGCAAACATTAGGTTTTGGAAGACATGTATAGTGCAGGTACTGTCCTCACTCTAATAGGAGGATGATGTTAACAAGTTGAATGTCATTATGATAGCTCACAACTCACTAATACAGAACGCTAATAACAGCTAGTCGCTCCAGCTAGCTTGCTAGCTAGCAGTTTTTCTGTTAGCTACACATTAGCTTCCTTACTTTACCTTTGACGTTGTCCGGCCTTGTCCGGTTGTTTTCCTGACTGGTTAGTTTTGTTCTTCTTATTCTTCCCCATGTTACGGCAGTTTATTTCAATGCACTACAAATGATCTTAACACAACAGTAACACATGCGGAGCAGCGTGTTTAGCCTTTGACCTACGACCCCCAACCTCGAGCGACAGGGAGGCACGAAGAGGGGAGTCTCACTCTGTGGTTTTTTTTTCGAGTCCCGTGGTCGTTTATGCTCCTCACACAGAGGCCTGGAGAACATCTATTAAAGAAAAACAATGTTCCAGTTCCCCTCCCGTGAAATTACGTATTTCACTTTAACAATTTCAGTGTTTTTAATGACCCCACTAAGTGGCGACATGTTGAGGCTCTTACACGTTGCTCTTCTCCTACACTGGATTACTCATGACATTATGTTGACGGCTTTGACATCTAAACAAATACGTACTTTTCACACCAATATCACAGATAAAACAGAAATCCCGTCTGATGAAATCATTTTATCCCAGAGTGACATACCGATGTAACAGACGATCTTTGCTGGAGACGTCATCCTAACAATATTATCCTAGTTGGCCAAAAGAACTGCTAGTGCTTCTTTCTGCCACCACTAGATGGCCCTGTTAGTTCAACAATACTACAGAGATGTTGAATCTGAAGTACAGATACAGTGCAGTTTATTTGGTATTTGACCACCCAGACAGTGTGTTATTGATTTTGACTATCACATTAAGATAGTCAGATCATACACAACACACATTGGAGTTTCTGTGAAAAACTAAATGAACTATTAACCACAATCACTGACAAACAAACACACAAACTAACAAATACAAATTAAATATAGTAACCTACTATAAAGCCAGACATTATTGTTAGGCTACTATGCAATTGCTCTTGGTATCATTTATGTTATTTACAAACTTATTGAGAGAGAGTAGGTCTTCCACTGATGTATTTAGAAGAAATGAGCGCTGTTCAGCTTTGTCCTGCAGATCAGAGTTTTATCAAATGACCTGCCGTCTGCACACCTCCTCCTTGTCACTGGAACTATCCTGAAATAGCTGGACGTCCTCAAACCAAAACAAGCACTTGTTCTAACTGTTGGTTCCAAATTAAAACAGAGGTCGGACAAATGTAATTGTCTTATTTTAAAAATAAAAAGTGTGCACTAAATCTTTATTTGAAAATGGTAATTGTAATAGTTTTGCTGATGAGTCAAGTTGAATCAATACTCACAGCCTCACAAAGTGATGAACAATCAGCTGTGGGCACCATAGTTAGTTGTAGCTCATTCAGCATTTTGCCCCGGAGCATGTATCAGACATGTGACATACAGTGTGCCATTCATGTTTCCAGCAGCATAGGGTTTGTGTGTACAAGTGATGAGGGCCCTGCAGTTTATTGGCTGGTAAGTGTCATAATCTTCTCAGAGTCTTAAGGTGTATAAGAGGGCTTCACTAAACACATCATGCAAGAGCAGCCCTGATCTCTACAACAAGACCAACAAAGATACACAGCAACACAAGTGGTGAGTATTAGCAGCGACTTAGATAATGTTTTTGAGCTGCAAACGGATTTCAGTGCACATGTGGATGTTGGACACATTGTCAATTTATCATATTCACATTGTTAAATCATATCTAACAATTTATCTGACATTGCATACTTCCATTTTTCTGTTCTTTTGACTTCATATGTAATTTTCAAAACATTTTATGAGGAAAAGTGCTCGTGTTTTTGTATTTTTTTGTATTTATTTTAAATTTGGATATCAGTTTATTGGATTAAAATATGTAATTTGCAGGTTAAAATGTTTTAGGAAATTGGGAAACCTATGTGTCCAAGAATACACTCAGGGGTCACTTTATTAGGTACACCTGTACACTCTAATATAATCAAATACAACTGCCATGAAATCTACTTTAATGATGCCTATAATGTTCAGTTTTACAGTCATAGATGTGTAGAGGTCATATTTAGTGTTGGTGCTGTAGTGGACTGCTTTGTATTGAGAGGTGTTTCTAAAATTTTGACCTCTTCATGTATGCAAATAAGGAGGTCGAAAAACTGAAACACTCAATATAATGTAGTCCAGTTCAAAATAGAAGTATTTACTAAAATCTATCTGCTTTGAGTGTCTTTAAAAAATAATTACTGGTTATGTAATAGTTATATGCCTCCACCTGGGTACATATTTTCCTTGTAATCATTTTGCAGTTTTGTAAAGTTTCCTTCCAAAACTTCTTTTAATCTGACTGAGTAATTATGAAGCTATTGTCAGGTTAGGACCAAAGCAAATTCAGCATGTCCTCACAGTAATCTGATTATGAAGGTGCTGTGGCTCAATGGCATCATGGAGGCTTAATTAGTAACGTAAGCATGTGATTACAGGAGCCTTCATTGCCTATACAAATGTGTGTATTTCTTCAGATATTAAGTTATTTAGACATAGTTGTAATTACAGTAGGACAGTTCATTTCATCGGTTTGTCCAGCAAAATACAGAGTAGTGGAAATGGATATTTGTCTTGAATGAAATGTATTTAAATCTGGCCACGATAAACAAAATTTCTTAATATTTTCATGCACTGCAACCGTTTTTATGACACATGTCCCATTACAGTTCAAACAACAGAAGCATGAATGTGGATGTGGCCAAACCTGAAGCGAAGAATGGCAACAAAGCTCCCCTCAGGGCCATGGGCCCTGGATCCGGCCCACCCAAGTTCAAACAGAGGAGCAGCCGCCAGTTCAAGAGCAAGCCTCCCAAGAGGGGCATCATTGGGTAGGCCTTGCCCTTTCTTGAGTACATTTTCACAATTGTTATATTGAAACGTGTCATTTAAAAATGTGCCCACATTAAAGTTTCTGATTTTCTGTCTTCCTCAGCTTTGGAGAGGAGATCCCAGGAATGGAAGGGCTTGGCACTGGTAAGCAGAAGTACCACATTTACGCCACCGCTGTACGTAAAACTACACACAAACCATAACTTTTTCTTTCTGTTTCTCTGCTATTTGTTCTTTCTTTTCCAGACATCACCGTAATCTGCCCGTGGGAAGCGTATAGCCATCTCGAGCTACACGAACTCGCTCAGTATGGTATTATCTGAGGCTCTTCACTGAGAAATGATTTCTACCGAAGGGAACTGATGTTCAGCAACTGGATTTTCAATTACCAACCCCAACATTCTGGCTCATCAGTATTGGCTTTTTTTTAAAAATAGTTAACTACAAACTAAAGAACTTACATGTGAACAGATCTCTGCATATCATGGATTCTGTTCTTTGCTTAAATTGTTTTTACATTAAATCTACTTTCATAAGACTCTCAAGCTGCCATTTTAACGTGCACCACCCACTAATGCTGAATGTGTCCTTGTGTCATTGCCTGAGTTTGCAGCAGGCAAAATTAACTGAAAGCTTGGTCACAGCTTCAAAGACATAGTTTCTGCACAATCAAACAGCATCATGTTTAATCAAACTGAGAATAAAGACTTTTTTAAAACAATTTGAAATATTTCTTGATTTCTTGTGTGTTGTTAAACCATGCTGCTGTGTTTGAAACATTACATAATTCCCATTATAATGCTTTATTTGTCCCTTTTCAAAAAAGAGTAGCACACGCAAACCACAAAACAATCAGAACAGCAAAGTAATTCAGGGTCAATTAAACCTCAGTCTGTTCCCATGAATATAGCATGCTACGTCATGTGCATTTTGCTAAATACTTAAAGGAATAGTTTCACATTTTGGGTTAGATGAGAAGCATGATACAACTCTCGTGTCTATGTGGTAAAAAACGAAGCTACAGCTAGCAGCCAGTTAGCTTAGCATTGCACAAAGATAAACAGCTTGCCTCGTTCTGTTCAAAGGCCCCCCAAATTAACATGTTAGATTTTGGTTGCCGGATGCAATAAATTCCTGGTTGCCTGGCAACCTCATGTTGACAACAAGACTCCAAGCACAGAGGAGCCATATTCATATTCATTCATATTGACCGTAGACTCATGGGAGTGGTATCAGTCAGGTATCATCTAGCTCGTGTTAGGGTGTATTTCCCAAAATGTCGAACTATTTGCATTTTCATCAACATCTCATGAGGAGAATTGGGGCTTAAAATAATATTTTTAGGCTTAACATGGCTAGCTTTTTTTCAAATCAACCTTTTGGGAAATTGTGCCAGATTATGAGTGTCCTCTTTTGTTGGAACTTTGCTGGGTTAAAAAGGTACAACAAGCTGTCCAGGAGAACTCAAGGTTTTTACAGCACAACAGAGGTATAAAGCGCATACATTTAGAGTTAGGTAAGACATCGCTGGCTTTGTAACTAAATGTTAAATAGGTATTCTTGAGCTCTGAAACTTTTAGATTATTTTGATATTATTTCTTTCTGTATCAAAATATGGATTGCTGCCAGCCGAATAATGCACTTTGGTCTGTCACCATGATAATTTATGTTGGAATTTGCTTCCTTAAAATGTGTAGTTATTTTTCATTTCGACTGGCAAAACAGGTGGAAGTCATCTCGGTATTTTCAGTTGGCGCTCATTAAATATCTGCATACAATATATTCATCACCCCATGTTATATGTAAACTTTATGCCAGTGGATGCTTTCTAACAGTCGTGTAGTAATAAACAGAGTCAGAATCTGGACCCCCAATACAACGATTCCAACTGTCCCTATCAAGCCCTCGTGATGCTCGATCCAACGAGAGATTCCCCCCAGACAACCGCCGAGGAAGATCACACTCTGAGCAGTAAACTCATCCAGCAGCTGGGCTCCTAAACCACACTGAGAGTTCCACACTGTGCCGTTCTCCAAAGGGTCCACACAGCATGTCGCAGGGACGCCACAGGCCAGCACTCCTGGAGCTGTGCAGTTGTAATATCTGAGGGAAAGAAAAAATATCCAATAACGCTCTCAGCAGCATATTTACTTTTCAAGACATCCCAATACTTTTTTATAAATAAATCCAATCTAGTCACCCTCTACTCACATGTTGATCTCCCAGTCACGGTAGTTATCAGCCCCACAGCACTGCAGATTTGACTGAATCTCGTCTGTGATGAACCTCAAATCCAGATCATCCTGGTAGCGCACCATGGCAGCTAACATCCCTGACCGCAGGTAGCCTTCAATCTGATCTTGTAGACTGTAGGCCATAATTGCGGCCAGCACCTGGGCTGTGATGAGCACCAGCAACCCGGCAGTGAACAGCTTCAGTAAAGAGCAGTTCTCTCTTAATGCTCCCACACAGCCTGACAGGCAGAGCATAGTCAGCACAAAGCCCAGACTCACAAGTATCAGCATTGGGTCAGTGCCGATACTGCCGATTTTCTCCTGAGCAAATGATTCTTTGCTGATGAGGCCCCACGTGCCCAGGCCAAGAACCACCAGGCCCAGAACTGTGAACACCAGATTGCATAGGAACAGAAAGTATTTTAGGAAATAGTCCATCAAAGAATAACCATAGCGGGGTTGGACACTTGCGAATACAGGGCTGCTGTTGTCCTGTCCATTGTTTGACCCTGCTTGGTGAAATTCATTGGCGACATGGTCAAGCTCCGCAGAATCCTCTTTTGCAGAGTCTGCCTTTGGACACACAGGAATGCAACTAAATACCATAGTTTTTGAGAACTAATGCCACCTCAAAGACTTACCCACAGAGAGGTAGACCTAATCAATATTCAGAACATAACGCAACAAAACAGAGGTTGAAAAGTGGCCCCTTACCTTTGGTATGAGCGGACTGGACTCATTCTGCGTAGTGTCCCTCCTCGACCACAGCAAAGGAATCCTTTTTATCAACAAATATCTTCTCATGTTGTCAAGCACTGGGTGACGATTCTCCATGTGCTTTTAGGTGGTCAGAATGACACAAGCTAATGTGGAACACAGGGGGAGCGTTTCGCTACAGTATGAACAGAGGAGCATGTGAGCTGAGGTGGAGAAGCCATGCAGTGTTTAGCCTCTGGCTGCTGCGAGGCGTGGGATTTCTTTATCATGTGAGAGTCACGGTGGGATTACGGCTATCAGAGCATGTACGAGAAACTCACGCCCACAAGAGTGGGACTCTGACTAAAACAAGAGACTTTTGATGTTTACTCACATAAACTCCTAAGATGTCAGGGTGTTATGTAATGATTTGATTGCACTCGCGAAAAGTTAAGTGGATATTTAAAAGAGAAAACAATATGTGTTTCACCCTGCTGACTGTAACTGAAAGCAAATAAGGAAACACAACAACAACAACAAAAATCAACCAAAGCAGGAAAGCAGAAACAAGACTAGCCATGCTAGCAGCTCTGTAAGGCTGTACATAGCCTTGGTGGCGGGATGGTGGCGTTAGAGGAAAGGTCTGGGAATTTAAGTTATGATAATTCAGCTTGAGGGGGACCTTAATGTGCCACATTTCATGGCAATCTATTCAAATGTTGTCAAGACATGTCCAAACCATAATGTGAACCTCACGGTGGTGGTAGATGAAGTCAGAGGATCACCAAACTCATTAAGATTCATTGTCCCGGCACCCTGGATATCTGAAAATGCAAAATCTTATTTCAATCTTTCCAATTATTGTTGAGATATTTCACTAAAAGCCCAACGTTTTTAAGCTTCGTGGTCACCAAAGTCAGTAGGATTCATTGCCTGGGGAACATGAATGCCGGTACAAAATTTCATGGCAATCCATCTAATAGTTGCTGAGATATTTCAGTCCAGGCCAAAGTGGTGAACTGACATACTGACATGTATTACCATAGTATTAACAAGCACTGCGTAAAAGGTCAAAGGTCCTCACAACAGATCAGATCTAACGTCAGAAAAATATATTCACATAAAACATAAATATGCTACAATGAGAGCGGTGCATGCACAGAAAACTAAAGGGATTTAACACTCCTCAGCACACTGAGCCAATGTTCTTGGTCCATCCTTCTCAGGGCTGCAGTTTTGATCATAAACAGCACCTTTCTTTTATGGAAGAGAGAGAAGGTGATCCAGGCTTGTTAATGTTCCATGTTACAGGCTCCTGCTTGGCTATCACTGTGTTATTAGCAGAAAAGAAAAATCACCATGAAACACTCTCCAACATAGTGTTGTTATTTTCCTACTCTTCTGTAGTTCCCTTTTCTACTATTAAGCCATGTGGAGCCACATCTCTGAACAAAATCCTTCCATGATCATTTTTGTTAGCTCATTTCTGTTTGCTTGTTTGGTCACTGTATTTCGAAAGTGTTCACAAGAGTCTTTAGTATGCTATCATGTCTGCCTTGAAGCTGGTATGAAGCATAGACTGTACACATATCTTTATATACAGTCTATGGTATGAACATGCCAAGCAGGTAGACTGGTCTCACCAAAAAACTGTTATTAAAGCAGCTCTTAATTCAGTTATTACCAATACTGATGTTAATGTGGTTATTTGTAATAATCATGAATATAAATAGTTGTACATGAAGATAATATTACTAACATTTATACTGATAATGCCACTGTATTATTAGCCACAAAATTAATTTAGTGTTGCAGTTCCTCGCTGAACACTAATGATTCTAAATAACTTCTGTAAACAACTGTCAAATACACAAGGCCTTATTGCAGATACATGCTCATACATCAGGTAAGAATAACACAGTAAACGGAGATAGCAATGTTTCTAATAATCTGTCTAATGCCAAGTAAATGGAGGTGGACCAAACATTCTCAAAGATAGTTTGAGGGCATGTTGTTTAATAATAAAGTGCATTATTAATACAGATAATATTAACAATAGTACTAACATGACAATGAATACTCTTATTGAACTCTAAATATTAAAAAAATAATTATGTATAAAAATCAGGATTATTCCGTTTCTGAAGAACATGTGTTTGTAAGACTACTGACAGAGAATAAATGTGATCATTACATGATCATTTTTGATGTGACTTTCTACTGTGTCCAGCAGAGCAGTTGCTCCAAGACGTGTTTAGCCTAGCTTAGCTCAAACACTGGAGGAAGAGGAAATGGCCAGCCACATAAGAGAAAAAAAATAAATAAATACCAGCACCAAAATAGTCTTAGTTATGTATGTGTTGCATTTTGAAAGCTATCAGCTAGCCATCAATACATTCAAGGCCCACCTTGGTTTTGTTCAAAGGAACCATGTGGACACGAAACGAAAGATTTCAACCTCAATCAATGATGATGCATCTACCTTTTGGTCCAGTCAGTTAAAAGATCAGATCAGGTTTGTAGCTGCTCTTAGGGCGAAACCGACTCTAAATTATTACATCTCTCCTGCCAGGCTTGTTAGGATAATTGCTAAAAGTCAAAGGAGGTAAGAATGGACTACAGCTTCATCTTGGACATCTGTATCCTTCTATAACAGTGACAGTCATGTGACTCAGTAGGAAACATGAGAACCCTCATGGTTCCCCTTCTGTTTGGCATCAGTCTTTCAATATAAGAGCTGAAATATTTCAGTTTAACCGTCTTCTTAATATTGCTCTGATAAAGTCATCATGAAGTGATGTGCTGCTGTGAGTCAATAACAAGCAGCATGTGAGTTAAAAAACAGACAGAGAGAGGCCTGATTATCTCACTCTCTGGCTCTGCAGGTCAGCTACTGTCATTCTTTCCTCTGGCTGTGCTGGACTGAGCTGCAGGGAGCTGGAAGGAAGTCGGTCTACTGCTGCAGGCAGAGCCTGAGACTGAGTGGTGGTGGACTCCAGATGGGGCTATAACGCTCATTAGTACCGCCATACATCTGTTTCCATATTCATGTGTATTAACAGGAAAGCAAATTGTAATTTGTCGCGCTCATCACTGACCTCCCAGATAACTTTGTGTGGATATTTCATAATATTTCATATTTCACACAAGTAGTTTTCAAGAGTTTTTTTCTTCTTGTGGATTAGTATATGTGGCAGTTTGCTAGATGGATACAATCTTAGCAGGTACCTGTATTCCCTGCTCTAGAAAGATACACAGTAAGCAGTGGTGGAAAGCAACTATGTACATTTACTTGAGGTACTTGTTCTTTCTATGCTTCTTTATGCTTCTAGTTTACTACATTGCATAGGCAAATATAACTCCACTACATTTATCTGCCAGCTTTACTGTTTACTGTGAAGAGGATTGGATGGATGGATGGAGGTATAAGAAAAAGTTAATTCAATTAGCCTTACTTTGACTAGCTACAACATAAAATGCTGCAAAAATAATCAGCAATACTAATCCAACAATACACTACAACAGTAGAGTACTTTTACTTTTAATACTTTTTTTCTGTTGATATTTTTGTATCTATATTTTGGTAAAGTTGCATGCTTGTAGTGGATTATACCTGGAGGTTTTGCTCAATACTTCTTGCACTACACATAAAACACGTACGTTATCACACTGATCTGCTGCTGCTGCATATTTCCACTGATGTAGTGGAAAATAATACGATGGGGGAACAATGAACTTCGGACTGTGATGATCAAAAGATAATCCACCACCAAAATAAAATAAAATAAAAATTCAATTTCGAATCTAAGAAATTGGGGTTAACATCTGGTGAAATCATTCTAGATTTACAAACCAACACATTTACTGTGACTGGTTGCTGACAGACTGGATTATCAGTTGGGTGTCAGCTTTAGTCATTTTTTCTTTAACAAATCCCACAAATCCCACTGTTTCCTTGTTTATAAATCTTTTCGGTTTCAAAGAGCATTTAGTTCCCACTGTTTGAATGGAATCCAACTTATTATGTAGTTTTGTCAGCACTGAAGATGTATGGTACAGATGGCATGATGTTCATCCCACTTACAGCATGCAGTACAGAAAGTTGCCTCTATGGGTTTAAAGTTGGTGCAGATGGCAGGGACCGTTGCCCAGTCAGATTCCTTTTCGGCAGTGATGAAAACCTCATGTCACATATCAATACTGTCTGCAGACATCAGCACAGGATGCAGCAGCATTACTAGTCTTTCAAATGGAATAAGGAGCCCTGATCTGGAACAGACTACAGCTGGAATTTCTTGCGACAAAAGGTATTTCATTTCAGAGCTAACAAGGAAAGGCACTGCCCGGAAGGAAAATGTGCTTTGGTGATATATATTCTTCTACTTCTTTTCGATCCAGCTGCATTAGCCTGCCCAAAACTGTCCAGATTATAGATTGAAAAAATCTGTTTTAGAAATGAAACTACAGAAAAATATGTTGCCTCACCCTCCATCAGCAGTAAGATGAGTGAACTAATGGAGTAAGTCAGAGAGCAGTTTATTTGAGTTTGGGATGTCAGCAGTGTGCAGGTGATGGACTCTCTTGGGGGCTGTAACCGCTGTTTTAAAATTGAGTATAAGAACATATATATACAAAGCCGACCTGCTGCAGCCCCAGAGTGAGGAAAACTTGTAAATATTCTCTGAAATAATATATTTTATTAAAATGATTAACACCTTGACAGGGACCATTGCTGGCTGGGTCTGTCGTAGCCCAGATGTTGAGCAGATTGTATTACAGTAGGCAGTAAGAATGCTATGCTGAAGCCATACGGCTACATCAAACACCTCCTCTGGATTAGAGCCCACAGAGAGTGCAGTAGATGGAGCACAGACAGGGGATTATCAGGACCTCTCATTCAGGCTCTGTGGGTTACTTATCATCGTAGTAGTTGCAGTCTGCAAGACACACCGGAGACAGAAGTGCATATGTGTGTGTGCACGTGTGTTTGGGGAGGTTTGCCTTTGACTGCCATGTTATGTGTCTGTGTATGCAGCAGTATGTATGCATGCTATAAAGGAACAGAGTGTGTCACAGCGCTGCATCATTGAAGTGGGTGGGAGCAGGTGGGGGCACGGCTCCGGGAGAATAGGGAGGCAGTTATAAGAGAGTGCTGCCCTGGTCATGTTTTCTCAGTGTGTCACAGCTGAAGGATCGTACCGCAGAGCTCTGGTGCTCTGCCTCTGTGACCTGGAAAGACCCCTGGCATTACTTCACAGAAAGGTATAGTAAAACCCAATGACAATCTATATGCTGTCATTTTGGTTTCCAATTATCTTAACCTAAAGAAGTAGATTAATCATTTGAAGATAAAGCTAAATATATCGTCACCAGGTGTAAGAGGTTTTCTTCAAGTGAAAGTGTGTGAAGCATGCGTGCTCAGCAGTATCCACATCTTATAATTCTGTTTTTGTTAGTAAGCAAGATGAGCACGAAAGCGGTTCTGGTCCTGATCTGCATGATCTTAACATGTGGAGCTCAGAAATGGAAACAGGAAAACTCACGTTGGGACCCTAAAGGTCAGAGAGGTTGTGTTGTCACTCTCCGTTTTCCACAATCTGTAAATGATTATGAAACTGTTTCAAAAGCGCTTAAATCAAGATTTTGTGTGTACAGTTCAGGGAAAATACTGGGAACATACTCTTAATTTAAATGTCTGTCTTCAGCAGAACACGCCAACAGCAAGACTTGTTCCAACCTGACCCAGGTACTGGACAACTGGAAATTTGCTATTGTAACCCAAGTGAAAGACTTGCTCATCAATGACCACGCCTCTGTCCTACCTGAATACAACAGGTGAGTCACACTGGCTTCTGGCTGGACTGAGTGTAAATTTCAGTGACGGGAGATGAAGAACAAGACGAACGAGAAGAGAAAACAGAAAGTCAAAGTGTTGTGTAAGAGAGAGGTGAAATGTGTGAGAATAACAACAGTCAGTGACGTAAGTGAACATTTTATTGTTCACTCACAGTGGTATGAAATTAGGAATTATGTAACTTCCGTTGCTCTGTGCGTGACTGCTGACCTGTCAGAGCCAGTAATGTAATCCGTAATTTCTCTGGTCCACACAAGGCCTACTCTGCTTTGTAAATGACCTCACTAGCGAGACTGTGCCAAAAGAATATGGGAAATGTTTGAGCCTCGTGTTCTGATGAACTGAGTGTTTCTGGCAGACATTACTGCAAGTCATTGACCTTTTCCTTTGGAGATCAGGCTCAGGACCTTGATACCAACAGTTAAGATGTGAACACTTCTGAGTAACCATTTAAGGTGGACTGCAAGCTCAGTTTCCTTTCTTAAATTTGGGCCAAAAACCTGCTTTTTTTATACTTTCATCTTTTTAAACGTGACTTCCTTTATGTCTGTTATCCTGATGTTTTCTGCAGATGATGGGGCTGTTCCTGCTTAACAGCATGCCGTGACTTTTATGTCCATGTTGCCAGTTTGAATTGGTTCTCCTCTTGTTTATGTTTGCCAATAAACATTATTCCTATTTTAGCTTGTGGAACATTGCAGTGCCAAAGCTCTTTGACTGGTCATCTGAGTACTGACCCAATTTACTTCATTTGTGCTTTCCCAAATGGGTCTTCATGTGTCCAGGATCCAGCCTCTGTCAGACGCTCTGAGAGACCTCTACAGGCAGTTTAACACTCTGAAAGAGGAGCTGGGGAAGCTCACCACAAAGTTTGACAGTGTGGAGGCTTTTGTGGACGACCTCAAGGACGGCAGATTCACTCGGACTCAGCGTTCCGTGCAGAGGATTCCCCCCAGCGTTGGTCTGAGGTCTCCACTGCGAGCACAGATGAGGGCTCCCAACAGGGAGATAATCAAGGGGCCAACACTGATCAGAGCGAGGAGGAGAGGGCCACAGAGACCTTAGACCTGTTGTCTCCTGGCTTTTGTGTAGTATCAATGCTGATGTGTCAAACGAGATTATGTTTATATATTTTTCAGAGGAAGATGATTAGTTTATATAATTTTATTGATGTGTGTGATGTGAGAATAGGTCACATAAATAAGACTGACTTAGTGATGCATGGTGTAGAAAAGATGATGGAACTTTTTTTTTTTCCTGAAAAAATGTATTGATCTTCATCTTTCCGTAAAAAGTCATTTTCAATCACAAGGTGGCAGCATTTGTCAAATTATCTCGACTGTCACCCTGCTTCTCTGTGTATTAACAGCTGGACAAAAAGTAACATAATGACTGAAAAGATAACCTGGAATTTTGATACAATACAGTAGCCTATATAGATTTTTTTCACATTAATTAACATTGTATGACCATTGTTTATATTTGAATTTTGTGCCCAAATAATTATTAAAAATAGATTAATTTGCAACTTATAATAAACAACGTTTTGTACATTATAAATGGAATACACTTATTTAGCATTTTTCAACCTTAAGAGGACAAATAGCTTTACATCGTGCTACTCACCAACCCTGTGAATAATGATATATGATAGGCTACATGTTAATCATGAATTATTTCTAAGAGTTTTATAACACTTTTATTTCATTTTATATTCCATTACAATGCATCTATAACAAATTAGTTTAAAAAAGTACAGCTTCATGCTTGTAATTTATTTTCCTGTCTGTAATATCCTGATTAGGCTATCTATTTAGTCGACCTTCAAAATGAACCATAGCATAAGCAGAAGGAACACTGTATAAATAAAGGTTTTCGCCTACTCTGACAGTATTGGAGACAGACAAGACGTTTCTCTGTGCAGAAGATAAGAGACCAACAAATGTGACAAACCAGATTTAACCAGAGCTCCTCCTCCTGTCAGTCACTCTCGGTTTCAGAGTTGTATTAAATTGCTCCTCCAGCACCTCCTCTGCTCATCCTCCAAACCCTCTAATCTGTCAGCAGTAAGCTCACTTTCCAAGTTACAAGGCCATTCTCAGCACACACTGACAACATGCTGGGGACCCTCTGCACTCTCATCACTGCTCTAACATGTAAGGAGGCTGACTTCCTGCAGCTTCAACCACATGTCGGATTCATCAGTCTGTGTGTTTCTCTTGACTCCATGTCATCTTGTTGTTTCCAGGTGTGAGCGGTGTGACGGTGGTGACACAGAAGCCTCCTGTTGTGACAGTGAGGAAAGGAGAGACAGCCACCATGGACTGTAACCTGGGGACTGTTACTGACAGAGGAGCGCGCTGGTACAGACAGATTCCAGGAGGAGTTCCTCAGTATATGTTATCTTTTCATCACCTCCAGAGCTCCCCAAACTATGGCTCTGGTTTCTCCTCTCCCAAGTTCACATCTACTCATCAGTCACAAACAGATTATCGTTTGATCATCAACAATGTGGAGGAGGGAGACTTAGCACTTTATCACTGTAAAGCATGGGACGGCTCTGCTAAGGAGTACGTATCACAGTGATTTACACTGTGACAAAAACCTCCTCACTTAACACTTCTGCTTTTTGAGGCTCTGACATGTCTCAACAAAGAATGAAGTAACTGGGCATTGATATCTGCAACATAAACATACAGATCTATATGATATTATACAAATATATTGACTCAGCTTAGTGGTATCAATATGCTTGACTGCGTAAAGAATTTCAAGACACACACACACAAATTGGTGCATTGGTGACTGCAGCATCTTCATGTTGGTTGTGCTTGTTGAGGTTCTGCATGTGAAGCATTAGCCTCCGTGTAACTGCTCACTGGGAGATGAAGAGAAAAGGCCGCTGATAACACCATGAATGGATCTTCACCCCCCACAGACCAACGGTGTTAGTTAGCAGTAACCAGAACAGCTTTAAAAGAGGAACTGGAGATTCCAAATAGAAAAAAAATGAGGAAAAAAATCATTTCAACCAGATGAGATTTTCTCACAGTGCATGTGGTGCAAGATTGCACTTTATACTATTGTGCCTTGTGATGGAAGGACGAGGTCGTGGAAGGTGGGACGAAAACATTTAATTCATGACTCATGACATTTTCTTTAAGTTAAAAAAAAAAAGCTCTCTCACCACTCAACTAACTCATTCATCAAAAAAAACCCATTGCGTTCAAAACAAGTTTGTGTTGATTTGCACTCACAAGAGTTAAATCAGTATTTTACTGCAATATTTTTACACAAAATGCTATTGCGATTTTAATGTTTCTCAGTTAATTCAGTAAAACACAGATGAACGACATGTTTCTAGGTTGTTCCTGCTTTCTCCCCTGGAATTATTTATCTTTTTACTAAATTTGCACGCACCATTTTAGAAAAAATATTATTGCAGAAGAAGGAACAACATTGTTGATACAATTTTTTTGTTAATAAACTTTATTAATATTTCTTTATTTGGTTTGAGTCACTTGCAATAGTCAAGATGTTAGGACAATCTGATAATCAACTGAAACTGAGTTTTCATCCTCCGTCAGTGAAGCATCTCCGCTCTACTCCTCCCTCTCTTCCTTCCCAGGATGCACCTGCAGAGCTCCTCTCCTTATTTATAGCTCCATGTAAATGAAGAGGTCAAGTGTCAGCTCTCTGTACAATCAGCGGGAACTGTCTCTGACTGCAAACACACTGACGCTTTAACTATTAACATTTGGTCAATTAACGACAATTAAAGACCTCTAATGTGAATTGTGTTCATGTGTGCAGAGCCAAAGCTTATCTCCTGCAATACATGTTTCTTATTAAAAGGTGAAAAACCTTTAAATTGGATATGAAGATGATTTTTTTAAACTCCAACTAAAACAAGCAAAACTAATGTAACAACTCAAAAATTATACACAATTAGATTGGTGAATCAAATTTATTAGGAAGTGAACAAATAAATAAATATATGACAATCAAACAGCAGGACGTCTTTTACAGATCATGATGTTGTAATATTTTGGGGTCGGGGGGAAACATTGCCTACACTGACAATAATGGAGACAGAAAAGACCTTTTCCTTTACAGAAGATAAGAGACCAACAAATGTGACAAACCAGATTTAACCAGAGCTCCTCCTCCTGTCAGTCACTCTCGGTTTCAGAGTTGTATTAAATTGCTTCTCCAGCACCTCCTCTCCTCATCCTCCAAACCCTCTAATCTGTCAGCTGTACACACTGACAACATGCTGGGGACCCTCTGCACTCTCATCACTGCTCTAACATGTAAGGAGGCTGACTTCCTGCAGCTTCGACCTCATGTCGGATTCATCAGTCTGTGTGTTTCTCTTGACTCCATGTCATCTTGTTGTTTCCAGGTGTGAGCGGTGTGACGGTGCTGACACAGAAGCCTCCTGTTGTGACAGTGAGGAAAGGAGAGACAGCCACCATGGACTGTAACCTGGGGACTGTTACTGACAGTGCTGCTCACTGGTATAAACAGATTCCAGGAGGAGTTCCTCAGTATGTATTGAGGTTTTATCACAGCTGGAGCTCCCCAACCTATGGCTCTGGTTTCTCCTCTCCTAAATTCACATCTACTCATCAGTCAACATCAGATTATCGTTTGATCATCAACAATGTGGAGGAGGGAGACTCAGCAGTTTATCACTGTAAAGCATGGGACGGCTCTGCTAAGGAGTACGTATCACAGTGATTTACACAGTGACAAAAACCTCCTCACTAAACACTTCTGCTTTTTGAGTCTCTGATGCATCTTCACTGGGAGTGAAGCCATCAGACAATGTTTTCTCTGTCTTCTGCAGTAGATAATACTTAGAACAATATATCAACAGGCTTCCAAACTTAATGGAAAGATACATTTTTTTATAATCCCCCACCCCCACCCCAGAAGTTCAACAAGGAGAGATCTGTTGGAAGTGTATAACAGCGTTTAATGAGTTTAACAAGAAAGAAGGACTTTGGTGATTAGACTCCATCGACATGATGCCTCATAATTAAAGAACAGGCCCATGAAGAGAGGAGATAAGTAGAATCACCCAGAGTGTGGAAGCTGCTGGTGGTGAAGAGGAAACCTCTCTGTTGAATCAACCGGATCATCCTGAGGAACAAGGTGGTGATGGGTAGGTGGTGGATGCACAATCGAAGGTCTAAAAGACAGAACGACAGAAACATTGTGGGATTTTTTAGAAACAGCATCTGAGCACTGATTGGCTCGAGGGACACGGGCAGAAAGATCATTGGCTCATTCTTTTACACACAGCTGAACAATGACCAAAAAATCATTACTACATTGACCTGACAGATCATCTAGATTCTGAGATGTATGATGTTGCATTCATCAAGAGTCATCTGAACAAACGGGATAAACATTCAACATAATAAATCAGATTCTAATTGTAGGGAACTTCGACAAGTGTAAAACTGAAATATGATGCAAACATTTGCATGTCTTCCTTATGAATTAATCCTGTTTACTGGACTTTTTTACAACCTGATGAATCCAATTTAACGGCAAACTAAAACCTCATGAAGGAGAATTTTAACGTCATCAGATCTTTATTCCGCAAACTAATACAACAGCAAATCAAACAAAATGAAAATATAGCATAATACTCAAAGCAGATCAGGAGGTTTCCAAAAGCAATGTGAAGACTTGTTTGTGAAAAACAGAAATTATGAAAAAGATTTTTAAAATTATACAAATATATAATGTGAAACCCACATACATAATGTAAGAGATTTGTGATAGAAAACAGTGTTGAGTGTTGAAACTCCTCCTCCTCCTCCTCCTCCTCCTCCTCCTCCTCGTCTCCTCTCCTCAGTGTCTTTATAAGCTTCAGTCTCTCCTCTCCTCACACTCCAACCCTGCTCACCTCTCAGCTGGACAGTAAGGGACGTTTCCACCACACACTGACAACATGCTGGGGACCCTCTGCACTCTCATCACTGCTCTAACATGTAAGGAGGCTGACTTCCTGCAGCTTCGACCTCATGTCGGATTCATCAGTCTGTGTGTTTCTCTTGACTCCATGTCATCTTGTTGTTTCCAGGTGTGAGCGGTGTGACGGTGCTGACACAGAAGCCTCCTGTTGTGACAGTGAGGAAAGGAGAGACAGCCACTATGGACTGTAACCTGGGGACTGTTACTGACAGTGCTGCTCGCTGGTATAAACAGATTCCAGGAGGAGTTCCTCAGTATGTATTGAGGTTTTATCACAGCTGGAGCTCCCCATCCTATGGCTCTGGTTTCTCCTCTCCCAAATTCACATCTACTCATCAGTCAACATCAGATTATCGTATGATCATCAACAATGTGGAGGAGGGAGACTCAGCAGTCTATTACTGTCACACATGGGACAGCTCTGCTAAGGAGTACGTATCACAGTGATTTACACTGTGACAAAAACCTCCTCACTAAACACTTCTGCTTTTTGACATGTCAGCTGATAATAGAGCCATCAAACAACACACTGTGTCCAATTATCTTTCAAACACTTAAATGTTCTTATTGGATACCTACATGAAACTTAAAACTATCTTAAATTGCATATTGCACACATGCTTTATTAATGAAAACTAAAAATGTAACTTTCATGCATAATGTCTGAGTTTGACATTAAACAGGCTTTAAATGCTACTATATTTGCCACTACATGTTTTAGTCATATAACGTTTACAGAAGCTGTTCTGAATTCCCAAAATGTGATAAATATTCTTGAGACACACAGGTAGTGATGATGGTTACACGTTCAGATGAAGTAAATCTGACGGTAATCTGACTGCAATAATTATGTTTCATGAAGCAAACCCCGACGTCTACTGCTTCTCAGTGGTTTAAAAGTCAAACAGTTGATGTGCAGCTAAAATACGACACAGGCAAATAAAAATGCCACATGAACCTGCCTCCTGGTCATGTAGATACAGACAGTTTTGATTACATTTTAATAGTATTAATCAGAACAATTTGGATTAATAGACAACACGTTTGCCTGCTGAGAAAACCTTTATACTCTGCCTAGAATGCTGTTTATCTACATAATTTACAACTCTGTGAGAACTTTAGGACACAAACCTAAAAAGCAATGACAGTATATCTATCCTGTGGTCTATATCTCAACCCGTTTGATTTATTAGGTGGGAAGAAAATTCAGACGTGTGAAGATACTGAGATTAGAGGTGAGCATTTCGTCCTCCACACCTTCTCATTATAGAACAACAATTAAAGATGAATATGAACTGATATGTTGATGATGAGATTTACTGGACTATTTGAAGATGAATTGAAACGGAGATTTAATCAGGAAATCAGTCTGAATGAAGTTAATATTTCTCATGTAAAGGGCTTCAACAGACTTCCAAACATTAACTCCTCCTCCTCCTCGTCTCCTCTCCTCAGTGTCTTTATAAGCTTCAGTCTCTCCTCTCCTCACACTCCAACCCTGCTCACCTCTCAGCTGGACAGTAAGAGACGTTTCCACCACACACTGACAACATGCTGGGGACCCTCTGCACTCTCATCACTGCTCTAACATGTAAGATGGTCTTCTCATTCCTTTTGCAGACCATATTTTCACACACAAACCTTTCACTCGTCTACTTTTCTGTGTATGTTGACAGATGTTGATGCAGTGATAGTGCTGACCCAGACGCCTGCTGTCCACACAGTTTCTACAGGACAACAGGTTGTTCTCAACTGCAACATTCAGAGATACGATGGCAATTATGTCAGATGGTATAAACAGGTTCCTGGTGAAGCTCCTCAGTATGTTCTGGCATTTCTCCATGGGAGCAGTGCACTCAGGTTTGGAACAGGATTCTCCTCAGACCGATTCAATCCTCATCAAACATAGATTACCAGTTCATCATAAAGCGGTCAGAGGCAGGAGACTCTGCTGTCTATTACTGTCAAACATGGGACGACTCTGCTGATGCAGCTGTATCACAGTGATTCACACCATGACAAAAACCTCAGTGAGAGAGACCCACTAGAGCTTTTGTGAATTCTGGACAAAATAAAACAATTGAAATCAGTAAACGTGAACGAAAACAAGGATAGATACTCAGCCAATTCATCTAAAGAAGCTAAATTGTTTTTAAAATTACCATCCAAACAACATTTGACCAAAGTTTGCTGGAGGGGCTGAATGTTGCTCTTAATAAGAAAACATTTTGAACATCATCACTCTGAATTCACTGCTGATATCTGGACTTTTAACATCTCCACCATGAAAACAAAAGGAATGAAACAGACGACTGAGAACCAGTCCTCAAGTCCAGCAGTGTGCTGGATTATAAGCAGACGGATGAGGGGAATGAGATGATGACAGTGAAAGTTGGTCTCAACAGGATGTTTCAGTTCCACTCCCCTCATTAGTGAGAGTCAGGAGGTTTTTGTACAGCCATGTGTACAAACTGAATCACTGTGGTATTCGGACAAGGCACCAAGCTGATTGTGACAAGTAAGTACTTTTTAACTGATCTTAGAACAAGACAGATTTTCTGTTTCTGATTCAAATTCACAGAAAAACCTCAGTTGATGTGTTACTTCTTCATTGAACATGTTGAATGTTTAAAACATTATTAGAATGGATGTTTTTGATCATCAGCTTTGGTTCCAGGCTGTGTCTTTGAAGGGAAGATGTGCAAATGAACGCTATATGTGAAATGTTTTCTGCAAATGCTCCAGTTTTTTTAAAGTTGAGGCATTTTTATTAGAAGGGCAACATCAACGCAAGGATTTTTTATAACCCATGAGATGTGTTACCTGCAAAGCCATTATAGCCATGTTAGGTTATCTGTCAAGAGTAATTTAAATTTTAAAATCAGTACTGAATTGCTGCGTCTGTGCTTTTTTAATTTACTAATCTTCTAAAGTTCGAAAATAATTCTGAATTTATTGTAATTATTGGCTGAATTGTCTTTTCTTTGGTGGTTAGATAGAAACCACTGAAGCAAAATCACCACTGATAAACTGTAATTTCTCAGAGTGACTTCAATAATTATATTAGAACTCAAATGCCATGTTGTCAGACACAGATGGGGACATTAGGAATTTTTTAATCATCTTAGTTTGAAGTCTGTGATTTATAGGTTTTGTTTGAAAAATAACTGCTCATGTTTTCAGTGATATTTTACTTCAGCATGTTTGTTATATTGTCAACACAGGAAATTAATCAATCTGTCACTGTCATGCTTTGTATTTACGATTTGATCCCTAGTTTTTGTCTAAATGTGCTTCATGTATTTTCAGGCTCCAGCCTCAGTCCTCCTGTCCTGACAGTCTTCCCTCCGCCCAGTGCTGAGCTCCAGTCCAACAAAGCCTCTCTGGTCTGTCTGTCCAGTCAGTCTGTGCCTTTTGCAGATGTGAGCTGGTTGGCTGCTGGGAGTCCAGTGAGCAGTGGGATCTCTACCAGCACCGCTGTTCAGCAACCAGACCAGACTTTCCAAATCAGCAGCTATCTGGCCATCCAGACGTCAGACTGGAACCTGGATAAGGTTTACACCTGTAAAGTGTCTTTGGGCTCCCAGACTTCAGAGAAAAACATCAAAAAGTCAGACTGTCCCACTGAACAATAGTAGAGGAGCAGAACGACCATTTCAACTCTGCTTATTTACTGTTTGTGCTGTTTGCTCATGACAAGGTTTACATGTTAGCAAAGATGTGTCTGCATGCTTGTAATAAATGTTGTATCAGCTTAGTTGTTGCATTTCTCAAAACTCATTCAATAAAATAAAAAAAAACTGGAACAATTAAAGTGTTTGTATTTATTTGTATTACTGAAAATGATATTTAAATCAATAATGTTCTACGAAATGTTGTAATCTTCACTAGATTACATTTTCTCCTGATGTGCAGCTCGCTGATAATTACGGTTAATCCAGGACACATTGAAAACAGACATACTTCTGTTTATTTCTAAATTGATTTATGTAAATTTTAATTTAGAAAGCTACTTTGTTATCAGTTGTTTATTTGAAATAAAAGCACAACAGCGAGATTTATATCATTTTTAGTTGTTTGCAGAAGTTAAGATGTTAGAAAATCAGATAAAATGAGCAACTGAAACTGAGTTTTCATCCTCCGTCAGTGAAGCATCTCCGCTCTACTCCTCCCTCTCTTCCTTCCCAGGATGCACCTGCAGAGCTCCTCTCCTTATTTATAGCTCCATGTAAATGAAGAGGTCAAGTGTCAGCTCTCTGTACAATCAGCGGGAACTGTCTCTGACTGCAAACACACTGACGCTTTAACTATTAACATTTGGTCAATTAACGACAGTTCTCCGATGTGAATTGTGTTCATGTGTGCAGAGCCAAAGCTTATCTCCTGCAATACATGTGTCTTGTTAAAAGGAGAAAAACCTTTAAATTGGATATGAAGATGATTTTTTTAAACTCCAACTAAAACAAGCAAAACTAATGTAACAACTCAAAAATTATACACAATTAGATTGGTCAAAATCAAATTTATTAGGAAGTGAACAAATAAATAAATATATGACAATCAAACAGCAGGACGTCTTTTACAGATCATGATGTTGTAATATTTTGGGGTCGGGAGGAGACATTGGCTACCCTGACAATAATGGAGACAGTAAATACTTTTCCCTTTACAGAAGATAAGAGACCAACAAATGTGACAAACCAAATTTAACCAGAGCTCCTTCTCCTGTCAGTCACTCTCAGTTTCAGAGTTGTATTAAATTGCTCCTCCAGCACCTCTAATCTGTCAGCAGTAAGCTCGCTTTACAAGTTACAAGACCAGTGAAAAATGATGATGAATCACCTCCAAAGAATTACTTTTGTTTTGGAAATGAATGCTGCCCATGTTATTGTTTGGATGATTCTGTGGTTTACTTCTTGTTTAGGGGTTTTCTTCAAAGAGACTTTTACTTTTGCCGTTTATTAATTTAGTTATAATATGTGCAATCATATCACTTGTGTGAAATATCTGCTAAATATACTGTTTTCCCTAAATTACAGTTTGAACTGATAGTTCAAAGCAGTCTGTAACATACTGCAACAGCATTTTATCATATTGCTGAAGGATTCCCCAGTTTGACAAATGTTTTTTTTAACTCTAAATTATGCAGAGCATAAATTAATTAAATGAATGTTTTGATTTCATCAGTAGGCCTACCTTTATTTTATTCAAGTCAATTTAGTTTATTTTGTTTAATTTTAAATGTAAATGTAATTTTAAATGTGTAAATGTACTCAGTTATTTTCAGCCACTGTGTAAGACAATACAAATAGTCCCTTTCAGAATCACTTGTTGAGTTCTGTCTCTCAAACAGACCCAGTAATTATTTACTATTTTATTTTATTAGAATATTAACTGCAACTGCTTCGAAATACAAATGTCAGATCAACAGACACTGAGAGTACAATGGTTCCCCCCAAATGTAATAGTGCAGCTGTAGCTATATAATGACTTATTGTGAAATTCCCTGGCCGGATGTAGCAGGTAGTCTCGTGCCTGGCCGCTGCTGATGCTGTGCGGATGATTAAAATGTCTAACGTCTGTTTTGACAAACCACCACGTGTGTCAAAGACCTGGATCGCTCTGAGACGGCTTGACAAAAACGGTTCGTAAGTTTCTGTATGTTTGTCGACTTTACGATCAGTAAGTGAAGATTGTCAGCCACTGATGTTCTCAGTCTGTGCGTCTCTGTGTCCATGGTGACCGGCCTCTTTACCCATTGGGGATTAATGGAGATGATGCGCTCACCTCTTCCTCAGACCTCCTATAAATTCCACATACAAACGTTATTCATACATGTTTCATACATGTTTTTTTCTTTTTACTAATGTCCAGCTGTGGCCATAGACTGTATAGCTGGTGAAGCTTATTATCCATAAATGGTCAAAGAGGAAAGCGACAGCTGCATTTGACTGTTGGGGGTTTGGTGAAGTGATTCAAAGAGGGAGTGAGGAGCCTACTTAAAACAGAATGATTCCTGCCAGCTTCCTGGCTGGTGTGTGGGTGTATGTGGTTGTAACTGATGTTTTTTTATTGGTAAATAAATCATTTGCTAACACTTTAAAGACCAGTTATAAGATATTAATAAGAACAACTTTTGGATTAAGCCATTGTTAAAATATCTGGCTTGAGTTAGTAGTATTTAAGTCATTAATAAATGCTCAAGTCTGCCCACATGTTAATAAGTCTAAATAAGTCTAAAGGTTCTTCTCAATAATGGCTTATAACCTATAAAGAATTAGAAAATGATTTATTAATTATTAAATAAGCCATTAGATACTACTTCTAAACCTTTTAAATGGTGACATATTGGAAAGTGATTGCATCCTCTTGTTAAATCTGTTGCAGATGACAGAGTGGTGGCTCTTCGGGAAGTGTCCATTCCTCCAGCGGCTGAGGTCACCATGATCGTACAGGTGTGCCAGTGGTCCACATGCTGCTTGTATTATTATACCTGCCCAGCAGGAGTTTCACATGGAAGTCAGAACTGAGAGTTTTATTGAGATTTAGTTGGACAATGACCATTGTGTTTGTTGTAATGCTTACTAATTATTTTCCAGTATTTGGGACCCTTACAAAACATATTTTGGGAAGATTTTGTTTTAAGCTGTATTTAATTATATATTCAATATTATTGTCAGTTGTAATTATTTTTGATTATTTATTTATTTTCATTATTACTGTGAATGTGTTAGCCATATGCCACACGCACATTACATGTAACCACTGACTTTCTTTGTTCACCTATTGAGTTATTTAAACATTTAAAATATTAACAATGAGAACTTTTTTTGAGATATTTTTTGATATTGCATCTCCTTTCAGATTATCACCAACACATTTGGGCTGAACTCTTCCGATGTCATATTTAAGGTACAACGACTCTCTTCTTTGGCCTCATGTTTCTGAATGTTTGTATGTGTACAGAACAGTCTTAAAAAGAAAGAAAAGGTTTTTGGTTGTTGCTGAAACTATCAATATGGGGTCAGAATTCTTTAAAACGCAGTGAGCTGGATCACTTCGGCTTTTCTCTGTTTGCAGATAAGGAACCACCGCGGCTGTCTGATCCCTCTGAACAGCTCGATCCCTGCTAACAGCAAGCACATGTAAGCGGTCTTGACTGTAGGCGTTAAGTTCCATATTTCTGTACATTCAATGCATAAAGGCACTTACTGATGTGAACTGATGACATGTACTGCATTTTTCGCCACAGGCCATATGTGCTTGAGGTAGCCAAGATCTTTCAGCATGGTAAGAGTGGACTGGCCTTTTGTTCTCTTTTGACAGTGTTTTCTTAAACTGTGGGTCAAGACCTGAGCCAGGGTTTTTGCCATTTGTTCTTCTACATTACAGCACACTATTAATATAATAGTGTGATTTTTGGGAAATATATTTTCAGGACAAAAGTTCGATGAGAAGGTTGATACCAATAAATATGAATATTAATATTATTAAATATGAAGCTACGGCCAGCATTTAGCTTAGCATAAGGACTGGGAATAGATCAGAAATCAAAATGCATAAATTATTAACGGATTAAACAGGATATAATGTGTTAATTAGTGAGCTTCAAATGTGGTGGTAGGTGGATTTTATTAGCTTTGGACAGAGCCAGGCTAGCTGTTTCCCCCTGTATCCAGTCCTTGTGCTAAGATAAGCTAACTGGCTGCTGGTTGTATAGCTTCATATTTATTGTACAGACATGAGAGTGGTATCTTTCTTCTCATCTAACTCCAATAAAGCAAAATAAGAGCATTTCCCAATATGTCAAACTGTTCCTTTTATTCACCTACAGGCAACATGTTGAGTGTGACACAATCACTGGCATAGTTTGGGTTTGATTCCCACACTGAGCCCACTCAACATAAATGCACTCATAGTTAAGGAGATGTGTCTAATAAATTGAATTCCTGAGAGTGACACTTAGGAGTCTGTGACGCTTTACTTTCAATTCCCCTGTTAAACACTTACAACAAATATCTTTATAGCTACACTACACTACATTACAGTGTGTTATAAATGAAATGTTTATATACTGCATATAAATGCTAACTAGGAGGGCTTAAAGTTAAGTGTTACCAATTAAAATATTGTTATATATGCTAACGGCCAACTTATTACAGCACATGAAATGTTTTTACTGTGCAATCTTCACTTGGACTGAAATACATTTTGACTCACCAAGGGTGAGAAAAGGCAACATGGTAGAACAAATCATAGTTCCTGCTACACTTCTGTCGCTAGCTAAAAACTGGTATTGTTCATACTGCGTACTGTAGTCTCCTTATTCAAAACTGCTTAAGACCACATGAAATGTGATAGTAATCCCTTATTTGTGCCTGAATCTGTTATTAGCCATGCCCATTTTCTTACACATAACTTAAGTGAAACACAAGTTAACCGTTGTGAATTTTCTGTCCCCAGTGCGTCCCAAGCCCAGAACCATTCCCATGACTGTGATCAACAAGAGCATGAAGACCAGGCCGCAGACTATTGACAGGAGGGTAAGACACAGTAATCGCATAGTGGTAATACAATAACTTGTGATTTGGTAATGTTACAGTATGACTGGTTCACACTGAATAATACAACACCAGTGGATTTATTCAGCGGTGCTGCTCTTTAGATGAGAAATGTTTAGCTCTAATTCTCTGAAAACAGTCAACCACTAGTCAATGCAATTTAAAATGTTTTAATATGTCAATGAGAAGATGATCTAATGGAGAAAATCACAACTGAGTCTGTCCTTTTCCTTTAGTCAAGTGAGAATGAACAAATGAATCATGTGCTAATCATTTTGCGGTATTGTTGATTTTGATTCGCCAATACATATGAACACTGCATTTGGAGTAGATAATATAATTTAAAAATATGAAATAATATGCACCAAACAGAACACCAAGCAGATTTCATGTATTATTACAGATTCAGAGACTGGAGGAGCTTCTGCCTCAGATCAAACTCAGGCGTGACGAAAAACTGTGCGAGGTATTTTAACTTTCCTCTAATCCTTCTGCAACAGTGAACACAGTGTTAACCATAACACAGCCATGTTTATGAGTGTAAGCCTGGCCAAACACAATTTATTCATGTGGTAAATGTTATTTGACTTTTGGTGAAAATGTGACAGTGATGTCACAATATGAGGGATGGTTTGTGTTATGATTAAACTTTTGTAAAGAGGTATTTTACATTTTACATTCATATGCATCTCTACACCCACCTGACCATGGCCTCTCTGCCCTGTCTCAGGAGATCGAATGTCTCAACCAGAAGTTGAGGTTTCTTCATAAGAGAATGCAGGTGAGTCATTCTGATCAGATGACTGGGGGGGATATTTTCCTATCTTTATTCAAGAGCGTGTTCTTTTAATTTGAGAGCTTGACTTATTGCTTTCAATTCAGGTTTTGTAATGCTTTCCCTCAAAACCCTGCCTCCGCACTCAAATAGCCCATGTTTGCACTTAGATTTGTTCTGTCTCTGCTCAAACTGTATGCTATGTATACTCAGATATATTGTTGCTTGCACAGAGTTCCTGCGCTCCAGCTTCAGCCCTTCTCCTCGTGCTCAGGCTGCTTTTGTGCGCTCACTAAACATCTGCTCTCAGATTTGTCCTCTGCTCTCCCATTTTTTTTTGCCCAATAACCCTGTCAAAATCCCCCAGCCAAGAGAATGCCAGGTGTAGTGTCGAAATGATTCCTGCCTCGTTGCAGCGGTGCGTTTCACTGCAGAGATCGAGTTTCACTAGACATTGTACTGTGTATGTGACAATAAGGAATAATTCTTATTCATGTTTGGACATGCTGTCCTTCTCTGTTGCAGTTGGCAGATTCTCGCAGCTGGAAGGGAGTGCTGACCAGAGCCCCTCTGTGGTAAACCAACACCAGCATTTACGACTGCTTTAGAAGACACAACCATCAAGTCACACTCAGATTGCCATCTCTAAGATGTCCTTCCTAAAAAATGTTTTCAGTAGTTGAACTATTTATGGCCTGTAAAACAGAAATCTTTTGCACATTTATTTTCTGCCTGGAAATGTAGTGATAACTGTTGAGCTTTGGTGTAAGTGAGGAACAACTTATTTGTAACACTTCTGTGTCAAGCCCAACTAGAATTATCTGAAACCAACCTACTGGCAGAAGATGATTGACCAAATTATACTTTCTGTGTACAATGAAATCAATGAAATAAAGGAGAAAGACTGAGATTGTCTTCTCTGACTGGCTGCAATATGCAGACATGAACCACACACACTAATTTAAAGTCCATGCTTCATCATTTATGACTTTATTAACTTGGATCTCTCCATGGTCAGATGCGCCTGCCACTCAGAAAACTGACTTTCATCTGTGTTTGCATAATTCTTTGCTTTCATTTTCAATTATCAGTTGTGAGAGAGGAGGCCAACTGTAACAGATGTTGGACAATCCCCTGCCACTCTAAGAAATTATGCAAACACGCTGAATACTAAGGTACACAAGACTTCATAAGACAAAAGTTAAATCTCACTACCCCATTTTGAAATGATTTTGGGATGGACAGGATCGTATCTCTCAGTGTTGCAGTTGAGAACAATCTCTTGTCCTGTAGAAACTGTGTGGACAGCAGGCGTCTGGGTCAGCACTATCACTGCATCAACATCTGTCAACATACACAGAAAAGCACGAGTGAAAGGTTTGTGTGTGAAAAAAGGCGGAAAAAAGGAATGAGAAGACCATCTTCCATGTTAGAGCAGTGATGAGAGTGCAGAGGGTCCCCAGCATGTTGTCAGTGTGTGGTGGAAACGACCCTTACTGTCCAGCTGAGAGGTGAGCAGGGTTGGAGTGTGAGGAGAGGAGAGACTGAAGCTTATAAAGACACTGAGGACAGGAGACGAGGAGGAGGAGGAGTTAATGTTTGGAAGTCTGTTGAAGCCCTTTACATGAGAAATATTAACTTCATTCAGACTGATTTCCTGATTAAATCTCCGTTTCAATTCATCTTCAAATAGTCCAGTAAATCACATCATCAACATATCAGTTAATATTCATCTTCAACTGTTGTTCTATAATGAGAAGGTGTGGAGGAACAAATGTTCACCTCTAATCTTAGTATCTTCACACGTCTGAATTTTCTTCCCACCTAATAAATCAAACGGGTTGACATGTAGACCACAGGATAGATATACTGTCATTGCCTTTCAAGTTTGTGTTATAAACTTTGAGTTGTAAATTATGTAGATAAACAGGGCAGAGTGTAAAGGTTTGCTTCTCATCTCAGTGTTTTTAAAGCCTGTTTTATGTCAAACTCAGATATTATGCATGAAGGTGGTGTACATTTACTGGAGCTTTGCTTATTTTTAGTTGTGCAAAATCCAATTCAAGAAATAGTTTTAAATGTAGATGTAGGTATCCAATAAGATGTTTTAACACCAAACTAATACTCCAAATACTCGGCATAGGCACCAAAAAAGGAAATACCAGTAGATGTTTGAAAATGATTGTTGTTACACAGAGAGTTGTTTGATGGCTCTATTATCAGCTGACATGTCAAAAAGCAGAAGTGTTTAGTGAGGAGGTTTTTGTCACAGTGTAAATCACTGTGATATGTGCTCCTTAGCAGAGCTGTCCCATGTGTGACAGTAATAGACTGCTGAGTCTCCCTCCTCCACATTGTTGATGATCAAACGATAATCTGATGTTGACTGATGAGTAGATGTGAACTTGGGAGAGGAGAACCCAGAGCCATAGAATGGGGAGCTATCGCCGTGATAAAACATCAATACATACTGAGGAACTCCTCCTGGAATCTGTTTATACCAGTGAGCAGCACTGTCAGTAACAGTCCCCAGGTTACAGTCCATGGTGGCTGTCTCTCCTTTTCTCACTGTCACAACAGGAGGCTTCTGTGTCACCACCGTCACACCGCTCACACCTGGAAACAACAAGATGACATGGAGTCAAGAGAAACACACAGACTGATGAATCCGACATGAGGTCGAAGCTGCAGGAAGTCAGCCTCCTTACATGTTAGAGCAGTGATGAGAGTGCAGAGGGTCCCCAGCATGTTGTCAGTGTGTGCTGAGAATGGCCTTGTAACTTGGAAAGTGAGCTTACTGCTGACAGATTAGAGGGTTTGGAGGATGAGGAGAGGAGGTGCTGGAGGAGCAATTTAATACAACTCTGAAACTGAGCGTGACTGACAGGAGGAGGAGCTTTGGTTAAATCTGCGTGGTTTGTCTCATTGTCTTATTTCTCATCATTATTATCAGTTTAGGTGATTACCCTGAGCCCCCCTAAAAATATGTTACAATATCAGGACCTTAAAAAAAATTCTTCCAGTTTTATTGTCAGTCAGAGTTCTTACCTTGTCAAGTTGGATGATTGGGATTCTTGCCATGCATCCAAGTTTGTATAACCTTCAGAAGTTTTTCACATGTTAGAAGGAGATACAAGGATATAAGCTGTGGCTCTGCACACATGTACACCAACACACACTTAAAAAATAAAAACGCTAATAATTAAAACATCAGTGTGTTTCCAGTCAAGGGCTGTTATACAGAGAACTGGCACATAACCTCATAATTTACATGAAGCTAAATAAAGACAGGAGGCCTTCAGGTGCATCCTGCTGATGAGAGCGAGGAGTTAAAAAGTGAGCCCTCACTTCTGGTGCAATCTAGGGTTGCTTCTCGTTTGTGTGTGTGTGTTTGTGTGCGTGCATGTGTATTTTTAGAAACACACACCCCTTCTGTGTTTCTAATAGTAATCCAGTGCTGCTCTCTAGTGTGCATTCAACAGAATAACAAAACCTTGTACTGTATATTTCCCTTATTTATTGCCATCAGGTTGTGCAGATTAAACCACATAAAGTCAAACTAATAAATATTTCATCTATTGAAAGAAATGCATGCAAAGAATGTATTAAAGACTACTTGAGTAATTTTATGCAATTGCTTCTTCAATCAAGAAGTTAAATACATAAATAAATTCCCTAAACAAAACAAAACAAAAAATGCAAAACATAGTTAAATAGTACTTAGCACAATGTGATGTAATAAGCATTTGTCAAATGTGACTTTGATGCTTGAGATTGTGTGGCAGTTTGCTGTTGTCTCACACAATGACTTTGTCTGCTTTACTGCTGATAACCAGCAGAGGGCCAATAGCAAACATCTGTGTGTGTGTGTGTGTGTGTTTGTGTGTTTGAGAAAGAGAGAGCGAGATGGGGGAGCAGGAATTTTAGGTATAAATACAATGTAGCATAAGTAACGCTCACTTTGGCTTTGTTTAAATATTATTTCTGTCTGAAGAACGCAGACGTGGTCCAACATATCTGGAGTCTGTTCATTTGAGTCCGTTTGAATGATCAACAAATGGTTTGCACAAATCTACTGAGCAGAAAACCCAAATAGTCAAGTCCAACAGAACCAACATGATTCAGAGGAATATCACATGTCTGTTGGGCCACAGAAAAAGCAACACTTGTTGGCACATCTATGCATCGAGACTCGAGAACATTTTAAATGTAGCACATACAGTAAATATGAGAATGCAACCGCAGGGGGGCACAAGCCAGTGTCTTCATGTGCCAGTCCCAAGTCTGGATAAATGCAGAGGGTTGTGTCAGGAAGGGCATCCGACGTAAAACACATGCCAAACTAAAAATGTGAATCATGACAATGACTTCCATACCGGATCGGTCGGGGTCCGGGTTAACAACGACCGCCACCGGTGCTGTTGACCTACAGGGTACCGGTGGAAATTGGACTACTGTTGGTCGAAGACGAAGAAGGAGAGGAGGAAGGTGTGTTCGTAGGCAGAGAGAGAAGAGGAAAGCTAAGAATGTAGGACTGACAGTAGGGACTTTGAACGTTGGGACTATGACAGGGAAGGCTAGAGAGTTGATTGACATGATGCAGAGAAGGAAGGTGGACATACTGTGTGTCCAGGAGACCAGGTGGAAAGGTAGCAAGGCTAGAAGCTTAGGAGCAGGGTTCAAGTTGTTCTACCATGGGTCGGATAGGAAGAGAAACGGAGTAGGAGTTATCCTGAAAGAGGAGTTTGTGAGGAATGTTCTTGAGGTGAAAAGAGTGTCAGACAGGTTGATGAGCCTGAAGCTGGAAATTGAAGGGGTGATGTTCAATGTTGTGAGTGGTTATGCCCCACAGGTAGGATGTGAGTTAGAAGAGAAGGAGAAATTCTGGAGTGAGTTAGATGAAGTGATGCAGAGCATCCCCAGAGGTGAGAGAGTGGTGATTGGTGCAGATTTCAACGGGCATGTAGGCGAAGGGAACAGAGGTGATGAGAATGTGATGGGCAGGTTTGGTCTTCAGGACAGGAAAGCAGAAGGACAGATGGTGGTAGACTTTGCAAAGAGGATGGAAATGGCTGTAGTGAACACTTTCTTCCAGAAGAGGCAGGAACATAGGGTGACCTATAAGAGCGGAGGGAGAAGCACTCAGGTGGACTACATCTTGTGTAGACGTTGTAATCTGAAAGAGACCAGTGACTGTAAAGTAGTGGTAGGGGAGAGTGTAGCCAGAATACACAGGATGCTAGTGTGTAAAATGACTCTGGTGGTGAGGAAGATGAAGAGGACAAAGGCAGAGCCGGGGAACGAAGTGGTGGAAGTTGAAAAAGGAAGAATGTCGTGTAGTTTTCAGGGAGGAGCTGAGACAGACTCTGGGTGGTCAGGAAGTGCTCCCAGATGACTGGACCACTACAGCTAATGTGATCAGGGAGACAGGTAGGAGGGTACTCGGTGTGTCATCTGGAAAGAGGAAAGTGGACATGGAGACTTGGTGGTGGAACCAGGAAGTTCAGGAGTGTATACAGAGAAAGAGGTTAGCAAAGAAGAAGTGGGACACTGAGAGGACTGAAGAGAGTAGACAGGAGTACAGGGAGATGCAGCGTAAGGTGAAGGTAGAGGTGGCAAAGGCCAAACAAAGAGCATATGAGGACTTGTATGCTAGGTTGGACACTAAAGAGGGAGAGGTGGATTTGTACAGGTTGGCCAGACAAAGAGATAGAGATGGGAAGGATGTGCAGCAGGTTAGGGTGATTAAAGATAAGGATGGAAATGTATTGACAGGTGCCAGGAGTGTGATGGGAAGATGGAAGGAGTACTTTGAAGAGTTGATGAATGAGGAAAATGAAAGGGAACAAAGAGTAGAAGAGGTGACTGGTGTGGAGCAGGAAGTAGCAAAGATTAGCAAGAGTGAAGTGAGGAGGATGTTGAAGAGGATGAAGAGTGGAAAGGCAGTTGGTCCTGATGACATACCTGTGGAGGTATGGAAGTGTCTAGGAGAGGTGGCAGTAGAGTTTCTGACTAGTTTGTTTAACAAGATCTTGGAGAGTGAGAGGATGCCTGAGGAATGGAGGAGAAGTGTACTGGTGCCAATTTTCAAGAACAAGGGAGATGTGCAGAGCTGTGGCAACTACAGAGGAATAAAGCTGATGAGCCATACAATGAAGTTGTGAGAAAGAGTAGTGGAAGCTAGGCTAAGGGCAGAGGTGAGCATTTGTGAGCAGCAATATGGTTTCATGGCTAGAAAGAGCACAACAGATGCAGTGTTTGCTTTGAGGATGCTGATGGAGAAGTACAGAGAAGGTCACAGGGAGTTGCATTGTGTCTTTGTAGATTTAGAGAAAGCGTATGACAGGGTGCCGAGAGAGGAGCTGTGGTATTGCATGAGGAAGTCTGGAGTGGCAGAGAAGTACGTTAGAATGGTGCAGGACATGTATGAGGGCTGTAAGACCGTGGTGAGGTGTGCTGTAGGTGCGACAGAGGAGTTCAAGGTGGAGGTGGGTCTGCATCAAGGATCGGCTCTGAGCCCCTTCTTGTTTGCTCTGGTGATGGACAGGCTGACGGATGAGCTTAGACAGGAATCTCCATGGACTATGATGTTTGCGGATGACATTGTGATTTGTAGTGAGAGCAGGGAGCAGGTGGAGGAGAATCTAGAGAGATGGAGGTCTGCTCTGGAAAACAGAGGAATGAAGCTTAGCCGCAGTAAGACAGAATACATGTGTGTCAATGAGAGGCACCCAGGTGGAACGGTGAGGTTACAGGGAGCAGAGGTGAAGAAGGTGCAGGACTTTAAGTACTTAGGGTCAACGGTTCAGAGCAATGGAGACTGTGGAAAAGAGGTGAAGAGGCGAGTGCAAGCAGGTTGGAACGGGTGGAGAAAAGTGTCAGGTGTGTTGTGTGATAAAAGAGTATCAGCAAGAATGAAAGGAAAGGTGTTCAAGACGGTGGTGAGACCAGCGATGTTGTACAGCTTAGAGACAGTGGCACTGAAGAAAAGACAAGAGGCAGAGCTGGAGGTGGCAGAGCTTAAGATGTTGAGGTTCTCTTTGGGAGTGACGAGGATGGACAGGATCAGGAACGAGTACATCAGAGGGACAGCTCATGTTAGATGTTTCGGAGATAAAGCCAGAGAGGCCAGATTGAGGTGGTTTGGACACGTTCAGAGGAGAGACTGTGAATATATTGGTAGAAGGATGCTGAGGTTGGAGCTGCCAGGCAGGAGGTCTAGAGGAAGACCAAAGAGGAGATTTATGGATGTAGTGAGAGAGGACATGAAGTTAATTGGTGTGAGTGAAGAGGATGCAGAGGACAGGGTTAGATGGAGGCGCATGATTCGCTGTGGCGACCCCTGAAAGGGAACAGCCCAAAGGAAAAGAAGAAGACATACAGTAAATATGAGGATTGCAAAATTATCCACACTGACTGATTGTGTAAAAATAGGCCAAATCTGTTTTTAGCACGAGTAGATCGGGTTAATATTATACAGTAGGTATATTGCCAACCCTTGTCAAATAAGGGGAGTTCTATTATTCATTAAATGCAGTAGAGTTAAAAGCGGTAATACAAGCCAAATCATATTGTTAGTCATCTTTGTTTCACCTTCTCCACTTTAACATTTTTAGCAATGACATGTCATTTCCTGTGCTGCCTGCCTTTCCTGCCATCCCTCACCTGTCCACTAGTCGCCCTGTTCAGGTTTCCAACTTCTGCTGTCACCTGAGTATTTTTCATACACAGCTGTCAATCTGCATGTCTCTTCCAGTAGCCTTCCCGCTGCATCACAAAAATGTGCTTATAATGTGGAGTCTCTTCTGCTGGCCCAGAGCTCCAGAGTCTCTGAACCAACCATGCTGTTGCCCTTGCAACCGGCCTGTGGTCTGGTCTGTGCGCCCCCAAATTAAATTAAAACATGGAAATATTCAGTAGGCTAAAATATGCTGTTCAAAACGACACATACGAGACACATTTACCAGCAGGATTCCTCTAGAAATCGCTATGTCAAGTGTGCCAGAGAAAGCCTGAGCACAACGCGATTTTGTCTTCAAAACAAAAGAAAAACATTAGCCTTTTGGTACGTGAATACGTTATTATTTTGAAAGTGTAAACGGAAGTAGCCATCTTTATACTGGATGTCGCTTGACACTGGTGCAAGATGTCGCTCATTTTTTCTGTACCGAAGCTGAAACCCAAATGCGCATCGCTGAACGACACATCTTTTTAGTACGAACCAGCCGCTCTCCCTAAAAACGACATTTTACATTTTACATGTAATACGGGAGAAGGAGCAACCAGAGAAGTAACGCAACGCAAATGGGAGCTCGCCAAGTGTTTGGAGCAGTCAACAATGTAGTGTATAATATCGGTGTAAATAACGGATAAGCGTTCCAGCGGGTGACCGAGCAGGGACACTGAACCTGTCCAGAATAGCAGGCAAATGCAAGAAGGCGCGAGACGGGATTTTGTTGTCAAACAAGTAAACTAACAGATGTGGTAAAATGTCAACATCTGTCTCCAAATCTGTTCGAGCTGTAAATGGAGCAGGATTTTCGGGGGGCTCTCTGTGAAGTGCGATGGAATAAAATGCTGCGCATTACTGCTTCTACTACAGGTTACTTGAATCTTAAACGCACCTGAGTCGGGAATTCACTCCTGACCTTTTCGTGTTTAGGCTTTTGCTGTCATCTGCAACGCAACGAGGAGGATGGTCTTTGCCCTACATGTGATTGTCATGTCTTCGGCGTTTTTCAATCCCAGTTTTGCCTTCAGCTCCCACTTTGATACAGGTAAGGGTCAAACGGATGAATGACTTGAATGAGGGCGTTTATCCATTTGCTGTAGACCTGCTTGTGACTCATTTTTTTCTTTATAATCAAACTGAGGGATCTTCCCTGAATCTGGCGTTTGATGCTAGGCCATACACAGTGTCTTGATGCTGTAATCACTGTATACATCATTTTCTTAGTCACCACCATCATCATCATTGCCTTAACACCATCATCATCATCATCATCATCATCATCATCATCATCATCTCCACCACAGTGAGCCTAAACTCATTTGTAGCCTATCTCAGGTATGTTTTACAATCGGTCCCTTACAGCTTGGTGACAAGAGGGTTAAAAGTGCCTGCACAAAAGCTGCAGTCCTGCACATAGCCTATGTCCATGCAGCTGAGAGTGTGCATGGGTGTACTGTGTGTGTGTGTGTGTGTGTGCTATGATCAGGGTGTGTGCATGGGGTAACTGACAGAAGTGACCTGCGTACGGCCTGTGTATGGCCCTACTGCTTGAGGTTGCGGTTTTCGGTGCCCATTTGGATGCAGTGTATGATCATCGCCTGGGTGCAGGGGGGGGGGG
>CM022470.1:10286977-10352109 GCA_011952105.1 Coreoperca whiteheadi | reverse complement strand
GGGGGTGATAGGATCCTTGGTGAAGGAGAACCCAGGTGCTGCTGCAGTGCTACGGGACCACCGAGCAGGAAGTCATGGCTGTGCTTACAAGCCTGTGTGAGGGCTTGAATTAGAGCAGAATAAATAAGTGTGCAAGCGTAAACAGGACGGAGAGAGTCCCTGCAATGAGCGCAGTGTGCTGAGCATACAAATGATGGTGAGCCCAGTGGCTCTCAAGTTTCAGGGCCTCTCTGTCCTCCCCAAACCACACATTCTCAGTGATCTCTGGTCCCGCTTTGTCCAATTATTCCACCCTCGTCTACTGTACCTTCCTGTGCCTCCCCACTTCTCATTCTTTGCTTTTCTTCGCTGTTGTTCCTCAGAATGGGACACTAAAAGGGGCCTCCATGTAAAGTCAAATAGCTTGGTTATAGGAGGGATGCTGTCCCTGTGCATTTGGGAAGTTTCTGTGCTTACAATTGTACAACATAGTGAGAGATCATTTTGACAATCAACAAACATCCAGTTTCATAGTGTACAGAGCCATAGCAAGACAAGTGATAAGAGCACATTGTCATACTGATGCTTTTATTTTTGGATGCAAAGCTTAAGAGAACATTCATTAATACATAAATCTCCAGATCACTAAGACTGATATATAGCACATTGATATGACGTAACAGTTTTGAAGGATTTGTTCATAAATAATGCTTGACCTGTTCCAGATAATATTCTGCTCTGCTTTAAAATACACTGCAATGAGAAACAGAGCTTGGTTTAGTGATTAGATATTTGGAAAACTGTGACAAAAGCAGTTATTTGCATGGAAGGTGTAGTGGGTGCTGAGATGGCTATCCCTTGTTCTGTGCAGTGAAATATGATACAAAGAAACCCGAGGAGCGTAATCTTTTAATTTGAAGCAAGACAAATGGTTCCCAGAAGAATTACGGGTAAAATGCCTGCTAACTGTGGCTCTTCTGGGGCATCTTCTAATTTAATTGTCTCGGTGTTTTCTTCCTGGAGGAGATCACAGGTTTTAAAATTTCCCCCTCAGGAATGTGCAGTGAAACATTCATATTTTCTTTCTTCGGCTGATGGCAGCTGAACGAATGGCCTCAGTGACAGGTGAGGATGGAATAAGCACATGCATTGGGATTGGTTTAGTTTCAGGTGGAGGTTGGGGCATGAGTGAGCATGCACATAGCATACATACAGCTTGTATGTAGCTGGACTAGAGGACTAGGTCTGGATCATCGCTTCCCTGGCATAATGATCTACATTTCTCATTAGAGCAAGCACCTGACTAGCGATCCTGTTCCTTCCTAGTAATTGGACTGAGAATCAATGTTGTCTAGGAGATGGAGGGGGGTGTGTGAGGAGGAACCAATCATTTTCATGGCCAGTGCTAAGGACAGAGAAGTGCAAGAGTCCCTTAAAGGGGAGTGACACGCAGCATTCAATCAGCTGCAGTTGCTGAATATGCTGTCTTTGAGGCTAAGGAGTAGATTGATAAAACACTTAGACTTACAAACGGTGTTTGAACTGTAGGACCCCTCAAGCCACCCTCCAGTGCTGCACTTCCACCGTACAGTGTGCGCTACCTCTGCACACACTCACAAACACACAAACAGGAAAACAACTATGGGGCCAGGTCAGTCATCACATTGCATGGCGTTATATAAGACCTCAGCAGGGACGGACACACTCTAGCAGGATTTTTGATCTCCTGACTGCATCGGACTTCACATGCCCAGCCAGAGCTTGGTTTGTGCGCGGCCACGGGGAAATTTGCTCAGCATGTGTGGCATTCTGCACCAGTGTCAACTGCAGCTTGCACCTGGCTTTCTACTGCTTCAGCACCATGGAGAGCTCTCTCATCAAGAGAGGGAGCAGATGTGTGTATGTGTGTGTGCGTGTGAGGGGTAGTGATAACCTGGCTGCATCCAAAGAACAGAATTAATATGCATCACTTTACAGTGAGGGCAAACAGAAGACAGACTGACCTGGAAGGCAGCACTGATACACCAACAAGCTGACAATGCAGCACTGTGGGAGACACAGCAGTCTCCTCTGATGCCTCGAGGTGGCAGTAGCAGCTAGTGAGCACATTACGGGCGGTATCTTAACATAGACACAAACCACACGTTTTCTGTCACTCACACACACACACACACACACACACACACACACACACACACACACTACAGCATGATGCATAATGCACATTCCACATACAGGAAAGCTTACACGTGCCCTCGCATACACATGGACACACCACTGCAGGCTATAACCAAGGTGGTACTGATGCCAGAGAGGAGAGATGCTAAAAATGGTACCATGACTCGCTTGCAGAGCTCCTCCCACTGACTCGGTCAGTACAAGACAGCCACCGCTGACTATTTTATTATTCATCTCTCCAAGTGTAACACCAAGCACTTTAGTTACATAAGTCTGCCTCTGGGGGAACTAGAATACGAGTGAAGTGGATTTAAGCAGTCAAGGGGCACCATCAATGTCTCCTCTATGAGCTCTCTGTGTGATGATGTGGAGGAAGTGGGTTTTCTTGGTGTTACACTCGTCGATGGGTTGTGTGTGCGCAAGTGCATGTTTAGTTTTTTTTAGAGAGGGTCTCATGCAGTATTTAACTTGTCACTGAGTATCATTTCTTGTTGAATTTAAATGCTAGAACACACTGAGAGCCATTTAGCAGCAGCTGGATGGATGTGGAGAGGTTTGCTAGTTGTGAAGCAAGGGTGAGGTGTGATGGGATCGTTTTAGGGATGATTTATGATGACGATAAAATGATAGGAAGGAAAAGCATGCACAAGTGCGTTTTTGTGTTCATAAGGACTGCTTCAGATTGGTTGGACACGTAGACATTTGAGTGAAAAGTCTGTGTGAATTCACTGCATGTATGTCAGAGTGAGAGTATGTGCTTAACAATAGTTTCATGGAAACAGAAAAATATGGGCGGAATAATGAGTGCATGGCATTACTCGCACTAACTTGTTTTGCTCAGTATGTTTGCATTTCAGTTCTTCTTCACACACATGCCCAGGCACAGACATCTCACACAAACATACACACACACTGCCTTTGTCTACATCATGCAACTTGGGCTGAAATATAGAAAAGTGCACATTTCTATATCTGCATATGGTTTGCACATGCGTTTGTCAGCCAGAGGCCTAAGCCCAACCACTCCTTCATGGAGGTGTGTGTGCAGAGCTCTCTTCTGTCAGGTCTGTGTGCAAATGCTCTAGTCAAAGATGATACTATATACAGGTAAAATACTTTGAGCCTTTATAGAGCCAGGGATAAAAAGAATAAAGTTCTGTGATTTTCAAACTGCCACTGTTTCATTAACTTGTCTAAGAAAAAGCTTTTTCGATTGCATTTTTTATTTCTATAATAGGGTAATGTAGTTAGTCTAGTATAGTTGCTTTGTAAACTGACAATGCTGTTAGCTCGTTTGTCTTTATGGATATGATTGTTTTGCATATGGGATATAACAAAATATAATTTGTCTCTTGCTAGTAATGTCTTCTTTCATAAGTAAAGCAATATTGAGCTAAATTAAAATGGTTTCACCCGGCATTGACTCCTTTTCAGACTCATACCCTGGAGAGAAATATATGATGAGGTCATCACCACCAAGGCACCAAATAATTACACTTACCTAAGTACTGCGAAGCCAAATATCAAAATATTAACTGAACATTTTAAGAGTTCAGACCAATTGTTGTTAAAGCAGGAGTTGTTAGAACTTCAATGAAACTTGGGCTGGGCAATAATTCAGTATGACTTTTTTGTCTGTCCATGTAACCGAATGGTGAGGAACTTCTCCAATTGAGTTCTCAAGTCAAGTCAAATCCATTTGATTTACACAGCATATCACAAGTTTGCCTCAAGTGGCTTTACAGTCTGTGCAGTATACGACACCCCATATCCTTAAGCTGGGCTCACATTGCAGGAGTTTTGGGCTGATTTATCTCCGATTCACCCCTCCCGACAATTGGAGGCAAAGTCAGAGACTGTGATCGGTACCAGTGTTCAGCCCAGATTATCTGGTAATGTGAGGGGTTTACAGATCTTAAACCTCCCGAACTGCTCACAGACTCATCGAGGCCGCCCCGATAATATCAGATATTTAGGATTTAAAATCTGGATGATTACATCAGTACTTTCTGAGCAGGACCACAATAGCCAATGAGACAAGTCTACAAGGAGACGGTGATGCTGACGATGTTGCCAAGCAACAGTAATCATTCTAGCCCTTGAGTCTAACGTATACTGTTGACATTTTACTGTATTACAACTGACCCTAAAATCTCACCTCCAGTTCTCTCTGAAGACTTGACCAACAATTTCCTCACCCAGACTCGTGCTCCTGCTTATGTTTCTTCTCACTGCAAATCATTAATGTTACCAAAGTTATTGCACCACCTCCCTCTCCATTTTTTGTCTTTGTCTGCCTCCCCATGGCATCACGCGATATCAAGCAAGTTGGGGCATGGCAGAGCAACAGTGGAAAGATAGCTCTCCCAGGACGGGCAGATGTTGTGTGTGCAGGACCAACATAGTAAAATTACTGTATGTACAGTTATAGTTAGAGCTGAAGTTATAGATAGGTTGTAAACAAAATATTTTTTGGTTCAAATATACACATGAAAACCCTTGATAGCCACTGATTTAATAGACTGCATCAGTCCTTTTAGCCTTCTTTTTAAGAGCGGCACATGATTTCCATTACCAACTCAGTTTGTGCTACAAAATTAGTATCCAGTTAAGAAAAAACTGCTAGTATTGAGGACAGAGATGCATTAACAAGGTTTGTTGTTCAAGGTTCAAGGTAACTTCATTAACATTTGTGTCCTTCATTAGGGTTTTATCTTTCCCAGTGTTATCTTATCTTTATCTTATGCCTTAGCTATGTGTAGCATTTCTCTGTCATTGTTATTAACTGTAATGATTAGTATGTCACTGTAAACAGCTAATCACAAATTGGTTATAGATTGGTAGCACCTATCTCATGGGATTTTTAGTGCTGGTCCTCATCACATTTCCAGGAAGCAAACTGTGTTGCTTCCTGTTGCAAAGAGGATCCTTGAGTCCTCAGTCAAGTTTCCTCCTCCTCTTCATTCATTCAACTGTACCTTTTAAACTGTGAACAGCTTTTGTTCCATTTGTGCAGAAAGAACCACAGCTCTGATCCTTTTTGTGGTGCATAATAATCACCCAATTCAGCAGATTTCCTTCAAAATTTGACCCAACGGCCCGCACTGCAAAATGCAGAACAAAGGCCAGTCTCCTCTACAATGATCATCATGATGTCTCAAATAAATTCATTATTGATGTTAAATGCTACAACTAACACCAGTACACGCAATGCCCTGGATAGTCGATCTGTGAAATGATGAAATTATCTGCACATCAAAGACAGAGTTGCTATTCTGACCCTTTCTTTCCAGTAGCATGCCCCTGCCCTTGCTGTCAGGGGACAGGCATGACAGGCCTGTAATGCTGATCCATGGTGGTCCTCCTGGGCTTTCACTCCCAGTTAATGACAGTTATCATGGCACTCTCCAGGCCAGCACATCCCTCTGCCATCTGCAGTCATTCACAGAGAGAATGACTAGAGAACGGCAGAGAAGATGTAAAATCGGGGAAGGATGCCGCACGCTGTCATTAATTATGTCATGCTGTTCCCTCTGCTGTCAACCCTTCCCGAGACTGACATATCTGTGCACATGTGTGTGTGTGTTTCCTCCTCAGCCCTCCCTCATCACAGTCTGATGCCCCTTGCTCTGCACTTCTCTCCTATTTTATTTCAACCTAAAAACTTCTGCTTTAGCTCTCCTCCTTTCGCATTTTCTTTCCCTCCCTCCGTCCTGCCTCAAGATCTCTCCCCCCTTCATGCAGCCTGTAGCAGAGGGTTGCTGCCGGCCGTTGTTCTCTCTTGGGGAGCCAGGCTGTGTAAGAGCACAGCTGGATTCGCCTTTAGTGCAGCCCAGTAGCTCTCCCAGTGGCTGTCAACGGGGAAAAAAAGGACTAGCTCTAGCCACTCTACATCCCTAGACACTGATACATATAGAACAAGTCTTGGAACTGGTGCTCAAATTACATCTTGACACCAAAGATGAGCCAGCAATTGATCCATAATGGTTGTCCTTATGCATTTTATTTACACATGCACAAAAGCAGTGGTGAATCAATATTTAGCTTGGCTTATATACAGGAAAGCAGCTCTGTCAATTACCTAAAACCAGAATTTTTTTTAACTAAACCTGTTGTTGGCTGCACCTCTCATGCAGCCACTTCCAGCCAAATATCATAGTAGCTCTGAAAGTACTGTATGTGTCTGTATGTTCATTTATATACTGTGTGTAAATGTTTTGCTTCAGACCTTCAGACCAGCTGCTCTGCTCCTGCTGCCTTTTGACTGACCTGTTAATCTAAATCGCTTCTCTCCTGTCTCTATCTATCCTGTCTGCTGTATCCTAAGCACTTCCCCTCCGTTCTTCCTATAGCACTGTTGCGTCTGTGTGTGTGTGTGTGTGTGTGTGTGTGTTATTGCTGGAAGCCACTTGGTGCAGCCCAGGCAGGGCAGATGGAGGAGCTTGTTTGCCCCTGCAGCACTGTCCTGAATGTAAACGCATGCTCAGAGAGATTTGGGGCTCTCTCTGCTCTCTTTCTCTGTGTTATTTTTACCCAATTATGAGCATTGAAGGGAGGTGGAAGTGGCTAAATAATGGCGGCAGCCAGCCTTCTTATGGTGACACTAACCTCTGCAGACTAAAACTTCCCACTGTCTTTTATCTGTATATTCCATGTAGCTTGATCGTTAGTGCCATCTAGTTTAGAAGTTCTGCAGTATTTTAGTGTGTTCCAGCATGGACTGAATGTGCCCTCTAATGTTCAAACAAATTGTCAGACAAATGTTACATCTTTATATGTGCTGTTGGATGGATGGGAAGGTTGGAACAACCTCATCATGCTGGCCAACGTAGCACAGCGCGCAGTCTGTGACCACACGGAAACTTTAGACGCACGTTTTTACTGTATCTCACCCTCTCTGTTATGCTCTCTTTGTCTCCCCCTCACTCTTTCTCAAGACGACTTGATTGCAGTGGTGTGTAGTTTGGCACAGTGCCCGCCCTGCAGCACAGTCATAGCTTGGTCTCTTGGTCAAAAACAAGAAGCGTTGTGAGTGTGTGTTTGTGTGTATGTGTACATGCGTTTGAGCATTTATAGCAAACATACCGGCAAGAAAGACAAAGACTGAAGCATAAAGGGACGGACCGCAGAGAGGAGATGAGAAGCAGCATGTCACATGGAGAGAGACATTTACTTCTGAATCAAAGCACACAACATTATCTGTGGTGTGTCCTCATGGACTTTGTTGCTATCAGGAGCAGAAACAACAGCCCACTGCTTTTCAGTTATTACGAAAACTCCAAAGTTATCCTATGCAGCCCAGTGCAACACCTTGACTTGGCTTTCTGTGTGGGTGCATGTTCTTATGCTCATGTGAATACGAACACATGGCTCAGCTCTGGCCTTGATAGGAGTGTGGGAGGCATTGTGTAATATGCCACAGTGTGCCTTGAATAAAAGTCCCTCTTTTCTCTCTACAGCCTTCCTTGTCCTGTTTGTCCTCCCTCCCTCTCTGACACGTGTGCCGTTTGGAACAGATTTGTTGAATGCACGATGAGGTCTATCGTGTATACCAGGTAGTTACACATAGTAAATATCCCAGCAGCTGTAGACCTGATATTTGACGTGCTTCAGCTGCCCGCTACAGCTACACAGCAACAGAAAGCCCTCCCTCACTAGTGCACTGGTCATTTATTTATGATCTACCATGAAAAGCTCAGTGGCTGTGCTTAACACATTACATTTTCATCTCGTACATACATGCATGAACTCACACACACACACGCGCACACACACACACACACACACGTGTTAGCTTTCCTGCTTCGTCCTTGGGCTTTCATCTCTCACTTCAGTTCACTTCCATCTCTACTTGTAGACCTTAGTCTTGCGTTTATGTGGTCAGCAGACACATTTTATGGCTATAATTTAGTTAGCCATTATCAGCTCTTCAGTTCTGTGACCGTGAAGGAAACTGCTAATTATTTTCTGCCAATGATGGCTTGAAATGTGCATCCCTCTACTCTGCCTGGTACTGTGTGGACATCATCTAACAGTACAAGCCAGACTTCATTAACCCAAACTGAAGGAGTCACGGGTTAATTGATTGAATGCAATCCGGAGCGGGAGTACAGCGTCACAATTAATGAAGCAACACTTTAATTGATAAGTCTTACTTTAGGGAAATACAAAAAAACAGAACTGGCCTCCTCATTCCTTTTCTCCTTACACCAACACATTTTTTCTCTTCCTCCTCCCTCCCTTTATCCCACTGCGTCCTCTTCATTGTCAGACTGAATTGTGGAGCTGGCAGGGTGACTCCATCGCTCTCCCCTCCCGTCTGTCAGGACATTGCTCATCTTCCTCCAGTCCTGAAGACAGCTTTTTAATAAAGCAGGTATGAGCCCGGCTTTAAGTGCTTTATTTTCATTTCGCCCCGCAGCTGGTGAAGTAATGTGTGCTTCTCAAATATTTATGGAGGAGCCCGGGGTCGTCACTCTCTCACTGTTCTTCAGAGAGACAGGGAGATGGATTCTCCAAATGCCGTACTTATGAATATAGTGCCACTGATTTTCCTCTGGATGGAAGACTTTCTGGTGATGAATGAACACTTAAAAAAGGTTGATCCGTCTGTTGTAGTTGAAACTAAAACATGAAAAAAAAAATCCATTTATGAGTCAAACTGCCACAGTATAGGGAAATCATAGGTATACCAACAATTGCATGATGCACCAAGAAACAAATGAGGATGAGGATTTCCAGTCATCCATCTATTCATCCATTTTCAAACCGTTTGTTGCAGACATAGTCAATGTGCTGACGATGAGCAGAGAAGCACAAACATCATTAGGTGGGTTTCCCCCAAGATCTGCCTTCCCTGGAGTCTACGTCCAGCCAATTATGCTCTTAAACATACTGAACTTTTAAGGTACTATCAAGGTACTTCTTCAATTCAAAGTAACAGTGGCTTGGTCGCAATTACTGGGAAAAATCTTATCTCAGCTCCTTGTGAAGGTAATTACTACACTAATCACTACCCAAAGCGTCTGGCTGTGGGTGAGGTTTGAGGGACGGTTGACCAATAGGTTGAATCTTAGAATGTAGAAGGACAAATGGCCCCCTCTTACTACTTTACAGGAAACACAGTAATTTACTTTATCCAGACTTAACTAACAAATTAAGAGTGGATTGCCAATTTCCATGATTGACAGTTGCCAGTTACCTCAGCCTCAGGCTAGATAACTTTTCAAGGTAGATGGCTTATCAAGATGAATGCGGTTTTGTGATGGGAATGTGACCAACTGTGGAGGAAGTGGACAAGACTGCATACTGTTGTTTTAAAATGCAATGTGAAGAGAGATGGATTTGTCATAATGGCATAACACTGTAAAAAAGACAGAAAAACAAACCAGAGACATTATGACACCAGACTTAATAGTCTACATGTCTATGTGCGTTTTTTTTTTTATGTTGGGTTCTTCAGTGAGCCCTGAGTCATCACTGTTTCTGGCACCATCTGCACAGTGTGCTTCCTGTTTACTCCACCCGCCTTCGTTACATCCATCTTTAAGCTAATTTATATGCAGCGTATTTAAAAAAATGCATGTGAACTTCCACTGAATGGCTGAATGACATGGTTTTAAAGTGCAAAAGCTCCTTTGGAAATTACGGTGGTAATTAGCTGTATAATGGCAGAGAGGAAGAATGCATATTTATAAAAGCTTCTTTTAATTCATAGCTGCTCGACCAGGATACCAAAAGGACTGCACAGAAGCTGTGAATATGCACATTTGAAGGAAAGCATCATCCTGATTTCCCCTGTCAGCCTCTACACAGTGTGTCCTGTCACCACCCACTCATGCTGTGTGTTGTGGTATGTGATGGATCTAGAAAGGGCACCGCTTGGTTTAGCTTGGTAATCTCCTTCTTTTCCACTTCACAGTCACTTTTCACATACACACGCACACTACCACAAGCTGTCACAGCATAATACAGGGAAATGGTTCGGAGAGAGTGCCAGTTGATGGGGCATTAGCAAAAATTCTTCCAAAAGTGAGGATATTGAGGGGCTTTGAGGTTCACCGCGCCGTGAACGCCAATCAACTAATATGTGTTGGCCAGCAAGGTTGTTACCATGGTGATGTGTTGGCCAGTCAGTGCCCACACACACACACACACACACACACTGATGTGGGAACCTGGATGCGTTGTCCCTGTCGGTTTTCATTGTCGGCCCATGTGTGTGCATGTCTGCCTGGGCAAGTGTGAGTATAGTCTTTGTGGCCGTGACCTTAGGGTCAAGCTTTGGTTGGAACAGTGCTGTTTGTGCTGCAGGAGCTGTCAGGTCTGGAACAGTGTGTTCCCCACAGCCAAATGGGTCAGGACCGCTGGGTCTCATTCAGCTGGAAAAGTACCCAAACACAAGTGTGGAGTGCCATGCTCGTGTTGTCCTCACAAGGAAAGAGAAATAAAGGGAATCCTTACCCTCTTCTTTAACAGGCTATGGTAGATAGATTAACAGTATATATAGAAAGGGGGATACGAGTAAACATGGCATCCAGATTAGTAACTAGAGGACCTGGGATATGGGCGTTTCAAAAGTAGATATACTGGTATAATGGGGTGTGGTGACAGTTTGGGAGTTCTGCCAGGTTGCTGTGTCAGACTCGTTAAGTTTAGCTATGGGTTTAGTGGGTTTTTTAAGGAGGGTACAAAGAAACAGGAGTTCTATGTGGTTTCTATTTTTGACAAGACTACACGTTTGTGAGAAAAAATTGTTAAGAGTGAGAACTCGGAACAGAGATAAATAAATAAGGTCCATACAAATAACAAGCCAGGAATTTTTGACCACCAAAACATTTCTTAAAATGTGTGTGAGCCTAATATCGGAACTAACCACAAAGTATGCAAATATGGCATTATATAAAATAACCTTAATGAGATCAGTTTACTCATCCTGTGAAAACATTAGTATGTCTTTGTCATAGTGTTGACAATTTTTGGAGCGACCCATACTATGGACTAAACAACAGGATATCTTGGCCTCTGCTGCTCTATTAGCTCATTTTATAGCAATAAATATGGATGAGGGTCAGATATACTGTATGTGCGTGTTATATTTTCTCCAGAGGTGTCCTATGAGATGGAGGCTACTGTAGAGCTCTCTTCATCGCTCCCAGTGGATGGCTAATGCAGGCAGTGGTTAGGTGGTGTAGTAAAATAACCACTTAGTGTCCAATACTTCATTGATTGAGGTTGAGTCCCTCAACCATTTAGATATTAATGAAAAGTTGTATATATGGAGTAATAGAATTTAAAAATAAGTCTTAAGGATAGGATGGTTTAGGGAATAGAATAGGTATTGAAATGCTGTTGAGTATTACCGGTATTTTGTGTCCTTCCTAACCTCTCCCGCAGTCTCTTTCAATCTCTTCCTCTCTACTGCTTTCCTCTCTCTTTCTTTCTCTCTGTCTCCTCTCTTTCATCTGTGCTGGCAGGAGGTTTCAAACTGTAAATCAGATTATATGGAGGTGCTCCAGACTGTGACATCTGGCCCTCTGGCCTGTCCTTAGCTCCTACAGGCGAAACGACAAACGGACAGATTGCTGCACATTATGCACACAGGAAGACAATGACAGATCGCGGGTAATGTGCACAAAGGGGAAATAATTACACACAATCACCAATATGCATGCGTGTGCTTTCTGTTTATTGTCACAGACTCACACAAAACATCTCTTTGACACTACAGTTGAATTAGACCTTTTTCAAAATGCTGCGCACTCAAACATAACTATGTCTCATTGTGTGCTGGGCTTTGAAAGCTTTGTGTGGATGGTTCCAGGAAGCAGTTACTTCAATTAAATACATTTTGGGTTGTATTCTGAATTGCAAATGTTGCTTTTTGGGCAATTGTGCAGGGCACTGCAGAAACTGAAAAGCAGATTAAAGATTCACAATAGGCATTTTCATTAATCAGTTATTTACATTGAGACAGAATAAGCAACTACATCTATGCTGCTGCTGTTTTATTAAATTATTTTCCAGAGGCAGTAATTGTGTTCACAGGTGGTATCAAACTTTTAGCCTCCATGACTGAGAGTGCATAGATACGACTGTAATTAAGCAACAGGGGCCTGCTTCCTATTAAGAATCACAGATTCTAGTGATGAATAGGAAGCAGAGGAGAATGCTAATGATGAGTCACAGGCTTCTTTCTTCATGCTGCCAATAAAATGGTCACAAACCATCTGTGTGTATACAAATCACCTTGATCTCTATTTAGTTTTTAATTTCCTGTGTGTTTCCTGTCTTATCTCTGTGCAGTTCCACCCTTTTAACACTGGTGTTATCCTCTGATGTTGCAGACGGGGCTCCGCTGAGCGAGCTGTCGTGGCCTTCATCCCTGGCGGTGGTAGCTGTCTCCTTCTCTGGCCTCTTCACCTTCATCTTCCTCATGCTGGCCTGCCTCTGCTGCAAGAAGGGCGACATAGGCTTCAAGGTGAGCTCACTGCTGCCCCCTGCTGGAAGTGGTGAGGAGCGCACAAACTGTGTGTGCACAGTGGATGCCACAGGAAGGAAGGGAATCTTGCTCAGTAAGTTACTTATGAAAATAACAGAAAAGGAAGTAATGCTTTTAAGGTATCAAAGGTGGCTTACCAGTACTTAGGCCTACTGTACAGATATGAAAAAAACATCTAAAGGCCAGTTGAAATAGGGCTGCATGTAAACATTATTCTTTTATGGTCGAGTAAGCTGTTGATTATTTTTTTGTTAATCGTTTAGCTTATGTACTGTCAAAAAAATAGTAAAAAATATCCATCACAAGTTCTGAATGGCCAAGCTTATGTCTTCTTGTTTTGATATTCCCAACCAACAACCTAAAACTCAAAAATATTTACAAGGATAAACAGAGAAAAGTAAATCCTGGAACATATCACATACTTTTGTTTATTTTGATTAAATTACTTTAAAGAGTAATTTGTTGCCCAGTGTTCCCGTCAATGAATTAATCAATTAATTGTCTGTTTCAGCTCTACAATAAGTATGCCAAGTTTGAGTGCCATTTTACAAACAAGCAAACAAAAAAACAGGGACGGATAATAAAATCCAGGGCTACAACTAATGATTATTCGCATTATGGATTAATCTGCAGATTTTTAAACGATTAAATCAATTAACAATTTCTATAAAATGTCAGAAAACCGTGATTGTTTTGTCCAATCCACTGTCCAACATCCAAATATATTCAGTTTGCTTTCATGTATGACACAGGGAAGCTTCAAACCTTCACATTTGAGAAGCCGAATCCATCAAGCTTTTGGCATTTTTGCTTAAAAAGTACCTACAGCAAGTATTTGATTATCAAACAGTTGCCAATTAATACTGCGTCATTCGACTTATCAATCAATCAACTCACCGTTGCAGCTGATAATCTATTACACTGTAAATGCTGAAGTCTTTTGCTGAGGACTACTGCCTCATTGTATGCAAGTGATGCAACCAAGTACCCTTGCCCATCCCAGGCTGGCACACATTGTCTCTGTGTAGCCTTCAGCTGCCAGCATGACTCAGCCATGCTGTGTCAAACATCAGTGCTGAACTGAGGGGCTGATGAGGGCTAACAGAGACTGAGACAGGCAGGGGGCGTATGGAGAAGGAGAGGGAGAAGAAACTCTAGAGCCACTGTACTGGCTGCTCCTTGTCGTTACAAGTTTCCCATTAACTTGCTGCTCATATTATAGCATTAGCATCAATACATACTGTCATTTTGGTCATGCATTTTAATGTTTTAACTTTTAGCTGGAGAATGGATAAATTACAGCCCCGACTGAACAGCAGTCTTCTTTTAAGATTACTTATGCAAATCATTTTGCAATTTGAATCCACAATATTCAAAGCCCTCATAATTCCTTGCATAAATTCATGTGAGAAATATATATTGGATTGAGGGAATGAAAAGGCTTTTTGTTGTTGATTAGAGAGCTTCAGAAAGCAGAGGAGAGGACATGAGAGAGGATGAGAGCAGAGCAGCTTGTTTCTTGTCTATGTATGTGGCGAGAGTCGGGTCTGCGCTTCAGCGTTCGTACTGAACAGTGGGATAACGGTGTCACTAATGAGCACAGCATAGAGAGGCACCATTAACTTCGGGACTTTTTTTTATGTGTGTGTGTGTGCCCACGTCTGTCTGTCCCACACCAGATTGCCTCTGCCTCATTATGTGAAAGTGTATTTTAATAACCTGCAGGAACAGTGGGAGTCTAGGTCTGTGTCTGCTTTCCATTGGCCTGCTTTTTACTGTGAAATGAGCAACGACAGTAGGGTGGCTCCAGTTGCTAAAACAGCATCAGACAATAGCTGATTGATTTTGTTATGATCAATCACGGCTCAACCTGAAACCTGGTTGACACACCAATGTGACACTATTGATTCCTGCAGAGATATTGTCTTACCCTGTCATCAGAGAGTTCAGGGTGAAAGTTTAGCTACAACACAGCTGCCCTCGAGCGGGCGAAGATTCAACGTCTTGCTCCAGGACACTTCAGCATGACAGAGTGACAGTTATGAACCAATAAACCACCTTGACTATGTTCTGGGTTTATTGTATTGTAAATATATAGGAAAAGAGGTGAGTATAGTTTAAAAAAAACAGTTTTGAGACTATATCTTGGCCACTCAAAAAATCATTGGAGAATGTTTTTCCTTTAACATCAGCATTAATTTGAACTGTTTCGACGTTGTGTATTCAAGTGCAGCTTAACTGAGATGTGAGTCAAAGGTGGGGATCATTGATAACATAACAGTAAGTGTAGTGGACATTTAAGGTAAAGGCAATGAAAGAATTACAACAGTAAAAAACCACATTGTAACTGTGGTTACCAACAAAGAATCTTATCTGTCAGACAAACACAATTTTCAATTTTCAGTACATTTAAAATATTCTAATGTATGTATGTTATGCAAAAACAATACAAAACAACAAAATGTGACTTAACTGAATTAAAACATCTGCTTGTTGTCCTGATCATAGTTCATTGTAATTCCAGACAAGACAAGCCGCTATAATGGTTGATGTATTTTAATCTTTAAGCATCACATTTTCATCTTGCGCTCTTAGTTTGGCAGCAAACATCACATAATGGTTAAAAGGTTCCCACTCTTTTCTCCTCTCTTTGGCACCACCTCGTCACTCAACAGCTCACTTGTAAGGTGTGCATTCATGTGGGTTTGCAAAATTGCACCGCTGTGCCGTCCAAAAAGCTTCATTATTCCTCTCCATCACTGTGCTCTTACTGGAGCGCATAGTTTGAGGCTGCGTATTAAGTGCTTTCTAAACTGAAGGCTCTCTGGGGAGCTATGCAACGCTGACTCACAGCCAGGTGCTCGCTTTCACGCTTCACTCTGAGGAGAGTGGCAGATGGTTCTCCTGATTGAGAAACACATACACACACATTCCTATATATACACAGTGGTGTTTTAGGACACATCTAAATACACACAAACACATACACAATGACCCGTTCATATATTTCATATTAATCCAGCCTGCAACTAACTCTCCTGGTCTCCTCCTTTCTCATTTCCTCCTGTTTTCTCTTCACTTTTTCTTTACTTCTTTGGTTGCTGCAAGTGGGAGATAGGCTTGTTATGCTTACCAGTTCATTAGCCAGCGGATGGATGGGTGGATGGCTCGGTGCTTGTGAACACAGCACTATTGCCAGCCCGGTTTCCCAACATAGCCACATAGCTTACAAACTGCTAACAAGATTGACTATTTGATTTGTGATGGGATGTTGTTTCATGTGGTAGGACACTATCAGGACAGCATCAAGATGGGCTTTGACTTAAGAGCATTATATGTTTCATGGGAAAAGGGGAGGCCCTGATTCAATAGGTTGCCCATGTCTCCTGTAATGTAAAAAATGACAGACAGGGAAATCATTATAATTGAAGCACTTCAGTCGCTGGTGGCAGTGCTGGTGTGTACTTGGCTAGTGTGATCTCAGTTTCTATACATAGCTTATAATATGAATAACTCTACTTTATTATTTTGTAGCAAACTAAAATTATATTATTTTTACTGCAATAGTTATTTATTACTACACTACTATTATTTTGCCGAGAGTGTTCTGATCTGATTACAATAATCATGCTAGAACATAATCAAATATGCTGAACTGCTTTAAGTGCTACATTTCGAAAAAAAAAATACAAAAGAAAGAGAAATACTTTCTTTTTATGTGCCATGGTGCAGTCTGAACAGATGAGTTTTCAGTCTGCGACAGAACATGTGTAGAGTTTCTGCTGTCTTGATGTTGATGGGGAGCTCGTTCAACCATTGTGGAGCCAGGACCACAAACAGTCATGATTTTTAAACTGCAGATATTCGTAAAATAGCGTTTATTCAAATGTTCTCTGTTATTAATGTATCGGATTTTAGATCATGAGGTGATATATAACAATTGTTGGTATACTGTCTTTTACTGTGTAAAAAACACATTTATCCTGAAAAATCATTTGATTCTCTGTTTTCCTACTATTCTTAAACCATCTTTAATATATTGACTATATGGGCGCATCTTTAGTACTGACCTGAGATTATAATTGCATGGAGTGGCAGAAAAAGGAACACCTGCCAATAATGTAGGGTTCCTACAGACATTTCTTCCAGGTTCGAGTAGATTTTGATGAGAATTCCCAGAAAAATACTGGGGTCCGAATTACCACAATTCAACCTCACAACCTAGAGTGACTGTAGTAAATGTATCTTCAAGGATTTAGGTTTACACTGGGACCAGTGCATCTGCTGAACACTGTTCAGCAAACAGGCAAATAATCAAAGGAGCATAAGAAAATGTGTAACGATAATGCAATTATGATTGAACATGTAGGACTTGGTTTCATATGAGCTCATGGAGTTGTTTACTCTTTTAAATCTTGACTCACCCTGACAATACTCTGCTAATCTAAATTGTGATCTGCCTCATGCTACAGATTATGCAAGTTGTCTTGTTCACATTTAGTGTACTGTTTCCTTTGGCTGTGTGTCTTCCACTACTCTGCTGTTTTTTTCTAAATGTATAGCCAGAAGGTTGATCCATGTCTATGTGTCAAAAGCACTAAATAATAGCTACTTAGGCGAGTGAAGATAGATCAGATTTTAAGGCTACATGTGGAGGAGGAAAAGGAGAGACAACTGAAAGGACAATGCGATATTTTTCTCAAAGATCAGCACTCTTAATACATACTGTATGGGGGTTTAGATAGACAGAGCGCTAAAGGGCCACACTACAACAATTAGAGAGCAAGGAAACTGCAGTAGACCAGATGGGGGCAGAAAGATGGGTAGTAGGGATAAAGCAGAGAGACAGAGCAGAGGATGTGGGATATGGTGCACAGGGATTGAAAGAGAGAGGGTCACTGTTTTCCACTCCCTCTCGTCCTCATCCATCTTAGTAGGGAGGAGGAGGGTGAATCTGCAGTTAAGGGACTAGAGTTTTTTTCTGCATAGCTGATGACGGTTCCCTCTCTGTCCTGCTGTTATTTGAAAGTAGTGTGGACACTCAGCCTTTATATTGTGTAAGTTATTTCTAGTAAAATGTTTTATAGTGCACAGTAGAGGATGTATCTGCAGTTCAGTATTTTGCAGTTACATGGTGGCGTAAGTAACATTCAACAACGTTCTGCTCTGGTGATTATTATCGATCTCAGTTCGGCGCAAATGTTGTGTATATTATGCAACATTATTGCAAATAAACCAAGTTTTCTTTAGTACTTAAAAAAAAAGGTTGGGCTCACAACGTACTAGTGCAATGTACTGGCAGATGTAACAGCACAGTTAGATTCACGTAGCTCAAAACAATCAGAACACTGGTTTCCTCTCAGATGTTTTTGAAATGATGCAAGCGGTGATGTACTTTCCAAAACTAGCACATTGAGAGCAAGAAGTCCTCATGAATTAACATAAATGCCAAAATGTAGTTTTTACTCTGCTTTAGTTTTATTTATTTATTTTTTCTACTTACAGTATTTGAAACATCTAAAGTGCACTTTTTTGGCTAAGTTTTAGATTTTTTTCATGATAAGCAGCTTGGTTTGTATATGTGAGTGTATATGAGGGAAAGACATGATGATAGAAAGAAAGGCTTTGTGTATACAATTTGAACACACACATTAGTGTGTTCCCCCTACAGTGCCTTTGCAGTGACTCACACAATAAACCCCACAATGTACATGACTAATGTATATGGCTAGGTGGGCGTGCCTCAGTGCATTTGAATGCTTTCACAGTTGAACCATTGTCTCCCACTGAATCAGTGGTAGGATGGCTGCGAGTGGATGATTAATTCCAGCATGTGTCTTTGCACCAGGAGTTTGAAAACACTGAGGGAGAGGAGTACCAGGCAGATCTCTCCGCCCTGGCCTCGCCTTCCTCACAGAATGGCCCCGAGGTCTACATCCTTCCCCTTACCGAGGTCTCCCTCCCTGTCTCCAAACAGCCTGGCAGATCCAGTAAGAAACTACACAACACCATAAACACAGAACACCTCTGAGTTCATACCTGCTTGAACTGTTAATGACCTTTTTTTCACATTGACATTTTTTTTTCTTCCTGATATTTTTCATTTCTTCTTTTCTTTTTTCTGTCCTCTTCTCTCGTTTCTGTATCGTATATTTGCGTAGTCAGTATTAATTCCCAGCTCTTTAGAATGAGTGAATATCTGGCACACTAACAGACTAAGTTTGTTACTTCTCTGCATAGGATTATGAATCATGTTATTCGCTCTGTGGATTTGGATGAGATAAAACTGAATATATTTTGTCAACCTTCATTGAAACAGACATGTGTTATATGTCTCTTGTTTCTTGCCCTCTCTCTCAGCAAGGGACAGACATCTGTCCATTGTGTAATGCATTTAGAAATCGACCTACTGCTATATGTTAAAACTGTAGCTCACCAAAGAGAAAGGAATCTGACCTTACCCTAGTATACATTATTTCTCGAGTCTGTGTGTGTTGCATAGTTGCATTCCATTAAAATTCATTTAATATGACATTTGTTCCTATTTTGTTTGAATCTTACATAATTCAACGTTAGTACACGTTCCTACTATGCTGTTTTTTTTTTTATTTGTATTCTATATCCATGATTCTTCCCAGCAATGTCACAGCCTGTTTGTTTTTCTTCAGGTTATTCTGCCTCAAACCCAGCTTGTCAAATTGTGTATGTGCATGTATGTGGAGTGTGTGTGAATCTCAGTGTAAGCCAGATTCTGGTTGCTCGAAATGCCTTTCCCTGCATGACTCACTGGCTGTCTGCGCTGCACTGTGCTCAGCCAGAAGGGAGGTGAGTTGAGGGCTCAGCATCCTAGGATGTGAGCTCCAGCAATGATTGGACAAGGCAGCCTCAGGCCCGCAGCCAATCACTAGCCTCCCCTCTGTCCTCCATAGCTACGGCTGTATGATTGGTCCAGGTGTTGCAGGGCGAGGAATGGAGAAATGGCGAAAGGAGATCAGATCGTGAAAGAGAGAGAAAATGGTCTCTTACTCATTCCTCCTTTCTTATGTAAAGACACTAAAACATGTCCTATCATTATATTTCTTTGTATACATGTACGTATGTGGTGAGGTATTGGAAGTATTGAGATTGTATCATTTTTGCAGCCTTTCCATTGCTTTGCTAATATATGATAAATTGTCATAAGCATGCAACAATGTGAAAGGATTGAGAGGATAGGAACTGGCAGGAATGATCTCATATTTCAGTATTACGTCAATAAGCTGCAAGTCAAGGACTGAACAGGCTCCTCCATACATATTTACATCATGTACATCATAAATTATCCACCCCCACTATGACATGTACACCATGAAAATGAGCCCAGTAATTGCATGTTGAACAAGAGCACCAGTTATATAGTTTATAATCTAATCATGAATGGCACATTCTATATGCGCCAAGCATCACTTATGCATCTGTATAAACACAAAGTACGTTTGCCATTGATCTGACAGTCCTGCTTTCACTTGTTGCTCTAATCTTTTATTCAAGAGGTCATGTAAAGCTTTCAAACCCACTATAGAGGGTCGATGCATCAAAGTGAGTGTGTGAAACGATTGTGTGTACTATCATTCCACGGGCCCACCGAGACCTCCAGTCTCACTGGACCCTACCATCTTCTCTGGGAATGCCATGAGTAGGACGGGAATGCACACTCACGCTCACACATTCCACATTTGGAATAATACCACTTCTTAATTTCTCTCTCTCTCTCTCTCTCTGTCATGGAGGGGTGGTGGAGGCCCGGGGGGTAGGGGTGGAGAAGTGTGGGCCTGTTATCACCGTGACAACCTCTGCCCAACGTTCCAGTGTAGAATGGACCTTGTGTGTGTCTGCATATGACTGTTTGCGTGCCTGTGCGTGTTTGGTGCACTGGGTACCAGGAGACGCAGCGTGAGCGTGTGAGTGAGCGAGACAAACAATGGCCCTGATTTATGCCGGCTAGTCAGTGGGTGAGCATGAGGCCGGGCTGAAGCGTCCGTGGAACGCACCAGTGGAGGACTGGCATTATGGGTAGAATACAGTGAAGGGTCTGTGACAGAATGGGGAGAGACAGGGGAAGGGTGGTGGCATGCACCAGGACCTAAGAGCGGGGAGGGGAGGCTTGAGATAGGGGTGGTGAGTGTGTATGACAGAGGTCTTTTCTGCATCTGACAGAGCAGTGTTTGTGTCCTCTTTGGCTGAGGAATGCTGCTGTCCTGGGTGACAGGGGGACATTATGTGGGCCTTATGTCATCACTGGGTGTCTTGAAGCTGCACACAGAGCTGGCGCGTCAAACAGCGCACTACCAACATGCGTGACGGTCACATCAGGCGTGATACCAGAAAATCTCAGCGCCCAGGGCAGAAATCCTCCTCAGAGCTCCTGCGCAGAACCATCGTCAGATTGGTCTGCTGACTTGAAGTTTCTATCTCGCTCCGTTTATTGTAGATTTAAATGTAGCCTGTATAGGAACCCAGGATTCCCGTGTTTGCTCGACAGCTGGAGAGCTCTAGACGAGGACAGAATGTGTGTTTGTGTGTGTCCCAGTTGGAGGATGAGCTCGGTGCAGACTGGGAGAGGCAGCGTGGCGAGCTTGTTCAGCTGCTCGAGGGCTCGGAGGGTTAAATCCTGCCGAGGTTCTCTCACACACACACTGTGACCGTGGGCTGTTTCTCAATTATACACAATGAGGCTAAGACGCCTGGGGATGGGGCTGGGGCCATGGGCTCTTGGTTCTCACACTCTGAACCAGTACTTCATCCCTGCCTGGGACTCGGACTCTGTCCCTGTCGCGGTGCTCAGAGTGGCTGGCCGCTCCACTGCTCCGTCATCATCATCATCTTTCCCCATCTCTATTCCAGAAATATGAGGATCCATGGAGGTATTTGAATTTATGCACGACTTAGTTTAATTTACAGAACAGTGGCGTGTCTCTGTGTTGAATATGTGTGTGATGGCTGTACGCTTTTTTGTGCTTGTAGATACTTATTTAATCTAGCTGCGAAGTTACAAGTTGGGTTTATTTTCCTTCAGACAATTTCTCCTCTTCCATTGATCCAATGTTTTATTTAGGAAAATGTACATTTATTGTTTGGCTGAGAGGATTTTGTATTTTTTTCTCTTCTTAACTCTGTTCCAGTTCTTCATTACTCTTCCTTTCTATTTTTCTTTTATTTACTTTGCACATTATGCTGAAAACTTTTCTTTTCAGAAATCTCTGTTATTTCTTTTTTCATAATCCCTTCTTTGCAGCCATAACAGTCTCTTTTTTCCTGTTTAAAAGTAATCATGTCTTTCTTACTGTTCCTTTCTAGTCCAGCTGCTGAAGTCATCGGACCTTGGCCGCCATAGTCTACTCTATCTAAAAGAGATTGGACATGGCTGGTTTGGCAAGGTAAAACATGCTTTTCTTTCTTAAAACATACACACAATCACACAGAGGGTTTGAGTCCAAGGGACACCACCTTTGTACTCATAATTACTTGCTTTAACAGTTTCAACTGCATCTGCCCTCACTGTAATAACTGTACTCCAACGCGCTTTCTACTCTGTTTGGAATGCGAGGGTAATGTGATGATGATCTCATTCTAGCGAGGCTAATCTTTGGCACTCATGTCAGGGTGTTGATTCCATGGGAGAAGAGTTGAAATTCACAGTCACAGTAAATTCCTCACAATTTACTGTACAGTACATGCTTCTGTAACACTTCCTAGATTTGCTCTAGCACCCTTCTCATTCCATTTTGGGTTTTTTTCTTAAACCTTCACACTTTGAAACTGCATGTTGATGCTTTTCGTAGTAAATCCGGTCTTCGTTTGCTAGAGTTTGGTTTAAAGGTATACCTCCTATGTATATTTCTCAGGTTCTTTTGGGTGAGGTCAATGCGGGCCTCAGCACCACCCAGGTGGTGGTAAAGGAGCTGAAGGCCAGTGCCAGTGTCCAGGATCAGATGCAGTTCCTGGAGGAGGTGCAGCCATACCGGTCAGTTCACTGAAACATCAGAGATCACACAGCACAGCCCTTTAGCCCATGAATAGAACCAAGTAGCAATAATATAACACACATGAACGATCAGATTATTGATTGTATGTACGGTCTTTGTGCATTCATACCTACTCAAATCGTGTTTCCTCTGCCAGAACCCTCCAGCACCCTGCCCTCCTGCAGTGCCTGGCACAGTGCTCAGAGGTCACTCCTTATCTGCTGGTCATGGAGTTTTGCCCTCTGGTTGGACACATTTTCTGATCAAATTCTGTTTATTCAGTCCTTCTCATGTACCTCATTATTCTCTTCCTTGGTGCAGTGCTAACGGTGAGAGTAGCTCACAACCTCATTTCCTTTCTCATCTCAGGGTGATCTGAAGAGCTACCTGCGCAGTTGCCGGGTGGCTGACTCAGAGAATCCTGACCCTTTGATCCTTCAGCGAATGGTGTGTGACATTGCCTCAGGCCTTCTGCACCTCCACAAATACAACTTTATACACAGGTAAAGTATGTCAGTCAGTCCAGCTCTATTTACCTTCATCAACCTGAATATTGATGCCTTAGAAAGAAAGAATCCTCTTGAATGTTCAGTACGCCCCCTGCTGGTCTCTCCCTGCAACAACATCCTGGTGCTGCCTGAGTAGTTGTCACAAACTCCAGCATCAGTGATTTTGTTGCCGGGGGCGAGCCCCTGTCGCGCTCTCTCAGCCATGTGATGGCTGCCATAGCAACCAATCAGTGGCTGCCAGCCGAAAGAGCTCCCTGTTTGTGGAGGAGGTGAGATTAAATGACTTAGTTTAGTCTGTGTCTTTACATAGTCAGGTGAGAAGAAACAGTACATGATATTATAGATATGCACATTTCATGCTACCTAGGATAATCATAGTGCTATGAGACCTATTCATTGACAATATCACTCATACAATATGTTTTAAAATACTGATAAACAAGTATAACTAAAGAAAACTTCTCATAATATACATAATATACTAACAAAGGGTGTACCAATGGTAAAAAAAAAAGTAATGTAATGTAAAAATGTAACAACAAGCAATTAAAGCCCCTGAAAACATGATTTCACATCCTATATCCTAATGTCTCTATAACCCTTATGTATTAATAGAAGAGTTATATTAAGTATAGTATTATGTATATTACAAACAGTCTTAAACTCTTTGAAACAATCCCACAAATGCCATCACATTTTGATTAAAATGTTTCTAAATACCATTTGGTGCGTGGAATTCCTTGACATCACCTTTTTCCAACTGAGCTCCACCCACTTCAAACCAGTGTGAACAAAAAAAATTGAAAATTGAAATGTAAAATAACCTAAAATCTAAAACTGTTGGCATAAAGTTGTGTCCACATACGATTAGCACAGGTCGTAAGAAGCTGATTGCTGAACATTTTCCTTTGTTTTGACAGTGACCTGGCCTTGCGAAACTGCCTGCTAACTTCCGAAATGTCAGTTAAGATCGGAGACTATGGCCTTTCTCACAGCCGATACAAGGTCAGACTGTCTTTTGATAATGTCATTGTTGCACTACTGCTTTTTACTTTATCGCCCTATCATTACCCAAATATGTTATTTATTTATTTTTTGTTCTAAAGGATGACTATCATGTAACACAAGACCAGATTTGGGTGCCCCTGCGCTGGATTGCACCTGAGCTCATAGATGAGGTCCATGGAAACCTGCTGGTCGTTGACCAAACAAAATCCAGCAACATATGGTGAGATATTTACAGAGTGACAAACAGGGAATATTATTGTTCGTATAGGTTTAATGAGATAACACTACCATACCAGCATCACCTTTTTCACAATATAGAAATTTCACTTTCAAATGTCAATCACTTTGTGTGAATAAAAATGGGAACGGAATGCTCTAACTTTAATTTACAGCACAAGGATACTTGTGACATAACATAAAGAAGGTTACAGTAGGAAATGAACATACTGTTTGGAACATGGATACGAGTGGGGAACACACTTAATGATTTCTTTGCCTGTTCCAGGTCATTGGGGGTGACTGTGTGGGAGCTGTTTGAGCTGGGAAACCAGCCGTACAGACACTACTCTGACAGACAGGTGCTGACATATGCTGTGAAGGAACAGCAGCTCAAACTACCCAAACCCCAGCTCCAATTTCCCCTGGCTGAGCGCTGGTGAGACATAGTTGCATGCCCACATACTAAGGTAGACATACTGTAAATGCACTTGCACAGACTGACATAATGTTATATACACTGATACCACATAAGGTACATTTTAGATATTACTAAGACTTCTGGTCTCACTGACAAATTTATTTCTAACAAGTCAGCGTGTCCTGTTTTTAAAATCAGTTTCTGCTTATGGTGGTGCACCAGTCTACTGTAGCAACATTTTTCTTTGCTAGCAAGGGCATGATCAATACTCTCCCTATTATTTATGATCCACTTGGCATCGACCAGAGTTTAATCACCTCATTCATCTTGACATGGGAAGCCAGCCAAATATTGTATTTATTTATTTATTTTTCAAAATTGTTCCTTACTAAATTAAATGTGCTTGGTACCAACACTGAGGAGCCACACAAACACAAACACAGACACAGACACAGACACACATACACATATATATAGACAAGAGGAGAAATGTAAACATCTTCTAACTACATCAGCATTTGCACTGCACCTCCTTCATCTCCTATATATGTCTTTGGCTTGTGTCAAGAACAAACACTAGGTGTTGCAAGAAAGTGCTGACTTCAAAAGTTTTCTTATATATTGCCTTCTTGTTAGTCTAGAATTAATTTCTCCCAGGTAAAAATCAATATTCTTAAGATATTAATAAGTTCTTCTGAGCTAACTGATATGCAGATGTAGGGAGTATTACAATTATAACATATAATGTCTTTTTCCTCTGATCTTTTTCTTGTCTTTCTGTCATTTCTGCCAGGTATGAGGTGATGCAGTTCTGCTGGCTGCAGCCAGAGCTGAGACCCAGCAGTGAGGAAGTACACCTTCTGGTCACATATCTGTGTGCCAAAGGCTCCAGTGAGGCTGAGGAAGACTTTGAACAACGTTGGAATACCTTGAGACCCAACCTGCTAGGTAGCGCCTCCCACACAGCTACGTCCACAGCCTTAATCCTGACCCCTACACCTGCCTCAGCTGACATCCACAGTGCAGACCAAACTCAGGCAGTGGAGCTGGCCTCCTCTGCCTCATCCTCCTTCCCCCTCCTGGAGCACTTCTCTGACAGCTTCCACTCTGACACAGGGGACGACCTACTGACTGTCACAGAGACCAGCCATGGTCTCAACTTTGAGTACAAGTGGGAGCAGGCCCGAGCTGAGCAGCCCTACTGCTCCTCCTCCACCAGTGGGCCATTGGGCCAGGGGAACCCACATTACCAGGATATCTATTATTCAAGTAAAGGAAGCACCTCAGGGGGCTGCAAGACCGATAGCCTGACCTCAAGCATATCCCCGTCCTACTATGAACCTGAACACCCAGGTGTGGTCCCAGTGTTGAGTGCCCACAGCCCCTCGGTCAGCAGCGAGTACTACATTCGTATAGAGGAACCAGTAGAGTGTAACATTAACCTGGATGACAGCATGGTGGAGTACAGCCCAGGACTGGAGGCCAGCAGCTGCAGGTTGTCTTCTGAGGGTCGGACTGGTTCATCCATGGCACAGCCCAGCGCTTATTGGTCAACTGCTGACAACACCAAATCTACTGCCTATGACTCTGATTCAAGCCCCACTGTCCAACTAACCATGGAGCCACAGCTGAGGCAGGCATCCAGCACCAGCCCTGTAAAGTTAGGCCACTCCCACAACTGCTTCCCATCCAGTCAGGAAGACACAGTCTACTGTGAACAGTCATCAGCATACAAGAGATGTTGCCAGTCCTATCTGTCTGAACTGGATACATCACCAGAGTCCAGATCAAACATTGTCCATCCTGTGGGGCCTTTAGAAAACCCACGCAGTTTGTCACAAGCAGTCAGCAGCCCCAGCTTAGGGTTCTGCGATCCCTACCTTGAAGCTAGCACAGGCCGTAGCATGGTTAGTGAAAGCTGCCATAATATGATGGGTCCCCTCAGAAAGACACTACCCATTGTTAACCACATTAGCATTGATGTAGGGACAGACGATGGCCTGCTGGTGGGCCAGCGGAGTGGTGAAAACATTGAGGATGACCTTTTCTCTGAAGGAGAGGCCACTAACTGGACGTCAAATCATTCAGCAAACAATAATAGCCTGAGCTTTGAAAGCAGGCAGACAGGCACTGGGAGTGACAGCTATCTGGATGTTCAATATACTGTTCACTCTAACACAACAGAATTATGGTCTTTAACCAAGACCACCACCAGAACCTTCCACAGCTCCAAGTCATGTGGCACCTTGGAGGCAGAAGGAGGAGATTCCAGTTGTAACACTACTATCCAGCCCACTGAATTAGGTTCATACATTCACTTATGTCACAAAGAAAGAGAGGATGCTGCCACTCAAGTGGAAAGGAACTTAACTGCAGAAAATCTAAGAAGTATTGATTCTCTTACCAGCTCAAGTATTAATCCCAGAGGTACAGAGGGTGGAAAAAATGAGGGAAAAAATGAAAAGCAATTGCTACTTAATGGAGAGAGACTGTACTCTGAGCCTAAGATGATACCCGAGGCAAGCTATATAAGGTCCCCATCCTCTTTCAAGGAGCCTCAGACTGGTCAAACAGGAGCCTTGTCAGTCAAGCAGAGAAGTAACATTTGGGAAGGGGTTTCAACAGGAATCTCTGTTGGGCTGGGAGACAAGAGGCTAAACTATTCAGATACATCCGAAAGTAACAGAGTGTTGGACAGTGGAGTGGGTGTCAGAGACTCCAGCATTAGCCTGGTTGAGCTTGGGGACTACAGTGAGGATGATGACGATGACATCACAGACATTACGTCGGGGATCTTTGCTGACTTTAACCTGGACTATGCTGAGGTAGAGGAGGAAGAGCTGAGCCCATTGAAAAATCCAGATAGAACTCCTGACTCTGTGGACACATTTAACCTGTCCTCATCGCTGGCAAGCACCTGTGATCAGGCTTTCAGCCCTGATCCCTTCAATACCCCTGTCCTACCCAAATCCCTGGACAGTGGCTATGACACAGAGAACAACGAATCTCCAGAGTTTATCTTCAAAGAGCTTGGAGATCCCCGGGGTGGTGAGAGGAGTCCGAGGCTGGGTGGAGAACCTGAACTAGTTCTGCAAGTGGGTTTGGGCCAAGGGGTCTGCACTTCCACAAGCACGCCAGAACTACAGTTAAAGGGCATGACTGATAAAAACCCATACAGGGACTCAGCCTATTTCTCTGACTATGATGCTGGAAATGAGAGGAGCCCTCAAGAGGAACGTAGCAGGTTATATTCTGGCCCTGATAAGAAATTGAGCTCTATCAGAGATGATGATTCTGTCAAAAGGCAATTCAACGAGAAACATTTAACAAATCTGAGACACATGAAAAGTTGTGTTTTGGTGAATCTCTCAGAGGATGACTCTAGATCACCACATCCCCTTCCCACCCCTGGGTTGTCCATGCTGTCACCGTTTCCTCCGCAGATGGGCGGCTGCTTGACCAAAGAGTCTGCCCCTGCAGATGATGATCTCGGGTTGGAGACAGAGAACTCGGGAGAGGAACCACCCTCAGAGCTCAGCTCCTCCATTGGGTCTGAACCCTCTTCCACTGTCCAGGAGGCCTCTGGAAACAATGAGGAGGGGAACAGAAGAGCAGAAGATTGTTCCCCTGTCCAGTCTGTGCATTCTGATTCCACCATAAGTGAATACAGAGATGAGGCCCCCAAAGAAAATGAAAATGGTGATGGATCCACAGAGGAGGAGGAGCTGCCCGAATTCAATCATGTCAAGGGAGAGACAGAGGACAGAAGGGAGGGTGTGAGAATAAATGAAGAAGATTTTGAGGATATAGATGCAGAGGAATGTGACTCACAGGACAGTTTATGTGAAGAATCCAACGGTCCTGCTGACCTGTCCTCTTCCTCGTCATTGTTGGAGCTGTGTGGAGAAAGCGTGAGAGCTCCGTTGGAGGAGGCGGAGGAAGAAGATGATTCCGGTGACAGTGAGTCCGATGAAGAGTTGAGGACCTACAACATCCAAGATGAAGACAGTGAGGAGAGTGAGGAGGATTTCACTGCAGTGCCAGTGGTGGTAAGTGACTGCAGCAGGGCCATACACCTCCGCAGCCTCCTGAAGATGCCTACCCTGCTCACCCAGTCCTTCTCTGACGAGTTGGAGAGGAAGAAAAAAGCTGTGTCCTTTTATGATGATGTTACGGTGTTCCTTTTTGACCAGGTATGACACCTAAATAGGTCAAAGTTCTGCAATGTGTATCTCTAAACTGTTAGATTATTTTATTGCTTTAGTGTACGTGAGGATTTCTGTTTATGACTTCCAGGAGAGCCCCACGGGAGAGCTGGCTGACTACACCTTCTCAGAGTCCAGTGGGCAGGAATCTTCAGAGGAAAAAACCTCCGACCACCCGCTGCAGCCTGACCATGAACTTGATGCTCAATCCTGTGAAACATTCTGTATTTCTGAAGAAACAGATGGGAACAACTCGGAAGAGGGTGAGTTTGTCAAGGGTATAAAATGCTACAAAATGCTAGTTGATTTATCTCAGATTGTTCAGGATAACTGTATTTGTATCTACGTACCTTCAGGTGGGGGTTATGAATGGAAAGATGACCTCTTGTTTGAGCCCCGCCCGACCTCACCTGACACCATCCCTGAGCCTCAGTCTTCACCCACATCCACCTCCAACAGTCCTGAGCCTCCTAAACCTGTAGCTGTAGCACTTAACCGTTTTATGGTCTCACGATTCTCTATCACACATGTCTCCGACTCCCACATGGGCTCAGCAACAGGTCTGTATTAACTGTCTTTCATACACAGTTTGGACTGTGGTTCATTGTAAAATTATTTCCACTGAAAATATGATCTCAAATTGACAGTCACCCAAAACTGAATTTAAAAGTCCAACTGAAATTATTTAATGTCATGTTGTTGTTTCTTGCTCTGTAAACCATATTTCCTGTGTTCTACTTTAAGACGATCTCAGAAACCAGAAAGGAGAGATTTGAATTTGACATTTTTTCAAGGCGCACCCCTATCTTTGCATTAATCTGTCACAATACTGTTAGAACTTTTTTCCAAATAATTGATATCACATTTTAAACACTGACATATTTTTGACTAAATGAGATTTCAGTTGGAGTTTAAAGTTGTAAAAAATTCTAAAAACCTTGGTTTAAAATTTGGTGCACACGATACGAACAAACTTTTTAGCGTAAAATAACAATCCTATATGGGTTTGAAATGTGGCTGGTAAAAGATGGAAGTTGTGTCCTTCCCTTTTGTAGCTTGTGCGCGACTTTCTAACATCAGTGGTGTAAACAATCAACATAATATATATAACACAATACATAAAAGAGATATTTTATATGTTGAGTGGAGAATTGAATTAGAAGGGGTTTGAGATGTAGCTATGACCTTTTTTTCCCTGCTGTGAAAACTTGTCACCACTGGAATCTATTGTCTCTGACATAAATTTTCTCTATCGGGGACAAAACTGCTAAAAAGCTTTAAAATCTACCTTTCAAGCACATAGACAGGTAAGTATTTAACACAAAAAATAGATTTTGAGTAGAGTATCACTTGAAGCTGGTTGATTAGTCTCTCTTACAATGAAAGCTGCCATACTTATTTCCAATCAATTATTTCCAACAGGGAACAGTGAAGATAATCCAAAAGATTGAGTGTCCCATGGTCCTGACTGGAGGAGGAGTCCTGGTCCTTCTCAACACAGAAAAGCAGCATTATTATATCTAGGTGTTTTACAGAGTTTTATTTTTATCAATGTTTGGGGCATCTAACCCTGGTGACCCTTTATGAGACAGTGCCTCATATTCTAGCGAAAGACCCTCAATGATTTGCACACTTTATTTTGTGAAGAAAGCACGATAGCTGCTGGTATGGCAACCTGACTGAGACAACCAGGAGAGTGGATACAAGAGGAGATCATTGTTTGCAGAAATAGAAATCATCAGTGTATTAGTTTTAACATACTGTATATGACAATAACTTATTTGCTCAATGCAGCAGCAATGTCTGCTGATGACCCCAGAGGTCATTCAATTTGTGAATTTAAAATGAAAATGAATAAAAAATATGCAGAAAAAAATTGTGAAATGTCAGACTTCATAGCTGCTCCTCTCATTGGCTGCATTGGTCGCCCTGCTTACCATTGATCTGGCATTTTTATAGACTGTTACAGCTTGTATTGTTGGAGCCAGAGAACAATGCTTGATGATTGTTACATAAGAAGCTGTGGTGGATTTCCAAACACAAAATCTGACTTTAACAGTCGTGGGCGGTGGTGATGGTGTTTGAAGATGGAGGTGCTGAGACTTAATTTGTCCTCTAATCCAAGTCATATTGATGGTGGGACTCGGTGGATTCAGTGTACTATGTTAATGGCAACATAAAACAGGAAACCCAGGCGTCCCAAATTATTACCACCACTCACTCTGGTTAATGATGACCTACAACATTATGTCTGTAAACCATATTACCATATCTGTCTGAAGCACTTTGTATAGCCAAATTGGGTCTTTATTTGTAGATGTGATGACTTGCTCTACATCTCCCCATTCTGGAATGAAATATCTCAACATGTGAGGTTCCCTATTTGTGTCCACAGTGCCATCTACAGGTTCACTTTATTTTATGGCATATTAGCTTTGTTTATTTTACATTTCATCAGCAAGAGAATGACACCAAAGGGATGAGGGTTTCAACACAATCCAGCTGTGTCATGTCAATATGCCATAAATGTTGAATATCATCTTTATGCATCTTTTCTATGTTTTTATTGTCCATATTCTCATAAATGTATTCTATTACATTTGTGCCGAATGGCCGGGTCTGAGGTGTACGAAAAAAAAAGGACATATCTCAAAAAATAAATGACATATCTCACATATTGTATGAATGTTTTATCAACATGTAGCAGGTAGCTTGACTTGAATTACTACTGCTGTATCGACAGCTCCCTCCCCCTCTGTCTCCTTCTGTAGCTCAAAGTGCCAATTCTGTTTCCTCTCACCTTGCCTTTAAAGTTCTGCAAGAAGACAAAATGTTGCTAGTATTTTTGTACAATTTGAAAAGACGCAATCCAGGATGACAGTCTCTCAAATTTGCCAAAGAGATATTACAAAGCTTATTGGCTAAAGTGGCAGACACCTTCAGAGAAGGTGAGGTGGGTTGTTCTGTGCACCGGTAGTAACATCATTGCGGTTTCCATTTCCCCCTCAGTCATTGCTATTGTCCTATCCCGAACAAATAAATCCAAATACTTTTTTCCCTTCTTGTGTCTGTGATATATTTATTGCAAAACAAAACAACATGAAACCACAAAACACTAAAAAGTATGACATTTGTGCCCATTTAGATTTATTTTGGACAAGATAATTTATATGTACTTTCTGTACAGTACAGATATAATACAAACAGGGACAAAAGTGAGAAGTGGACAAAATGGAAAGCTATATAAAAGTAAAAAATGCATTTGAAACTTGCTGCCCAAATGAGCTGTGTAATAAAAGCCTGATCATACCACTCAGTGTAAAGGACTCATCCATGAAAAAATTACTTTTCATGAAGTCACTGTGATTAACTAACTATGATTTATTGCAGTCTAAGCCTTTTAGCTCATTCACACAACCATACACATTATTGCTTTTCCATCACATACAGTTTCACTACTAACCCAACACATCATACTGTCGATAAATGCCTCTGCTCTAAGCTTTTCTCCCAGATGAGTGTATAATACTGAGAATGAATAATCAAAAGCCATGGTAATACTGTACCTTATCTGATAAGCTACCACTCCCTCAAAGCTAAATATATATAAAACAAGATCCATTATGTATGCACTGTATTTCGACTCTTGGCTATTTGGAAGTTTAGATATTACTGAAATTTCAAGAGAAGGAAATAACTCAAAATCTTCTTGTATTATTTCGGTGGAATTGCAATTGTACTGTACTGGAGCTTGCTAAGCAAAACATTAAATTAAATAAAAAGATGAGGAAAAAAAAGTCTTGACATTACAAGCAAACAAAACCAAAAGGGAAATAATCCCACTTGTTTTTTTCAGGAATATAAAAAATACAAGTTGAACTGTGCACATGTCCTTAAACCAGTTTGCAGAATGATTGGGTCAAAGCTGCACAAAGCATATATATATAAAAAAAAAAAAAAGTAGAAGGCACAGTTCCCACATTGAAAATATGGGTATACTGTATCATGACTAGTAAATATGTAGTACTATATCACTTAACAAAAGCAGAATTATAGTTTACTCACCAACTGTCCAGTTCTAGCTTTCTGCGGCAGTATCCAATCTACAATGTCTTCAGTGCATTTTACAGTGATGCACTGAAAACTGTTACCGACAATCTTACATTCGCCCTCAAGCCTCACTTAAACAACTAATGCTGAGAGTGCCTTCACTGCTCATTAATGTAAATAATCATCAAATGAAATTTACATTGTATAGTGTTGAAGAAAAAAAAAATAAATCCCATAGTAGAAGTGCAGATAAATAATGATAATATTCATTTGATGGCATCACTTGTAAAAACCTATTAGCCACACCTTATCCACAACTGGTGTGATCTTAATAACTAATAAAATGAATGTTCAGGCTGAGACATTCAATGTTTGTGGAAACAATTGCAAAAACATCACGAGGATTAACCGGAAATTCTCTGAGTGAATTTCCATGGCAAAGAAACTAAATTCTTACTGTAACATGTTCCTTGAGTTGACCCCTCTCCCCCCTCCAATCACACTTTTGGGCCCTCTTGTGATAACATTATACAACTCAAACATGCCAATGTTAGCCATTTTCTTTCTCCCCTTCAAAAGGGCCCATTAGTGGACAGAAGGGGACAGCAGGCCACTAGTAGAAGATGGGCGCAGATCGGTCATCAATGAAGGTGGGCCGGAGGTACACCTCCAGGGAACGGTCACTGCGGGGAGAGGAGGGGTGAGACAAGGAACAGTGACAGTTAGGTTGAACACACAGCAAAAGTTTGAGAGATACATGGTCGACTATGTAACCACACCCAAAACATATCTGCCTTCCCATTGTTTTGTTTCTTAAGGTAAGTTGAGTAAACAGTTCCAGTATCTACAGTGAGTTTTAGCAAGCACGTAGTGAGAAAACTCTAGTAAAATATGAAAAGAAATGAAAAAAACAGCTTCCAATAGGCATGCATGCAGGGTTAGTGTCTTCTCTGTATCATATTGTGATACACACACACACACAACACAAAAAAATCTAAGTAATTCTTTTACAACCCATGGCCTGCTGGACTGACCAAATGCTGCCACATCCATGGAGGCCAAAGGACAAAAAAGATCAGTGATTCCCAGCATCCTAATGCAGCCAGACAGCCAATGAGAGAGAACCAGGCAGTAATAGAGAGAAGGAGAAAAGTGATTGGCTGGCTGAAAGGTGATGGAGACTGGTGACTTACGGAGGTCCTGTTCCCTCAGAACCGGGACAATTCTGGACCCAAACTGGAAGGTAAAGAGAACCTTTGGGTTTGAATGGCTCATCTTTCAGATCATGCATGGGTCACATTTTGTAACAACACTGCTGGTTAGTCTGGTGCAAGATGAACATACTGCGGGTTGATAATAACTAACTGAAATGAGGGATGGAAAACAGAAGTACACATTTCATGCTTAACATGCCATACACTATGCTCCTTTTCAAATCCTAAACTACAGGAGGAAATGTGTTTGTAGCGCGCCTTAGTGGACAAAAACGTTACTGTAAATGCAACGCAATCAACAAGCAGGTGTTCTGAAGTTGTGTCTGCTAAAATGAGTGCATTATTGGTTCTACCATCCAAATACAACTCAAACACAAGCCATAAAAATACCTAAAATACAACAAAAACAGAAGACAAGCAGGCAGGGAGAGTTCAGATAATCAAAATAAGCATACTGTACACACCACCATCACCTCACACACTGACAGTCTATTTTTGCTGTGTTTTTTTACAGTGACACAGAGCAGTACAGATGCTATGGGTGTTACTGGGGGAGGGGTAAGGATGAAACTGCATGCTTCGGACACAGTTGTGGCTTGAAATGATTCCCAAGGGTGGCAATTTTGGAAAAAAAGGAATTAATTTAAACATTTAAGGGGGAAAAAAATCAGTTCAGAGCCATAACTTTGAAACAAGGAAAAGGTGCAACAAAATTGAAAATGTCATTGTCACTGACAGAACAGATTTCTCGTCAGACCAGACTGTTTATTAATATATAGAGATATGTTTTATTTAGAATACCTTTGTAAAAAGTCACCATACATTCAAGGTCAATTTTCAGAATCACATTTTCTGGTTTCCCTCCACAGCATGCATAAGATAAACACTTCAACTAATCAGTAGTTTCTCATTGTTTCTGGAAATTTATTTATTTATTTTTTTAACAAGGACAATAAATGTTTAAAAGAAAAGACCAAAAACTACATAGCCACTCAGGGAATACAATCATAAATAACACTGAGAGCTGCAAAAGCCGTGGTTGTCATGTAACCTACAACTAATTCACAGCTGTTATTGAGAATACTCAACAGAAGATTAAAAACCCCTCCAAACTCACTACAGCTTCAGGAAAAAAGACCGAACTGAAGGTTATTGGAGTGAGGCATTTTATTTTAACTGACAATTTTGACGGTAAGTTCAGCCAAGAATGGCAAAAACACAGTTCCTGCGGGGATGATGGTGTTTTAATTGAAAATTTAAAAGGAAAACATGTGTTTGCAATGATCATAATACAGTGCAATTCGGTGGACTGATGGAAACAATTTATATATATATATATATATATAGATATATATACTGTATATTGTTGAAACTCAAATTAAAATTGTCCTTTATTGCACATAAAGTATGTGTTTAATAGAAAAAAGAAGCAAAGTAAGGCAAATATGACACACACCCTCTGGACGGAAAATCAAGTCTAGCACTGACACAAGGAAGCACAGCGCGACCGACTGATCTCTCAGAACAGAAACATAGTAATCTGCTGCACAGCCTTACTTTGAACAAAGCTTTTTTGAGCATGTGTGTGTTGGGTGGGAACTCGATAATACTTGGCCCACGTGTGCTTAAAAAGGCCATTCAGCCAGTGGCTTTAGTACAACGACATTGAAGTCTTTTGGCACTTGTACAGTACATGAACATGTCCTTTAGTTTGACAAAATGACACAACCATGTACATGCATGAAAGACAAGCAGTAGCAAAGGCAGTCTCTTGAGAGATCAGTCCGTGATGGTGGACTATGATCAGAGAGTATTCAGAGTCCATATCGCTGCATGCCGAGCAGGTAGGCCCCGCTCTGGCTCTCTCGCTCAACGCAATCCTCCACCCACCAACCGCTACTGTCCACACCGACACCACCAGCAGCAGCACCCAGGATGGACGGAAGGAGGAAAGGAGGGACCCGGGGAGGAAGAGAGGACAGAAAGGAGGGATGAAACTGGCCTCTTCCACTTGGAGAAGGAGTGTGTGTGGAGGCAGAGGAGGAGAGGTGGAGATAAGTGGACAGGAGGGAGGCTAAGAGGAGGGAAAGATGGGGAGGAAGAGGCCCCTGTGCTATCCGGAGCTGTCTGTGTCTGTCTGTATGTCTGTTCTCACACAGTCGAAATCAATTTGCCATCAGGACTGTCACTGTGGAACAAAGAGAGAAGGAAGCTTGCCAGGTCGGACACACTCAGAGAGAAATGGAGAAAGACAAGACAGGCACAAGGAGGCAGGGTAGAGGTCAGGAGAAGTGTAGGTGGGGTCGGGAAATCTACGTCGCCCCACCTACAGCTACAACTCCAAACACACCTGCCGTGATCAGGAAGATTGGACTTCCAATTCCCTCATCAACACTTTTTAATCCAGATATGTTCACTGGTTGGATATTATTGCCCATTTCAAGCAGTTTTAATGCTTGAAATGCTGAGAAGTCGACGAAACCCAGAAGTTACTGTTGATGAGAAAACCAAGTCATCTCCTTAGCAGGAGGGATGTAGTGTCAGAATAGTCTTTTTGGGGTGAATACACCCTGCAGGACAGTGTTGTCTCAAATTACTGATACATAAAAAACACATTCAGAGCAGACAAGAGTATGTAAAACAGCTTGACACTGGAGCCCAAAGCCCCAGGCTGACAAGCAGTGATGACTGAGATGAAGTCAGCATGATGTCTACTGTCACAACATATTCTCCACCAGACACCAATAAGAGTGCACGCACACTTTAGGCCATTTCTCTCTCTCATGTACACTCTGTCTCTCACGCTAACACACACATTTATATACACATGTACACAAGGATGTACTCCCTGATTGGACAGAAACAGGCACAGCATAATTCCTAAATCTAAGCTCACACATCTCTGGTGAGTCAGCAAAGGACTTGGTAGGATTAAAGTGCAAATATACTGGGCCACGAGCACTCTGACAATAAACTGAGACACTGACCCTACTAGTCTATATTCATTACTTTAAAGAGCTATTTAAAAAAGTAAAGCAAGCAAGAGCAAAGAGGAAAGGGCAAAGAAGACAGTAAAAAAAAAAAAAATTCATAAGACACACTGTGCATACATCTTATGACATGGGGAATTTAATAAAATATATTGCTTGAGCCAAACTATATTCCTTACTAGTTCTGATTCTCTCAATCAATTAGTCGATCGACAAAACCTTATTGGCCAACTATTTTGACAATTGAGTTGATGAATAATCAATTGTCAAAATAGTTGGCCAAGGCAAAAACAGGCCAAACTTCTATGGTTCTAGCTTCTCACATTGCTGCTTTTCCCTGTTTCAAATCATTGTAAATTGGATTTATTTGAATTTTGGACTGTTAGTCAGACAAACAAGGTCAGTTGAGGATGGCAATTTGTTGAGGATGGGAAATTGTGATTATCACTATTTTCTGACATTTTAATGACTTAAATAATAATAATAAATAAACAAAAAATATAATCTGCAGCAAACAATAACAAATACCCCTTATACTATGTAAATGTTTCAGACACTGTGCGGAACTGTAGTCTAAGTTTCCTATTTCCATACTACATATTAACTGTATACAGTATATACTAATTGTCATAGAATAATCTTTGCAGCTAGTTAAGAAACCAATGTACTTCACCATTTTGTACGAACACAAAATTATGCAATATGTGTCAACGGACATCAGACAAAATGTGACTTTAGAAAGGATCTGCCAATTAAAATTCACAGAATGAAAGCAAATCATTCAGCTACTTCTTTCTTGTTTGTTTTGCAAGATCTTGCTTCTTCTATCTCCCCACTGTCTACTAATTGTCTTAATGTTTTGCAACTGTGATTGGCTCCAGCAGTTCCTTTGTTCATTGCATTATGAACATAGCACTTTTTAAGGATCCACAGACTTTTTGGAGAATACTAAATTTCTCCAATACACAACATACTCTAAATCTGCTTAGAATGTGTATGTAGCATTTAACTGGGACACTACGTACGTTGAGCAGTTGCCTTGCTGTCTCTTGAGCATTCCAGCATGTAGTAACTCAGGTGAAATGCCATTTATCTATGGTGAGTGGCTTTCATGTCTTCTTCTGATAGTTCACTAATTCCAAAACTATGTAAGTTAAACAATTTAGATGGCAGCAGCAGTCATATTAGTCATTACTGAGAGGGCAGGACAGAAAAGGCACTTACCTTGTGGCAAAGCGGCCGTCATAATCCTCAATAGCAGGCTGTAAAGACAAGCGTAGTATTTCTTACTTTGTGTGCTTGTATAGCCAGGATTTAAGTACCTGCTGTACTTGCATACAAACACTAGGTGGAAGCAGAAACTCAGCTAAAGTCTCCTAATCAGTTACTGCAGGATTACTCATACCCAATTATGCAACACAAGACTAAACCAGATTGGGGCTTCACATTAACTGGACAAAAGTAAGTGTTTACAAATACTACACATGTTAAGTTGTACCTACCTGTGTGCCAAAGCCTGCCATGCTGTAGGGGCGTGGGCGGGTCTGTGCTAGGCTTTGTGCCAGCAGTCGGGCAGTCAGGCCGTAGTCAGGTGTGGGCACTGATCCATCATTTTCCAACAAGTTCCCTGTGCTGCTACTTTTCCCATGGTGCAGGCTGGGAAGGGAAGAAAACAAAGGCCTCAGACTTGGGCACATTTAGGCTCATTAAGTTGACACACATCTTATAGAAAAAATGCTTCATACTTCACTTTGAGCTTCTCACTGTCGCTCTCAGGCAGCACACGTGTGTAGGAGAATGGGAACCAGCCGCGCCTGAGAAAATTGAAGACCTTGTTAAACTTATACTCTACATTCACTCTATCTACATGTGGGACAAATATTTATCCAGTCCCACGGTATGGATTCAGGCAAAATAGAATTTATGAATACATTACTTACATCTTGTTCTTCTCATTCTCCCCATAGTGCCAGCCATCACGGGCTTCAGGCACTAGCAGGGTGATGACATCTCCCTCAGAGAAGCTGAGCAGGGTGCCGTTGTCACCCGCAGCGTGGGAGAAGATTGCCTGGACACGGGAGCGCCCATTCTTTTCCAGGCCTGCTGCCATGGAACTGGACCTGGGCAGGGTCCGTGTCTCTCCTGAGGAGTTTGCAGACAGAGACAATAGTCAGACATGAAATTCATTAAGAGTTCAGAGTACCCGAGTCACAAACGCTCTGAATGACTGAAGTCTGCAGTGCTGACTGAAGGTAACATTTATGTCTCTTTAGGTACAGTCAGCAGGCAGGCAGATGTTCTAAATTTAGCAATTTCTTAAATGTGCTTTTGAATAGCATTCGTAAACATCTATATATCAAAGCCAGATTAACTGATACGGTATCTATGGTATAATCACCATAAACAAATGAGTTGAGAATTGTCTAGATGATTGATAGACTCATGCCAACATTTCTCATAAATACTGTTTCTAAGTGTATGCTGCTACTTCGACCTGCTCCCTCCTTTGTTACAGTGAAGAGCAGCAGCCAACAGTAATTTAGCATAGAAGTTGGTAGGTATTATCAGTCTTATTGTGATCACAAGTATTTATGTGATGCTAAAATGCTCCTCAGTGTACCTTTAAGTAAAATTATAGGAAAAGGTTTGAGGCTCAATCAAATATTCTGCTTGTGATATTCTTGCTGCAGTGCTGCTGTTGCTCATGAAATTCTAGCAGTGCTCGGATATCTTACCAACAGGGTTTTTATTCTTGGCGGGGGCAGGCCTGCGGACAGGGAGGGTGTTGGAGTAGACATCGCTGACCTGTCTCTGGGGCTGAGCATGGGACTGGCCCTGACCCTGAGTCTGAGGGGATGAAGGTCTGACTTGGGACACAGACATAGTCCCTCCATCCGTCCAATATTCCTCCCCATGGACTCCTGTTGTCCCATTGACCATGGACATACCATCAGGGCCCATCAGCCTCTGGAATAAACAAGTGGATATTATAGATTCAATAAGGAAAATTCTGAAAATAGCTTCGCCTGTGCAATACTACAAAGCCAAAGCGATGTTATGTTATGATTAACATTTGCTGAGTTCATATCAATTTAACATGATCAAAAAAGTAAGATAAATAATTCAGTTCTCTTAAGAGAAACACATTTAAAATAGTTTTAAGTCTGTGACGTCCTATACAAGAATACAGTATATCATCAAAATTAAAATTGCAGCATTTGCTCTAGCTTAAAGTTAGCTTCTTTTAACTATATATATATATATATATATATATTTTTTTTTTTCTTCACTCCTTTTCCTAAACTCACCGCTGGGTGTCCCAGGCCACTGCCCATGAAGACAGCCAGCTCTGGGGGCACAGGAAGAGGCTGGGCCCCGGGGATAGGGTCTGAGATGACCAGGTTAGATTTAGAGGTATGCAGGGGGCTTGTGCCCCCAAGGGCGGCAGAGCCCATCTGCTGGGCAAGGAGCATGGCCCTCTCGGGTAGCTTGTTGGGGTCAGAGCAAGCCTGTTGCCACACTGGGATCTTCTGGGTCAGAAGGTCTTTACCCTGGAGGAAGCAGGAAGGGAAGATCAGAGAAGAGAGGTACTGATGTGGCGGTGATGTGACCAGAGAAAAAAGCTCAGTCAAGAATTTTTTTTTTCCCTAAACCTTCAATTTCCTTCCTCTTCTCTAAAAAAAAAAAAAAAAAAAAAAAAAGTCTCCCTCTATATCCTTGACCACTGCCCTTTGCACAGCTATGATAGCGTGCTGCGTGGGTGAGGCTGTGGGACAGACGAACATACAACCAAGCTGCCCACTTCAGCATCTCACAGCCTGTGGACACGGCTGTTCTCTCTACAACTATCGAAATAGAGGATATTCAGAAATGCACACATTTGTGTATGACTGTACAGTATACACGCATGCACACACATACAAAACACAGACCATTTTGTCCCTTTGTATGTGCTAATTTGTAGCTCTCGCCATCTCTTTCTCACACACACACACAATCTTGCACACAGACAAACACACGTTAGAAACCCTCTGGGAGAGGACTCTTCAGTTTGCTGAAGGTGAACTCTTCCCACAAACACCCCCATCCTGTTTAATGACTAGACTCCATGTTGAAAAAAAGAAGCGGCAGCACAGTCCACATACACACACACTGTCCTCCTCTAGCCACATCTTCAGGCTGGCAGTTCACACCCACCAGTAATCCCAGGAGACTGATGTACTCAATTACCCAAGAATATCAAATTCTTTGGTAATGGACAGGCATGCAATTAGAGCACACACGCAGTGATATACACACACACACACACAACAACAAGCATAAGGAAATAAAATGGACTAAATCCTGGTTAATAACGCTCCATTACCTTTGATGGTATGAAATCGGGAGAAATCTGTTTGGATTCAAAAGGTTCTTGGCTCCAAATGTCAACAGCAATGTGAAAATAACAAGCAGGTATTATACAATTCTCTAGTGACTGCTGTAAACAAAATGGGTGAGAAACAGTTTGCAACTCTTGTCCTGTTCATAGCACTGAGCTTTGATTTCAATCCATCTTTCTCAGCGTTCTGATGCCTTTTCCTGTTGAAGTCCTCTGTGAACAAGCGAGGCAGTTCTCTACACAAAAAGGTGGCCAGACACTCGAAGGTGCAATGATGGATTACAGCATCAGATATGCCTGTCAGCAGGGCATTGTCTACAGTCTTAATGAATTTTTAAAATGAAGAGGCCCCTATGAGCGGTCAAAGCTAATGCCACTTTGAATTATATATCTCCTAGTATGCTCTTTTCACTGGACAATGGTCTACAGCAGGTGAGTTTCAAATAAAACAGAGATGACAGACGGGGAGTAGCTAGCTAGAATCAACATCATAGCACAAAGGGAATAAGCTAAGTTTTAGAAATTGATCTAACAAGCTCTCCACATATAATTTTTTTTAACATAATGGGCAGAAAATGTGTTCCTGATTAGTTGAAAGATCAAAAGAACTGAGAAAAGTTACTGAGATGTTACTGCAAACAAGTATTTGATGATTGAATAAATGATTCAATGAAACACTAATTCTGATCATAAACTCATATCTGTGCATTTACTTTATTAAGGACCATGAAAACCTATTTTCTCAATCAGCTTCTTGCTATGAGCGATGAAGCCCCACATGGTACACTATGTTCTCCCGAAGTTTGACAGTTTTTCTTATTTTAAATGAGAGATTTTCATGTTTGACTATTAGGCCTTTCCTTTCCTGCTGATTACAAGTGGGCGGGGCCTAGTTGGAAAAAGGTGATGTGTATGTCTATGCACCAATCAGTTCAGCAATATTTGAATCAATATGATGACAGTTGTGGAGTTTTTTTGCTTGTGTGGCCATCTCTGCCTATAAAATCTAATCAAACCACACCACACAGTCTTGATAAAGCACATTAGCTGAGTGGAGAACTCTTAATTCATTTGAACATAAAAAAGGTGGGGTATGCGATTCTGGAGACGTCGAGACGGTTTCCCAGAGCCAGCACAGCAGCTCCAGACAGCGATACTCACAACTCTCCTGCTACTATAGCAAACATCACAACAACAGGATATCTTGGAAAACTAGAAAGTAAGTTGAATGTCTGTGGGCAAGTCATTTATCGTTACCTGACCCACAAATCCTGGATGGAATACTGTCGTGCGGCTCGATCCAAGCCACTTTGTTTGTTTCCCATTTACAGAGACACACAGAACGGACAGCTAGCCGACCGTGAGGAGATATTCGCTGAATTTGACAAAAAGATGTGTATTGGATTAGAATTGCATACCACACCTTTAACGTTTACTTTGATTTTTGCTTATTTAGTCATGGATATATAGACATACTTGAGGTTTGAAACCAAGTTTTTAGGGGCTTTAAAATGGCAGTATTGACTTAAACATTGGTCTTCTTGAGAACGTTAACCATGACTTCCTGCAACAAAATTAATCTGTAAACACCGAATATATCCTCATCTCTTCTAATTCTATGGCATCCATGTCTCTCCTTATCCGTCTGATAGAAAAAAAATACTACTTTTTATGTTCTTGGTGGTCAAGTGACACTTGGACTCACCTTGCCATGGTAGGCGCTGCTGTTCTTGGCCACGGCACATTGGCGGTCCACCAGGAAGCAGTACCTGCGACGCTCCTCAGACAAGGCTGTCTTGAATCCCTCAGCAATGAAGGTGTCCAGCTCAGTCTGCTTACTGCTGATGGTCTCCACAAACTGATGGGAAACACACAATGACACACAGACGTGAGCATAATTTACAAACTGGGTCACAATATCGACAGATTTGTACAAAAGAATCACATCATAATTCGATGCACAGATCTTTTGATACAAAGATCTGTGCATCGAATATTTTCTTTTCTTTCATATGCCGTTAAAAGGTTTTAAAAGGTGAGAAAGACCGTTTTGGTTACTGGTGCAATGCAGGTCCTTCATATTTTAGGAAAGAAATGACAAAAGCCACTTTTCCCATTTTGTAGGTATGGCCAATGAACTGAAGGTCTGACAAGGAAAATGTCCAAACTAGCTAACATCGAAGTTCTTTTCTTAAAATAATACCCTGCTTCACATTCACACAATTACATACATTCACACTCAGGAGCTGCTCAGTACAGCACAGTCTTGTACTGCCAATCACTGCACAGCTCCACTGCAGCAATTAGGGGTTAAGTGCACCTTGGCGGTAATAGTTGTGCAAGGAGAGAGCCTTACTCAGTAACTTTGGTCAGATTTTCCCTGCCTAGTGCTACCGAGGCAAGGCAATTATGATTGACGATCCCGCACTGTGGAGGAGGAACTGCTCTCCAAAGACCCACTAATCCATTTTACACGATGGACAATAACAAATAGCAGGTTTGCTATAGTGTGTATAAGAGTGAGTAACAGAGACAGAAAGGAAGGGAGATCCAGCGCTGTCAGTTTGTCTTAGCATAAGTGCTCTGAAAACGGGAAATTTCAGTGGGAAATGTCTCACCAAGTTAAATGACACAACACACATAAACATACAAAATGGTCAGCAACGGTGGTGAGAAGCTACAGGAAGTATAATTTTGAAGAGGAAGTGGCATTTAGGGGTTTTTGTGAGCGTGCACATACACTTATCAGGCACCGTATTCACAAACAGCAGAGTTTGCATGTTGGCAGCTGAAAGTTTTAGATACTATAGTCTCAAAGTAGGTCATGGCTTTAATACAGTAACATCTGCTGAAAAATACTGACCTAGAAGAGAGGGTTATATTTACTTGCACCAAATTGACCTAGACTGAACTTTTCTTTGGGGTATTGGCTGGTTTGAAGTTTTTTATTTTTTTTATTTATTTTTTTTATGTGGGTAGGTTTCTATATATAACCAGAATCAAATACACATACACACATATTTCTTTTGGTATACAAACTAAGATGGCTTGTCAAGGGTAATCATTGAATTCTCATAGTGATAAAAATGGTGACCTTGTTTGTTGACATGTGACTCCAATACCCTTCCATATTAGGAAATGGTAAAGACAACTTTGTGGAGGATTCTGTTTTTTCAGTCTCAGCTGTAGGAGAGATGAAATGATCATAATCTATGTTGTTGTTGGTGCTGCAGTGTCATTAATAGTTCCTCAATTTCAGTATTCTCAAAGCATTAGAGTGCCTTCTTGAAAGTTTCACATTATATTCCACAACGGCTAATTAAGTTTGTTAAGTTGGAGTCCCTCCCCGCAGCCAAATGTAAGTTCCTGTGGTGCCACCACACAGTGTAGATGCATTTCATTTAGTAACCACCAGAGCACACTACTTCCCCACTGCCAGCCGCCATAAGGTTAATCATTGGAATTCCAAGTGTGGACGAATATTTTAGATGGCTAAATGATAATGAACACAAACATTTTAAGGAATGACCTTTTGATTTAGCATTGGAAGAAATCTATGGACACAACACAAATCCACAGAGCCAAGTTGTCAAAATCAAGCAAGAGAGGGATGAAAGGATTTCTTCAAAGAGCAGCCTGACCTTATTTTGTTCTTTCTGTACACCTTAAACTCAAATTAAGTGCTTTGAAAGTGGTTCAGTTAGTTGCTTTAGCTCTTCACAGGCACAGCGTTCAGTTAAAAGGGCAGAGCATCGCCTCAACAAGGTGACGATCCCTCTCCTCTTGTCAAATCCACATGGCCCAATTCTCCAAGCATTCAAAAGGTCACCCGAGTAATCCTAGACAATGAGTGCGTAGGGAAAAGCCAGGGCAGACACCAGCCTCTATTATAACTGAGCGACCTCAGGTTACATCACAGCTGGAATGACTTGTTTTGAAAAGGATAGGAATATAAATGAAACCTGCTAACCGTCAATGCAGTTCTTGCATTCAAACGTCAACTGATCTGTGTCCCCTTACACTGACATATTCAGGACAAAATCCTAATACACCAGCAAAACTATTTATGTGACATTACGCACTCTATTGCACTGAACACTACTACAGTTTACAGTAAATACAAGCACTGGGAATGCAGGGATTCACACCCTTGCGAAAGAGAAACATTCAATAGGGTTCAAAACAAAACACCTGTGTATACTCTTTTTCATTCAAAAAGAGTATACACAGATTCAAAATCATGTTTCCTGAACAGTTAAGAGTTGCTTAGGTCTGCTCTTCTGTTCCTTCTTCATCAGCACTCTTTGGAATCAAAATAACTGTTTTGTAACGCTCCAGGGCACAACAGAAAGCACCTACACCTACAGTAACTGCTTGAATCGGTTGTGTGAGTGTGTGTTTGTTTGTAAGTGCTTAACGTCACCAACCACTTTTTCCTGCATCTGTGTGAATCCACAATTCCAGGTTGGAATCCCTTTTCAATTTTATGACACTAAGCTGAAGAAACCCTGAGCTAATCAAACATCTTGAGATATTAATTCTGAATCCTGAACTCCGTCTCTCGCTATCTCTGTCTGGGCTCTTATTAACAGCCTATACGGTGCAAAGGAGTTTATCTAGATGAAACCCCTTTCAACGGTACCTTGTTTCACTCCACTGAAATGCATAATGAGCTGATTAGCATTTTGGTAGGGGCTTTACCCATTGATGAGATGGCACAGTGGAAGTGTCTGAAGGCAGGAGAGAACAGGGAGAGTATAGACAGACAAAGAGAAGTGGGAGAGACAACAGCGAATAGTGAGAGAGAGAGACAGAGAGAGAGAGAGCGATGGAGTCGGCGATCAATGAAATGCGGCCGCCATCTGAGTCTGCTGCCAGACTGCGCTTAGATATACTTTACTTTTTAATGAAAAGAGGGGAGATAAAAAAGAAAACTTAGCGCCTCTCATCTGCTAAAATAACACAGATGTGGTGGAGGAGCAGGAGGAAAAGGAAATGTTGAGATTGCCTTAGCAACTTTTACTTGTACTTTCGCAACAGCCTCGACGAACCCATCCCTGTCCGCACCAATTAAACTAAACACTGTGATGTCTGTAGTCGATCACTGTCTAAGCCTTTCTAAGTGGATGGCTGACATTGTGAAGTGCAGGTCTTGAGGGAGTGCAGGGCTCTGCCCCTCTCTGTGTGTCGTCCTCCCGGAGGACTCTGGCACAAACGAGTTGACTTTTCTCTCACGCGCCCACAGCCGTGATATGATCACTTAAAGTGAGCAGGCTGGAAATGAGAAAGGGAGATTGATTTTCCTTTACCTTGCTAACCGACTCTACGTTATGAGTCCAGAGCCTGATGAGCTCGCTCCTCTGCGCAGATGGGCCCAATTGATCATTCATACAGACTCAGTAAGGGTGCAGGGTAATGCTGCTACTCTCTCTGTCCTATGTGCTTGAAGTTTAAATTCTTAGGGTTTTTGTTGTGCTAGTGGTTTGGCCTCAGTCCATCTGTCGCCATATCTACTTTGATCCACAGAAAGATACTGTATCATACAGTATGAATTACTGGCAATGAAAGAGGGCATCATGGTACTTTGAGAAAAAATCCTAAAGTTTTTGGTGAACTCTTGATCTTTCCTCTGCTCTCACCATCTGGCCAAACCTTCAATTAGAATCACTAAGATATCAAAGTCGAGTTTGGCAGATTGCAAAGAAATGCCAGGAATATGAATAGCCTTGAACCACCATTAAGATAAAATTTCAACATAACACACAAGATATTTTGTATTGTCTGAGACCATTCATACTCATGGGTTATATTGTTGATGCCCCTGTGGCCTTTTGTAACCCCTCAAGCCAAACTCTAAATTAGCACCACTACTCATAACAGTCTAAAAACTGAAAAACTGTCAGTATGCAAGTCCAACGTATTTGTATCCCAGGGATACTTAACATTACAGCCTCTATGTGTCCGTAATATGGATTTAGACAGATTTATTCAAATTCATTTTTTTTTCAACTCCGTCTCATTTAGAATAAAAGATTCCTGCATTCCTGTTTCTGTTCATCAGATTGTGCTTCATGACATACTGGGACCCAACAGAAGCCAAATGATCCAACACAAAAGGCAGGAACATGTAACAACTTGCCATTCTTGACTGAGATTTACTGGCTTAGTGCACTCAAACACCCCTCCCATCCCAAGCCCTGCTCCATGCGAAACTGGACTCTACACTGGAATGCTGCACATACTGCCAACTTTGATGGCTTACGATGACACTTCACACAACATCTCCTCGTGGCATCCGTGACACAGTGGAACAAACACAATATGGCACAGCCGTCAGATCAATCCACCACTGCCATGCCATCCCAGACAGGGAAGGGTAGATGTATGTGTGTATGTGTGTGACTGTATAAAGTCAGAGTCCTGGAAAGAGGAGGTGTTTTCTTCTACAACCTGGAGAAGAGTAAAGTTTTATACTTTTATCCATAAGTGTTGGTAGGATCATGTTTCTGGCCCAGCTTTCGATCGGATTGTGTCATGGCCAGCCACACTTCACAGCAAGACCACAGCAGCTCAGTAATTACCCTGCAAGCCTTGACCTGTTAGTTTGAGTTTGTTCCCATCCCTGCAGGCAGTCAGACTTCCATCTTCCAGCGAAACCCTTGTGAAGGAACAGCAGGCGCACGGTCGCCATTTTCTGCTGCATCATTTTTTCTCAGGTTAGAAAGTAATGCTAGTAACACTATTGGTTAAGTAACACAGGACTAAACCAATAAATAACTTGTCAACAACACCACAGTGAAGGCCTACTATAGGGGTTTAATACAGAGATGGTGCGTCTTTGCAGGCATGTGTGTGTCTACGTGGAGAAAGAACATTAATCAGGAGTCCCCTTGTCAAGTAGGCGGTCTAGTGACGGAAAACTGAACGTGAAAGATAACTAAGTAAGTAATGTCTTACACTGAACGTTCATTCCAACTCATCAAAAGCCATTTCACCTGAGCTGCTCCGTCAGAGGTTGCTTCACTATGGAAATAATCGCATGAATGATGACGCCCAGAGCAAACACCGCTTAGTTCCCTCAGTGAATCATGTGACTGCTTTGGTTTGACATTTAACCATTCTGACATGTTGCAAATGTTTGCCGTCTGACTCCTGAAGACTGAAGCTGTAGCAATAATATAGTTCTTAAATATAGTGTCATATGTAACAGTTACACAAGCACGCCCCCTGTCACCTAACCATCTTTACCAAAATAAGACATTGTCATGGTTTCTGTTTAAAACAGACTTATAGGCCCAAACAAGCCAATCCATCTGTACAGCAAATTCCAACAGCATAATATATTTCACATGATTGATCATATGAAGTGTCCACTTCAAGCCTTTGGAAAAAAAACACTAACTTCTAAATGAAAACTCACAGCAGGATGTTCTATAACAATAACATGTCTTCTTATATACAGTGTAAGAAAATATATAAGAACACATAACTATAAAACTCTTTAATGAAATAACTATTAAATTGGCTAAATGTAAACATCTTGATAAATAATAGTACTCTGATGTAAGAATGTATTTTAAAATGTCATCCTTAGAAATTTGCCATCTTATCTACTTCTCTTTGGAAAATTGAGTCAGCTATTTTTTTTTATATACAAGCTTTACTCACTCTGTTTAATCCCTGATCAAAGCCGTGTGCCGAAAAATATTGGCTGAAGTAAATGCGTACTCCTCCAGTACATCAATTAGTGTAACTGACTTATTATCTGCTTCACGTGTGTGTGTCTACGTGCCCGCTGTATGTGTGTAGATGTATAAAAGACTGGCAAGAGCACACAATTCATAATCAAACCTCCACTATTTGCCTTCCCACTCAGGGCACCTTGTCGCCACTGCCTCCACCCCCATCCTTGCTGTTTTGTGTATCCTCTTTACTTTATGAAGAATAAAGTCATTATTTTGCACCAAGACTCACAAATCACCCACATGCACACAAATTCTGCTAAAGCTAGGTACAGTAGTGCTATAAACTGGCTTGAGAGTGTTGATGTTTTAATTTTCGCAATTCTGCGTGTTTTGTTCTTTTTCTTACAAATGTAATTCTAAATGGACCAATCAATTTTTGATGGTTCAGAGGAATCTTCATTCTAATTGTTGTTTAATTCTGAGAAGTAATGAACCCAGCAAGAAGCTCACCTGCATCTCCTTCTCTCCGTACTTGGAGGGGTTCTTGCTGCCCTGGCTCTTTCTGCGCAGCTTCTTTAGTTCAGCCTGGCACTTCTCCAGACTCTCCCCTTTGCTCTTGTGTTCCACCTGGTATTTCTTCAGGGCAGCCTATGTAGGGCAACAGGCAGAGCACAAAAACAAAATTAGGAACACAAATTAAAAAGCCCGGGTGAAAGAGGGAGGGACGTAGATGTAACATTAGTTGGGTTTTTTTAAGTATATTTTTGGGGCTTTTCTCACCTTGATTTACAGTGATAGTCGAAGAGAGGCAGGAAAAGCGGGAGATAGAGAGGGGGGATGACATGCAGCTCCGGGCCGGAGTCGAACCCGGATCTCTGCGGTGAGGACTATAGCCTCGTACTTGGGGCCAGCGAGCTAACCGCGCCCCTTTGTGACATTAGTTACTGTGTGGCACTGCAGATGCAAGCGGGGATTGATTTGGAAACTCCGTGTTGGTGTGTTCAAGAAGGCTTTGAAAGCAATCTTTTTAATTAAAGAAACAAGCAAATTAAAATTATTCTTAATAATGTTTGCTCATTATACTTCCAGGTTTGATTTCGCAACTACACATCTCGTGATTGGGTCTCTTAAAACATCCACTGTAATTGATTACCTATCTCAAGCAGATTTCACGTTGATTTTCTTAGCGTAGGGAAAATAAGAGAAATCAGTGGCAAAGTGAAAAAGAATGTGTGATTAGTAGAACAAGCAAAGCAACTGGCCGAGTCGTTTTACAGCCTGAGTTTTTATAAAATAATTAATTTAATTGGCTTGTTTAATTATTTATTTATTGAGAATAACAACTTTGTTTCCGTGCTGTACCAACTCTGTTGCTATAGTAACTGGGTCTGGTGTGACAAAGCTCATGTGGTTTCTGTACAAGGAAAAATAGGCAGAGAAGAGCTCATGCATGAGGGTTCAACACCCACATTTGTAGACTGTAAACACTGAGGATGTAGGTAACCTCAAGGTATTGTTTGGCTAAAACGAAGCTCTTGCTGTCACTGGAAGACTAGAAGCATGACACATGCAGTGTCTGGATTTCATAGCAGAGATGGGGGATAATAGTTCTGTAGGTTTGACCTGGACTGGAAACTTCTAAACAACTGGCGACCTCACAACAATTAACTAAAAACCTGCTGGAATTTTACATTTGAAGTTTAGCTACTGTTGATTAATTTTCTAAGTCAGGAGCTTCTCTTACATGTTGATTTTCTCTATAGGTTTCCACACAAAATGGACCAAAACATGCATTTGCACTGGTGTTGTCTCTGTAACCCAATAACAATAAATTACTCATCCTTTCATTCCCTCCTAGTCTAGTCCTAGGTAAAGCCGTACAACCAATATGGCTATTCATATCTACAATTGAATTCCTAGAAACCGAGGCTCCCCAGCGGCAAATCCTCATACAGTGTATGGTTAGGGAAGACACAATTTGATATTGTGAAAAGTTTGCTTTTGGTTTTCAGAGTCAAATTGGGTAAACAAGATAATATCCCTAGCATCCGCCTCATTGAGTTGGAATGTTCCCCCTGATTAACAAAGCAAAAGCCTGTTGACTTTTGTTGCCAGCGCCTGTAACCACAACTCTCAATCATTGGCTACTACTGCAGACAGATAATTAGTGCGATTAAATCTGATTAGAAACACAGTGGACAGTAGATGAACTTTGTTATACTTGGAGAATCTGACCCTTTGCTTCTTACTTCTTATCTGCTATAAATGCTCCTCTTCATTGCTAATTTATAGGCTGTTTTTGCATATTAGGTTCACGCCCAAGTTCTGATCTCTGTGTAATGACTGAAGAGTGTTGTAAAACCCCGGGTGAGCCATTATTTGAGACAAGAGAAATAGAGATAGAGACAGAGGGAGAACAGAGAGGGATGCACCGCTGGGAGCAGCACACAGACTTGGAAAACAGCAAGCCTTCCTTTGAGTCTTTTTGAACTGAGTCGAAAATTCAGATGATTAATTCACAAAGTCTGAAGCAAAATGATTGCTATTATCACTGCGGCAGCTCGGTGGGAAATTCATTAAAAGTAACGGATGTTAAAACCTCAGACATACGCCAAGATAGAAATGTCTGAAATGGTTGATGCATCTGAAACACACATTTGGCAGATGTATATGGAGTCAAAGATTACTTGGAGACAGTTTAAATGAGAAGACTCATGACAAAATCTGATTTTACTGATGACTCTCCCTGTTAAGTCAAGAGGACAGGAGCCTAAATGACTCACAAACAACCTTTTCTTTTAGAGCAACATAACAAAATAGTGTGTTTGTGAAAGAGAGAGAGAGAGAGTGGCTTTAAGCTGAAGCCGCTTGTAGCGTGGTCCTTCCAACAATACAATAATGGTATTCTCTTCCCCCAAAACAACGCAAAGCAGTGCTGCTCTACACTCAGGCTGCAACCCACTCGTTCTAAAGATATCACATGTAGACCAGCTCCACAGTGCTTATACTCACACACACCCCAAGAGGGGTTTATTATAATCAGTCTACCCTTGACGTGTGAATAGATATAAAATGTTATTTCAAAGCTTCTCTTTTCACAGAGACATCCTCTAATTGTCTCAGAGACAGACTTTGATCCTGACGTTGAAACACAACTTCACCTCCATCTCTGTTATCACTTTAGTCAAATTAGGCCGAGGCAGTTTTGACGTTACATAATATTGAGCACTAAAATGAGCTAAAATATGGAGTGCACTTATTGGATTGAGGCTGTCCTCGGGCTTTGGGAGAGCGAGCGAGCCTATCAGATACTCACAGTCAGATAACGAGCATCCAGCTCCACCTTCTTCTCCAGCTCAGAGAGCAGCTCGTTGTGGAAGGATTTCAACTGGGGAGAAAAAAGAAAAAAAAAAAGGTTAAATAAAATGCTAATGATAGTTATTTCAATGACAAAACCAATAATGGATGCTGCATGTGGATACAGAAGTCAAAGACTAAGACTTCTACATTAAGTTGTTTGCAATTGACCAATATGTAATTAAAATACATGTTATTCTCATTTACTCAGTTATTGAATAAATGTTTTAGCAACAAAGTCCTGGTCTGTGAAGCCTCTCTCGGCTTGTAAATCACTGTCACTGATTCAGTGCTATCTGACACAATATTTAGTCACTAGATTGTAAACGGACCTGCCTGAATTTTCCCAACTCATAGAAATCTTTGAAATTAACTGAATGAAAAATCTAAATTGAATATCAGGTTCTGATATGCAACAGTGATATACTGGATGGGCATTGGTTAATATACAGCCTGCGCAACAGGTTACTATGTATACTACATTTAAATGATATCGTTTAATGAACAGAAGCAAACTTAAATAGAACTTCTTATACTAAAATGATTAAAACAATCTTTTGAATTAGCTAATTCAGCTCACAGTGACTGAAAGCTGTTTTGCAGAGTGAGGACTGTGAATTGTGTTCCTGATTTCTTAGATTGGACTCATGCTGGGGAGCAAACACTGGAGGATTAGTATGGAGAAGAGGAAGGATTACATACTATACATATGGACAGTGAGTGCAGGCATAGGTGTCAATAAAAAATTAACTATCCTTTAAGGGCAGCTAGCTCCAGGCCATCCACATGATGAGCAGGCCTTCTTCTATACCTGACACACACTAATGAACTTGATATTGACTGTGGTTAACTCGTCATACAAGCATATTACCCAGAATGCCACACTTTTCAATTAAATCACTCGATTTCTCCAGCCACCTCCTGTGTTAGCAGTTTGGATTTATATGAGCTCAGCATGTCTGTTCATTCAATATGAGTTCATGTTCATTTAATTATCATGTATTCTATGTATTGCCCACAGGGGCTCTTGAGCTCAGGGACAAATCTGTGTCACGGCTGGACAAATATGTTGTGGAGCATCATGGAGCAGAGCCACACAGCCAAATTAAAATGTTTTATTGCGGCAATAACGTGTTGTCGTGTCTAACCTTTTACATAGCCTGTAGTGTTGAACCACACAGGTAAAAAACCATTTGAGCTTAGAATACCAACCATCTCCTCTAGCTGCACTTGGATCTGTCTGTGGACCTCAGCCATCTGGAACAGCACATCCCCTGCACAGAGAGAAAGAGGGAGACATGGAGAAAACACATGAACAACACTCAACAGCACAAGCATTCCTAATGCAGAAAAACAGAGAGGAGAAAAGGTAGGAAAGGAAGAAACAAGAAAAGCAAGAGAGAAAGAGAGACCCCAGCGTGCAAAGCTCATGCAGAAATACAAGACACACAAACATACGGGACAAGTGACTTGTAACTGGGACAACGAAGAACATGATGAAAGTTTGTTTTTTGGTACAAGATAACAGAAAACAGAGAAAATGAAAGTGATGAAGTACGAAAAATGGGGAAGACAAAATGCTTAAAATTAAATTCTGGTTCTTGTGGAGATCAAACATATTGGCTTTCTTTCTTTGATTAATTAATCTTAAAACATCAGGCAATGTGATTTCTAAAACAACAAAAACAAAAAAAAAAAAAAAAAACACCTCAAAGAAAGGTTATAGTCTCCACACAAAAAAAGAGGTAGAAAAGGAAATAACCAAAAGCGAAGAGATAAGGAGGGTCATGCAGCTAGTGAGAGTATTTCATTTCCATATACCTACAGGCTGCCTCTTCTGAATATGCAGTGCATTGTCAAGAAAAGGAACACAAAGAGCTACATTGAGCGAAGGACAAATATACATATAGAGACCTGGTGGAAAGACAGTGTGAGATCTGCATGTACAGAAAAATGAGACACACATTCCCCTGAGCAGAAGGTCCAAAGCCCCTTAGCTTTGGCTCCGTCTGACATATTAGATATGGGTTATTTACTTGCTGCCTAGTCAAAACATGGGATGTCAGCAAGTATTAATAAGAGTTTATATTGATTGCTTTCAACTGTTCAGGAAACATACTTTCCATTACATTTAAATAACCATATTTATTTTAGAGGGAAGACATATGTTTTAGTTTACTGTGTATAGAAAAGTAAGTTTTAGACATTTGTGGCTGAGTGGGAGCTGCATACTTTAGTGCAACACTTAGAGCACATCGGCCTTTTTTCATCTCAATCCACACTTCAGTGCTGTGTTCTCTTTTGAAGGCTAACCTGTCAGAGTACATGTCAAAACGCTCCGCAAGTGAAATTAGAACTTGGGCTGAAGTGGTTTCAGTACAAACTTTAGTCTCCACCAAAGGGCTTTGGCGTGATCTCCGTCTCAACAGACAGCACGTACAATGCACATTGCTACAGACAGACGACGCTGAAGTGACCATAACGGAGTTGACCTCAACTTCTCCAAAATAAAAAAAAATACAATATGTAATTAATATTCTGCAAAAAATGTATTAAGGGCTTGCAAAAGTGCTTAACCAATAAAGAATAAATATAAACAGTACATAAACATTTGATAAATGGTTTATAACACTATAAGCAAGTTGTAAGCAAATATAAGGACATTTTAAAGCATTTATTGGTGTACAATTATAACTTCTCCTATGAAGACATAGCATATATCACTACAAGAGTGTTTTACTAGTCATTCATTATGTGTTTATGCAACAGCCTCCACTTACTGTATGAGTGCTAATAGAAGGAGTTATAGTTGTTGACAAATACATTAATAAACACTTATACCTGGGTGTTATAAACCATTGATTAAATGTTTATATGCTGCTTATAAATGCTAACATTCAAAGTATCTATCTAAATAGGGGTATTTAAAGTAAAGTGTTGCGGTGAGGTCAAACCGTAAAAGATGAATTTCTGAAGAGCTCAACATTCTGCACAATCATGGACCTTTTTAAACAGTGGTTTAACTATAAACACTGATATAAATAATGGCCTACTAATTAGTACAATTTCAACCACCTTGTTGACTTGTTCGTCACCAGAAACATGTAAGTGTGTGCAACAAATTCAAACATAGTGTTAAGAGGAGAATTTGTTTTATTACATGCTAAATTCAGCGCAATCACTGCCGCTACAACTCCTGCATACCCCAGACAGCCAGGCCTTTTGCCCATGGTGCAACCTGCCTGGTGATCTTGTGCCTCAAAGGAGCTGAGAAGCAGGCCAAAGCTTCCTGTCAGTTCCCAGCAGGCATGCTAAGCAGCTTACAGATACTCATCCCTGATCACAGCCCTTCAGGCTTAGAAACCCTGGCATTCTGTTGGCGGCTTCAACTAGCTGGATCAATTAACAAATGAGCAGCCATCACTGTACCAGACAAACACACACACACACACACACACACACACACACACACACGTCAATTAAACTGGCAGTAGGACAGGGTGTTTGCAAGAAGCCAGAAAGGTAAAGAATGAATGAATCTGCGAGAGATCTCGCCATCTGCAGTTTCATCACTGCACAATGTACAATGCCAAAGCATAGGGGAAACAAATATTCACATTTTGGAGATGCATATAGTTACCATGGCAACTTTGATATCATTATCACAAAACAACAGTAACATAAAATTTGACAGCAACCTTAAGGGGCAGTTAACCGCAGAGAATTAAATCAAGAATCCATAAAGAGGCATAATGTGGTACATTTGAATGTGTGATGTAACATTATTGTTTCATACAGAAAATGTGTGGCATACACGACACAGGCTTAGAGACTTAGTGTAAGAGCTGCCAGCCTGACGAGGATATCCGCATACCAGATAAGAGCGACATGACAGACAGGTTGATAGCCATGGTGACAAGCTCCCGGACATGCACACGATCCTACACTTTGACACACAGATACATAACCACACACACACACACACACACACTCACACACACCAGTAAATAAACCCTCGTGTCAGTATTGTATCAATATTTCCCAGCTCGCTTCAACCCCGCCTGAGTCCCTGGCGGAGAGAAAACAATAGTTCCTTTGTGGGGAGGTGAGCTCAGGTTGATCTGCACCTGCAGCTCAGCAACAAGCAGCCGCATGCCTGCTAGTTTAAAACCACTGAGTCAGAGAGGGAAGCATGGACTCAGGACTTCAGTGCATATGAACAGACTGTCCCCTGAAGTATGACATCAGCTTATGTAGCTGTATTGACTGCTTGTGTAACAGAAGTGATGATACACCCACACAGGTAGAGGAAAAAAACAAATAAATAAGGAACAGAATGTGGGCTACAGAGCAGAAAAAAAAAAGTTTGCAATGTTGAGAGAGAGAGAGAGAGAGAGAGAGAACAAGAGAGACAGAGATGGAGGGAGGGAGAGAATGGAGGTGGATGGAGAGACACTGAATCACTGGTGAAGGTCAAGCTGGATTCACTACGGGTTGTCATGGAAGCAGGATAATGCTAGGGTCGTTGCCATGGGAGAAGTTGCAAGATGAGGGGCAGCAGCTGCAAAGTGTTGCGTTGCAAAACACTGTTCAAAGATTTCCACCCTCACAATCAGCTTTCATTACATCAGCATCTACTGTACACTTCCCTGGGGAGGAAAGTGGCGTGAGTCCCCTACATGGGGAGTCTCTCTACAGTACGTGTGTGTGACTAAACAGTAGAGTGATGTTAATACCTGCCTACTTAGCATGCTAAGTCACAAGGGAAACAAACAAGTGGGCAAGAATAATGGGGCAGTGGGATAATGTGCAAGACATACGTAATAGCTGAGAGTCTGGGTGGCCGTTTGAGTGTGTACGGTGTGTACACACGTGTGTGAGTACACTCCCTGTGAAACCAAAACATCTAAACACAGTTAATCTGGAAGCGAGGGCAGCTTGTGCTTATATATACTTCATCCGTTGCTCTCTCTCTCTCACACACACACACAAACTCATGTTGTAGTTTTGTGAACTGGATGATAAACTTGGTTTGAACTCTTTTCCCACTTTTGCTCATTCACATAGCCTTTCCCAGGGGAAAACTATTGATATACTGTATATATGACATGTTACTAAAATTGGAAGCTCAGCCATCACAGCTGTTCAGCCTACTAGCCCAATATAAGTTTGTCCAGCAATGGTGTCATGCATTTAGGCCATAATGAGGGCTTTCAGAAAATATGCACGTCTCTCAAAGAGAAGTGGGCCACAGTGCAGTTGCACGTTATCTTGACATTTATTCTAAGAAGGTCTCAGGTAGGTTGTTGTGCTTCATCTACTGGATAACAATATTATGTGGCAAATCCAAACCATCTGGTATTAGTGAGCCAAAATCCTGGCCTCTTCTTAAGCCGCTGTTCCACTAGCCTCAACCGCGCAACACATTTATAACCATTTATTTAAGATAAAGGAATATTTCTATAGTGGCTAGACTATATTTGAACATCTTGCCATTTAAACAAAGATGCCATAGTTATTTTAATATTTTATTTTAAAAACAAATCCCATGAGTCTTAACCATAAAGTGGCTGTCAAAGCCTCATGGGAGATGTTTTTTAAATGCTAACAAAATGATTAGGTGTTTAAACTTAGTAACACTTTACAATAGGTTACATTAAATACTACTATGTAGTAGAAGTTACCCAATTGTGTACCCAAGTTTGAAGTAGGAATAGAAAACCCAGGTATCATATTCTAGCTATTGAGTAATAATGATGAAAAAAAAAGAGCCAATTCAGAAGTGGAGCAGGACTTCTAATGCTATCTATGTGTGTCAGCTCTCCAATCTATGAATTCCTGCTCTCTTATTAGGCATAAGCTAATAAATGTATACTGCATAGCTGATATGTCTTAACCTGCTGCATGTTACTCTACATAGTTGCTAATTAATCTAAAAGAGTGATTTGCCATGACTTAAACTCTCATAAAAAAGTATGTCCCATGAGATAAACTTTGATTACTGCGGCACAAAACCCCCTTTTCATAACTCATCTGCTTTTCCTTGTTGCTAAAAGCATAAGTGACTAATTACAAGCACTTTGATTGATTTGACAACCTGGGGAGAAAAGAGAGAGAAAGAAAGTCAAGTAATGGTGAGATAAGCAAAAAATCTAAAGGATAAAGAGCAGGAACAGTTAGTATGTGTCTGTGTGTGTACAGTAGTTTAGTGACAGTGAATCCTTTAAAGAGCTGAGGTGTTTTTGTCTGTCTGTGACAAAGTCTTCTAAAAATCAAAGTATGATGTTCAAATTGAAGAAAGCTTAAACATGAGAGAGAAACAGATTTTGTTCTCGGGCAAATTAGGCAGACTGAGAGAGAGCAAAAGCTAGGGAGTGATGGGGAGAATCCCTTGGGAATGCAGTAATAAGAAATGATACCTCAAATGTAGCAGAAACGAAACTGACGTGAAGCCTTAATGATAGTGCTGTTTTCTCCAAAGCTGTGTAGCAGAGCCCTTTGCACTTGAGTGGAAGCAATAAGAAAAACAGCAGAGTCATGCAGCTACCTGTTGAGGTATGGGGATTCAAGGAGGGGCTGAGTGAAAAACCAAACTGAGCTCTTGGACTGTGTGTGTGTGTGTGTTATTTGAGCCAGCCACTTAGCCCTACGAAAACCATGGTCAGTAAGGCTCACCAAACTCAAGAGTGTATTTAAGTCTGAATATGCACAACTGACTGGAAACCATAGTAGGCATATTAAAAAGCGTACAAGTTTAGGTCCACAAACACAGGTACTATGAGAGAAATGGACATATTCAAAACACAGCAACAATGATTCCTGATGTTATAAAATCATGACATTTATATGATCAGATCTCACGGTTTTCCACTATAGAAAAATATTTCCAAATACTTCAGGAGCTCTTGCATAATTATGACAGACAACATCTAAAACCCACACACCGATAAAATGCAGATTTGCATACATCACATTATCAAATCACCTAAAATGTAGATGTACTGGTTTAATCACACTTTCACATTAGCATGGCACTGACTGTAGTGCATTTTTTTTTTTTTTTTTCATTGTTGCATGCCAGCCTAACCAGTGCAGAATGTAAATGTGTCAAATTATTCTCACAAGCGCGTACTAGAGTGTGAGTGTGTGCGCTTATCTGAAAAGGAAACAGAGCAAGAGAGAGAGTTTTCTGTGCATGTTTTGTCCATGTCCATCTCAGCTGCATCGAAGCTCCAAGCTCACCTTCAGCACATGTCACCGCCACGAACAAATGAAGGGCAATGTGAATGTCTGTAGATGGCGAGTGTGGGGGCCCCTGGCTTCCCATCATGCAGTACGTGTCTCAGAAATAGAGCAGGAGAAAGCAGGGACCCCTGGGATGGTGGCACAGAGCTAAGAAAAGAGCTCCTCTGCTCTCATTTAAACAGGGACAGGTGCTGGAGGAGGAGAGAGGTAGGCCAGACTAAAGACACAGAGAGGGGAAACAGATGGGGGGGGGGGGGCAGATACAGATACAGAGAGACAGCGAGAGGGAGAGAGAACGATGTGTATCAAGTATGTGTACTGTGGGCTCCGTCAAATACAGCATGTCAGAGTTAACACTTCGCCCGCCACCGCTAACCTCTGCTCTTAACAACAGACATGTCAGTTAAACTTTTGGACAGCATCCATTTAACAGCAGAATTCTAATGCTTATGTCCCAAATCCATTAACCTAAAAAACACAATTATGCTACATCAGTTGGCAGCCTCATTTTCCCTGTGTGAACCTTTTTTTCTCTCTCAGGTAATTACTGGGAGGGCTATGAGGTGTTGTTTTAGTTTTTTGGTGGGCCCTCTCCCCAGCATAAACCTGAGCAATCCATTGGTTGACTAGTTTAATATGACCCCCTTTTCTCTGCAATGCATGTAATTTCCCAAAAGACATGTCTTGTGCTGAGTCATACATGTACATTATTAAAATCGTGGCGATTAGCAAAGTTACCGACGTTGATAAGAGGGGAGAAAGATATTTGATTTCCTCTGGCTGGGGAGGCACTTCACATTCCTGTCCAGGTTCTTGAAAACAGACTAATCAGCCAAATGGCCCTAGTGGGAGTTTACTTTTAATTGTTAACCTGAGGACAGTATAAAGGAAAGCTGTAGCAAATATAAAATACAGTACATTACGTCTGTGCTCTATACAATGTGTTACAATTAGGTAGTTTGTAGTCTGACTTAAAACTTCCAACAGTGAAACACTAGCCATGTAGGACATAGTGGAACACACCCAGCCAAGCACAGAGCAGCTCTCACCTCGACTTCACTAAACACTAAAAGCACAGGCTGACCATACTGGCAAGTCGTAAACAGGCCCACTCTCTTTAGGTATATGGCACATATAAGCTGTTTACAATGCTGCCATGTCAGTGTATTATTGTGTAGTGAGACAATGGTAATATACTGTACATAAACTTGTGTTTAATGAACTAACTTTAGGTAGGCTGGTCTTGATTTTGTTTTGTTAACCGTACCTATCTGTTCAAATTCAAATTTCCCAGCGTATCCCATCGCATGTCATATTGCCCTATTGCCACTTAACTAGGGTATTGTTCTTCTCTGCAAAATTATGGAACTAGTGAAGCCTGCTAAATGGACAATCATGAAACCAAAACATTTGAGAAGCAATGTCAGGAAGCATTTTGGATTCAAAACCACATGAGAAAAAGTGAATAAAGACTGTTTGCCGACTGTAAAATCCAACTGCCCTACAGAAACATTAGCTTGTCACATAAGGCAGCAGAGGCATCCAAAACATGAATTCTACAACGCTTTTAAGGCTAGGCTACGTGGGTTGCGTTTAAATTACTTCAAACGTTGTGTTTTCGAACTTGTTTTTTGGGAAAAATTCATCTCTACAAACTCGAAAAACACTTGAATGCAAGCTCGCTGACTTTTCGTAAAAAGGCAAAGTTGGCTGATTGTTGTAGCTGACAGAAGTCCAAACAAAGATAAAAACAAAGATAGCTCTAGGAATGATGACAATTCAAAATACTAGGAATTTCAGGAGGAGTTCAAACCTGAAAACTGCCTATTTGGCTTTGGGTCTGGTCATAAATAGCAAGCCTCTTAGTTCAGAGGAATAAAAACAGAACTGGTCGGTTAAGATTGTCATACAGCCAGCCACACAAACACTCCATGTTTCCTGCATTTCCCTAGAAGGGTTGGAAAGCCACAACTGTCACTGAGGTAATGAGTGCTCACTGCTCACTCCTTCTTCATCAAGAGGGATAAATGAAGAGGAGGATGGCAGAAACAGAGGGAGAGAAGGGAAAGAGAGGGAAGGGAGAGCAGGTGTGTGTGTGTGTGTGTGAGCATGCATGTGCGAGGTGGGTGGCAAAGTGACAGGCGATGATTAGCCCAACCAGAGGAGGATATGTGGGAGGGAGAGTGTGGGAGTAGTGGGGCTGGCAAGTGAGAGAGAGACTCCGTCTCTTTAGGCGGAGATATACACAAGTGGATTAAAAGAGCACTCATACTGTATAAACACATAGAAATGACACAAGATTTAAGAAAATGTACACAACCACGTCAGTATAATCGGCACGAACACGCACAAGCACATACACACAAGGGTGGATTCCTGTGGGAACATACAACGTTCTAGAGGGTGTAGTGCATGTTGATTTTTTAATAATAAAAACAACAGAGGGCATTATTTCACATGGTAATTTCACTCCCTGCTCTAAGCATAACGTTTGTGTGTGTGTGAGTGAGAAAGACACAAGGGAAAAAAAAAAAGGGAGGAAGAAAGACATGGAGAGCTGCTGCCGACTCTTTAGCTGTGTAGGTGGGTCCATTTGCAGCCCGTCTTTTACTGAGCCTCTGTGGAATTAACAGGCTTTAAAGAGGTGCAACAAGAGCTCTAACTCATACATGCATATGGAAGTGTGAGCAGGCGCAAATACACACAGGCAACAGGAAAAAAAGGAGAAGCTTTTTTAGGATAATCAGCCAGTCAAGTCAATAACTCGTCAAGCAAATAACATCAACATGATGCCAACTGATCATGTGACTGATTACGAAAATCCTGATTGTAGTGTTTACAAGTCACTCAGCTACCGAATATGATGCTTTGACTTTACACTCGTGTCATTACATTACATTTACATTTAGCAGACGCTTTTATCCAAAGCAACTTACATATTATAACAACACAAGGTAATAAAAGGCATAAGTGCGTCAAAAAACTAGTCTGATTAAAGCCCAGCACAGTATACAAAGCTAAGGATAGGAACGTGTCCATCTCTATCAGTTATTGAGGGCAGAAATTTCAAATCTGGACAACATAATAGAGCCTGGGTGGAGTTAAAATGGGACAAGCAAGCAAGCAACAATCAACGCAACGGAGTCTGACGGCCTGAGGATGTTATTTAACTAGCTATTGTCAAAATTGTCTATTTATGTCGACTACTAAATTTTACCCGGAATGTTCTGGCAGTGCACCAGTTGTTGTCTAGCAGCTGTAGCATGCTAGGCGGCTTAGTTACGATGGGCTACTATGAGTGTCAAACTGCATGCCGACATTGTTCAACGGAAAGTCAAGGTTTGTCTGTGGAAACACTCCTAACATTTCATTTATGACAGCATTACCCGAATGTGTTGATTAGCGGAACGAGACATAAACAGACTGGAAGGTGAGTCCTTCTCCCCACAGCGTTCAGGCAGCCTCTCACTGCACATTCAGACCAGGCCAAATCAATAACTAATGCTATAGGAGTTTTTATTGCTGCAGAGTTTAAGCATTTGGTCAAAGTGCTTGAGAACCCGCTACAATGTACCTTCATGTAGCATTTCAGCCAGTAAGTCTATTGTGCTGCCCTGTATAAACCGGCGCAAGCTGCAGCTGTTCAGGAATTATCAACAGTCTTACAATGCAGCATTAGTGACATTCATGATATTTCTTTCTTATTGACAATATGACAGTATTTGAGTGCATTAACTGTTTACAGTAAGAATCATGGCCAATGAGCCACTGTTAAATGTTTGCATTTTTCAAAATAAATTACAACAATATATATATTTATATATATATTTTTTCCCCCTGCTGTACTGAAAACGTACCGAACAATGACCCTAAAACCAATGTACATACCGAACCGTGAATTTTGTGTACCGTTACACCCCTAACAGATTAGCGTGTGAAAATAGCTACTGACACACAAAGTTACTGGGAAAAAAATGACTGATTTACTCTCTATATTTAAATGATAAACATTTCAAATACTGCATGGCAACATCTCTTAAAACAAATGAGGTTAGGGCAAGACCAGTTACAAAAGGGAGATTTAAGAACTCATTCTTAACTTAGGTAAAGATTGATATCTTCAAGCAGTATTTCATCCATATTCTGTGTCGTCAAATCACAAGCGCTGTGGTCTGTTCAGCTAACCTCCAGTTTGCTCTTTTCCTCCAATCTGTGGATATTTCTGTGCTCTACCGCCAGACAAACAGGAAACTCCGAGCTTTGGGTCTCACCCCTGCACATGGTTTGACAAGAGGTCAGGGCGCTGGCAACGACCTCAGGGCGGGGACTCCAAAGTGTTGTGAGCAGGTGGCTGGAAAATTAAACAAGACCAATCCTTCCCTTGCACCACAGTGGCATGCAGGGGCTTGTTGGGTGTAGCTGGTACATTATACTGGAGACAGGCAACATGAACAACAGGGGCAGGTATCTCTAAGTACATCACAACTTTCTTTTTCAACCTACAACTGTACAGAGCGATTCAGTCTTTGGCGTAGCTTGATGAAAACAGACAGATCTAAAGACAGAGAAGATGACCAGTCAATGAGTCATTTCAAATATCCAGTCCTACAGGCAGGGCTTTTGAAAACAGAATCAGTTTTCAGTTCCCTCATACTCTTATGACAAAAGAGGGTGAGTAAATTGATATACTTTAAAACACACACGCACACAATATAAGCTAAATGTACCCACTTGGAATTTTTACTTCACTCGTGAATATGTGTAACAGCAAGGTGGAGTCAACTCACCTACCAGCACACACAGACATGCAAACAAACATCTTATCGTGCCTGACAAAAACTTATTTTTTAAAAATAACAGAAATCCTTGCTGTTAAAGCCAGAAGAGGCCATTAGCTCAGCTGTCAGTCGGATCACGTACATGTTGCCCTTTTCATGACAAGTTCAGCTGATGATGTCTGGCTTGGAAGAGCCCGCTGCAGTAAGTGAGGCTCAGTTCAACGTGGAGATACTGCTGTAAATTTTGAAATCAATGGGAAACCTCAGATAGAAAAAAAAAGAAAAAGAGAGTTTTTTTTTGTTGGGGGGGGGGGGGGGGGGGCTAAGAATTACACATTTACCACAAAAATATGGGAAAAAAAAAACACGCCCAACCAACACAAACACCCACTTTTCCAACTTTTCCAAACA